>CANIUD010000257.1:97500-722500 GCA_947470075.1 Closterium sp. Yama58-4
TGTGAGTGAACTTCGAATGTTATATACGTATAAATATATGTGTATACATGTATGTACATATGCGTGTATAAGTAAGTGTCTACATATGCGTGTATACATGTATGTATATATGCGTGTATACAGATAAGTGGATATGCTGTTCTTTGGTTCCATGTTCACCTTTTCTGTTTGCTTTGAATTAGTTGCTAAATAGTTACTGTGATGCGAGGATGGATGACAGTGCATTACTGTTTACCCTTCATCACTCCAAAGGGCCCCCCACACATGCCCGGTTCATGTAACCCCTTTTTGCCCCTTGTGAGAATGTTACCATATGACCCCCTCTTTTCCTCTCTCTTTCCCTTTTCAATGGAATAAACAGAACACCAATGCAGTGCATGGTGTACTAGGGCAGACCTTTCAAGGGGAAGTTACCCGATCCAAACGGGCAGAGGAGTATGGGTTGCTGACTAGGCTGCTGAGAGCGCCGATTCAGGCTGACGGGGATTCAGGGCGAGGTTTTCTGGATGGTGACGTGGAGGATTATGCCACGTCAGCAATCGATGCTGCTGACTGTGCGTTTGCCACAGCGTGGAATGAGCCTCAGAAGATGAAGCAGGAAGATGGTTTGACAGGGGAGGTGGGGAAAGAGCAAGAAAAGCAAGATAACAGGGAGGGTATTAGGGAGAATGACAGCGGTGCGATGTGGGGAAGTGTGTGGAAGAACAGAGACTCGGCAACGGACAGGGAGAGTATTACGAGTTTTGCCCGTCACAGAGAGCAACTGGTTTATGAAATATTTCTTTAAGGTTGGTGCAGCTTTTTGAACCACTACCATAGTACCCCTGGGTGTATTTATATATAGCGATTAATCCATACGATACACCAAGGGATAATGATTTGTGGATGCTAACATTTTTTAAATACAGCTGGCTTTCACATTGTAATTTGAACATAATTGGCACACCCAGAGCTTCAAGTTGAAAGATTTTGGTCTGACCATATTGACTGCTGGACGACCTTAGACTAATACTAGCCTGCTTGATTTTGGCCTGAAATTCGGTGGCACCAAGCCTTGTATGCCAGGCATAGGATTGTGTGCGTATTGGAGATTTCAAGCAGAGGCTGGCCATTCTGGAAAATGTTGACATTGGGAACGCTTGCTTCTGTAGCAATTGGCATCGTTCTCATTACCGTACAATTGAACGTGAGCGATTGTAAAAATGTGAGACGTGGGTGGGGGAAGAATGACCCCAGCCCACATTATATATTCGGAGAAGGCGAATACCGCGCTTCGACGATGCACAAAATTGCGTTACAGTCAATTTCGCTTCCACAATACGCAAATTTGAAAGCGATTAACGCTTAGAATTTTTTCATTTGTCAGAGAGGCTCCATGCATGTGAATGGCTGGCATGAAACCATGGCGGCTAGGAGGAATCCACGAGATAGCAGCTTTATGGTTGCTAGCAGGGATTTACATACATGGCTCCAATATGGGAGATTGGGTTTAAACATAGGAACTTCTGTGTACTTGAACTTAGCTGAAGCAAGTGCTTCTGAATCTTTGTAAAAGGGATATTTCCTACCACGGTGCCCCTCCCTATCCCGACAAAACTCTCACCCGTCCTCTGCTCCCCACTTGCAGGCCGTGTCATCACCCTGTTAGTTTCCAGTCGGTTCAGTCGGAGGACAGAAGAATCAAGCCAGCTGTTTCCTCACGTTCCCGCCAAAACCTTAGGGCGTGTCTCTTTTTCTCTTTTTCTCTTTTTCCGAGCTACGAAAAGATTACCTATTTCGTGATAAGTTTCGTGAAAGTATTTGCGACGTCGCCAACGGCTCGAACTGTCGCGTCACCTTTTCCTCTTCAAAACGGTTCAGATTTTGAACCTTCCGCAGCTCGAAAAGCAAACGGACGGTGCAGCAGTACTGACTAGAGATTGGCGCGCGAGATATTTTTACAATATACGAGATCCGATTGGCGCACGAATCTTGCAAAGAAATATGTCGTGACTTCTGTAACTACGCTACATTGCCCATAACGAAGCTACAGTACTTCGTGAAATTAAGGGTTCAGAAAAAAGTGACAGCATTGCATCTGGACGGGGCAAGGTTCCAAAATGGCAATTCGGACAGTCCGGTCCTCGCTACTAGGACCGTTCGGTACCAAAAAAGAGAGCCGTCCGGAAAAATGCCAAAAACAAAAAAGGGACACGCCCTTCGAGCACCCAAACCAACCGCGCTGCTGGTGGCGAGACGAATGCTGGACCGCTGGTGTTGTTGAAGTTTGAAATGCTGCCTCGAATCCAGGTCAGCCATGATTGGTGAGATCGCCTTCCTGCGAACTTGGGACAGGACAGCCCCCCAAAAGTGCACCGCACTGGTTCCAGCGTGGCAGCTCAAAAGATTCCCCTACGTGCTCAAACGTTGGGTATTTTTCAACGGCTTTCAACCTATGTCAGTGCAATTTTGCGAATGCATACAGCTGGCATGGTTACCCGACGGGTCGACAATTTTCCTCCAATAGTTTCATTGTATGCATTCGTAACCTTTCCCTGGCAAAATCTGCATGCAGTTGGGATTGACCGCGTTGGGGGGCTCAACCCACGTGCGACGTCCTCATTCGTCCCCCGCCACCTCATCACAAACCCAAATGCCTTCACACGTGCCGAGTGCACTTTTCGCTGTCCCCACTTCATTGTCCGGACACTCCAGGAAGGCGATCTGAATCAGTGCTTTGGCCCACGGACCAAACAAACCCCGGACCTGACTCCAGGCCACACCGCAGATGCTCCGTGCGAAATCCCCTGAAGCTGCTCACTTGACCCTGGTGGGACAGAATCGAGATCGTTTTGCCCCCCGCTGCTCCATGTGAAGGGCCGACCACAAGCCGCAACCACAGTTCCATCGATGACTTCGCCAGCATTTCGTGAGCGTCGTCGTCTTCCTCGAGTTTGTCGCCTCACGTCAAGGTGCTCGGCAACATTACATATTCAATTTCGCGCGCATTTCGCGCCCACAAATCGCATGCGTGCTTTTCCACAACGTCGTTTCAACTCAGTTCCTAAATCCTGCCCAGCTCATCCCACCTTGGGGATTAGCCAGCATCCTTCCATTCCAGCCATCACGCCAATTGGTGTTATGCTCGAGGGTTCGATCACTGAACGGCAAGTCAACCACATTCTACCGAATAAAATAGTTTTAGAGTATACTGAAACCACGCGACACCCCTTGTATCCCTGAACCTCTGCCAGCTTAGTTCCGCTTTTCCTGCGGGGACCGCGCCGTAGATTACAGCAGAGACAGCTAAGTTCCGCGGATTTACGTTTGCTACTGTCACTGTATCGCGATGCCCCTGGTCGGCTCGACTTACCATTATGCCTCTTGTTCTTGTACTGCGTGCGTTAGAGCTGAGGCAACGAGATATAGGGCGGCCCTGTAGGTACAAGGAACTATCGTGCCTTAGGTATTGGGTCAAACCTTCTATTTTGAGTTAAGACACTGCTGTTGGAACTGCTGCTGAAGTGTCGGTAACGTAGTTTTAGTATAAGTTGAGCCAATTTAACGTGCACCCTTGATGCGCTGCGAAAAGAGAGGTCAGGCGCGAGGTGCCCCGAGGATCCGCGTTAGAAGCTCCGTTGCTAGCCGTTAAAAGCTTCTTTAGAAGGTTCCGTGGTAGAGGATGCGACAGTCGATGCCTCATACGAGGGGATACATTGACGTCTGATACAGTGACCACTAATGCAGTAATTTTCGATACAGTAATCTCCATCAAAGTCACCTCCAATAGTGATCAGATCCTCAGAAAGTTCGTTATGATGCCAATGCGAACGCCACGGGACCTCCTATTTGCCTCTTCTCTCATTCCCGCATCCGTCTGTCGCTCCCAACCCTATTCTCTCCGAAGCCGCCGCCGATGCCGCCGTGTCCATCATCGCGCTCTTCGTGCTTTCGGTTCTGTCCTTCTGCGCGCCATTCCCCTTCCGCGCGCCATCCCAATTCCGCGCTCCGTTCCCCCCTCCTCTCCCTGCTGCTCGCGCGCACCCTTCGCTTCCTTTCGCCACGCCCTAGTAGCCCTCCTCCCGCTCGTCCTGCTAGCATCGGTACTCCCGTCTAGTAACCCCCCCTGCCACGTGGCCTTCGCTGCCACTCTCGACGTGATGACGCCGAAGGGCGGCTGTCTGACGTCACGCTGCGTCAGCTACACCAAGGGCAGGTGGCTTTTGTCGTCGGGTACGGCGTCGACGATTATCAGCGCAAATGGCAACATGAACTACGAGCGGTACAAGGTGGGTAGTACACGGTGGAGTGCGGTTTAATGCGGTGCTACGCAGCTGAGTTATTATGGGGTACGGCGTCGACAATTATCAGCGCGAATGGCAACATGAATTATGAGCGGTACAAGGTGGGTGTTGCACTTTGGAGTGCGGTTGGATGCGGCACAATGCCGCTCTCTTGTTAGGCTTGTTAGGGGGTACGGCATCGACGATTACCAGCGCGAATAACAACATGGATTACGAGCGGTACAAGGTGGGCATTGCACGGTATAGTGCGGTTCAATACGGTGCAATGCGGTTGCCCTGTGCAAGGACTTGGTGTCACTGATCACAAGTGTGAAGGGGGTTACAAATTGGTATCGATAGAAGGTGGATCGGGAACAGCAGAACGGCGGGTAAGTGCGGGCTACAGCCGCTGAGCGGGGAACAGCGGGGAAGAGCGATAACAGTGCTGGTACAACAGTGACAGCAGCAGCAGTGGTAACAGTTGTTACAGCGGGGAACAGCGGGGTAACACAGAGAGTCCTTGCACGTTTGTTTCCTCGCGTCCCTTTCCCGCCAACGAATTTCCTCTGTGTTGCCCCTCTCAATTCATGCCCCTCACTCCTGCCCATCCCTCCCCTGCCCTTTCCCACCATCCCCCCGGTTTCCCCGCGCTCTCCCCCCCTTCCCCCGCTTCCCCCGGCAGCTCATAGACAGCACCACCGTGATTCTAAAGACCACGGTACGCCTCTTCCCCCCGCCCTCCCCGCGGCGTCCGCGGCGTCCGCACCTCCTCTCCCCCTCCCCCCTCGCGGCCCCCGACCCGCTTCCACTTCCCTCTTGTTCCGCCGCCCATTCCCCCCCCCCCGTCTCCTCTCTCTCCGCCACCACTCTCCCTCGTCCCGCTGGTTCGCGTCGCTCATTACGGTAATTGTAACGCCATGCCCACGTCATGCTCACGTCATGCTCACGTCATGCTCACGCCTTTCTCGAAGGCCAGCCCGTCTCGCTTCCGCGTATGCCCCCTTTGTCCCGCGCCCTCCCCCCATGGTCCCGCGCCCTCCCCCCATGGTCCCCCGCCCTCCCCCCATGGTCCCCCGCCCTCCCCCCATGGTCCCCCGCCCTCCCCCCATGGTCCCCCGCCCTCCCCCCATGGTCCCCCGCCCTCCCCCCATGGTCCCCCGCCCTCCCCCCATGGTCCCCCGCCCTCCCCCCATGGTCCCCCGCCCTCCCCCCATGGTCCCCCGCCCTCCCCCCATGGTCCCCCGCCCTCCCCCCATGGTCCCCCGCCCTCCCCCCATGGTCCCCCGGCCTCCCCCCATGGTCCCCCGGCCTCCCCCCATGGTCCCCCGGCCTCCCCCCATGGTCCCCCGCCCTCCCCCCATGGTCCCCCGCCCTCCCCCCATGGTCCCCCGCCCTCCCCCATCCACGCGCAGGCCACACGAGAACGGCTGCTGCCAAACATGCGCGCAACAAGTCCCCTTCCCCATCTTCCTCCCCTCTTCCTCCTCTCATCCTTCCCCCATGGTCCCTCCCCTTCCCCGTCCTCCTCCCCTCTTCTTCCTCCCATCGCTTCCCCCATGGTCCCTCCCCTTCCCCGTCCTCGTACAGGCAACGAACGAGAACGGCTGCTGCCAAACATGCGCACAAGCCAGCAAGTGCGTCTTCTTCCACTACCAGCCGCCAACGTGAGTGTGTGAGTGGGAGTGTGTGAGTGAGCGAGTGCTGCTGCTCCTCCCCGCAGTGCAGCCCCCCATTCACTTTCATGCTTGGACGCGCCTCAATGCTCCCTCCCGTTGCACTCCACTGTCCCATGCCCACAAGTGCGTCTTCTTCCACTACCAGCCGCCAACGTGAGTGTGTGAGTGGGAGTGTGTGAGTGAGCGAGTGCTGCTGCTCCTCCCCGCAGTGCAGCCCCCCATTCACTTTCATGCTTGGACGCGCCTCAATGCTCCCTCCCGTTGCACTCCACTGTCCCATGCCCACAAGTGCGTCTTCTTCCACTACCAGCCGCCAACGTGAGTGTGTGAGTGGGAGTGTGTGAGTGAGCGAGTGCTGCTGCTCCTCCCCGCAGTGCAGCCCCCCATTCACTTTCATGCTTGGACGCGCCTCAATGCTCCCTCCCGTTGCACTCCACTGTCCCATGCCCACAAGTGCGTCTTCTTCCACTACCAGCCGCCAACGTGAGTGTGTGAGTGGGAGTGTGTGTGCGCGCGCGCGCGTGTGTGTGTGAGTGTGTTTTACCCCCCTCGCTGCTCCACTGCGCAGACCGACAAGTGTGTCTTCTTCCAATACCAGCCTCCAACGTTAGTGCTGCCCCATCCCCCACGTGCTGCCCTCCACTCACTCACTCCATCCCCTCCCCTCCTCGTATCACCCGCAACGTTCTCGACAATGATTTTGAGACGTCTGGAAAGTTCTGGAAAGGTTATTCCTCCCCCCTTCATCCTTTCGCCCATCCAATCTCCTCCCCTCCCCCCTCAACCACCCCCAGCGCTCCTGAGAAGTTCGTGAGACATCTCAGAACTTACATTTGTTTATTTCTTTCTTCCTTCCTCCCTTCCTCCCTTCCTCCCTTCCTCCCTTCCTCCCTTCCTCCCTTCCTCCCTTCCCCTCTACTCTCATCCACCCCAGCGTTGCCGGCAGTGCCGGGACCTGCAGGCTGCTACCCGACCTGACAAAATTCACTGTAGACAACACTATAACGAGTGTCGCGCCGTCTTATATTGGAGGCAAATGCAACCCGCTAGCAACAGTGAAAAACGACCCGCATTTCGTGGGCGCCGAGGGCACGAGATTCGATTTCAATGGGGAGCTGAACCGGTCCTTCTGCCTGCTGACTGACCGAGACTTGCATGTCAACATGGGGATTAAGGGTTATGAAGACGCTAGAATGGTGGTGGGCGGGAGGAGAGGAGGGAGGAGAGGAGGGAGGAGAGGACACAAACTGCCCATACGGTCCTGGATCAGGTATGGAAGGGAAGGGATGTCCACTTTAGAGCGCAAAGGGCATGTCAGTATGGGCATCAAGGGGTATGAGTGGGAGGGCGGCGTATTGTAACTTGTACATAAAGTGGCTCTAATGCTATATAGTGCGGTATGGTGGGTCCTGAATCCTGATGCACATTAGAGATTCTATAAATAAAGGATATGCACTTCGTGTTTTTGTTTCCTTACCAAATAGTCTCGAATGATTCTTTCTTGGTTCCTCGTGTCTGCCATCCAGGGAGCTCTACATGACGTGGCGGGATCCCATTGGCCGGCAGCACTCGGTGTTCTTCAAGGCGCGGGATGGCAAGGAGCAGCAGCGGGGGGAGAGTGGGTTCATAGAGAGGATGGAGGTTGATGGGCAGTCCATTTTTCCACCGATTCAGGTAATTTGTGGGAACAAGTAGGGACTCGAGACTTTTGAGACGTCTCAAAAGGAACAAGTAGGGTCTCGAGACTGCTAGGGACAGCAAGGAGCAGCGGCCGGGGGAGAGGGGATTCATAGAGAGGATGGTGGCGGATGGGCGGTCGCTGACCCCTCCTACCGAGGTAACTGGTAGTCTAGTTTCATGACGTCTCAGGACGGAGAGAGAAGGGGGAAGAGAGGGGGTTCATAGAGATGATGGTGGTGGATAGGCGATCGCTGACCCCTCCTATCAGGTAACTGGTAGTCTGCTGTAGGGTTTTGACAGGCAGCAACAGACAGCTCCAAGTAAGATGATTCTTTCTATGAATTTGGGTTCCTTTCGGCCAGGATAACCCCGGCCGGGGGGGAGATTTGCCCCCCGGGGGGAGATTTGCCCAGATGTTATTCCCTCTGTTACCCTGGTGTCCAGCCCACACCCAGAACTCACCTCCCCTCACCAATTCACAGCTGTCGCTGCTTGTTGCTTGCTGCTTGCTGCTTGTTGCTCGCTGCTCGCTACTCGCTGGTTGCTGCTTGCTGCTGGTTGCTCGCTGCTCGCTGCTCGCTGGTTGCTGCTTGCTGCTTGTTGCTTGCTGCTCGCTGGTTGCTGCTTGTTGCTTGCTGCTTGCTGCTCGCTGGTTGCTGCTCGCTGCTCGCTGCTTGCTACACAACTGCTTCTGCAACTCCCACATTCTCCTCCATTATCTCCAACCCTCTCCACCTTTCCTCTCACCCCCCTCTCCCCTCCCTCCTCTCCCTCCCTCCCCCACTCCAGGTGGGTCAAGCAGTGCAAGTAGAAGGTTCCTTTCACGTGGAGCTGACATCAACAGCGCCCATGGGGGGTGGCAGGGACAGGGCTCACATACCGACCCTCTCCCTCTCTTTCCCTCCCTCCCCCTCTCCAGGTGGGTCAGGCAGTGCGTGGGGAAGGGTCCTTTCACATTGAGCTGGCATCAACAGCGCCCATGGGGGATGGCAGGGACAGGGCTCACATTCCAACCCTCTCCCTCTCTTTCCCTCCCTCCTCTCCCTCCCTCCCCCTCTCCAGGTGGGTCAGGCAGTGCGTGGGGAAGGGTCCTTTCACATTGAGCTGGCATCAACAGCGCCCATGGGGGATGGCAGGGACAGGGCTCACATACCGACCCTCTCCCTCTCTTTCCCTCCCTCCTCTCCCTCCCTCCCCCTCTCCAGGTGGGTCAGGCAGTGCGTGGGGAAGGGTCCTTTCACATTGAGCTGGCATCAACAGCGCCCATGGGGGATGGCAGGGACAGGGCTCACATACCGACCCTCTCCCTCTCTTTCCCTCCCTCCTCTCCCTCCCTCCCCCTCTCCAGGTGGGTCAGGCAGTGCGTGGGGAAGGGTCCTTTCACATTGAGCTGGCATCAACAGCGCCCATGGGGGATGGCAGGGACAGGGCTCACATACCGACCCTCTCCCTCTCTTTCCCTCCCTCCTCTCCCTCCCTCCCCCTCTCCAGGTGGGTCAGGCAGTGCGTGGGGAAGGGTCCTTTCACATTGAGCTGGCATCAACAGCGCCCATGGGGGATGGCAGGGACAGGGCTCACATACCGACCCTCTCCCTCTCTTTCCCTCCCTCCTCTCCCTCCCTCCCCCTCTCCAGGTGGGTCAGGCAGTGCGTGGGGAAGGGTCCTTTCACATTGAGCTGGCATCAACAGCGCCCATGGGGGATGGCAGGGACAGGGCTCACATACCGACCCTCTCCCTCTCTTTCCCTCCCTCCTCTCCCTCCCTCCCCCTCTCCAGGTGGGTCAGGCAGTGCGTGGGGAAGGGTCCTTTCACATTGAGCTGGCATCAACAGCGCCCATGGGGGATGGCAGGGACAGGGCTCACATACCGACCCTCTCCCTCTCTTTCCCTCCCTCCTCTCCCTCCCTCCCCCTCTCCAGGTGGGTCAGGCAGTGCGTGGGGAAGGGTCCTTTCACATTGAGCTGGCATCAACAGCGCCCATGGGGGATGGCAGGGACAGGGCTCACATACCGACCCTCTCCCTCTCTTTCCCTCCCTCCTCTCCCTCCCTCCCCCTCTCCAGGTGGGTCAGGCAGTGCGTGGGGAAGGGTCCTTTCACATTGAGCTGGCATCAACAGCGCCCATGGGGGATGGCAGGGACAGGGCTCACATACCGACCCTCTCCCTCTCTTTCCCTCCCTCCTCTCCCTCCCTCCCCCTCTCCAGGTGGGTCAGGCAGTGCGTGGGGAAGGGTCCTTTCACATTGAGCTGGCATCAACAGCGCCCATGGGGGATGGCAGGGACAGGGCTCACATACCGACCCTCTCCCTCTCTTTCCCTCCCTCCTCTCCCTCCCTCCCCCTCTCCAGGTGGGTCAGGCAGTGCGTGGGGAAGGGTCCTTTCACATTGAGCTGGCATCAACAGCGC
The DNA here is from genome assembly GCA_947470075.1 of Closterium sp. Yama58-4. NCBI lineage: Eukaryota > Viridiplantae > Streptophyta > Zygnematophyceae > Desmidiales > Closteriaceae > Closterium > Closterium sp. Yama58-4. Next base: position 107,526 of record CANIUD010000257.1, read on the forward strand.
CCATGGGGGATGGCAGGGACAGGGCTCACATACCGACCCTCTCCCTCTCTTTCCCTCCCTCCTCTCCCTCCCTCCCCCTCTCCAGGTGGGTCAGGTAGTGCGTGGGGAAGGGTCCTTTCACATTGAGCTGGCATCAACAGCACCCATGGGGGATGGCAGGGACAGGGCTCACATACCGACCCTCTCCCTCTCTTTCCCTCCCTCCTCTCCCTCCCTCCCCCTCTCCAGGTGGGTCAGGCAGTGCGTGGGGAAGGGTCCTTTCACATTGAGCTGGCATCAACAGCGCCCATGGGGGATGGCAGGGACAGGGCTCACATACCGACCCTCTCCCTCTCTTTCCCTCCCTCCTCTCCCTCCCTCCCCCTCTCCAGGTGGGTCAGGCAGTGCGTGGGGAAGGGTCCTTTCACATTGAGCTGGCATCAACAGCGCCCATGGGGGATGGCAGGGACAGGGCTCACATACCGACCCTCTCCCTCTCTTTCCCTCCCTCCTCTCCCTCCCTCCCCCTCTCCAGGTGGGTCAGGCAGTGCGTGGGGAAGGGTCCTTTCACATTGAGCTGGCATCAACAGCGCCCATGGGGGATGGCAGGGACAGGGCTCACATACCGACCCTCTCCCTCTCTTTCCCTCCCTCCTCTCCCTCCCTCCCCCTCTCCAGGTGGGTCAGGCAGTGCGTGGGGAAGGGTCCTTTCACATTGAGCTGGCATCAACAGCGCCCATGGGGGATGGCAGGGACAGGGCTCACATACCGACCCTCTCCCTCTCTTTCCCTCCCTCCTCTCCCTCCCTCCCCCTCTCCAGGTGGGTCAGGTAGTGCGTGGGGAAGGGTCCTTTCACATTGAGCTGGCATCAACAGCACCCATGGGGGATGGCAGGGACAGGGCTCACATACCGACCCTCTCCCTCTCTTTCCCTCCCTCCTCTCCCTCCCTCCCCCTCTCCAGGTGGGTCAGGCAGTGCGTGGGGAAGAGTCCTTTCACATTGAGCTGGCATCAACAGCGCCCATGGGGGATGGCAGGGACAGGGCTCACATACCGACCCTCTCCCTCTCTTTCCCTCCCTCCTCTCCCTCCCTCCCCCTCTCCAGGTGGGTCAGGCAGTGCGTGGGGAAGGGTCCTTTCACATGGAGCTGGCATCAACAGCGCCCATGGGGGATGGCAGGGACAGGGACACATACGGCGTGCGCGTGGGGGGAGTAGCAAGCATGGACCTTTCATTGCATGCCGCACACCCGCTGCTGCAGACCGAAGAGGAGGCTTTCACTCACTTCAACGTGTATATCAAGTACCTCAATGTGAGTGTTCATGGGTGTACGCCAATGTTTGCTGCAGCAGCTGCCCTGGAGCTGTCATTGCATGCCGCACACCCGCTGCTGCAGACCGAAGAGGAGGCTTACACTCACTTCAACGTCTTTATCAAGTACCTCAATGTTAGTAATGATTCTTGTCAATTCTCTCACTCTCGGTGTAGCGCCGAGGGGACGCCGTAGGTGAGCCGGACAAGGGGTACTAAGAATTCTAGGCTCGTCCTCTTGAGGCCCTCGAAGACCGCCGCTCGCTCGACCGCATTGAAGGTGTTCGCCAGGTCGATTTGCAACGCCACTGCCCCTTCTTTCTCCTCCAGGTACGTCCTCGCGGTGTGCACGGCTGCCTCGATGCCTCCCAAAACGGCTACGCCGAATTGGATCGGCGCAAAGTGGTCGCGCGCTTTCTCGGCCGCCAGAAATAAGGCGGCTTTGGCGACCAGCCTTAACAGGCATTCTCCCACCGCTATCGGACGTGTACCCCCCTGGGGCTTTGTGAATGCGAGAAGGCGCGACGCTGTGAGGAGCTCAGCCGCCTCCGTGCTAAGCTTGCCGGCTAAAGCAGTGTTCGTGAGTGCGTGCAGCTGCTGGAAAATGTCCGCGTTCCCAAGGGCTGCATCCCTCAGATGCTCAAAGGTGGTGCCTGAGGGACCGGCGCCCACTCCGTTCGGACATTTGGCGAGGATACGCCTGAAGTCACGTGGAGGGATTGTGGGGGCCGTGTCTGTGGAGAAGTCCCGCACCCAGTCAGGAATGGCAAGGCGCGCGGAGGGGTGTCTCGCTGAGAGGGCCTGGAGCACGTCCGCGGAAGGGGGGGAGACTGGCGTGGCAGTGAGGGATTGGAGGGATTTCGCTAGATTCCCTCGTTTGGCCAGTCCCTCTGCCCTTGCCAGGATGCCAGTGGTGTCTGGCGCATGGCGTGGCTGGGGTGGCTCAGAAACTGCGGCGGTCGCTTCGTCATACAGGCCTCGCCATAGGCCCTGGCGGAACTGGGTCAGCCTGGCGCCAACCGCCGACCAGTCTGGGCGCCTTGCTGACGAGGTGGGCAGAAGGATGCGCGGGAGGAACATGAGGAGTCTCCAACCCGCAGGTGAGTCAGGGTTGTGTGCGAGGTGTAACAGCGGGGTGAGAAGGCAAGCTGCGAAGGTGTCGCGAAGAGTGCGGGGTGGGTGACGAGCCAGCGGAGGCTGCCTACTGTCGCGAAGGGGTTCGAGGTCCCATGTAGCGACATCAGCGAAAAGGTCCTGGCGCTGCGCCAGGTCGCTAGCGCTGAACAGTGGCTGGCGAGATGAAATGTCTGCATCTTGCTGATTGGCTGGGCCCGGGTCGCCATCTGCAATTTGTGCGGCTCGGTTCCCCCCCCCGGCTCGGCTCTGTCTCCCGCTTCGAATTGCAGACGCGGCTCGTGTTGGGGTTGGGTTTTGGCCCCCGTCTAGTGAATGCTCTGCCTCATCCACCTGGGGCGAGGGGCTTGAACTCCCCTCTCTTTCAGGGTTAAAAAGTGGGTCACCCCCAGAGTTCTCGTCACTCGACTCCTCCCCCTCCGTAGCCCGTCCCCTCAGGATCCTGTGAGCCGCCCTCGCGAAGCTACTAACACCACGTCGCTGGACCGCGGCGCCTCCCCTACGTCCGCCTCGTCTCCCTCCTCTCCCTACTCGGATTCCCCGCTGCGCGGAGCCTGCCACCACATCGCCGCGCGTCGGTTGTGGGGCCGAGGTAGTTCCAAGACTCCTCCTTTGACGGCCCGCTGGCGTCCGCGGCCGTTCGATCGGGCGTGATGGACCCCTCCGCGGGTCGCGACCGCGCGCAAGAGAGTACGGCGGACAGCGCGGGGCCCCGTCCTCAGCCGCCTGCCGCACCTCGTTTCCGCATCCCTGCGCATCCGTCGGCGTCAGAGCCCGTCCGGCGCCTGGAGCGCGGATTGTCTCTTCCGCATCAGGGCGGAGCGCGCCCAACCTCCCCTGAGTATTCGTGGGCGCCGGCGCGAGTTGCGTCGAATCAACAGGCTGGCCCGCCGCCTGACGAGCGTGGGCGGGCACCTCTGCGCCAGCCCCCGCAGCCGCAGTCCCCACGGCGTCGCTCTCCCGGTCCGCGCGAGGCTCGCCGCCGCGGTGCGGATGGAGAGCGCTCTCCTGCGAGCCCTCGTTCTCCTCAACGCCGTTCTCCCCCAGGTCGGCCAGGCCGGCACTCACCGCGAGCACGATCCCCCGCGCAGCGCTCTCCGCGTCGATCTCCGGCGAGGCGGGGAAGGGGGTCGCCAGGGCGTCACTGGGATTCGGGCCGCCGTGAACAGTCTCCCCCGCGTCCGCAATCGGCTGGATCTGGAGGCCGACGGGGCCGGTGGAACGGCGGTGGTCGTGGCGGGAACAGGCGCGGGCAGGATCCTGCCCTCGATAGGGCCACAAATGTGTTTGCAGAAATGGTGCGGCAGGCGCGGGCGACTGGGGAGGGGGCACACGTGCACATTGCGGTGACCAACGGCCCTCCCCCCGACTCGGGCTCTGGCCTGGCCGCCCCTCTGCGCGTGCCGATGCTGCGCGACTACCTGCCCGCGCGGGAGGCGAGGGCTCAGTATCGCTTCCCTCGTCCGGTCCCGCGATTCTCTTCGCCGCACTTCTCTGTTGCTCGGACTCCTGGCTGGCCGGAGTCGATTCCGCGCGCAGCTCCGACTGCACCTCCCCCCACTCGCTTGGGGAGAGACCCCATGCCGAACATGTGCCGGATTCTGAATCTGGCGGAGGCGTGCGAGGTGGTGGCGAATCTGCAGCTGGCGGTGTGTGGGGCCACGCGGAGCTTTCCGAGCAGTTACGGTCCAGGATCCCGAGGATCCTGCGTGTCCTTGGTAGAATCTCTCGAGTCGCCGTTGGCACCCGTGTCGGAAGCGCCCGCCGGGGTAGCGCCCTTAGCCCGTACTTTCCCCCGCCACGTGGGGGAGCTTGTGGAGGCCGCTCGAGTCGGGACCCCGGTGGACACAGTTCAGTCGTCGGCGCATCTCCTGCTTTCGATGTCGGCGTGCATGCGGTCCATGCTGGAGGCTGAGGGGGCGGAGCCGTACACGATGTAGGCTTCCGCCGCGTGTAGCATTGCATCTCTGTAGCTTGTGTTGTCGGCCTTCTCCCCTGCCTGCTGTGATGTGTGTGATCCCTTTAAAGAGCGATCCGTGCTTTGTTGACTTGCCACCAGGAGCGCGCGGCGGCCGGAGGCCGCCGGTGCGAGCTGCCGAAAATGAACCACACACAAAATAATGACAGGAGCAGAGGGCTAACAGCCTTTAATAGGCCGGGAAGGCTGAGGGAAGAGGGAAGAGGCTGAGGGAAGAGGCTAAGAGATCCCTCTCTCTCTCTCTCTCTCTCTCTCTCTCTCTCTCTCTCTCTCTCTCTCTCTCTCTCTCTCTCTCTCTCTCTCTCTCTCTCTCTCTCTCTCTCTCTGTCTCTCTCTCTCTCTCTCTCTCGCATGTGAATGTTAACAAAATTATATGGTTCTCTGTTTTTGGTTTATTATTATTGTTGTTATTATTAGTATTTTCATTATTGGCTTCTCTGATCAGAAGCTATGTTTGGTCCTTGTCAATTATTCTTATTTAACCCCTTTCTACACCTCATGTTGCCATATAACCCTAATTTCATATCTCTGTTTCTTTTCCAATGGAAACACAACAGAACACAGAGGCAGTGCACGGTGTACTAGGGCAGACTTTTCGAGGGGAAATTACCCGGTCTAAAAGGGCAACAGAGTACGGGTTGCTGACGAGGCTGCTGAGAGCCCCGATCCAAGCTGACGGGGAGACGGGGCGAGGCTTTCTGGATGGTGACGTGGAGGATTATGCCACGTCAGCGATTGATGCTGCTGACTGTGCGTTTGCCACGGCATGGAATGAGGCTTGGAAGAAGGTTCGGGAGGAGCAGGGGGTTACTGTAGAAGCTGAGGAGGAGACTCGGGAGGAGGTTGGGGAGGCTCAGGAGGAGGCTCGGGAGGAGGCTTGGGAAAAGGTTCGGCGAGAAAACATGGGGAGTTTGCCAGCGGAGAGTAGAAATCAGGGGTCTGAAGAATATAGAGAGGAAGGAGCTGCAGGGAGAAGGGTAGGAGGGAATGGGGAGAAGAGGAAGCAGCAGCTGGAAAATTTGACTGAAGAGGAGATGGAAGAAGAGGGAGATTTCGGGGAGGACGTCAGGGAGAATGGCAGTGTCGAGATGTGGGAGAACAGCGGCTCGGCAGCTGGCGAGGAGAGAGTTTCGAGTTTTGCCATACACAGAGAACAATTGGTTTATGAAATATTCCATGAAGGGTAGTTTATAAGGTTTTTAGAATAAGATTACACAAAAATACATGCTTTTGTTATATAAAAGAGAAAGGCAATGAGTTGTTGATTCTCAATTTGAAAATGACGGTAGCTTGCAGAATTGTTTGTATCTCACATTCACCATATAATGGACATAACCCGTACCTCCCAGCAGAGCCTTTGAATTTTATAACCTCTACCCACACATCTTTGCCTTCACAAAAAGTCACTAAAAAACAACCTGCTAACACCAATCCCAACCTTCTAATCAAACCCCAGCCACCTGTTCCGAGTAGCTGAGGCAGCTACTGCAGTTACGGCAAAGAGCGGCTGAGTGAGAGAGAGAGGAAGATTATGTCCCAGTAGGTCCCAGTCATCTCTGCGCAGCATGCGAAGCAGCTGTAGCAGGTGCGGCAAGCAGGTATGGCAGCTCCGGGGCAGCTACAGCAGGTACAGCAGCTACGGCAGGTACGACAGCTATGGCAGGTACGACAGCCACGGCAGCTATGGCAGGTATGGCAGCTGCAACAGGTATGGCAGGTGCAACAGTTACGGCAGCTGCAGGAGGTTCGGCAGGAACGGCAGCTACGGCAGGCGGTTGGGGGAGAGTGCGAAGGTGATACCCCAGAGGAAAACGAGCGTGCTGAGGAAGGCTGCGAACTGAATGCTTTTGAGGCACCTACGAAGTCCTCAGGCGTATGGGTAGAACATGCATAGCAGCTACGGCAGGCGGTTGGGGGAGAGTGCGAAGGTGATGCCCCAGAGGAAAACGAGCGTGCAGAGGAAGGCGGCGAACTGAAGCGCCGGCGACTGCTGCAGGTACACACCCGCTCGCTGCGGGAGGGAAGGGTGTGGGAGGGCCAGGGGGCGGGAGAGTGGGGAAGAATTTGGGACAACGAGATGCGGAGGGCTGGCGACTGCTGCAGGTAAACACCCGCTCGCTGCAGTGGCGCGAAAGACCAGGAGAAGGAGCAGGATGGACGGCTGTGCGAGACCCGGGGATAAGGGGAAAAGGGTTGAAGGCGGAGAGGTGGGGGAAGGGAGCGCTTGTGCCGCACTCGCTACACGGAGGGACAGCGGTTGCTGCATGTTCCAGCCTAGGAGAAGGGTAAAGAGACGCGGAGAACAAAGAGAGGGGTTAGGTGTTGGGTGGGGCCCGGGCAGTTTGAGACAAACACGAGGCACACGCTATACGGAGGGGTGCGACTACGCGCAAGTATTCGCAGGCGACTTTTTAGGCACCTCAAAAGCTACACGGAGAGGTGCGACTGCGCGCGGCTGTTCGCAGCCGACGTTTGGGGCAGTTGAAAACTTGGAGGTAGGAACGAGGGCAAAGGTTTTAATTCGGATGTCAGTGGGACGGGAAAGGAGGGAGAAATGTCGCGAAGATTCGAACGGTTGACTCAGTTTCGATACGAGTGGATCGGCGCGCCTCGTTCATTCCGACATCGTTTTTCCACAGTGACTGGATTTCGTTCCTTTTTTTTCTGTTTTCTTTTTTTTTAATTGAGTCTTGGCTACGACGAGCCTCCAGCAGGAGCCGGAATCTGGACAACGAAAAGCACGAAGCAGCGCGACGGGAGCATAAGGAGCAGGGGTCAAGAGAAGCACGGACTAACCACGAAGAGGCTGTTGGACCGCCGTCGCTTGGCGTTGTTGTAGGGATTATCCTCGACCTGGAAAGAGTTCACCTTCGCGGCATCTTGCGGCAACATTTGAGCACCTTGCCAAAACATGGGGATTCGACACGTCTCAAAACTTAAAACTCAAAGTGAAGCACGGACTAACCACGAAGAGGCTGTTGGACCGCCGCCGCTTGTCGTTGTTGTAGGGGCTATCCTCGACCTCGAAAGAGCTCATTTTCGCAGCACCTTGCGGCACCATCGACGCCGCAGACGTCGAGTCCTCAGACGTCGAAAGCAACGACGCTTCCGCAACGACAGTCGAAGTAGCCAGAGCGCCAATCGCAAAGGGGAACGACTTTTGAGCCGCCTCAAAAACGCGCAGCGCCGATCTATCAGAGACTAAGAGCGCGACTTGAGAACCAGAATCAAACAGAGAATCATAAGGATGAAGTCCAATATGTACATTGTACACTCACAAGCGAGCTGTGAGTTTCCCCTGGGATTTGGTTCAAGAGATTTTCGCCTCCTCGTCGCGCCATTTGCGCTTTGTCAGCTTGGCGGGAAGATATTCCCAGGGTATTCTCAGCCGCCCTTCTTCCTCGCTTTTATCCAATCAGTGATTAGACGCGTGTGGTGACTTGGCGTCCAGTCCTGCCTGGACGGAGAGCTTGTTGAGGTGTGGCCTGAGCGGCGTGACATGATTGGTCGGCATTTGAACCTAAATCTGGAATATCCAGCCCTCATAGATTCAACTGACATTTTACGATAAACTGAATAAGTGTTACATGTTTCGGAAGCAGAGATACAGCCACCTACCTCACATCACAATACAATCTTTTATACAGCTTGTAAAGCACATCAGGCGGAGCCCTAAATATGTATGCGCTTGCTAGAATAATGTTAGCTAAGGTGGCTTGAATCGCACCCAAATGCTCAAACCTCCTCCCGCTTGTAACCACCACTCGTGGAACCATAACCATCCTACCGCCACGCTTGAATCTCAGCTTGCCATGACCATCAGACCCTCCAGTGCCACGAAGCGAACCTCTGCGAACTGGCATATTTTGTCGCCAGCCATCCACATGAATCCTTTCTGAGAGGTCAGCATCTTCCAAGATGGCCAGCCTCTCATCAAACCCTCCAATGCGCACAAAGTCTTGTGCCCGGCAGAACATGGCCTGGTCTCCATATAGCATGCGCATACCCCGAACGAACGCCGCTACACCATTGAACCACGCGAAACTTGTACCACTAACCTCACTGGTAATGGTTTCAATACCACTGCTGCTGCCACCACCACCACTTCTGTCACCCCCACTGCTGCTGCTGATGCCACTGCTGCTATTGCTGCTGCCGCTATGGCCACTGCTGGTGCTGGTGGTGGTACTGCTGCTGCTGCTTGAGTTCTTGTGGCCAGATGCTGCAACCGACATCTTATCAGCACTAAGCAGTTGAGCATACCGTGGGGGGGCAAGCAGCGGCACATACCAAGTCTTGGCCACGTTCCGAAGACACATGCCCCAGAAGACTCGCCCAGGCACAGCCACCACGGGCACGAACCCCCCACAGCACACTGTCTGATCTTTCAGTGCCCTCCTGACCAGTGTGACGAGATCCAATGGTACGAGCGTGTCTGCGTGAACGAAACAGAGAATGCCGCTGCTTATGCTGCTTCCACACGCACTGCTCCCACTCATAATATTTCCACTGCCTTGCTCCTGCACCTGCTGCATCAGCTGCACTGCCTTCCATGCGCCTGAGTTCATCTGAACCGACCTGCATCTCTCACTGCACACCACCACCGCGCCCAGACATTCAGCCAATTGCGGTGTGCCATCTGTGCTGCCGCCGTCGGCCACGATGATGCCGGCTGGCCGCGGGGAGAGCTTTGCCAGGTGGCGCAGCGTGTTTGGCAGCGCTGATGCCTCGTTCAGAGCGGGGATTACGATGTACACTGGTGCTGCAACTTCGCCCTGTTTGGCTTTCCCTGGCTGATTCTCGCCATTCCCAACATCACCACGACCACCAGCATCTTCAACCTCTTCTTGAGACATCTCAAAACTTGAAAGAACATCTTTCTCTTGTTTATCCCCCCCAATCCCTCCGCTCCCCCGTTTACCTCCCCCTCCCCCTCCGCCTCCCCCTCCGACTCCCCCTCCGCCTCCCTCCCCCCGACTTCCCCCTCCCCCGCCCCCTCCCCCTTCGAACAGCGCCCCCCAGTCGCGAGGAGCGGATCCTGGCCGTCCATCCATCCCGCGATGGCACGCCAGCGCGACAAAGACGGCAGATGCGACAGTGGTGCCGCCCACCGCCAATGCTGCTGTGCCGCCCAGAAGAAGCAGGCCGAGGCGCAGGGCGGTGCGAAGTGCTCCTGCCGTTGATGCCGCCGCAATTGGCGGTGGGTCAGAAGCGGGATGGTGTTGGGAGGTTACGAGCGGGAAACGCGGGGAGAAGGAACAGAGCTGGCGAAGTGGCGCGCGGGGAAGGTGAATCTGAATGGCCCCTCGTCGCCTGAAGGGAGTGCTGAAGCAGGGCTGACGTGCGACGCTGATGCCACGGTCCCGACGACACGCTAGTGCGGAACATGCGACCTGGTCGCGAGGTGGCCGGGACGCGAATGCGCGAGGAAAATCAGGGTTCCCATTTTGGTGCTGACAAAGTCGCCGCATGTTACCGAAATTGATCGTTGGAAGGATGGAGGATCCTATGAGCTGGTAAGTCGTGATCGATGGGGAAGGCTAATACCCACGACCAGCGCAGCGCGGAAAAGGCGCTTCAATGGATTTACGTACATCTAGCTGTACCTACATTGCTCTGATGATCTCCATTCGTTTAGGTTCAGTGAGGTGGTTCGCAATTCTACGCGGTTACATTGGTTTCGATTACGGTTGAGCGTAAATGAACACCGTGCAAATTCATCCCCTTCATAAGATCCTTCACTAAAATTCTGAAAACGCGGAAAGGAATCTCCAAGGTACACTTTCATTTCCCCCCACCTCGTCCCCGCACAGCTGCCCCAACCGTTTCCCCAACCGCTCCCCCCACCGCTCAAACACCCCCATTTCCCCCACCATCCTTCCCCACCCTCCCCTTTCTCCCCCCCCCCTCTTCTCCCTCCCCCCTCCCCCAAACGTTTTTCTCCCAGCCCTAGTTTCCGACACCACATTCCGCCAGTCGCTTAGGCCAGTCCAATTCCTGAGCCGTTCTAACCAGCGGCATCCCCGTCGCGCCCCGATCTTCGTCGCGCAAGAGACTGCTTGAAGCTGCTGCTGGTTTCCGCGAGAGATTACAGCCTAATTTGCGCACGAATCTCATTTTTTTTGCGCTCGAATCAGTAGTACCAGCGAATCTCCACCGCCAGTTACGTACTACAAGCCTGCGCGTGCCGGTTTTTGGGGCGCCGTGTAGCGGCCGCGAACAGCCAGGAGTTTCGTGAAGGTTACCACCGTGGAGGAACCTTCGAACGGAGAACGAGGAGAGCGAAGGAAGTGAAAGCGAACCGAAGTTACTAAAAAGGAAGAAAGAAACAAAGGACGAGAAGGATTCGGAATCGGCAGCCATGGCTGCTCCGAGTCGGCGCGCGCAGGATTTGCTGATGGACGACAAATGGGACCTCTGCGTCGACCTCTCGCTGCGCCGAGTCGTCTACAGCACGCTCGCGGGCGCCGCCACCGGGCTCGTCCTCTTTAGTGAGTGAACTATTTCTAGTAAGTGATCCGTGAGTGATCTGACTTGTTTTGAGCGAGCCCCACGAGACGCTTGGCCGCTCTAGCTGTTCCTCCGTCCCCCCCACACGCATGTCCCACGCTCTAGCTGTTCCCGCCGTTCCCTTCACCAATCAGGGAGCCTCACGAGTCGATGGGCCGCCCTCGCCGTCGGCGCAGGCTGCAGGGTCGCTTCCGCCTACACCGACTGCTTTCGCGCCTTCCTACACGTGCTCCAGACCTTTCCCCCCTCCGCTCCTTTCTTTCCTTCCCCCTCTCGCCATCCCTCAGGGTCCCCTACGAGTCGCTGGGTGGCTCTCGCCTTCGGCGCCGGGTGCGGAGACGGTTCCGCCTACACAGACTGCTCGCGCATTTGATGCCCAAGTCCCTTCTTCCCCCCATCCTCGCTTTCCTTCCCCTCCCTCCACCCTTCCCTCTCCTTCTGCCGTGCAGGATCCCCTACGAGTCGCTGGGCCGCTCTCGCCTTCGGCGCCGGCTGCGGCGTCGGTTCCGCCTACACGGACTGCTCGCGCATTCTCGACGGCCACGTGCCGCGATTCTCCGCCCCGCTTACTGCTAAATCCGCCTCCGCTGCCCCTGCTCCCGCTGCGCCTGCCGTTTTTGCGCCGCCCCCCGTCGCACCTGCCCCTGCCCCGGTCCCATCTGCTGCTGCCGCCGCTGCTGGCTCATCAGGGTCGTCCGATCAACTGCCGCAGGTATGGAGGTTTTTGAAACGCCTGGATAGTGCTCCACGTAAGCTGGGCTGGTATTCAGGGCTGGTATACAGGGCTGGTATTCAGGGCTGGTAAGCAGGGTGAGTGGCCACTTGTATCGGCTCTGCCTACACCTACTGTTGTGCATTCTAGACGGCCACATGCTGCACTTCCCTCCCCCCTCTCCCCCCTCCCCCCTCTCTGTTCTCAGAGCTGTACCTGCCGCTCCTGCCGTACCCTGCCATTCCTGCAATCCATGCTGCGCCTGCTGTCACTGCTGACCCTGCCAACTCTGCCCCTGCCTTTAGCTTTGGTTCTGCCTTCATGGACTGCACTTGCATCCAGTGCACGTGCCACAACCACCCACACCCCCTCCCTCCCTTCCCTCCACTGCTGCCCGAGCTCTGCCCATGCGCTTTCACTGATCCCCTCTGTTGTCCACATCTCTGTCCCAACCGTTGGCTTTCTCTATGCTCTTTGCTTGCAGGATTAGGATAGGAGTGAGTGAGGGCGTGTTCCTACGGCCCCTTATTAGCCGACCTCTTGTCAGACTTGTGCGGTTCAATGCGTTTCAGTGCGATCGAATGTTATTACATGTGTTTCAGTGCGTCGCGACGCGAATCTGACAGGACAGGAGGTTCGCCTGATAAGGGGCTGTAGGAACACGCCCTGAGTAGGAGGGCCTTGTGCTTTTGAACTTTCTCAAAGCGACTCACATTCTGACTGCGTGGGACCATCTCTACTTGAGAGGACAGCACCTGATAACTGCTTTCCTCTCTTCTCATCCCTGCTTCCTGCTGCGCTGCGCCTGAGACTATATTTGAGAGCATTTGTTTTCCCACGTTGCTGTGTATGCCCCACTTAGGTTGTAGTGAAGGAATAGCTGCATGAAATTTCCAGTGTGGTTAGGGTACATTCCGCTCTGGACACTGTCCCAATCGAAAGTGTCTGAATTGATTCCACCGCACTGCATCTTATTAAACCGAATTCCACCCTAGTTTCACACATTCTCGAAATTTTACGGTCTCTGGTTTAGTTCGGTTCGGAGCGGTACACTCGATTGGGACACTGCGATTGGGACAGTGTCCAGAGCGGTAAGTGCCGTCTTAGAGCGCGTTCCTGCACCTCGTATCAGACACACCACGTATCAGCTTCGTGTGGTGAAATGCGTTTCAGTGTATTCGACTGTGCAATTCGACATGAATCTGATTCTAGGTTGCCTGACGAGGCTGTAGGAACACGCCCTCAGTGTATTGTAGTGGCATTGGCGATACAGACATGGAAAGTGTGAGTGAGTGGATTTCACATTACACCAAGTGACGTAGATGGGTGCAAGCAAGTATTGCGCGTGGACGTCAAGCGTTGCAGAAGTACGGTATGCGAAGTCGGTGGATGTTTCATCACCATACCCCGTTCCCATTGATATATGACATACGGTACCTCAAGTGACCAACTGAAGCCCCTACCTATCCTGGTGTGATGCGAAGGAAAGAGAATCGTCGTGAAGTGAACCCCCAGTCAAGAGCTTTTGCGCTCCACCCATTCATCCATCCAATCACCCTCCCTCCCCTCCACCCTCCCCTCCACCCTCCCCTCCACCCTCCCCTCCACCCTCCCCTCCACCCTCCCCTCCACCCTCCCCTCCACCCTACGTCCCAACTATTGCTCTGCTTTCGCCTTTACTCTGCTCCCTCCCTCCACCTTTTCCTCCTCACTCTCTCCTCCCTCCTCATCACTCACCCCTCCTTCCGGCACCACTAACGGCATCCCATCCCCATCGTCATCCTCCTCCCCCTCAGCAGCACCCGGCACGAGCGACAGCGACGCCAGGCTATCCCCAGGGGCGATGCGCATGAGGCGACACCCCCGGGTGGTGCGGGAGAGGATGGGGATGTCTCGCACTCGCAGCCGGTTGATAATACCCCCGTCGCTGCCAACTAGTAGTTCCCCATTTGCAGTGTCAGTGCCTGGGGGATGAGGTCATGGGGGATGGGGGACGGGGGACAGGGGATGGGGGATGGGAAGGAGAGGATGGGGAGGGAGAGGATGGGGATGTCTCGCACTCGCAGCCGGTTGATAATACCCCCGTCGCTGCCAACTAGTAGTTCCCCATTTGCAGTGTCAGTGCCTGGGGGATGAGGTCATGGGGGATGGAGGACGGGGGACAGGGGATGGGGGATGGGAAGGAGAGGATGGGGAGGGAGAGGATGGGGATGTCTCGCACTCGCAGACGGTTGATAATTGCCCCGTCGCTGCCCACCAGTAGTTCCCCATTTGCAGTGTCAGCGCCTGGGGGATGAGGACATGGGGGATGGGGGACGGGGGACAGGGGATGGGGGATGGGGATGGGAGTATGGGGAGGGAGAGGATGGGGATGTCTCACACTCATAGCCGTTTGATTATTCCCCCGTCACTGCCCACTAACAGCTCTCCGTTTGCAGTGTCAGTGGCTGGTGGGACCGGGGGGAACAGGATGGGGAATGGGAGGATGGGGAATGGGAGGATGGGGATGAGGAGATGGGGAGGGAGAGGATGGGGATGGAGAGGATGGGGATGTCTCGCACTCGCAGCCGGTTGATGATACCTCCGTCGTTGCCCACTAGCAGCTCTCCTCTCCTTACTCGTTACAAGCTGCCATTAACAAACACCTACTGTGCCTGTCCTATCCTCTGCCTCCCCCCCCCCTCCTCCACCCACTCCCCCCTCTCACCGCCTCTGTTAGCATTGCTCTCCCCCACCAGACGACGCCACCAGAATTAACCCTTCCTCTTTACCTGAACGTGATCTTTCATGCCTTCATGCCTTCTACTGTCCTCTCCCACCCCTCCTCACCCCGTCCTCCCACTCTCCCCACTCACCGTCTCTGTCAGCAGTGCCCTCCCCCACCAGACGCAGCGCCACCAGTGCATCCCCCTCGCCCAACTGCACGTGAGAGAGATGGTTTGGGGGAATGGGGAGGTATTGGGGTACGGTTTTCTGTGAGGCGCCCTGACAGGGGCCCACCAGATGCAGCACCACCAGTGCATCCCCCTCGCCAGCTGCAGTTGATAAACACAGCAAGGGGGGCCGCGGCGGGCAGGGAGGGGGGACAGCAGGGGCAGGGGGGCCAGGGGGGCAGGAGGGAGGGAGCGAGGGAGGGAGGGAAAAGAGGGGTATGGATGGGTATGGATGGGGCATTACTGGTATGTTACACACACAGGGTAAGACGCGCGAAGGGCCACCAGTGCATCAACTTGGGCCAACTGCACGTGATGCACACAGTGAGAGGGATGGAGTGGGGGTGTGGGGTGGACCATGTAATTGGGGTGTTGTCTCGCTCCCGATACAGCAACGTCGGCCCCCATACGCTCAAATCACCCCCTCCCGCACACAATACGTCCAGTTTTGAGTCGACTCGAATCACCCCCTCCCGCACACAATACGTCCAGTTTTGAGTCGACTCAAATCACACCCTCCCGCACACAATACGTCCACAAGCAGCACTAGAAGCACGTCACATGGCCCCACTCCTTTTTGAGAATTCTAAAAAATAAGCAGCACTAGAATCACATGCCACATGGCCCCACTCCTTTGATTGACATACTAATTCATCCCACACGCTCACCTTAATGCCTTTCACTCCCACGCCTCCCCTCCGCTGGTTGGCAAACAGGTTCGTGGGAACACGTTTTCCCATCCCCGGCACTACAACAAAGCCAGCATGAATCATCCTAGCCCTGCACTCTATTCACTCCCAAGCTCGCTCACTCACTCACCTTGATGCCTTTCACGCCCACGCCTCCCCTCCGCTGGTTGGCAAACAGGTTCGTGGGAACACGTTTTCCCATCCCGTTGCGAGTGGCCATCACCACCCACGGGCCCCCATCCTTGGACTCACTGTGCGGAGGGGAAAGGAGGGAAGGGAAAGAAGGAGGACGGGTAACGTATTGGGTGCTATGAGGCACCTGCACAGCCCAGCCCGTTGCGAGTGGCCATCACTACCCACGGGCCCCCGTCCTTGGACTCACTGTGCGGTGAAAAAAGGTCGTGCGGGAGGGGAGGGGAGGGGAGAGAGGGAGGGAAGAAAGAGCTTTGCATATGCACAGCTCTCTAACCCAGCCTGTTGCGAGTGGCCATAACCACCCAGCCCCCTTCCTTGGACTCGCTGTGAGGTAAGCGAGGCTGGGAGCGGAAGGAAGGAAGGAAGGAAGGAAGGAAGGAAGGAAGGAAGGAAGGAAGGAAGGAAGGAAGGAAGGAAGTGGCAAGCAAGGAAGTGGCAAGCAAGGAAGTGGCAAGCAAGGAAGTGGCAAGCAAGGAATTGGCAAGCAAGGAAGTGGCAAGCAAGGAAGTGGCAAGCAAGGAAGTGGCAAGCAAACTCAATTTGAAACGAGGAACTTGCAGAAGCGGAGAATAGTTGGGCGTGAGCAGCCGAAGGCAACACATGAGGCGCCCCAACAACTTTGAGGCGCCTCAACAACTTTGAGGCGCCTCAACAGGTGCCGCAGAGCTGAGGCCGTGAGCAACCAAAGACACGGCCAGCAAAGGCAGCCACTCACGAGGCGACAGCTGGCACTCACGAGGCGACAGCTGGCACTCACGAGGCGAAGCAGCAGCCACTCACGAGGCGACAGCTGGCACGATCTCCAAGGCAGCGACGATGTCGCCCTCCCTGAGTCGCATGGCCCTCACTCCCCTCGCCGTGCGCCCACTCTGCCTCAGCTGGTCGTCGTCACACGCGAAGCGAACGATGTTGCCAAACTGCGAGCCGACCAATAGGGAGTCGCCAGCTGTTGCCCTCCGCACCCACGCCAGCTCATCGCCGTCGCCCTGCCGCACGTTAGGAGAGATGGTTGCCACGTGGATGGGGAAGGGCGGAGAGGAGTCAGATGCGGTGAAAAGGGCTTTGTAGGAGAGGGAAGGGGATGGAGCGCAGTGAGGTCCTCCTCTTGCCAGAGACGGGCAGTGCAGAGAGGCTTCTCTGACCTTGTCTGACCTCATCTGGCCTAGACGAATTCCCTGTTAGGCCAGTGCATGTGATGCTATCACAAATTCTCACCTTGATTCACGTTGACCTGCCTCGACTCGACTGGCACATACAGGTGCATTGCATTCACACACACAACCCACCAGCTGTATGGCTTTTGAGGCGCCTCAAAACATGAGACGACTTTTGAGGCGCCTCAAAACATGAGACGACTTTTGAGGCGCCTCAAAACATGAGACGACTTTTGAGGCGCCTCAAAACATGAGACGACTTTTGAGGCGCCTCAAAAATGCATTGCATACACACACACAACCCACCAGCTGTATGGAGATGAGCCAGCATAGACGGATCGACATACCAGCTGAATGGCGATGAGACTGCTCTTGCGTGTGTCGCTGAGCGCATGCAGAGTGGTACGCGTGATGAAGCCCCCTCGCGTCATGACGGACACACGCAGATGCATGCACACAGACAGGATACCAGCTGTACGGCACTAAGCCAGCATAGAGAGACAAACGCACGAGCTGAATGGCGATGAGCCCGCTCTTGCGAGTGTCAATGAAGGCATGCAGTGCAGTGCGCTTGTTGAATCCCCCTCGCGTCATGATAAGTGTGGACAGATGGAAAGAAAGACAGTCACACGTGTGCTGCATGCATACACTCATACCACCCACCAGCTGAATACAACGATCAGCCCACTCTTCCGTGTGTCGCTGAAGGCATGCAGGGCAGCGTGCTTGATGAAGCCCCCTCGCGTCATGATAGCCATGGACAGACAGACAGACAGACAGACAGACAGATAGATAGATAGACAAAAAGACAGACACACATATGCTGCATGCATACGCACAGAACATACCAGCTGAATGGCGATCAGACCGCTCTTGCGAGTGTCACTGAATGCATGCAGCGCAGTGCGCTTGATGAAGCCCCCTCGCGTCATCATGACGAGATAGGCGTCTTCTGAGAAATCACCCACTGGCAGCATCGAGGTGATGCGCTCTGAGTCCTGCAGAGGCACGATCTGATGAGGGGAGGAGTGGGAAACGGAGGGAGTGGAGGGATTGAAGGGAGGAGGCAGTGCTGCAGTCCCTTCCAGAACGGGCTTGACCCGGCAACTCCCCCACTGGCAGCATTGACGTGATGCGCTCCGAGTCCTGCAGATGCACGATCTGATGGGGGGGTGGAGTGGAGAGCGAGGAGCAAGATGCATGACTGGAAGGCTATAACGGGACTAGTAGGGCGCTACGCTAGTATAGTGCACTATAGTAGTCAACTCAAGACATGGCACGCAGATTAGTAGTGGAGAGGGACGTGCCTGGGAGATGGGAGAGCCGATGGCCGTGCGAGAGCCCTCGGGGATCTGATAGCCCTTCATGGTGTAGGCCACTCCTCGGTCACTGCAGTGCAGGCACAGGAAGCAGCAGGAGGGACAGAAGAGAAACAGATGGCACCGAATTCACTTTTGAGAATTCTCAAAAGTGATTTCGATCAACATAACCGATGGCCGTGCGGGAGCCCTCGGCAATCTGACAGCCCTTCATGGTGTAGGCCACTCCTCGGTCACTGCAGTGCAGGCAGGGACAGTAGAGAAACAAAAGGCACAGCGGTCGCATAGTTTCAAGAAATTAAGATGTTCACAAGTCGTGCCATGGCATGTTCAAGACGAAAGGACACAAGGCAATGCCCACCTGAAGAAGAGCAGAGTGTAATGTGTGTGGCAAATCGTGCCATGGCATCATCCCCCTTGAGAGCTTGCCACCCGACTTGCCTCATGAACACAGAGACATACTCACGGACAGACCACCCGTCCACCCATCACCCAGCGCTCACCTGAAAAACAGCACGGTGTCATGTGTGCGGGCACACCACAAAGCGCGCCATGGCATCATCTGCCTTGAGCTTGCCTTCCCGACTTGCCCCACAGCAGCACAGAATGACCCATAGCCAGAGAGAGATGGACAAACAAACAGACGGACAGAGCGACACCCAAGACCAAGAACCACACGCACAGAGAGACGGATAGACAGGACCCACCTGAAGAAGAGCACGGTGTCATGTGTGCGGCACACCACGAATCGTGCCATGGCATCATCCGCCTTGAGCTTGCCTCCTGACTTGCCCGCTGTGCCCCTCTTCTGAGCCGAGAACGTGTCGGCTGCCATGCGCTTCACGTACCCCCTCTCACTTAAGTTCTGAGGGGGTGAGGGGGTTGGGTGGTGGGGGAAAATACAGAGAGCGTATGTGGCTCTCTGAATGACTTGCCCGCTGTGCCCCTCTACTGTGCTGAGAACGTGTCTGCTGCCATGCACTTCATGTAACCCCACTCACTCAGCTTCTGAATGGGTTATGCGGCAGATGGCTGAGCAGGAAAGGAGGAACAAAGAGGAACAGGTATTAGTCTGCCGTGCACTTCACATATCCGTCAGCCATGCGGACTGGGCGAGCTGCAATATAAAAACCGCGTGTAAGTAGACGACTTTTGAGACGTCTCAAAAGTCGGGTATTATTCTGCCATGCACTTCACATATCCCCGCTCACTCAAGTTTTGAGAGGAGGAGGAAAGTGGGTTTGGGAGTTTGGAAAGGGGTATGATGGCCTCTCTGACTTTCTGGCTTGCCAGCAGGAAGAGAGGACTCCACTCCGGGACACACACACGCACACCAGCATAGCAGCAGCAAACAAACATACCAGCAGCACGGTGTCATTGGGGACGTTTTTGAGGCGCCTCAAAAACGACCTCAAAAACGACCTCATAGCAGCAGCAAACAAACATACCAGCAGCACGGTGTCATTGGGGATGACGTCAGAAGGATCCAAGTCCCCTGCACTCCCATCCGCCTCTATCCTCGTCCTCCTCGGCCCCCCAAACTCGTCCTTGAGCGCCTGGGCCTCTCGCTTCACAGTTTGCAGAATCCTCTTTCTGCTCGCCAGCAGCCCTTGCAGGTCTGCTATGTCTGCCTTCAGACGCGCGTGCTCCTCCTCCAGTTTAGACACCTGGGGAAGGGAGGAGTAGAATTGAAGGGGAAAGGGGGACAACAAGGGATTAGCCTCTATCCTCGTCCTCCTCGGCCCCCCAAACTCGTCCTTTAGCGCCTGGGCCTCTCGCTTCACGGTCTGCAGGATCTTTTTTCTGCTCGCCAGCAGACCTTGAAAGGTCTGCTATGCCCGCTTTCAGACGCGCATGCTCCTCCTCTAGCTTGGAGACCTGCGGAAAAACATTGGGAAAGGCAGGGATGGGAAGGGAAGAAGGGGTGGAAGAGAGAGGAGGGGGTGAAAGGGATGGAGGATGAAAGGGATAGAGGAGGAAATGGAATGAGGAAGTGTAGACAAGTATGGACACTGTTGTACATGGATGCATGCATGTGACTGCTACACTGTTGTACATGGATGCATGCATGTGACTGCTACACTGTTGTACATGGATGCATGCATGTGACTCCTACACTATTTTACATGGATGCATGCATGTGACTGCTACACTATTTTACATGGATGCATGCATGTGACTGCTACACTGTTAGGAAACGGTGTGTGCTGGAATGACTTACTTCAAGGGAAGTGAGCCGCCGGAGTGGTGTACTGAGAAGTGCATCAGCCTGTATGGGGGATAAGCCGAGGGCTGGGATGCGCTCACGCACACATACGCGTTCACACACACACACACACACACACACACACACACACACACACACACACACACACACACATCACACACACGCCAACACACATCCCTTGAATGCATCACATAAGCACATGCAGGGTGGATAGAGGGATACCACAGTAAAGAGAAAAATAACAATTACTCACCATCCGCTTGGGTCACACTGCAGCATGCCTGCTTTCCAGCACTAGGAAAGGGAATGCACTTTATAGGGTGCTTGCCGAATGCAGCACTAGCTCAAATCGCCTGAGCCCGCACTGCTGCATCGCCAGGCATGCTTACTTACCAGCCCAAGATGCTGACTGCGTTCCAGCCAGGCATGCTTACTTGCCAGCCCAAGATGCTGACTGCGTTGAGCCAGGCATGCTTACTTGCCAGCCCAAGATGCTGACTGCGTTCCAGCCAGGCATGCTTACTTGCCAGCCCAAGACGCTGACTGCGTTCCAGCCAGGCATGCTTACTTGCCAGCCCAAGATGCTGACTGCGTTCCAGCCAGAAAAATACTACATGGAGCTGCTTCCTTCCTTTACGAAGGGGGGAAATGGGGGCACATGGTTTCGAGCAAGCTTACCTTGCTGGAGGGTGGCAGCCGCACCTTGCTGGAGGGTGGCAGCCGCATCAGCGGGAGTGGCAGCAGCTTTACAGATGCACACAGAAACAGGCCAGCAGGGGCGGGGAGGGGGGGTGGCTTTCAAGCAGGCGCGCACCTTGCTGGAGGGTGGCAGCCGCATCAGCGGGAGTGGCGGCAGCCCTGAGGATCTCCACCATTCGATCCAGGCTTCCCAGACCAATCAGCAGACCCTGGGTGGGCGGCAGGAAGGAAGGGGAGGATAGATTCTGAGGTGCCTAGAACTGCCCGGATGGGAGGTCAAGGCAAGGAGTGGCAGCAACCTTGAAAACGCCCACCATTTGACCCATGCTTCCAAGACCTATCAAAAGGCAATGGTGTGGTGTGTGTGTGTGTGGAGAGAGGAGGAGAGGGGAGGTGATGTTGGGGATAAGACGGTGATGTGAGGACAGAGGAGAGAGAAGGTGGTGTGGAGGAAAGTGGGACAGAGAAGGTGGTGTGGAGGAAAGTGGGACAGGGAAGGTGGTGTGGAGGAAAGTGGGACAGAGAAGGTGTGAGGGAACGGAAGATTGGAAAGCCATGGAGAGAACCTCTCCCTCTGTTCGGCATCGGACTGGATGCATGTAGCAGCGCAGGGCTGGATGCCAAACCGCACGTACCTGCACGTAATGCTCCCGATCCTCGGCCTTCCGAAGCTGGAACCTGGTTCGGCGTTCGATGACCTGGCAGCGGAAGTCCAGAAAGACCTGAATGCGTTTGGGGTGGGGTTCAGGGGGTAAGGAATTGGGAAAAAAAAAAAAAAAAAAACAAAAAAAAAAGACTCAAAATGCAGGGGCAGTCCAGAAAGACCTGATTAAACATGGGGTGGAGCCAGGGAGGTAAAGGTTTGGGGAGTGTAGGGAAAGGGGAAAAAATGTAGGCAGGCAAAGGGAGGGGGAGAGACCGTGTACAGGGGAGAGACCGTGTACAGGGGAGAGACTGTGTACAGGGGAGAGAGTTAACAGATTCTAGGCTCCCTTGATGCAACAATATTGACATAAGTTGTCAAAAGGTGGATTTTCTCACTTGAAAAAAGTCTCTGAGAGTCATCTCCTTGGGCTCGCCATTGACCAGGCTGAGGGGAAGAGTAGGACAGGCAGGATGGGGGGGATGGGGGGGGGGCGGGGAGGCAGGGGGGCAGCGGAGGAGGGCAAGGGATGAAATTGCTTCTCTCGGTTCTTGAGGCGCCTCAAAAGTACATGCGCTTTCCATTGACCACCTGAGGGGAAATGGGAGGGGACGACGGGGAAGGGGGGAACAGGGGGGGGGGGGGGGGGGGGGAGAAGAAGGGGAAGAGATGATGGGGCTGAAACAGGTCCATTACTCCGTGAGAACCTGTCACTTTTGAGGCGCCTCAAAAACGACCTCGAGGCGCCTCAAAAACGACCTCAGAAGGGGAAGAGATGATGGGGCTGAAACAGGTCTACTACTCATTTCAGTGAGAACCAGTCACTCTCTCACCCCACCAGGTTGCAATTGAAGCGGGTCTGCAACTGAGTGTGTTTGTACAGCGACGCCAGCACGGCCATGGGCGTGGCGCCGCGCTTCACCTCCACCACCACGCGCATGCCCCCCCGGTCGCTCCCTCTCCTCCCCTCCCCACCCCGCCACTCCCACCCAGGACCACCTTAGTGATTGTGATCGCTGCCAGGCAGTACCCCGTAACATGCTGACGAGAAGTGAGGGCCTGACACACCCACAAGACGGACAACTCACTCACCCCACCAGGTTGCAGTTGAAACGCGACTGCAGCTGCGTGTGCTTGTACAGCGACGCCAGCACGGCCATGGGGGTGGCGCCGCGCTTCACCTCCACCACCACGCGCATGCCCCCCCGGTCGCTCTCGTCCCGGATGTCACTCACCCCCTCCACCACCTTGCTATTGACCAGCTCTGCCATCTTCTCGACTAGCGCGGCCTTGTTTGTTTGATACGGGAGCTGATTGAATGAGGGGTGGGGGTGGGGTCGGGGGAGGAGAGGGTGTCAGGAAAAAGGCAAAGTTTTGAGACGTCTCAAAAGTCTAAGTTTTGAGACGTCTCAAAAGTCTAAGTTTTGAGACGTCTCAAAAGTCTAAGTTTTGGGACGTCTCAAAAGTCTAAGTTTTGAGACGTCTCAAAAGTCTAAGTTTTGAGACGTCTCAAAAGTCTAAGTTTTGAGATGTCTCAAAAGTCGGGGGAGGAGAGGGTGTCAGGAAGAAGGCTAAGCCCTCCTGCTCGTCGCTCTCATCGGGGATGTCACTCACGCCCTCCACCACCTTGCTGTTCACCAGCTGTACCAGTTCTTCGACTAGGCCGGCCTTATTTGTCTGATATGGCAGCTGTTTTGAGGAGGGAGTGAGGTTGGTGGTGGAAGGGAGAAACATTATAAGCCCAAAGTCCGAACGTGATAATGCTCTGAAGTAAAGTAAGGGCAGAATAGATTTACTAGTCACAGGTTAATGCTCTGAAGAAAGTAACGTGCAAGTCAGGTACTCGGCTTAACTCTCAGCCTGATACGGAATAAAAACGTTTACCATCTCCACACAATCACACACCTCAGTGATGACAATCCCCAGCCGGTTGCCTCTGCTTCCTGCCCCCCCTCCGCCCAGCTCCTCCACATATGCCCTCCCCCGCACCACTATCCACCCCTTCCCATGCAATGCACCTTAGAGTCGACAAAGCACTCAGCAATCACCCATCCGCACACACCTCTGTAATGACAATGCCAATCCGATTCCCTCTGCTCCCCGCTCCACCTCCTCCCAGCTCCTCCACATATGCCCTCCCCCGCACCACTATTGATCCCCTCCCCGTGCGATACGCCTCTTCCATGCTGCTCAGGGGGCAGGAAGGAGGGGGATAAGGAACACGCAGGAATGTATGACCTTCAGGAGAGGTGAAACACGAGTGACAACCTCCAGTTGGTATCCAGTCTATGCCAGTCGATACCCAGGGTTGGTTGTCAGCACAACAATAACCTCCCTGTGTGGTATGACTCCTCCTACCCCATCGTTGCTTGTGGGTGGTTGTCAGCAGGACGCTTGCCATTCACACACTTCCCCTCCTCTCAACCATCCCTTCCCAGACGTATGTTTTTTTTTAAGAATGGCAGATGAGCATGATGGTGATGGCAGGGCTGCCAGCCTTTCACCCACCAGGTGTAGAGAGGGTGTTTTTGAGACGTCTCAAAAGCACCCTCTCTACGAATGGCAGATGCGCATGATGGTGACGGCAGGGCTGCCAGCCTTTCACCCACCAGGTGTAGAGAGGGTGTTTTTGAGACGTCTCAAAAGCACCCTCTCTACGAATGGCAGATGCGCATGATGGTGACGGCAGGGCTGCCAGCCTTTCACCCACCAGGTGTAGAGAGGGTGTTTTTGAGACGTCTCAAAAGCACCCTCTCTACGAATGGCAGATGCGCATGATGGTGACGGCAGGGCTGCCAGCCTTTCACCCACCAGCCCTCCCCAAACACCCCCACCCCACCTGCGTTACTCCATAACCAGTACCTTTGCAAACGTACCCTGCTGTGCCGAGAATGACCCCTCCAGTGGAAAAGTCCGGGCCCTGACAGATGAGCATGAGAGCTTCCGTGGTGATGGCTGGTAGGGTTGTCAACCTTCCACCCACCTGCCCTCCTCAATTACAGTCACGTTACTGTTATGCCATAAGCAATACCGTTCTCACACACATACACACCCTGATGTGCCGAGAATGACCCCTCCGGTGGGAAAGTCCGGGCCCTGACAGATCTGCATGAGAGCTTCCGTGGTGATGGCAGGGTTGTCAATGAACGCTGAGAGCGCGTCCACGAGCTCACTCAGATTGTGAGGCGGGATGTTGGTGGCCATGCCCACCTGCATGGGTGCAGGGGGGTAGAATGAGGTGCAGGAGGGTACAGAATGGGAAAGGGAAAAAGTCTGGGCCCTGACAGGTCTGCATGAGCTCTTCTGTGATGTTGGTCGCCATGCCCACCTGGAGGGATGCAGGCGGGTATGGGAAGGTACAGGTGGGTGTAGTGGGGTGCAGGGGACAAGGAAGTGAATTAAAAAGTGGTGATGGCAGGATTGTCAATGACGACTGAGAGCGCATGCACAAGCTCACTCAGATTGTCCAAGGGATGTTGGTGGCCATGCCCACCTGAAGAGGTGCAGGGGGGTGCAGGGAGGCACAGAGTGGTACTGCTGGGTGCAGGCTGAGAGCAGTAATGGCACGACATGCACGCTGTCCAGTGTGGTGCTTGTAGGATTGTCAAACTCATGCGTGGTCCGAGGGAATAGCCATAAGAAACTCTGCAGCATTGTTCCCTCGTCGCTAAACGATCAGTTTTTCACCCAGAATGCGTACAGTAGTCCATCGAGGCGACGGAAAAGGAAGCACCGCAGGCAGCATAAGACGTACCGCAATGCCTTGAGAGCCGTTGAGTAGAAGCACGGGGATGCGAGCTGGAAGCACTGTTGGCTCGTTGGTTGATGCATCGAAGTTGGGCGCAAAGTCAACCTGAAGGTGGGTGGGAGAGAGGTGAAGGCATCAATATGCGGCAATATCACGAGATGGGGTGCAGTGTCATGTGTTGTGCTGGGATGGGACAAGACGTGATTTGTTCGGATGTGATGGGATGGTGTGGTGTGATGCGATGCGATGCGATGCGATGCAATACGATGGGATGGCGATGGCCACAAGTGGCAATAACCTTTAAGCCCGACTGGTTCCCTTCAACCAACTGACATGTCATTGCCGGTTTAAGTCCACTAAAACAAAAATCCCGAACGAGATCCGTCCTCACTGGCAATGATCTTAAAGCCCGATTGATTCCGAGCCCCAAACTGACCGTGTCGCTGCGGATGTCTTCCAAAAGCATTTTCTCCGTGAGGGGCTGGCGAAGAGAAACGGGGAAGAGGGGAAGAGGAAAAAAGAGAGTGCGTGTTTTAAGGCGTCTTAAAACTGACCATGTCTCAAGAAATGGGGGATAAGAGGGGAAGAGCGTGGGTGAGGGGCGCGAGGGTGGGAGTGTAAGTGAGAGTGCGAGTATGGGGTTCGCAGCAGCAGATAAAGGGCTAAGTGGTACCTGCCCGGTTATAAAGGGACGCCTGCTTATAAAGAGTTACCTGCCCGGTTTATCAAGTGGTACGGAAACTGCAGATGGAGGGCAATTGATGGTAAGAGGTACCTGCAGGCGGCACTCGGTGTATCGCATGGCAGCAGCAGGGTCAGCATCCACGGACCCAAAGTTGCCATGCCCGAGCACGAGTGGGAGTGGGGTTGGTCACTGGCTCCAGGCAGCAGCAGGTAAAGGGTTACCAGCGTATAGGGGTTTACCTGCTTATGTGCGGATACTAGCAGGTACCTGCAGTCTGCACTCGGTGTAGCGCATGGCAGCAGCAGGGTCAGCATCCACGGACCCAAAGTTGCCGTGCCCGTGCACGAGTGGGGCACGCAAAGAGAAGTCCTGCGCCATGCGCACTAGAGCATCGTAGACTGCTGTGTCGCCGTGTGGGTGGAAACGCCCTAGCACCTGTGGGATGTGATGTGAGAGGGGGGAAACACAAGGGAGTGGGGAAACACAAGGGAGTGGGGAAACACAAGGGAGTGGGGAAACACAAGGGAGTGGGGAAACACAAGGGAGTGGGGAAACACAAGGGAGTGGGGAAACACAAGGGAGTGGGGAAACACAAGGGAGTGGGGAAACACAAGGGAGTGGGGAAACACAAGGGAGTGGGGCACGGAGAGAGAAGCCCTGTGCCATGCGCACTAGGGTGTCATAGACTGCCATGAGGGGGGACCAGCAAACCAGAATAGAATGGAAAAGTCACTCCACCAGACACAGTGGCAGCAGCAGGAGCAGGAGCAGCGGCAGCAGGGGCAGGAGCAGCGGCAGCAGGGGCAGGAGCAGCGGCAGCGGGAGCATGAGCAGCAGCAGCAGCGGCGGCGGAAGAAGCAGCAAGAGCAGGAAGAGGAGGAGGGAGGTGGGCAGGCAGAGAAGGCCACAGACGCACCTCTCCCACGACTCTAGCAGACTTGCGGAACGGCTTGGATGACGTCAGGCCCAGCTCATGCATGGCGTAGCTGGGGAAGCGGAAGGGGGGGGGGCAGTGGGGGTCAAGGTTGACAGGGATGAGGATGCTTGGATGGGCTTGGATGGGCTTGGATTCTTGGATGGGCTTGGATGGGCTTGGATGGGCTCGGATGGGCTTGGATGCCAGGCCCAGCTCATGCATGGCGTAGATGCAGAGGAGAGGAAGGGAGGGGGATGGTGGGGGGTCACGGTTGACAGGAGTGGGAATACTTGGATGGGTTTGCTTGACGCCAGGCCTTGCCCGTGTGTGGCGTAGCTGGGGTGGGGAAAGATGGCACTGGTGCGGCAGATGGCACTGGCAAGGTGGAGGAGATGGCACTGGTGCTGCGCACTCACAGAATGCGGCAGTGCACTGGTGCTGCGCACTCACAGAATGCGGCAGTGCACTGGTGCTGCGCACTCACAGAATGCGGCAGTGCACTGGTGCTGCGCACTCACAGAATGCGGCAGTGCACTGGTGCTGCGCACTCACAGAATGCGGCAGTGCACTGGTGCTGCGCACTCACAGAATGCGGCAGTGCACTGGTGCTGCGCACTCACAGAATGCGGCAGTGCACTGGTGCTGCGCACTCACAGAATGCGGCAGTGCACTGGTGCTGCGCACTCACAGAATGCGGCAGTGCACTGGTGCTGCGCACTCACAGAATGCGGCAGTGCACTGGTGCTGCGCACTCACAGAATGCGGCAGTGCACTGGTGCTGCGCACTCACAGAATGCGGCAGTGCACTGGTGCTGCGCACTCACAGAATGCGGCAGTGCACTGGTGCTGCGCACTCACAGAATGCGGCAGTGCACTGGTGCTGCGCACTCACAGAATGCGGCAGTGCACTGGTGCTGCGCACTCACAGAATGCGGCAGTGCACTGGTGCTGCGCACTCACAGAATGCGGCAGTGCACTGGCTTCAGCCCATCCCTGGCGTCGGGGAGAGCATCAGGCAGAGCGCGGCCGACAATAACGGTCATGGCATACGACACATACGATTGCACCGCTCATCGCCCTCTAATCTCCCACTGCGTCTGTAGCCACACACTCACAGGATCCGGCGGTGCACTGGCTTCAACCCATCTCTAGCATCAGGCAGGGCGCGGCCGACAATGACGGACATGGCATACGACACGTACGACTGCACCGCCTCATCATGCAGCTCCACCTCCTCCACCTTGCCTGCTGCCACTGCCCCCTATCTATCACCTCTATGCTAATCTCGCCCCAAACCTCAGCTCCACAGGCTTGCGAAAACGAGCCAGAAAAAAACAGCAGCAACTAATCTAGAAACACACTCACAGAATGCGCCGGTGCACTGGCTTCAACCCGTCCCTGGCGTCTGGCAGGGCACGACCCACTATAACGGACATGGCATATGACACATATGACTGCACCGCCTCCTCATGCAGCTCCACCTCCTCCACCTTGCCTGCTGCCACTGCCACCACCGCTGCCCCGTTGCCACTCCCTGCACCTTTTCCACTCGCTCCCTCACTCCCGCTCTCAAACCCACGCTCAAACCCACTCTCAACCCCACTCTCAACCCCACTATCGCTCCCACTCTCGCTCCCACTCTCGATCCCGCTATCAAGCCCACTGTTCATCCCTCTCTCCAACCCACTCTCGAGCCCACTCTCTCCCGCACTCAAGCTTCCACTCCCGTTCTCTGCCTCCTCCTCTCCCTCTCCTCCCTCCACACCCCCCACCTCCTTTCCCCTTCCAGCACCACTCACAACCGCTCTTTTCGGCCCCTGCCACTGCTCCCCACCCCCCTGCGCCTCCTCCCCCATCCCCTCTGTTCCCCTCACCGCCTGCACCTGAACCTGCCGCTGCCCTTGCCCTTGCCCCTGCCCCTGCCCCTGCTCCTGCCCCTGCCCCTGCCGCTGCCCATCCCTCTCTGAATCCAAGTCCTTGGGAGAGCGAGAACTGCTAGAGAATGAAAAGGAAGTCAGCTTGCGGGTCAACAGGGGTTTATCAGACCCAGCTGCAGCAGCTAAAAGCCGGTTGCCTATCGACCCGAGTGCCGGCGCTGGTGGGGAGATGAACCCACCGCTGCTTCCTATCCTGTTAAACCCCGTGCTCTGGAGCCTGGAGGTGGTAAACCCTAAGCCCTGAACCTTTGCTGGTGACAGGTGGTGTTTGGGGAATCTATTGGTGTGCTCTTGGCGGAGGAAGTTGCTGCGAAGCTTCTCTAGCAACGAAAGCGATGATGAATAGGCGGGCGACTGAGCGCTGCTAAACTGGCCTGATCCTAAACCAGCACCACTGCCAATGCCTCTGCTAATGCCGCTGCCAATCCCTCTGCTAGTGCTCATGCTTTTCATGGTAGCAGAGGCGGTAGTAGGCGGTGAACTGAGCGGTCCACTACACGCCAATGGCTCCATCCCAGTGCTCAGCAGATGCAAGCCTTGGGAATGTCGGAGAAGACTGTAGCAGCTGATGCTGCGGATTGGGCTGATGGACGGTGAGATCTGGGCTTGGATCGGGATCAACGGTCGAGATAGGTTGGAGAGAGGAGACGGACTGAGGGCTGATTGGAGGAGGTGGGAGGAACGGATGCTGAGGTGGCGAAGCGTCGCGCTTGGAGATTCTGCCACGTGGGCAATCCACGGCCTCGTCAGCAGTTTGGCCTGGATGTGAAGGGGGAAGGGGAGGAGGGAGAGTGGGGCAGGGAGGGACAGGGAGGAGAAGGGGAGATTTCGAAGTGTCAGTGTGATCTAGCGCGGAAAAGGCAGCTCTCTGCGTTGTCCGCTTGAAACGACTACCCCGCGCGTAGTAGATAGCTTGCAAGTTGGGTTCAGCAGGATGTGCGTGAGAGTGCAGTTCAGGGTGCGTGATTGAGTGGATATAAGAATCAGGGTGATTAGTTGTGTGATTGTGAAGGTCAGGGTGAGCAACTGTGAGAACGGAGAAAGACGGACCGCGCAAGTTCACGACAAAGGAGACGCGGCGAGGAAGATATTGCAAACCGGAAAGGGAGCTCTCTTGGGTGGATAGGCCATCGATCGCAGGGAAATTGCAACGACGATGAGCCTCAAGATTCTCATAGAATGCTCAAAGTCCCAGGTTCGCGCGAAACTAGCAATGGGCAACGGCGGGCGGAGGAAGGGCGAGCGCGCGTACCGATTGCATGCTACTGGCGGCGGCGAGTTGGGTATTTCTTGATTCCACTACGACGCGACGTGAAAGGCACACCCTACAGCCCAGCACACGCGGCGCAGCTCAGCATTCTGATTGTCCTGCTAGCTGTACCCCTGATCGTCCCGCTGGTGATCCCGTTAGCTGCAAGAATTGCTCTCCCCTCAAAGTCTCCAAACCTGAGCTGTTTGAACTGGAGGGGACCGTTCTTGTCTGGGGTGGTGGGCAGTGGGTAGTACTGCAGACGAGGGGTCTCTAGAAAAATCTCCAGCAAGCAGCAGCACCAAATTCGTGCCCAAATCGCCAATTCTGCGGCTCAAATGTTGGTAAATGTCGGGTTTGACGGTACCCGTTTGAAAGTCTCGACTGACCGCTCCTTCGATATACCGCCCCTAAAATTCTCACTTTAAAAATGATGAACAACCCAAACCTGCTTCCCGTCTCACCTCAAGTGGTGGAAATCCTCTCAAAAGGCTTCTTGCTAATCCGAGCTCTACGATAATAACTGGTCTCAAATCCACTCGCTTCCATTCGCTTCAGCGCCCGCGAGCCCGCATTTCACGGACGCTCTTGACGCCATGGCCTCTCTTCTCGGGTCGGCTACCAGCCAATGCCGCGTCCCCACGCTGCACGCGCTGCCACGTCAGCCAGCAAATTCCAATGCCGCTGGTCGAGCCC
The DNA here is from genome assembly GCA_947470075.1 of Closterium sp. Yama58-4. Lineage (NCBI taxonomy): Eukaryota > Viridiplantae > Streptophyta > Zygnematophyceae > Desmidiales > Closteriaceae > Closterium > Closterium sp. Yama58-4. The sequence continues at coordinate 138,242 of CANIUD010000257.1, forward strand.
TACCGAGAAGATCATTGGCGATAAGGTCGTCCGTCGATGATTCCGTCAACGATTCCGTCAACGGCAAATGCTCTAAAAATCTGTCGCAAGAGCATTCTCCCGCTGCAGCAGCAGCGGAAACGGGAGCTGCAGCGGCGGCGGGAGTGAGCCGTCGGTCAGTTCTCCTCGCTCCAGCTGCTACCGCCGCTGCCGCTGTAGCGCTGAGCCTAGGGATTGCCGCGACAGCCGCTCCTGAAAGTGCTCAAGCCTTCGGCCTGTGTGCGTGCTTCCCATTCAGCATTGTAGGAGCAATGGAGCTTGGCTTGGACCCTTCAGTAACCCTTCGCATTTATCATTCTCCGCCCTCTGAGCCTCTCCGTTCTCTCTGCCATTTCCGCCCTCTCCGCCCTTCCGCCCTCTCCGCCCTTCCACCCTTTTCCCCCATCACCCCCCGCTTCGACCTCAGCGGCCACAGAGAAGTGCAGCTGGAAGAAGCGCAAGGGGCCATTCGGTGCCTCAAACACCTCCCGTTTCCTCTTGTTCCAACTTTTGAGACGTTTCAAAACGACTTCTGAGACAGCTCAGAAGCGCAAGGGGCCATTCGGTGCCGCACACACCACCCGTTTCCTTCTCTCTTGTTCCTCCCACTCCCCACTCCCCACTCCCCCACCCCTTCATTTTCGGATTCATCTCACACTTCTCCCTGCCTCCAATCCTCCCTAACCGCACCAGCGGGTCCCAAGGAGTGGCTCAAGGCGCAGAAGCGCAAGTCAATGCAGTTTCTCCTCAACCCCCTTATGGTCTCTTCCGCGCACCTTGCAGCTGCCAAGGCTGAGTTCGGTGAGTGAGTTGAGTACCCAGGTAGGTCTGTGTGTGACTTGGCGCGTGCCAAGTCCACGAAGGGATGCGTGAGTTGGTGGTTTCTGTGAGTCAAGTCGAATCTCAACCCTCTCATGCTCTTCTCTGTGCGCCTTGTTTCTTTGAAGGCTGCGTTTGCCTCTTCCCTTCTCTCCGTTCCTTCTCTCTCCACTCCCCTATCTCACTCCAGTACCCCGTCTGACCTGGCGTCAGTGCATGCATGAGTGCAAGGGGAGAGGCACCAGCCAAACGCACCCTCTTCTCTCTCTCGCTCGCCCCCCTCCTTCTCCATTCCGCTCCCATTCCCTCACCTCCACTAACTCACTGCAGTGCAGCCCCCTCTGACCTGGCGTCAGTGCAGGCAGGAGTGCGGAAACCCTCTCTTGACCGCCTCTCTTCCACATCCATCACACCCGCTGCTTTCTCCTCCTCTCTCCGTCCCATCCACTCTTTCACTGCAGAGGCCTCCACCACCCCCTCTGAGCTAGCGTCGGTGCAGGCAGGAGTGAGGGAAGCCTCCCTTGACTGCCTCGCTCCAGGCTTCACTCCTGGCGTGGAGGTGAGGGTGTAGCAGGAGGGGCATAGAGACAGGGGGGAAAGATGGGTGTAGATGTGAGGGCCGTTGTAGAGGTGAGGAGGAAGTGGGTGAAAATTTGAGGAGGAAAGATGGGTGTGAAAGTAAGTGGCATGTGAAGTTGAGGAGGAAAGATGGATGTAGATGTGAGGTCCATAGTGAGGTAGAGAGCAGGTGAAGGTGAGGAGTGTGTGAAGGTGAGGGAAGTGTAGGTCAGGGGGCTGTGAATGTGAGGAGCCTTGAGCTAATGCGCCCTTTGCTGGATAAGTTGTGTGGTGGATCAAATCAGACGTCTCTGCATCCACCACCCCAACCCCGCCATCCATCCTCCAGCTGTGCAACGTTCAGATTCTCAAGAATGCCGCCTCTTGCTGGATAAGTTGAGAGGCGTATTGAATCAGACGTCCCTGTGCCCAACCCATCATCCGTCCCCCAGCAGCTGTGCACGTTCAAGCTCATCCTGAAAAACGCCGCCTCTCTGCTGGATAAGTTGTGAGGCCCGTCAATCAGACTTCTCTGCCTCCACATCCCCCACCCTGTTTTCCATCCCCCAGCTGTGCACGTTCAAGCTCATCCTCAAGAACGCCGCCTCTCTGCTGGATAAGAACGACCCGGCGCTCGTGCTGGGGGAGGAGGCGCTGCTCGACCTCATCAGCACTGGATGCCATAGGCCTCTCATCTGCTCTGTGTCCACCCCCCCACCCCACCATCCATCCCCCAGCTGTGCACGTTCAAGCTCATCCTCAAGAACGCTGCCTCTCTGCTGGATAAGAACGACCCCGCGCTCGTGCTGGGAGAGGAGGCTCTGCTCGACCTCATCTGGTGGGCGGGAGGGGGGAAGAAGTGGGGAAGGGGATGGAGGGAGCGAGATGTAAATGGATGAGGGTTGGGGAGGCTTTGAGGAACTTTGTCTGAATTCACTTTCTGAACCTGTCAAATACCGCAGCTACTTCTGCTATCTTTTGTAAATGAATGAAGCCTCCCACTGAACTTCCCCCGTTTCCTCCTCTTTTTGTTTCCTTTTGGTGGCTAACCTGCCCCTCAACCCGTCAACATGAGCAGGTCGTACAGACAGCTGCACGGGTTGCTGGACGAGGCACAGGGCTCCGACCCCCTCCTCTCCTCAAACTTTTCCACTCCTCCCTTTCCCCTCTTCCTTTCTGGTGACTAACCTGCTCTTCATCAACCTGTCAACGTGACCAGGTCGTACAGACAGCTGCATGGGTTGCTGGATGAGGCACAGGGCTCCGACCCCCCTCCTCTCCTCAAACTTATCTGCTCCGCCCTTTCCCCCTCTCCCTTTCTGATGACTAACCTGCCCCTCAACCCGTCAACATGAGCAGGTCGTACAGACAGCTGCATGGGTTGCTGGACGAGGCACAGGGCTCCGACCCCCCTCCTCGGTGAGTTTCCGTGTCTCCACTGCTTCATACCCATGTCCCACTCGCTTTTACAAGGACGTTATCATCATGTGCGTATTCGCCTTGTAGCTGTGACTGACAGTAGGAACAAACCATTCCCACGTGGTACTTGCAAGTGTGCAACCATCCTTCCTTGCCATCACCAGTGGTTACTGAGTCGTGTCTACCGGCAGCCAGCCATGTCACCTTCACTTACCTCCTCGACCAGCACCATACATGTCCTTGCCTTGTCCAAGCACGGAAACTTGCGAAACCCCCCTTTCCACTGGCATTTATGCCTGCATTCTGCCTGGCAGGGAGTACATTATGGATGCCTTCAGCAATGTGCAAACTGCCTCGAAATTCTTCCAATCAACCATCGAGACCATCTTTGACACCCCGGTTTGAATTGAGGCTTTGGTTCCTCCAGGGTCTTTGCCCGTCCACATTGCTGGACAACAATTTTGGCATGGCCTGGAGAGCCTTTACCAGCTCCTGTCAGTTCAACTGCTGTCCTTCATACACTGTTCTCAGCTTTCGCCAGTTTTACTGAGCAGTGATGTTTTTGATTCCCATGAACTGGTGTGGTTTCAGTGTACAAATCCTTGTGACAGCACATCCCTGCAAACAAATGTTGGAGTCAGTAAAATCAATCAATTTTGGATCCCAAGCAGAGATGCTGCAGTAACTGTACAATGTGATATTTTCAAGGGCGTGTGCCCAAGCCAAGAATAAACTGAAACTTCTTGGACCCGCCACTCTCCACCTCCTTGTCAATCTTGAATGGCCGCAGCACCTTCACTTCTTGTAGACCTGCTGCTTTCATATCCTTTTCCAGTTCATCCACAGCCAGCCCATGCTTCTCCACCTCCGCATGGATATTGGAGGGGTGGAATTCTGCTGCATGGGGTTCTGCTTCGAAGTCTGAAATGGCGACAACCCCGGTGTGCTCCTTCAGGCAGCTCATCACGGCAAGAAGAGTTTCAGGAATACCTGATGAGCAAGGAAGGGGAGTCAGCATGAGGAAAAGGGTTGGCGTGGACAATGTTGATCACGAACAGCCAAACAGCAGCATGTTTATTCGGAGAAATGAAACATGAAACTATGTCAATTGGAAGACAGAGCTTGCAAAGAAAAAGTTGTTGAAACGAGTGACTCACTTGGGACGTGGTGGAACGTGAGATGAGAGAAGGCAACATCAAATCCCTCTGCTGGTAGCAAGTCCCCAAGCTGCTGTTGAGGGGTCTTGTCCGAGGTAAGCATGATCTGAACGGATTTCATTTTGTCAGCCAGACCGAGTTTCTCCGCTTTGGCGTTGAACGCATTCACCATGCCTGGACAATGAAAGCGGAATCCGGAAATTTATGCCTTTTCAAAGTCATGTCCATTTGAAGATTGCGATCAGCGTGAAATCCATACTTCACGGAAGCTTTGAGCTGAAAGCAATGCGGATATCTGGCGTTCTCAAGCGGAAATATCAGGTCCGTAACGAACTATTTCTGTAACCGCATTCACACGTGTGAACAGCGACGCGTCGACAATGTCCAACTTGCTTAAATCTCTGCTCAATGTACCACGGGAACGAATGAAAAATCATTGCTTTCAGAAACAAACGAACAAGTCTTACCGATGGAGGTGTCTACGCCGACAACCTTGACGCCCTTCGCCGCGAGCATCTCGGAACAAAGCCCAGTACCGCTACCAACTTCCAGAACGGTTGTGCCTTCCTTCACCGGAACATTGGCTAACAGCTGCTCCACGGCCTTAGCCGCCATTTCGCGATGCAATGGTTTGTCGTCCCAGTGGCCCGCCTGCTCATCAAAAAACGCATTTCCATGGCCAGCCATGGAAGTCCTTGTCCGAAAGGTTTTTGCGCGGCTCCGCTGATTTGCGAGGATTTCAATGCGACAATTAATATATGTTGCGATGCGCGCTGCAAGACTAGCTCTCGGGAGAAAATATGGCCAGGAAACAGCTAGCAGACTTGGGTAGCACAACAGACACAAATCTGCTTTCTGTTCTCTGGTGACCGCGAAAGTTTGCAACAGTGACGGTGACCAATGCTTGTCTCACGCTTGAATATTCTGTCTGTCTGGCTTTCATTTGCATTTTGAGGTATCATACGAAATCATGTACAGTTTATGTCATGGTCTGCTTCGAACGCTGAATATCGATGAGGCTTATGAGCCGCACATCCATAAATCATGGAGATCCCACAGAAGAATGAAATGGACCTCGAGATGATCCTTTGCACCCAAACTTGAAATGTGTGGAGCTCCGCCGTTCCTCAATAGGGGGTTACCGTGGGGCTCACAGACAAGCAGGATGCGGCTCGTACCTGGCACAAATTTGAATTTTGAAGGCCACGTGTCTAGACTCGACTCGCATAACGATTTATTGTGGCGTAGATCGCGTTACTGTCACGTATGATTTCCAGTCAGCTGACACCTCCTCCCATTAGATTCTTATTGCCTCCCCATGCCGACTCATCCCAGACCCAAGCCAGGTCATGCGTGGACTCAATATCTTGCGTGGCTGAAATTTGGGCCTGTAGTCAATCTCCCATCTTCTTGGAGAATTTCGAGCAGGAGCAATCAGCAACCGTTTCCTTGATGTGTTTCATCACTCGGTTTCGGTTCAGGCAGGAGTCGGGTCATCTCAGGATTCCCGGCGCGGACGAAGCCCAACCTCACAACATGACAGCTGAATTGGGCTCGTACGACCATCGATCTCCGGGGCTCCGCTTCTATTGACCGTCGATCTGTTTCCTCCCACAGTCGCCGCTTTCCTCGCTGCGAGGAGGCCAAATCTACAAGACACGGACTGGGACATGCATTTCCGCATTCAGGGAATTCAAGGTCCAGCTTTTCTCAGAATCCTGAATCCCCTTATTTCTGGTAGCTCTCCCAGCTCGAAGACCAAAATTCCAGGAGCTCCATCTCTCCTTTCTCGTTAACCTCCTCCGTTGAGGTTATTTGAGCTGACCTGTGATCTCGTTAGGCCAAACTTCCCGTTTGCCTTCCCTGCTACTTGAAAAAGCTCTCTCAATGGCCACCGCCTTGAATGCGACGATCAGCCGTGGAGTAACCAGCCAACTCAGCCATGGCATCGCCAAATCCCAGAAGAAGGCCGACTCCTCCAAGCTCATGGTTGCCGGCTTCGAGGGTCTCCGATCCGACCGGGCAATGCCAGGCAATGTCGCGGCTCAGACCCCTTCCCTGGCTTCAACCGTCGCTAAGGCGGTGTCAGCCGGCAAGGAGCAGGCTGGATCTGCTAAGGGAGTGGTGAAGTGCGAGGTGGAGCCTGGAATGAAGCTCGTCTTCGTGTCGGCTGAGGTCGCTCCCTGGAGCAAGACTGGCGGTCTTGGCGACGTGTTGGGTGGTCTTCCTCCTGCTCTTGCGGTAAGCAGATCCCTTTCACGCAAATTCCTTCATTTCATCTTATTTTCAAATATTGTTCAATATCACTCTGTGCTTTGTTACGGAGCAGTCTCTAACCTAATGTCCCTTACGTATGTTACTGATCACGTATCTTATCGGTGCTATTGTTCCTTGTGTGTCCTGGCAGGCCCGCGGTCACCGCGTGATGACCGTTTCCCCTCGCTACGACCAGTACAAGGACGCCTGGGACACTGACGTCACCCTTGACGTAAGCCTGAATTTCCATCCCTTCGTCTAGCATCTTGCATAGCAAACGACGCCTTCCACTTCCACTTCCACCAGCCTCAACTGTTGCCTTCCGCGTTGTCGTCACTCATTCTGACCTCCGGCTTCCGTCACTGACGCCGCGTTTCACGCTGCTGCCATTGCCTTCCGACTTGCAGGTGAAGGTGGGCAACCGTGTGGAGACGGTCCGCTTTTTCCACTGCTACAAGCGCGGCGTGGACCGCGTGTTCATCGACCACCCGCTCTTCCTCGCCAAGGTCTACGGCAAGACCGGCAGCAAGATCTACGGCCCCGTCGCGGGAACCGATTATCAGGATAACCAGCTCCGCTTCAGCCTCTTCTGCCAGGCCGCTATCGAGGCCCCGCGGATCCTGAATTTGAACAATAGCGAGTACTACTCGGGACCTTATGGCGAGGATGTGGTGTTCGTCGCGAACGACTGGCACAGCGCGCTGGTGTCGTGCTACCTCAAGGCGTTCTACAAGCCGTACAACCAGTTCTCCAGCGCCAAGGTACGGGTACCAGGGCAGCCTGCACGCACAACATCGCGTACCAGGGCCGCTTCCGCGTGTGATTAGTCGATTCTTGAGTCGAATTGAAAATGCCCCTACCCTTTTCCGCGCACGTTCCCTGTCACATCGCCCCACCCTCCAGGTGGCCTTCTGCACGCATAACATCGCGTACCAGGGCCGCTTCCCCATCGACGACTTCAACCTGCTCAACCTTCCCGAGGGCTTCCGCGACTCGTTCGCCTTCTATGACGAGTCCGACAAGCCCGTGAAGGGCCCCAAGATCAACTGGCTCAAAGCGGGATTCCTGGAGGCGGATCTGGTGCTGACTGTGAGCCCGAACTATGCTGCGGAGCTGAAGTCCGGGCCGGCGAAGGGCGTGGAGCTGGACGATGTGATTCGGGAGGTGGGATGCCGCGGGATTGTGAACGGCATGGACACGACGGAGTGGGATTCCAGCGAGGATAAGTACCTCGACACGCAATACGACATCTCCAATGTGAGTGCTCTCGCTGGGTCTTGAGACGTCTCAAAACACTTCTTTCGTCATCACGGAGTGGGATTCCAGCGAGGATAAGTACCTCGACACGACATACGACATCTCCAATGTGAGTGCTCTCGAGGGATCTTGCTCTGGGATGCTGCTCGGTTTTGAAATTGAATGCAAATGTTGTGGAAAGAATTTCAGAGTGAGGAAAAAAAATTCATGACGCGGTTCATGAAAACTGAATTTTATTTCCGCGCGTCTGAAATCGACTTGCTCATTCGGATCCTTCGCGATTTGCTGGTTTCCCCGTATGTGCACGAACGCTCCGACGCCACTCTTAGCGCATTCTCTCACGCTTCAATCTCATGTCTCTCAATCTCCTGCCTCTCCTTCCTCCACCCTACATCAGGTACTGGAGGTGAAGCCGCTCCTCAAGGAGTCCCTGCAAGCCGAGGTCGGTCTCCCCGTGCGCCCGGAAGTCCCGCTCTTCGCCTTCATCGGGCGCCTGGAGGAGCAGAAGGGCTCCGACATTCTCTCCGCCGCCCTGCCGGAGATTCTCAAGGAGGACGTGCAGGTGATCGTGCTGGGCACGGGCAAGAAGTACCTGGAGAAGCAGCTGGAGCAGCTCGAGGTCAAGTACCCGGACAAGGCGCGCGGCGTCGTCAAGTTCAATGTGCCGCTCGCACATCTCATGACGGCTGGGGCCGATTTCATGCTCGTGCCGTCGCGGTTCGAGCCCTGTGGGCTGATCCAGCTGCACGCCATGCGATACGGCACGGTGCCAGTGGTGGCGTCCACGGGCGGCCTTGTGGACACGGTGAAGGACGGCGTCACAGGGTTCCAAATCGGCGAGTTTAACGTTGACGTGAGTACCAATGCTGACCTTGGGTGAACCTACACCAATCATGTTACACAAATCGTCTGTGGTTTGCTTGCTCCTGCCGCCTCCCCTCGACCTCCCTCGCCAGCCAGCCCAACGCAGCCTCCTCCTCATGCCTCACAGCGGCCGTTTGCCTTTCCCTCTGATTTTTCTCGCGTACCCCTCCGTTAACCTCCTCACCTCCTAGCGAATTCTCCCACCATAGACCAATGCTGAATGTCGCACTCCTCTCATGCCCCTCCCCGCTCCCCCCCTATCCGTCCGGATGTCCCACCACCGTGCAGTGTGAGGAGGTGTTCCCTGAAGACACTGCGGCCCTGACAGCGGGAGTGAAGAGGGCCGCCAAGGTGTACGGCACACCAGCCTTCGACCAGATGATTCTCAATGGCATGGCTCAGGACCTCTCCTGGAAGGTAAGCTTTGACTTGCGGAGTTTCAACCAGTTTCCTCCCACAATCCGCAACCCATACAACATGCACGATGTGCTCAGTGCTCACTCACACGAGTGCCGGTTTCTCCACACCTGGTGTTACAATGGACAACAATGTCTTACTCTGTTGCTGTGCTGTGCTGTGTACACTCTGCAGGGCCCTGCCAAGGAGTGGGAGGCAACCCTACTGGAGCTGCAGGTCAGCGGGTCATCAGCAGGGACTGCTGATGGGGATGAGATTGCACCCAAGGCCAAGGCCAACGTTGCTACCCCTTGATTTTGCCATTCTGAATTGCTGCTGGTGCAGGCATTTTAAAGCAAATGCCCCGCACCATTATATTGTAGCTTTACTCGTTCATGGTTTAATCAGAATGAGCCCACAAGTTTAAATACAAAATGCTTACGCTGGAGCTAATTCTCAAATCACCCGTATTGTCTATAGAGTAGATTACATCTTTCAGGGTGTAAGTTACACCATGCGATAGCTGCTTCATTTTATGATGAATTGTTTGATTTTGGTAGTGAGCAAGTATTCTTGGACCTCACAACTTGCAGCTCGTTGTCTCACAAGTTGCAACTCGTTGTAGCGTGAAAAGCTTCATTGTTGTCAAGGAAATGAGGTTTTGTTATTGAGAAACTGGGGTATCCTGCGTGTAGTATGCTAGTGCTAGCACAGTAATACGTATATAATTATACAAAGCATGTGCACTTGGCTGTGTATTTGAGCTTTAGATGCACGGAAACGCGCATCCATCATGCCTGCTACACCGGCAGATAACCCTTTGCTGAAGAACCTCCAGCTTGAGTTTCTTGTTGGTCTCTTGCAGATCCATAATGAAATCAGCTGCATGGTTGAGCATGCATGTGACATCCTCGTGTCCTCCAGCTACAAATCTGAGCCGGTTCATGGCTTCACTGTAAGAAAACAAACGGGGACGGAGGATGTGGTGGGGGTCAGGAAAAGTGACTGAGGTAGTGGCATACGAACTAAGTACAAATTACCAGGAACAAGCCGTCAAATAGGGGGAGAAACGGTGATACCCATTCAAGTTTGAGGAGAGGACTGACCTGATTTTCTCTCTCCGTTGCTTCTCCTTCATGCTCTTCGGTGTGATCTGCCGATTGGTCGTCCGCTTTTGCTGCTGTTGTCGTGGCCGCTGGAGTTGCTGCTGCTGCTGCCATTGTCGAAGTTGATCCATTTCCAGCTCTCTCTCCAGCAGCTGATAATGTGACTGAAGCACGTTGAAGGCGAGATTGCTTGTATCGAGTCCAACCGCCGCGTTGCCTTCCATTTTGACTGTCCCTTGCTGCGCCGGTGCTGACAAGGCAGACCCCTGATTGGCTGCGCCAGATTGTGCATGGCTTTTCAGTGCCAGCTCAACCAAATCCACATCGATGACGGAGTTTGGGTTGGCATTAGGGTACATTCCTACCTCGTGTCTGACATCAGGTCATCCGTCCTTAGAAGCTCGGAAGACCCGAAGTGGTTCAAAATAGGGGCAAATCAACATTGAGAAGAGACAAATCAGAGACTAAGGGCGGATGACCTGATGTCAGACCCGCCATAGGAATGCACCCTTAGACGGAATCCCGAAATGTTTCGATTTTTGAGATGATTCTGTTTCCATGGCCGATATCATATCCAGCAAACTTTCCTGCTGCGCCGTAATCTCCGGCAGCTGAGAGGTGTGAGGCGTCTCGGAGTACGACAGAGCAGCAGCTCCGGCCGTCGCGCCGAAAGAACTGCCGTCGTTCAGCTTCGAAACGACGCGTGCGTTTTTCCTCTTCGAACCTGCTCTTAGAGAGGGCGTCACAGAATTTTCCTCCGCGTAGATTTTAACGCCATAGTACGTTGCGCCGCGGTTTGACCCGTCACCTTCCGCCGCCGTGCCCCAATGCACGCTGAGATCCGGACAGCTGCTAGAATTGCGAATAGTGGCAGCCGATTCGTCGCCCCAAGAGAAAACGCCTTCAACGGCCATCGCTTGCGCTCCCGGTGACAAACTCGAAGACCCCAAGCCGGCGTTCAGCGCGTGTCGGCGCTCGCAAGGCGAAGTGTTGGATCGACCAATATGAGGCCTTGAAGCGGCCGCCGTGGCATTACTAGATCGAGAAATGGGCGTGGATCGAGCGACGGAGCGCCTCTCCATTAGCAGCTGTGCCATGGGTCGCCGCGGAATCGTCGCGGCGCTCGAATCGGGCACGACTCGTTCGGGCGAAAACGAAGCGCCTCGAGGAATGTCGTTGACCGCGTGATTAGGGGCTCGAAGCCGCCGCTTCGGCGTAGGGATCTTTCTCAGTGCGGCTGATTCCCCTGATTTGAAGTTGCGCTCGTTATCACTTCCTCCGAAGCTGGAACACGTCGATCCGCGCGGCTGTAGCTCGGTCGGAAGCAGAGCTTCGGCGGAGGCCGTCGCAGATGGTTTTTCCGAGGCGGCGTTAAGATATTTCAGAAGAATTTCGCGAAGAAGCGTCGCATCTTCCTCGCTGCGACGCCATGACGATCGATGCGACACGGCGACCGCAGCGGCGATGTCGTTCGTGTTGTCACACGCCGTTGGCGGGGGTGAAGTGGCGTCCTTCGGAGAATAACTGCCTTTTTGAGGCGGAGTGTGAGGCTGACGTGGCGAAGGTTCAGCCGCGCGGAGCGGGGAGCTTGGCCGTTGCACCATCGTAGCAATGCGGCGGGGTGAAACACCCGCTGCGGGGGCACACGCGACGCCGCTGTTCGGCATCGTCTCCCCCGCAGAAGGCGCCGTGGGAGGGCGCGGATCAGCGGGGAGGTCGCTCATTTGGGCGGTTGAAAGAATTTCCGCAATGTCCGGCACGAACGCCGCTGCAGCGCTGGCGCTCAAGACAAACTCGCCAGCAACGAGAGTGGGCAAGTCGAAAAAGGACCCCACAGGGTTGGACGGCGCTTCGGGTGGCACCTCCATTGGCGCTGGAACCGCGGCACAGCCATAATTCTGGCAGTTTTGGAGCGTTTCTCCCGCAAATGGTGATGGCAATGGCCACATTGTCGCAGGATCCGCCAACTTGTCAAGGGAAGCTGCGAGTACAAAGTCGTTCTGAAGAGCAGAGCATGTGGTTTGGAACGCACGCTCGTCGATGAGCAAATGGTCTGATAGAATGTCCATTGCAATAGTAGGGCCAGAAAATGTATCGATCGACACTGTTTGGAATAGCTGATGTGACGAGACTGTTGAAATGGGGAGAAGCTGAGGCATGCGAGGGTGTCGAGAAGATATGCTGGTGAAAAAAAAAAGAGAGGAGGATTTGTACAGTACAGTAGCTGGCAGGAGTGCGGCTAGGTGGGGATGAACAACGGAGTCAATTTGTTCATCGACCATTCCTGGGCATGATATCTGGCGAAAGCAAATGACCATCTCTTCTGTAACACGCACAGAATAGCCACCCCACTCCCATCGCTGGCAGACTAATGCAGTCCGTTTCCCCCCATGGGTGCGTGGCCGCCCAAAGTAGGGGGGATGAACCCCTTTGGTGTTACCCCGGCTATTGGTCGTAACCCGAAGAAGGGATGACATGACGAAGCGGAGAAGTTTTTCTCAGCGCCATCAATTGGTACAAAACGGACGAATAAGAGGGGAGGCGCGCGGCAAAGTTCGAAGAAAGGCTGGGTACACTGTACAGTAAACCACAAGAAGGTTACTGTGTCCAACACATCGGTGTCTCATCGCAGTCACAAGAAGAATTTCCACAGATTCTCCTTGATACTTGTTTGCGATCTCAATGTCAAGAATAGCAAAAGAGGCTTTTGTAACAACGTAAATAAGGAAGACATGCAGAACAAACCTTGCTCCTTTGTGACTTGTTCTCATCGTCAGAATGGACTTCCTTCGGGTTGTAACTGGCGTTGTCCTCATGACGTTGTTGGACAAATGGTGTATCAAATGAACAAAAAGGTCCTGACGCTCACCTCAAAAACCGCCTCACTCGAATTCGGAGATCAAATCGTTTTGCGATTTTCCAAGCACACCTTGAGAACACATCTGAGCTGGACGGTACTCGACAGCGTGGCTGCAAGTGCAAGCATGCCGTTTGCCCACTGGCGACGGGAGTTTGGCACGGCAGGCAAGCACGCCAGATCACCCAGGCCAGCCCCTGGCCCAAAACTTGAACTCGAGGGTTCTATTTGAGGTGAAAAATGTTATGAGGTTTAGAAGAAGTATATGAAAGAAGCGTGGGTGCTATTTGGTGCACCTTTTACATGCTGTCGCTAAGTAGCACCCGCGCTTGACATCCACACTTGGAGTGCTGTTTGGTACATAGTACTGTAGTTGCTTTGCCTGAAATGCCGTTCAGTTCATGACTCTTAAAACGGCAGTATACATTTGTCACCGGGGTTTGGGGTTTGTGAGTATGCCTCACAGTTTTGGGGCAACTTTTCAAGTTCCTAAGGATTTTGAACCCTTGCTGTCAAATGTATACCGAGGTTTTAAGCGAAACAGGTTGAGGAGGCCTGGCAGGGCAACAACATCCGCTACACCTACGAAACCGTGCAACTGTACTGTGATCTCAACCTAATCGTGCTTGGGCATGCGCGTAAGCCCAAAATGAACGGCAGTACGGAATTCGCGAATCCTTGTGGGACTGTGGAACATCCTGCCCGTTTGTGAATTTTTTTTATGGTTTCTTCCAGTTCCAGCCAGGTGGAGGCTTCGGGAAAGCACTGCATGAATGTACACCGCGCTCTCGCCAATTTCACGTTGGCGGGGGCGGGTGGCACGCTTGTCGCAAGTGCCAGGTATGTGAAATTGGCCGCAACTTTGCATTTGCGGCCAATTTCACGTGCAGTGTGTGCGATACTCGCCGCATGATGTGGAAAGTGATCACGACCGCATCTTGCGTGGCAGAAGGAATTGGCGACTCGGTTCAACCTGTGGATTGTGGTTGTGGTTGGCAGGGGAAGTAATGCTTCGTGGCAGTTTATAACATCAATTACTGGTTCGAATGCATTTCCCCAGATTGTGGGGGATTTTTGGACCACTCTGGAGCTGCCATGTAGATGTGGTACCCCCCTCTAGCTGCATTCTTGCGATTATGCACTCCGCCAGAAATGTGGGATGGCGAGGTGCACTGGCCTTGCTGGATTCCTTCGTGCAGATGACCTGTCATTGTTTGACCTTGGAGCTCGAGCTGAGCACGTGCATAGACACGTCAGATGTGTTCACCAAAGGCAGGACCCTACCCAGACTCCTCGAGTCACGACAGAGGAGGGGGTGAAAATGGTGGGATTTAAGTTGGCGAGGACCGTGTGTACACCTGTTTCCAAATGACTGCTCCTGAGCCTTCGGAAAGGAAGTGATCCAAGTCCCCTACCTTGTGACCGTCGAGATCGAAACGCCGCTTGGTGCCACTTCAGCGTCGTTTTCTGTCAAGCATATCGCCCTTGCTGTCAATCCCTGCTGACGCCACGTGAGATTCCACACGAGTTTCACCCTTCCACCAAACCAACGTGATGAACTGCGGCTTGGGCAGCTCTGCTCTGGAACAGCCTACAGTTGCGAACTGTAGCCTACAGTAGCCTACAGTAACTCTAGAAAACGGCGGGTTCGTTTTCGTGGGCCCAGTCATCGTATACAGTAAATGCACTGCTCATTTATTACGGGCCCATATACATAAATCAGTGTCAAAATAATATAACTATATTACTATCATTCCAAAATCATTTTAAACGAGTTCCGGATTAATCATAATATTCTGCTACAATAAATATTGACAAACTTTTCAACACCTCCTACAAAATCGCGATCACATATCTAACCAAACCCAGGCCAGCAAGGTGTACAAATTAGTAAGAATCTATTGAAGACTTTTACTGTTCTGTTAGTAAAACATAAGTTTTTTTGGTTTCAAATGCTAGGCTGTTCGCTATTCTAGCCTGTCGTTTCAATAAGCTGATTGATAGCGAGAATGTCGTAGGTAGCCGTTGCTGGAAACTTGGACAGACTCAAATTTGGTCGTTTGGCGGGAACGGCAAATTCGAGGCGATTCGACTTTCCCGAGATCAAAACTTCAGTCCCTCGACACTTCGGAGCTCTCTCCACTGCTCCCCTCAGAACCAATCTTCCTATCACACGGTCCCCCTTCAATCGCTCTTCCCATCTCTCCTCCCGTTGATCCTCTCTTCTCTTTCACCCCTCCCATTATTCGCGCCTAAAATATAGAATTGCACTTGGTATCTCCCACCAGCCAAGAGTCGTCCTCGCCTCTGCAACGGACTCGTCTTCACCTTATCTAATATATCTTCGCTCAGCGCTCATATTTTCTGGAACGCAATTCCAGTGTGTATCTCTTCACCCTCGTCTAAGCTGCGGCCTTGGCCTTTGGCTTTTTCAGCATAGAAAAAACGCCATCATAACCTTTCTACACGACGAAGCCTCCATCACACTTGCTCGACAAATTTTAGGGGTCAGAAACCTATAGCTTCCTCGTCCAATTCTTCCAAAATGCCGGCGCTCTTCCAAGAAGCTGACGACGTCGACGAATCTATCGTCAGAGCAGAATTAAATTCTGATAGATAGGCCGGCATAACTTATAACGTATCAAGAACTTCTGCTGACGTGGCAAAACCGTCGCAGTTTACTAGCAGGTCTACCTAGTAGGTATAGTCGTTAGTATCCGAGCTTCTGATAGTCTGTCCTGTTGTGGGGATCCGCCTTTGCTCTTATACTGACTTGACTTTAATATAATAAAGTGCAATGGCAATTACCACGATTCCAGCATCACCCGAACGGTTCGGCTGGTCGGGTCCAAAGTCTTCATGCTCGTCTCCCACAGATGCAGGTAGCCGGCCGCTCCCAGGAGGAAATCCGATTCCACCGTCTAAACTGCCGGAACGGCACCCGTCGCCGATGCGCCTACCGTCTCCCAGACGGTTTCCGTCACCTAGACGGCAGCCGGCGTCTCCGACACCGCTTGACAGGGGAGCAAACCGGTCGTTGAAGTTTCCGGCGGTTACTCCGTCGCTCATTAAGGACAGTCCGGATAAGGGGCTGAGGGGAGGTTCGGAGAAGGACGCAGGAAGGGACATTCCTGGAAAACGGGAAGGCCGCGTTACTAAAGCACCAATTGTAGCGCCCTTTACAGCACCGGCTCCTGTATCAGCTCCGGCTATAGTCATCAATTCTCATACCGCGAAACCCTCCACTTGTATCCCGTCTCCTGGCCTGAAACCGTCTGCTGCTGCCGCGTCTCCTGCACTGAAACCGTCAACTGCCATCCCAGCTCCTGCACAAAAGCCGTCTACATCTAGCCCGTCTCCTGCACGGAAACCGTCTACTTCTATTCCGTCTCCTGCACTGAAACCGTCTACTTCTATCCCGTCTCCTGCACTGAAACCGTCTACTTCTATCCCGTCTCCTGCACTGAAACCGTCAACTTCTATCCCGTCTCCTGTCTTAAAGCCCGCCACGCCGCCATCCTCCCCACCCAGTAGCTTCAAGTCCTTCGGTCCACCGGTGTCAAATGATACGGCGGAAGCTGCAGATTCAGGAACCAATTCGGCCGGCCAAGCCTTGCAAGCGGTGGCTGCTTCGTTTGTTCCAGCGTTCGGCGCGAAGCTTGCAGATGGAGCGACCGCGACGGGGTCACGAGCAGCGAAAAAGGCGAATTTGACGCCCGCGTTTACTCAGCCAGACAGAAAGCGGAGCTCCACCCCCACGTTCTCGCGTCCGGAACGAAAAGCAAGTCCCACACCCGGCGTGAGCGTAATCAGCGATCGGATTCGAAAGCAGAGCCCCGTGCCGTCCATGATGTCACGTGCTGTACCACCCGTGACGCCACATCTTGACCGGAACGACCCTCCTTCTCTCGAGCTGCTGCGGGAGGAGAGGACGGAGCGGCCGACGCTGAGTTGGCAGCCCCGCAGTCAAGGCGTGAGGGGCGTAGCAGCTTCGGAGAAGAGCGCAGCAGCACGAGGCAGCGCACGTGGGACTAGTGGCGAGGGCGAGAACAATGGCGCTGGTAGTAACGGGAGCTGCGGAAACGGTGACAGTATCGGTGGTAATGTGGTCAGGGTATGTGGTGAGAAGAGCGGTGGTGGTGGGGCCAGCGGAAGCAGTGAGTTCAGAGGTGGTAGTGGTGGAACAAGCGGGGGCAATGATAATATTGATAATCCTGGCGGTAGTGGAACCAGCGGAAGCAGTGGAAAGACGAGCGTGGTGGTAATCGGGACGAAGAATCGCAATCCTACGCGGGATGAAGAGGCCGAGGGGAAAGGCATGGTGATAGCGGTGAAAGCTTTGAGTGGTGGGGACGGGCGGAAGGAGGAAGCGGCGAGGCAAGGCGGGGCAGCATCTGTGGATGAAGCAGGGATCGAATCGGGACAGCGACGCATGTCTCTTAGAAGGACGACTTCTGTTGGTACTGGCGGGTGGGTTGACCGGGTGACGGTAACGAAGGGCCCGAAGGAGAGGTCTGAAATTGGTGAGACAGGACTGCCAAGGACGACAGTGGCAATTGGTGGAGTTGCACGAGGGGTGGCGGCAGGAGAAGAACCGGCAGGAAAGTTAACAGCAGCAGAGAGGCAAGGAGCGTCAGTACCGACTAGCACGGTCTTCGCACCCGCAGCACCAGCAGCAGCAGCACCACCACTAGCGGCAGCAAGCCTAGCAGCATCAGCCGCAGCAGCGGCAGCCGCACTGCCACCACCAACAACAGCAGCAGCCGCAGCAGCAGCAGCAGCAACAGCTGCTGCGAGCCTAGCATTGGTGGTAGAACCAGCAGTGGCTGGGTCATCGCTTCCGTTGGGGCCAGTGGTGGCCGATCCTGCTGCAGCAACGTCGAAAAGGGGTGACGAAACAACTGCTACAGCCGTAGTGCTGACAGGAGAAGCGGCAGGACGGACGTCTACAGCACCTATGGCTGCATCAGTCGCCGAAGCAGCAGCAGCGGCATCGGCCAAAGCGTCAGTTATTGCAGCAGCAGACTCAGCAACAACAGCAACGAGTGCTGGAGTGGCAGCAGCAGAGGTAGAAGCAGACACAAGCGGAGGAACAGCAGCAGCAGCAGCAGCAGCAGCAGCAGCAGGGGCAGCAGCAGCAGTGGGGTCGGCAGTGACTGTGGCAGTGAACGTGCGGCCCATGGTGCCGCATGAGATGGCTGCTCGATGCGTGGAGTGCATCAAGGTCCCTCCTGGAGGCAAGCCAGAGGTGAGAGTCTACGTGTCGCCTTGTCCTCCCCTCTCCACTTGTTCTCCCCGCTCTTACTCCCCCCACTTGCCCCTCATGCATCCCTGCTACCCCAATGGCTTCCACCAGCATTCTTTCCCCCGCCCCACTCCTGCCTTCCCGCCCCCACAAGTTGCCACCCTGCTTCCTAAGCCATCCCATTCTCCTGTCTGCTCTTCCCACTCCAGATGCACGTGTCGCCAGGCTGGGTGTTCACATACGACTGTGTGTGGAGGGAGAGACCCTCCCATGCCTCAGTCGACTGCTCTTTCCTCCCCCGTCCCTCCTCTCACCCCATCTCCCCCACCAGGTGCACGTGTCGCCAGACTGGGTGTTCACATACGACAATGTGTACGGCAAGATGAGGACAAGCCCACCTATGCCTCAGTCCGCTCCTTTTTCCTCTCCTTCCTCGCCCGTCTTCAATCCACAATCCCACTCTCTTCCCTCGCCAGGAGCACGTTTCGCCAGACTGGGTGTTCACATACGACTATGTGTATGGAGGGACGGGTCCACCCATGCCTCAGTCGAATGCTCTTTCCTCCCCCGTCTCCACTCTCTCCCCATCGCCCTCGCCAGGTGCACGTCTCGCCAGACTGGGTGTTCACATACGACTATGTGTATGGAGGGACGGGTCCGCCCATGTCGCAGCTCTTTGCCGACTGCATCATGCCTCTTGTGCACGGGCTGTTTGACGGTTACAACGCTACGGTTCTCGCATACGGGCAGGTGAGAGAGGTTGATTGATGGTGACAGATATACGGTCTTCACATATGGGCAAGTGAGGGAGTATGTTTGATGTTTACATCGCGAAAGTGTTTGACAGATGAAAAGTTTTCCCAAACCACACTGCTTCAGCAGATTCCAACAGCATGGGCAAAGCAAAGCACTGTCCTTTCGGCCACAGCGGCTGCTGCTGCTGGCATCATTAACGCCTGATCACGCATGGCTGTCGGGCATGGCTGCTGCTAATTAACCCACGCATGGCTGTGGGGCATGGCTGCTGCTAATAAACCCACGCATGGCTGTCAGGCACGCCTATCTCTTCCCCATCTCTCTCTCCCCAACGTGCAGACCGGATGATACAAGATGTACACAGCTGATCGAAGCAAGAGGGCTGCTTTCCAGTCATCGATTTCTGCCAGTAAAACTATCTCAGTTCCCAATTATTCCCATCCTCCCTCCTTAACGTGGCAGACCGGGTCAGGCAAGACGTACACCATGGGCACGGCTCTTCAGAGCACGGCTGCTACTGCTGAGACAGACACTAGTGCGGTTACTACCAGCAGCGGTGGTGGTGGTGCTACCAGCACAGGCAAGGACGAGAGTCTGAATAGCGGCGACAGTTTGAGTGGCAGCCCTAATAGGTTCAATTGCAGCAGTGGGAGCAGTGGCAGCGGCAGCGGCGAGAGGAGGGAGGGGAGGAGCACCACAAACGGCAGCGCAGTGGGAGCTGTGAGTCCAGCGTCAGTGGAGAAGGAAGGCGGGGTGGCGAGGCGCGTGGTCAACTCGCTCTTCCAACGTGTGGAGGATCTCTCACACTGCTCTCGCTTCCAGATCCGTGTTTCACTCATTGAGGTGCGTTGGTCAATGGAATCAGTGGGGCCAGCAGGGGTCAGTGGGGATTTTTAGTAACTCAAAGAGGGGCTGTGAGTCCAGCGTCAGTGGAGAAGGAAGGCGGGGTGGCCAGGCGCGTGGTGAACTCGCTCTTTCAACGTGTGGAGGACCTCTCCCACTGCTCTCGCTTCCAGATCCGTGTCTCACTC
Source organism: Closterium sp. Yama58-4 (assembly GCA_947470075.1). Classification (NCBI taxonomy): domain Eukaryota; kingdom Viridiplantae; phylum Streptophyta; class Zygnematophyceae; order Desmidiales; family Closteriaceae; genus Closterium; species Closterium sp. Yama58-4. The sequence continues at coordinate 157,981 of CANIUD010000257.1, forward strand.
ATTGAGGTGCGTGGGTTGCGTGGGGTCAGTGAGATCCATAAGGACGTCATTCACGACGACATTCACGACCTCCTCGAGTCAAGCATGCCTCTTTCTACTCATGTCGGCATCATGTTTCCCCCCCTCCACTCCCCTGCACCGCCCCTTCCACCCACTCAGATCCACAAGGACGACATCCATGACCTCCTGAAGACTAGAGTCGTTTGTTGAGCATGCTCCTTTCCTTTCATGTTTCCTCCCATCTCGATTTTGCTCCACTGCCCTGTATCCAGATCCACAAGGACGATATCCACGACCTCCTCGAGTTCCTCGCCGCTCCCTTCCCCACCTCCGCCCCCTCCTCCGCCTCCCCTGCCACCGTCGCCGCCCTTGCTGCTGCCGCTGCTGCGGCCCGAGCCTCCCCCTCAGGCCCGGCGCCCCTAGGGCCGGCGCCACCGCCCCGACAGACAGTGGCGATCCGGGAGTTACCGGGGGGGGTGTCTCTCACAGGGGTTACAGAGCAGGTGGTTACCACACGAGACGAGGCTATAGCCTGCTTGGAGCATGGACTGTTGTTCCGAGCGACAGGCAGTCACAACCTGAATCAGCGCTCCAGGTGGGTTTGTGGAGGGTGGAAGCATGGGTCTGAACAGATGGAGTAGCGATGGTGGGTGGGTGGTTACCACAGAGGACGAGGCTTTAGCCTGCTTGAAACACGGGCTGTTGTTCTGAGTGACTGGCAGTCACAACCTCAACCAGCGATCCAGGTGGGTGTGTGGGTGGCGTGTGTGAAGGGCGGAGAAAGAGGGGTGGGTCTGAGCAGATGGAATGGTGGTTACCTCTTACTCGAGTTTTTCTTTGCATTAATCAGCTCAGATGGAAGGGTTACCCCCTACACCTCTTTCCCACCCTCTCCCCTCCCTTCTCTCTCGGTTCTGTTCGTCCCTTCCCCCACCCCTACACCTCTTTCCCACCCTCTCCCCTCCCTTCTCTCTCGTTTCTGTTCGTCCCTTCCCCCATTTCTTACCCACTCACTTCGTTCCTTCCCACCATTCGTTCCCACGCCACCTTCACAAGAATTGTGGATCAGTTCAGGCGGAAAACAATCTCACTGATCCCACATGTGTCCCTCAACCCCTCCCCAACTTTCTCTCTCCTATTCTTCTCGTCCATTTCCTTCTTCGCACCAGTCGTTCCCACGCCATATTCACAATATTCGTGGACCAGTTCAGGCGAAGAGCAGTCCCGTTGGACGCCACTGCTCGCCTTTCCACCAGCGTGACAACCGCCGCCGGCGCTTACCTAAGCTCCAGCACCACTGGCAGTACCAGTAGCAGCAGCAGAGCTTCGCTCGAGAGCGGAGACGGGTCGGGGAGAGCTGATGGAGTGGCGCTGTTCGGGCAGGACGAAAATGTTTTGTTTGGGGTCGGGCGGATGGACGAGGAGCATTTGTGTGCGAAGATGCATCTGGTGGACCTGGCGGGCAGCGAGCGAATCAAACGCACCAAGGCAGAGGGCGCTCGGCTGAAAGAAGGTGGGTCCCTCCCAGTAGAGTAGGTATTGCAATATGGGGGGACGGTGAGTCTTCCCAGATAACCTCTGGTAAAGCAAGGCAATTCAAACGCCTTATTGCACAGTCGCTCTCATCAAGCCTCTGGTAAAGCAAGGCGATGAATCTGGTGGGGCTGGCAGGCAGCGAACGAATTAAAAGTGACATTTGAGTCGACTCATTGACCGCTACTCTTGTTCCACCTCCACCCTCCCTCTCCAGGCATTCACATCAACAGGGGTCTCTTGGCCTTAGGCAACGTGATCAGTGCGCTCAGCAGCGATGACAAGAGGAGGAAGGATGCGGGGGGGGGAGGAGGTGCAGGGTTCACAGCGGCGTTGATCCCGGTGCACGTGCCGTATCGAAACAGCAAGCTGACACGACTGCTGCAGGTGTGTGTGTAAGGGGGGGGGGGGAGGGGGGAGGGGGCGGAGAACGTGTGGCTGATGGTGTGTGTAACTTGCGAATCACATGCATCGCTTCAGCGTGGTTCACAGTGGCGTTGATCCAGGTGCACGTGCCGTATCGAAACAGCAAGCTGACGCGGCTGCTGCAGGTGCGTCTGTGCGTGTGTCCGTGTGCGTGTAATTTGCATATCACATGCATCGCTTCAACTGGGTTCACAGCGGCGTTGATCCCGGTGCACGTGCCGTATCGAAACAGCAAGCTGACGCGGCTGCTGCAGGTGCGTCTGTGCGTGTGTCCGTGTGCGTGTAATTTGCATATCACATGCATCGCTTCAACTGGGTTCACAGCGGCGTTGATCCCGGTGCACGTGCCGTATCGAAACAGCAAGCTGACGCGGCTGCTGCAGGTGCGTCTGTGCGTGTGTCCGTGTGCGTGTAATTTGCATATCACATGCATCGCTTCAACTGGGTTCACAGCGGCGTTGATCCCGGTGCACGTGCCGTATCGAAACAGCAAGCTGACGCGGCTGCTGCAGGTGCGTCTGTGCGTGTGTCCGTGTGCGTGTAATTTGCATATCACATGCATCGCTTCAACTGGGTTCACAGCGGCGTTGATCCCGGTGCACGTGCCGTATCGAAACAGCAAGCTGACGCGGCTGCTGCAGGTGCGTCTGTGCGTGTGTCCGTGTGCGTGTAATTTGCATATCACATGCATCGCTTCAACTGGGTTCACAGCGGCGTTGATCCCGGTGCACGTGCCGTATCGAAACAGCAAGCTGACGCGGCTGCTGCAGGTGCGTCTGTGCGTGTGTCCGTGTGCGTGTAATTTGCATATCACATGCATCGCTTCAACTGGGTTCACAGCGGCGTTGATCCCGGTGCACGTGCCGTATCGAAACAGCAAGCTGACGCGGCTGCTGCAGGTGCGTCTGTGCGTGTGTCCGTGTGCGTGTAATTTGCATATCACATGCATCGCTTCAACTGGGTTCACAGCGGCGTTGATCCCGGTGCACGTGCCGTATCGAAACAGCAAGCTGACGCGGCTGCTGCAGGTGCGTCTGTGCGTGTGTCCGTGTGCGTGTAATTTGCATATCACATGCATCGCTTCAACTGGGTTCACAGCGGCGTTGATCCCGGTGCACGTGCCGTATCGAAACAGCAAGCTGACGCGGCTGCTGCAGGTGCGTCTGTGCGTGTGTCCGTGTGCGTGTAATTTGCATATCACATGCATCGCTTCAACTGGGTTCACAGCGGCGTTGATCCCGGTGCACGTGCCGTATCGAAACAGCAAGCTGACGCGGCTGCTGCAGGTGCGTCTGTGCGTGTGTCCGTGTGCGTGTAATTTGCATATCACATGCATCGCTTCAACTGGGTTCACAGCGGCGTTGATCCCGGTGCACGTGCCGTATCGAAACAGCAAGCTGACGCGGCTGCTGCAGGTGCGTCTGTGCGTGTGTCCGTGTGCGTGTAATTTGCATATCACATGCATCGCTTCAACTGGGTTCACAGCGGCGTTGATCCCGGTGCACGTGCCGTATCGAAACAGCAAGCTGACACGGCTACTGCAGGTGCGTCTGTGCGTGTGTCCGTGTGCGTGTAATTTGCATATCACATGCATCGCTTCAACTGGGTTCACAGCGGCGTTGATCCCGGTGCACGTGCCGTATCGAAACAGCAAGCTGACGCGGCTGCTGCAGGTGCGTCTGTGCGTGTGTCCGTGTGCGTGTAATTTGCATATCACATGCATCGCTTCAACTGGGTTCACAGCGGCGTTGATCCCGGTGCACGTGCCGTATCGAAACAGCAAGCTGACGCGGCTGCTGCAGGTGCGTCTGTGCGTGTGTCCGTGTGCGTGTAATTTGCATATCACATGCATCGCTTCAACTGGGTTCACAGCGGCGTTGATCCCGGTGCACGTGCCGTATCGAAACAGCAAGCTGACGCGGCTGCTGCAGGTGCGTCTGTGCGTGTGTCCGTGTGCGTGTAATTTGCATATCACATGCATCGCTTCAACTGGGTTCACAGCGGCGTTGATCCCGGTGCACGTGCCGTATCGAAACAGCAAGCTGACGTTGCTGCTGCAGGTGCGTCTGTGCGTGTGTCCGTGTGCGTGTAATTTGCATATCACATGCATCGCTTCAACTGGGTTCACAGCGGCGTTGATCCCGGTGCACGTGCCGTATCGAAACAGCAAGCTGACGCGGCTGCTGCAGGTGCGTCTGTGCGTGTGTCCGTGTGCGTGTAATTTGCATATCACATGCATCGCTTCAACTGGGTTCACAGCGGCGTTGATCCCGGTGCACGTGCCGTATCGAAACAGCAAGCTGACGCGGCTGCTGCAGGTGCGTCTGTGCGTGTGTCCGTGTGCGTGTAATTTGCATATCACATGCATCGCTTCAACTGGGTTCACAGCGGCGTTGATCCCGGTGCACGTGCCGTATCGAAACAGCAAGCTGACGCGGCTGCTGCAGGTGCGTCTGTGCGTGTGTCCGTGTGCGTGTAATTTGCATATCACATGCATCGCTTCAACTGGGTTCACAGCGGCGTTGATCCCGGTGCACGTGCCGTATCGAAACAGCAAGCTGACGCGGCTGCTGCAGGTGCGTCTGTGCGTGTGTCCGTGTGCGTGTAATTTGCATATCACATGCATCGCTTCAACTGGGTTCACAGCGGCGTTGATCCCGGTGCACGTGCCGTATCGAAACAGCAAGCTGACGCGGCTGCTGCAGGTGCGTCTGTGCGTGTGTCCGTGTGCGTGTAATTTGCATATCACATGCATCGCTTCAACTGGGTTCACAGCGGCGTTGATCCCGGTGCACGTGCCGTATCGAAACAGCAAGCTGACGCGGCTGCTGCAGGTGCGTCTGTGCGTGTGTCCGTGTGCGTGTAATTTGCATATCACATGCATCGCTTCAACTGGGTTCACAGCGGCGTTGATCCCGGTGCACGTGCCGTATCGAAACAGCAAGCTGACGTTGCTGCTGCAGGTGCGTCTGTGCGTGTGTCCGTGTGCGTGTAATTTGCATATCACATGCATCGCTTCAACTGGGTTCACAGCGGCGTTGATCCCGGTGCACGTGCCGTATCGAAACAGCAAGCTGACGCGGCTGCTGCAGGTGCGTCTGTGCGTGTGTCCGTGTGCGTGTAATTTGCATATCACATGCATCGCTTCAACTGGGTTCACAGCGGCGTTGATCCCGGTGCACGTGCCGTATCGAAACAGCAAGCTGACGCGGCTGCTGCAGGTGCGTCTGTGCGTGTGTCCGTGTGCGTGTAATTTGCATATCACATGCATCGCTTCAACTGGGTTCACAGCGGCGTTGATCCCGGTGCACGTGCCGTATCGAAACAGCAAGCTGACGCGGCTGCTGCAGGTGCGTCTGTGCGTGTGTCCGTGTGCGTGTAATTTGCATATCACATGCATCGCTTCAACTGGGTTCACAGCGGCGTTGATCCCGGTGCACGTGCCGTATCGAAACAGCAAGCTGACGCGGCTGCTGCAGGTGCGTCTGTGCGTGTGTCCGTGTGCGTGTAATTTGCATATCACATGCATCGCTTCAACTGGGTTCACAGCGGCGTTGATCCCGGTGCACGTGCCGTATCGAAACAGCAAGCTGACGCGGCTGCTGCAGGTGCGTCTGTGCGTGTGTCCGTGTGCGTGTAATTTGCATATCACATGCATCGCTTCAACTGGGTTCACAGCGTTGTTGATCCCGGTGCACGTGCGTATCGAAACAGCAAGCTGACGCGGCTGCTGCAGGTGCGTCTGTGCGTGTGTCCGTGTGCGTGTAATTTGCATATCACATGCATCGCTTCAACTGGGTTCACAGCGGCGTTGATCCCGGTGCACGTGCCGTATCGAAACAGCAAGCTGACGCGGCTGCTGCAGGTGCGTCTGTGCGTGTGTCCGTGTGCGTGTAATTTGCATATCACATGCATCGCTTCAACTGGGTTCACAGCGGCGTTGATCCCGGTGCACGTGCCGTATCGAAACAGCAAGCTGACGCGGCTGCTGCAGGTGCGTCTGTGCGTGTGTCCGTGTGCGTGTAATTTGCATATCACATGCATCGCTTCAACTGGGTTCACAGCGGCGTTGATCCCGGTGCACGTGCCGTATCGAAACAGCAAGCTGACGCGGCTGCTGCAGGTGCGTCTGTGCGTGTGTCCGTGTGCGTGTAATTTGCATATCACATGCATCGCTTCAACTGGGTTCACAGCGGCGTTGATCCCGGTGCACGTGCCGTATCGAAACAGCAAGCTGACGCGGCTGCTGCAGGTGCGTCTGTGCGTGTGTCCGTGTGCGTGTAATTTGCATATCACATGCATCGCTTCAACTGGGTTCACAGCGGCGTTGATCCCGGTGCACGTGCCGTATCGAAACAGCAAGCTGACGCGGCTGCTGCAGGTGCGTCTGTGCGTGTGTCCGTGTGCGTGTAATTTGCATATCACATGCATCGCTTCAACTGGGTTCACAGCGGCGTTGATCCCGGTGCACGTGCCGTATCGAAACAGCAAGCTGACGCGGCTGCTGCAGGTGCGTCTGTGCGTGTGTCCGTGTGCGTGTAATTTGCATATCACATGCATCGCTTCAACTGGGTTCACAGCGGCGTTGATCCCGGTGCACGTGCCGTATCGAAACAGCAAGCTGACGCGGCTGCTGCAGGTGCGTCTGTGCGTGTGTCCGTGTGCGTGTAATTTGCATATCACATGCATCGCTTCAACTGGGTTCACAGCGGCGTTGATCCCGGTGCACGTGCCGTATCGAAACAGCAAGCTGACGCGGCTGCTGCAGGTGCGTCTGTGCGTGTGTCCGTGTGCGTGTAATTTGCATATCACATGCATCGCTTCAACTGGGTTCACAGCGGCGTTGATCCCGGTGCACGTGCCGTATCGAAACAGCAAGCTGACGCGGCTGCTGCAGGTGCGTCTGTGCGTGTGTCCGTGTGCGTGTAATTTGCATATCACATGCATCGCTTCAACTGGGTTCACAGCGGCGTTGATCCCGGTGCACGTGCCGTATCGAAACAGCAAGCTGACGCGGCTGCTGCAGGTGCGTCTGTGCGTGTGTCCGTGTGCGTGTAATTTGCATATCACATGCATCGCTTCAACTGGGTTCACAGCGGCGTTGATCCCGGTGCACGTGCCGTATCGAAACAGCAAGCTGACGCGGCTGCTGCAGGTGCGTCTGTGCGTGTGTCCGTGTGCGTGTAATTTGCATATCACATGCATCGCTTCAACTGGGTTCACAGCGGCGTTGATCCCGGTGCACGTGCCGTATCGAAACAGCAAGCTGACGCGGCTGCTGCAGGTGCGTCTGTGCGTGTGTCCGTGTGCGTGTAATTTGCATATCACATGCATCGCTTCAACTGGGTTCACAGCGGCGTTGATCCCGGTGCACGTGCCGTATCGAAACAGCAAGCTGACGCGGCTGCTGCAGGTGCGTCTGTGCGTGTGTCCGTGTGCGTGTAATTTGCATATCACATGCATCGCTTCAACTGGGTTCACAGCGGCGTTGATCCCGGTGCACGTGCCGTATCGAAACAGCAAGCTGACGCGGCTGCTGCAGGTGCGTCTGTGCGTGTGTCCGTGTGCGTGTAATTTGCATATCACATGCATCGCTTCAACTGGGTTCACAGCGGCGTTGATCCCGGTGCACGTGCCGTATCGAAACAGCAAGCTGACGCGGCTGCTGCAGGTGCGTCTGTGCGTGTGTCCGTGTGCGTGTAATTTGCATATCACATGCATCGCTTCAACTGGGTTCACAGCGGCGTTGATCCCGGTGCACGTGCCGTATCGAAACAGCAAGCTGACGCGGCTGCTGCAGGTGCGTCTGTGCGTGTGTCCGTGTGCGTGTAATTTGCATATCACATGCATCGCTTCAACTGGGTTCACAGCGGCGTTGATCCCGGTGCACGTGCCGTATCGAAACAGCAAGCTGACGTTGCTGCTGCAGGTGCGTCTGTGCGTGTGTCCGTGTGCGTGTAATTTGCATATCACATGCATCGCTTCAACTGGGTTCACAGCGGCGTTGATCCCGGTGCACGTGCCGTATCGAAACAGCAAGCTGACGCGGCTGCTGCAGGTGCGTCTGTGCGTGTGTCCGTGTGCGTGTAATTTGCATATCACATGCATCGCTTCAACTGGGTTCACAGCGGCGTTGATCCCGGTGCACGTGCCGTATCGAAACAGCAAGCTGACGCGGCTGCTGCAGGTGTGGGGAGTGCAAGACGTGTCTTATTGAGCTTGCTTGCTTTAATACCAATCGCTTTGTTGCTTCCTGCACACAGACAGATCTCATCATCACGCTTCCATTCTTGAGACGTCCCAAATCTCATCATCACGCTTCCATTCGTCCAGTGAATGATCTGGTCAGCGAGATAAGATCCACTCAACCTAAGACCCATCCTCATCCTCATCCCATCCTCATGTGCCTGCGTGACTGTCCCATTATCCTCATTATTGTCTGATGCAGGATTCTCTTGGAGGGAATAGCCGCACTGTCATGATAGGTAAGCGCCCAGCCCATAGGCTGAATCATGGCGCTGTGCCAAAGGCTTCGTAATTTCCCTGGACCCTATATAAGAGTCTACTGGTTTGAATTCAACCCCAACAGTTTCACTCCCCCCTAGGCTAGTCCCATGCCATGGAGAGATCAAAGCTCGAATTCGAACCCCCTCCCCTGGACCCCATCCCCCTTTCCCTCCCTGCATTGTCCCTGCACTTCCATCTTCTCGTCTTTCCCTTGTTTGAAGCTCTTGTGTTTCCGTTTCGCCCCTCCACTCCACGTGCATCCTTCCTCTGCTTGTAGCCAGCCGTTCCCGCAGCCTGGGTGCCTCCCTGTGGCACTAATTTAGAGGAGTGTCTCAGCACCATTCGCTATGTCAGCTCGCCTCCTTCTCTTTGTCCCTTCCCATTTCCGCAGCCTGTGTGAGCCCCACAGACTCCAACATAGAGGAGTCTCTCAACACACTGAGATACGCCAACCGGGCGAGAAACATCTGCAACTGCCCCACGGTGAACCGGCTGCTCACAGCAAACTGACAGCATCAAAACCCTTCCCAACCCCCCCAACCTTTCCCCCCCTCTTCCCGTGTTTCCTTGCAGCGTGTGTGAGCCCCACAGACTCCAACGTAGAAGAGAGTCTCAACACCCTGCGATATGCCAATCGTGCGCGAAACATCTGCAACCGACCCACAGTGAACCGGCTGGGCACGGTGGATGCAGAGGAGGTGCGGCGGTTGAGGCAGCACGTGTCTCTGCTGCAGGCAGAGCTGGCTAGGGTGCCACCCCCACTGCCCATCACAGCGGAAGAGCTTCAGGTGGGTGTGCTGAGTCGGCTAAAATGTAACCGCGGAAGAAAGTCAGGTGGGTGGTGGTTGTGGGAAGGTGTAGCCGTGAGGCATTTTAAGAGCAGCAGCATGTGCCATCGGCTGCTGTGAAACAAGTGGGCACATACCACATCTGCAACCGACCCACGGTGAACCGGCTGGGCATGGTGGATGCAGAGGAGGTGCGGCGGCTGAGGCAGCACGTGTCCCTGCTGCAGGCAGAGCTAGCTAGAGTGCCGCCACCACTGCCCATCACAGCAGAGGAACTGCAGGTGCGTTTTGGGAAGAATGTCAGGTGGATGGTGCTTGATGCAGAGGAGGTGCGGCGGCTGAGGCAGCACGTGTCCCTGCTGCAGGCAGAACTAGCTAGAGTTCCGCCGCCATTGCCTATCACAGCAGAAGAGCTTCAGGTGGGTATTGGGAAGAAGGTCTGGTGGATGGTGGTGGATGCAGAGGAGGTGCGGCGGCTGAGGCAGCACGTGTCTCTGCTGCAGGCAGAGCTCGCTAGAGTGCCGCCCCCGCTGCCCATCACCGCAGAAGAGCTTCAGGTGGGTGCTTTCTAGTAGAATGAGAAGGGCCTCTTCTTGTTCCAGGGGACCTGGCTAGAAGGTGCCGCCCTCGCTGCCCATCACAGCAGAAGAATTGCAGGCTGGTTGTGAGTCGGCCCAAAAGTCAGGGAAAGAAAATCAGGTGGGTGCTTTCGGGAAGGTAGCCGGGGTGCCCGCTCCGCTTCCCATCACCCCTCCTCTTCTGATCTCCTTCATTTTGTCTTGCTGCAAGGCCCCTCGAGTAGTGCCCCGTAATGAGGCGGCTTGTTCCATACATCGCTTGCTTCTCCCCGTCCTCCTCTGTTCTATCTTCACTTCTCCCAGGCGTTGGAGCAGAATCTGGCATCTCTTGACGAGGCCAACACCCAGTTAAAGGCGTCTCTAGAAAGCACCCAGTCAGACCTGCAGTCCACCCAGCAAACCCTAGAAGAAACAAAGCTATCCTTGGAATCTGAGAGGCAACGAGCAGATGACAGCGAGGCGGCGTGCGCTGCTCTGCGTGCTGACTGTGCGGCGCTGCGTGCTGACCTGGACAGCGCCACGTCGGAGATCGAGCGGCTGCGCGCCGAGCTGGCGGCGGCAAAGGAGGAGTCAGCGAAAGCAAAAGAGCAGCTGGATGGGTTGAGAAAGTCGCATGACAGAACTGGCCGTGGGTATGGCGCTGTTGGCGCTGCTGCTGGTGCTGGAGCTGGTAGCATTGGCAGTGGTGGTAGAAGGCAGTCGGGCGGAGGTGGGGGAACGGCCGCCTTTGGAGCGGCACGAACGGACGAGATTAAGCGAGTGAAGAGAGAGGCTGATAGGGCAGTGGCTGAGGCGACCAAGAGGGCGGAGAGAGAGAGTAAAAAGGCGGAAGATGCTATTGCTCGGGCTAGGAAGGCCTTAGAGAGAGCAGTAGAGGCAGAGAAGCGAGCACCAGAGGCAGAGAGACGGGCAGCAGAAGCAGAGAGGAGAATAGCGGAAGCTGAGAAGAAAGCAGCAGGGGCAGAGAGACGGGCAGCAGAGGCGGAGGAGAAAAGGGAGAGAGAGATGCGACGGGCGGATGGTAGTGTTGAGCGTTTGAGTTTGGCAGAGGTTCGGGCTGCCGAGGCTGAGGCGGAGGTTCGGGCGCTTCGCTCGGAGCTAGCCTCAGCCGCTGCTGAGGCAATGGCAGCTGCTGTAGCCCGGCAAGCCTCAGAGCAGGAGCAGGTGAGGGTGGTTCGGATGCAGCTTGCCGAGGCTGAGAAGGAGGCTCGGACGAGTATTGCAGAGATGGAAAAGAGATTCGGGAAGGAGCGAGAAGAGTATGAGAGACGGTTTGAAGCTGAGAGGCAGCAGTGGGAGGAGGAGAAGAGGGCGTGGGAGGAGGAGGGGAGGGCGAGGGAGAGGCGGGTGGCTCATGAACGTCATACCTGGAATCATGAGTTGACTGCGGAAGTGGAAAAACGGGAGAGGAACTGGGCAGCGGAACGGGAGATGTGGGAGAGGAGTCTTAGAGAAGAAGGGGAGGTCTGGGAAAGAAGGCTGAAAGAGGTACGGGACGCATGGGAAGCGAAACTGAAAGAGGAAGGGGAGGTGTGGGAGAAGAAACTCGCAGCAGCTGAAGAGAAAGCAGCAGGGGTTGCAGAGAGGATCAGGGTGGAGGTTGAAAGGGCGGAGGAGCAAGCAGTGGCAGGGATGCTGCAGGAAAGGAGGCTTGCAGAGGAGAGGGCTATTGCTGCTGAACGGGCCTTGGCAGGGGAGAGAGCGATGCTGGAGAGGAGAATGGCGGATCTGAGAGCTGAGGTGAGGAAGGCTGCAAAGGAGGAAGAGGCGGAGTGGCTGGGGTTGGTGACTTCTGAAGCTGAGCGGTTGAGTGAGGAGTGTAATGCGTTGAAGTGCGAGTGTGGGGAGTTGAGGAGGGAGTGTGAGGGGTTGAGCAGGAGGGAGAGGGAGGAACGAGAGAGGAGGGAGAGGGAGGAGGCGAGGGCTGTGAGGGCTGAGGCTGCTGCTGCCGAAGCTGAGGCTCGGGTGGCTCGGGAGGTGGAGAGCGTCCAAGAGCAGGCTCGGGAAGAGGCTCGGAAAGAGGCAGAGAAAATGGAGAGTGAATTGGCAGAGGTTTGGGCGCAAGCAGAGGTGGAAGCAAAGAAGGCAGAAGATGCAACTGAGAGGGTGAAAGAATCAGAGGAGCAGGTGATTATATTGAAGGTCAAGATTGAAGGGTTGAGGGAAGAGTTAAACGATCTTGAAGCTGTTCTGGAGGAGGAGGAACGGAAGGCGGAGGAAGCAGAGAAGCTGCTGGTTCGGGCCCAGGCCAAGCTTGCCGAAGCTGAGGCTCGGGCCGAAGCTGCAGAGGGGCGAGTGGAGGAGCTAGAAGGGGAGGTGGAGAGGGCAAGAGAGGCAGAAGAGGTGGTTCGGATGGAGTGTGAAGTTTTGAGGGAGAGTGTGCGGGCAGCAGGGGAGAGAGTGGATGAAGTGACAGAGAGAGTGAGGAGGAGTGAGAGAGCTGCAAAGGAAGCAGAGAAGAGGGCAAGAGGAGCCAAGGAGGAGCAGAGGAAGGCAGAGGGGAAAGCGAGTGAGGCATTGGCAGCAGTGGATGAGGCGGAAGAGAGAGCGAGAGTTGCTGTGCGGGAGAAGGAGGAGGCGGAAAAGAGAGCCGAGGAGGCGAGGCGGAGGGCTGTAGAGGCTGATCGGAAGGCTGCTGCTGCTGGGGCAGCGTTGGTAAAAGCAGAGGAACGGATGAGGGATATGGGAAGGAAGGATGAGGAGAGGGAGGAGGAGGAGGTGGAGATGGGGGGGGAGCAGGAGGAGGAAGAGACGAAGAAGGGAGAGGGAAAAGTGGGAGAGAAGAAGGGAATGAACGGAAGACAGGGGGAAAGGGATGTGGAGGAGGTAGTAGTGGCTTTTGTTTGCGAGATGCTGGACAACGCAATGGAGAGGATGACTGTACAGGAGACGACTCCCGAGGTACATCAAGAGTCACTGGTGAGGAAGAATCAAGCAGAGGAGAAGGAGCAACAGTGTGGGGAAGGGGAAGGCAAGCAGCAGTGTTTGGGGTTGGATGAGGTGGTGGGTGAGCTGCCGGATGGAGTGCAGGATGAACCGCAGAGTGAACTTCGGAACGGAGTGCCAGTGGGAGGCGAGTGGCAGGGCAGGCAGGAGGAGGTTGAAGCAGTGGTGGTGGGCCTAGTGGGACAGGTTCTGGATAGCACCATGACGATTCTGCGGGCTCAGGAGCAGGCTCGGGAACAGGCTCGAGAGCAGGTCTGGGAACAGGTTTGGGAGCAGGCTTGGAAGCAGGCTCGGTATCAGTCGCAGGTGCAGCTTTTCCGGGCAGAGGAGAAGGCTACCGAGGTGACGGAGCAGGTTCGGGGACTGGAGCAGCAGCTGATCAAGGCAGAGGAGCAGGTTCGGCAGACCGGGGAAGAGATTGCGGTGCTCAAGGCTGAGCTGGCTAGAAAGCAGGCTGAGCTGGAGGATAAGGTTTCTGAGCTGGCACTGGCTGTGGAGGAGAAGGAGAGGGGTAGAGGGGAGGTGGAAGCATTGAGGAATGGGATAGAGAACTTGCGGGGGAGGTTGCGAGTGAGGGAGGAGGAGAAGGGGCATGTGGAGGAGCACCTTGAATGGCTTATGAAGGAGCTAGCAGAAGAGATGGGAGAGAGGGAGAAGGAGAGGAGGGAAGTGAATGGGATAAGGGAGGAGATTGGGAGATTGCGAGGGAAGTTGCGGGAAGGTGAAGAGGCGAGGAGGCAGGCGGAGGGGCGAGTGGAGAGGCTTATGAGAGAATTGGCTGAAGCGGTGGAGGAGAGGGAGAGGGGGAGAGGGGAGGTGAATGCGGTACGAGAGGAGGTGAAGGGATTGAGAGGGATGTTAAGGGATGGGGAGGAGGAGAGGAAGCAACTGGAGGAGCATGTAGAATGGTTGATGAGAGAGTTGGCTGAAGTGGTGGTTGAAAAGGAGAGGGGTGAGAGGGAAAGGCGAGTTGAGGGGGTGGAATGGGGTGAGGAGGAGGAAAAGAAAGCAGAGGCAGAGACAGAGATGGAAACAGAGACAGACACTGGGTCAGGAGAAGAGGAAGGGTTCTCAGCAGGTGTGGAACAAGAAGAAGACCACTTCGCAGAAGCAGAAAACGCAGGAGTGGCGGATCCAGAACCAGAGGCAGGGGCAGGGGCAGGGGCAGGGGCAGGGGTTGGGATAGGAGAAGAAGAAGCATCAGAGGCGTGTGTAAAGTGGTCTGTGGAAGCGGGTGCGGAGGAGGCATGTGAGGAGGTGGGTGAGGAGACGGGTGGGGAAATTATCTCTATTCTGCAGTCTCAAGCCGCTATTGCAACTCCTGCGAAGAAGAACCAAGAAGAAGAAGCTCCTTTCGTCACTCCTATCGCCTCCCCTACCGCCTCCTCCCCTGCCTCTCCATCTCCCTCCACTCAGCCTCTTTCTCTGCACCTGACCGCTTCACCTGCTTGCCCAGCAATAGACGCTGCTGCTGCTGCTGCTATTCCCACCTGCCCTTTGCCTGAAACAGTCAGTGGTGATGACAGTACAGCCTCTGGTGTCCCCCTGCTTGCAACATCAGGCATGGACCAGCCATGGAATCCGTTCCTCTCTGTGCCTCCTGACGCCCCACCTGACGCCTCACCTGATGCCCCACTTGCTGCTGCCGTCGACGCGGTTACAGCAGCACCAGCAGCAAGCCTGCCATTCTCTCTGTACAATCCCTTCCTGGATAGTATCGAGGAGCTGTTACAGCAGCCGGAATCCTGTGACAATACTGAAGAAATCTTACCAAAGCAAGGGCCCGTTGAGCCACCGGAGGGTTTTGAGTGGCCTGAAAATTCATTGTTTCTCAGCTTTGACGAACCCTTATTGGAGCCGAAGGGAAGTTTCAAGGAGTGCTTCGAGGAAGCCTTACAGGGTGGCGACGGCAGCAGTGAGGAGCCCAAGCAGACTGCTGACCGTGGCAGCCGCGGCCTTGCTCGTTCCAACAGCAACCCGTTCCTGTGCTCTTGGGCGGAGCTTGATGGGGGGGAGGAGATCTGTGGAGAAGATGGGATTGGTGTGGAGGAGGAGGAGGAGGAAGGGAACGGAGGGTGGGAGGAGAGTGGAAGGATAGGGTACAAGGTTGGATATGAGGAGGGAGGAGGGGATAACAAGGAGGGTAGTGGAGTGGAGCATGAAGGAAGTGGTGGAAAGGGGTGCACTCTTCGCAGCAGTATTTACACTGTCACCAGTGCTGGGGGCAAGGATGGTAGCACTACTGCAGGAGTGACTGCTGGCATCACCAGTGCTAACACCACTGCTAGCACCACCATTGCAAGCACCGCAGGTGCTTGCACCAAGACTGGAGGAGGCTTCATGCGTCTCCCAAACTCCCCCCGCCTCTCATCCTCTCGGGCACCCCCTGCCCTCGCTGCTCGCTCCATTCTCTCCCACACCAAACCGCTTCCTCTCTCGCACTCCCCTGCTGCTGCGGACCCTCTGATTGCAGCAACTGTGGCAGCTGTTGCTGCTTCTGCTGCTGGTGCCGGTGCCGGTGCCGGTGCCGCTCGTGCTACTGCTGCTGCTGAATTTGATGGGAACGGAGATATGGCGGCGGCAGCAGCACAGAGAGGAGCAGAGACAGGAGCATCATCAGCACAGGCAGCAGCATCATCAGCACAGGCAGCAGCAGGGGGATCAGCGCAGGCAGCAGAGGTGGTGCTTCCAGCTTCGATGGTGTCAGCCGCTAAGATTGCTGGCCTTGGGGGTGCGTTTGTATCGTCAGGAGGAATGGGGGCGATGGGAGGAATGGGTGGAGGAGGCGGGGAGGGTAACACAGGGATTTCCCTTGGGGGTTGCTCTGCTGTGGGCGTACACACCAATCAGCACTCACGGGGCCACGTGGAAATGGGAAATAAGAGAGGTGCTTATGTAAGTGGTGAGATAGAGGAGGTGGTGGAGCTGGTAGAGGAAGAGGAGGAGGGGACAGAGGAGGATGTGGAAGAGGAGGTCAAGGCTGTAGAGGAGGTAGAGGAGGAAGATGAGGAAGAAGAGATAGATGAGGTAGATGAGGAACAGGAGGAGGAAGAGGAGGAGGAAGAGGAGGAGGAAGAGGAGGAGGAAGAGGAGGAAGAGGAGGAAGAGGAGGAGGAAGAGGAGGAAGAGGAGGAAGAGGAGGAGGAAGAGGAGGAAGAGGAGGAAGGAGACGAGGAGGAAGAGGAGGAAGAGGAGAGAGAAAGGGGAGCAAGGGGAGAGGCCACGGAAAAAGGGACAGGCTTCGAGAATAAATATGACATGAACACCAGCAGTACCAATAACAGCAGTAGCAGCAGCAGTCGGGGGAGAATGGCCCCTGGAGCAGTGGCATCGGCAGCCGCAATGCTGTCCCGCCTGCGAGGGTCTGTGAAGATGGGGCAGAGCTTCAGACGCCGCCAGATCTTGCCATCTAAACCCAAAGCAGCACTGGCAGAGGGAGAAGCAGAAGAATGGGGTACAGGAGAGGTGGTTTCAGGGAGCAGCAGTGGGGAGGGCAGAGGTGAAAGAGGAGGGGGCGTAGAGGCTGCAAACCAGGGGACCAGTCACTTGGATGAGGGCAACGGTGGTGTGAGTGCTTGGGGGCAAGGCAGCAGTGGTGAGGAGGGGGGTAATGGTCACGCAATGTTTGAGCCGTTTAGTGACCTGCATGCACCACCACCGGCCTTCCCAGACCACCTGGATCTCAACACAGGGATGGATGACCATGAAGATTCCCATGGGAGGCGCCGCAGCATTGTTAGTAGCCTCCTCATGCGGAAGAGTGGTGGTGGAGGGGGAGGGCATGGCACGCACCATGACTTTCAGAAGAGCGGGGAGATCTACAGTGCGCAGCATGTTATAAGCAGATTCAGTGGAGGGAAGAGTGGAGATCTCTACCAGAGAAGCAGCAGCCACACCAACCGCAGCAGCCACAGCAGCCAAGACAGCCATAGCAGCAGCAATGGTGGGGCCGGTGGTGCAGAAAGGAAGGGGTCTACCTCGCCATTCATGGGAGGCCGCTTGGTTCGTAGCAACAGCTTTGGAAGCTTTCCCCTGATTGGGAGTGGAGGCAGCAAGAATGGCAACGACACAAGCAGCAAGAGTAGCGCCACTGGGGAGAGTGACATGGTGGGGGGGAGTGTGAGTATCGGTGGGGCCAAGAAGCCCTCTGGATCTCCCTTTTTAGGAACGTCTCTCGGTTTCAAGGCAGGCAGCAGCCAAAAGAGCAGCAGCAGCAGCAATGGTGGCAGGGGCAGTGGGAGCAGAGGGTTGGGATCTCCTAGACTGTGGAACTCTCCTGTGTTAGGACCCCGAAGGCATGATGCTAAGGGCGGTTATGGGGTCATGGAGTCAGGGGTACTGGCTGCTGCAGAGGAATTTAGTGCATGGGTTGACGTGAAGAACGATACTGAAGAAAGTGCGTACGAGCCAGGAGATGCAGGGCGAGCAGGGAAAAGGAAAGGCTTCAGCCTGAAGAGTGCTCTTTCTACGAAGACAAACTGACAAGGGCGCCCTAGGGAACCCGTTTTGGGCTCTAAGAGTCTAGTTCATCAGACTCTCCATCAGAGGCCATTAGCTGATTGACTTAATTAGTGACTCTCCCGTGTGGAGTGGTAGAACACGACTATGAACGTTATGGTTGTAATTTGATTGTGGAACATACCGGTAATAAGAAACGTAGTGACTTGCCATCACAAAAGGTGGTGAGTGCATGAGAACAACATTAAGGGTTATCACACACTGCCGTGTTGACTACGTATGTGTGGACAGTACATCCACAGTGTGATCATATTGGAGGGGCATACATGTAAGTTTCTCATCGGTTGCTTGATTTTTTGGATGCTTTTTAGGTGGAATATTGTTATGGCTGTGTCCGTTATCGAATCCGGGTACAAGTGACGAAACCGTGGTTTCTGATGTTGACGCAGGTGTAGGGGGCGGAAGGTGGCAGCAATGCTTGAGTCTATCGAGGGAGGAATTCCGCTGATTTACGGCTAGTCATAACTTGCCACCTGGTAATTCTCAACTGAAAGCAGCTCTAGAAGCACCGATGTCCACTGGCTCTTGTCCCACGTCCTTGCTGTACACCCTAATCCGCCTTATCTTCAAAGCCTCGACGGTGTTTTTAAAGAGACCATAAATATTTTTTTGTCTAGTGAGACGGACACCCAAAGATTCCAGGGATATCAGAAAGTACGGAAGGCAATTCAGTGTGACGAGACTCGCACTTAGGGTTGCGATTGGACGGGCGGTTTGGCAATGACGAAGTTGCTGCTTACAGTTAACTAACGTGGGTTACGCGCGTCTATCCACCCGCTGATTTTAAGTCTACTTGAACTACCCCCATGACCTAGCCTGACCTAGGGTAGTTCTCCTAGGGTTTGAAGATAACGGCGTTGAAAATAAGGCGGAACAGGTGTACACAGTCGATGCTGTAGGCTACGGGTACAGCAACTAGTGATCCTCAGGAGTATTTTGTCAAGCGGAAGTGTGCCCATGTCTTCTTACGGGACAAAGAGTGTTTCTGAGGGTGTCCTTATAGCCACTCAAAGTGTACCCAGCACACCCGAACCATAGAGGAGGTGGGTGATTTCCATTGTTCGAGCGGAATGGGGGGTCATGTGTTGTGAGATCCCCTAAAAGGTTTTTGTGCAGCCCTGGCATCAGTTCCGCGCAAGACAAACGATGCATCCCCTCGCCGCCAAGACGACGCTATCTGGTTGCTGATACGGAGGCCCCTTCCACACATAGCCACTTTAATCGCTAGTAAAACGTGGGGTGTTTCCAGGTCCGACGCTCTCCGAATTCGAGAATTTCGAGCAGAATCACTATGAATGTTGTGGTGCTGGTTGTTAAAAATTGGAGTACAGTAAAACGAAAAGGTTGTCCTTTTGGGCACTTCCGGGAACCCCAACCATGCTCACATCGACCGATGGTGAATTTGTGGCATCCGGTACCACGTGGTAGATAACGCATGCGAAAATGAAATGTGGTTCGTCAAACCACCCAGTAATCTGCTAATGCCAACCAGGCATTGCCACTTCAGATCCACTCCCGTGATATGCTGACGTTGTCGTGCTCGCCTTCCAGCAATTCACCCAGGAAAGTGCCCTCTCCGCGGGCATACATCCCTCCTTGGAGTGTGGGGGAATTTCCCTGCCACAAAACCAAATCCGCTTTTCCCCATCACTTCCCGCAAGCGTGTCTCTTCATCCTCCCTCCCATCCAAGCGCGCGGGGATCATGCCAGTAAACCGAACCGCGTTACCCTCGGGAACGGGGGAGTCAGTCACTGCCTCCGCGATTTTTTCTTCCCCCCCTGATCTGAACCTTTTGATAAATCCCGATTAAATTCGTTCCCCCGTGTCCCACATTCTGTCGCACTGTGCTCTGACGCCACTGGGATTGCCCCACGGGTCCGCGACTTGTCACAGAGCTAGGGGATGCGCACACGCGCACACATCGTTCCGCAAAAATACTGTAGCATGTTCAAATCAAACACAGCGAGCCTAGCCAGCCCAGGCGGACCACTTCACCCCCTCGAACTTCCCCGAACTCGAGCCGATGGGGAGGGGAGCTCCCTCTCAGGGGGTCCAAACATGTTCCTGGAGCAAATCTCTCGAGTCCAGCCGGACCGGAGGCGGGCGGGACCCTTCCCCTTCCCCCCCCCCCTCCAATCTTCCGCCTATAGAGAAGAATGTCCCCCGAGCAGTTGTGGCAGCATCAGCAACAGCAACTCTCCTTGTTCCCCCCAGCTGTCCCCTTTCTGGGGGGGAGGGATGGGGGGTTTGAGGGGGGGGGAAGAGAACCAAGCGCACCAGGAAGGAACGCATGCTTCCCCGCGACACAGCACGGGGCATCATGAAACACAGCCACGGCAGGGCGTGGCACAAGCACACCTCAGCGCGTTGCGTCACCAACCGAACTGTAGACAACCTTAACCAACTCAACCGAACTCAACTCAAGAGTGTTGCTGAGTGTGCGACTGTTGCCCTAGTGTGCTGCTGTCAGTCCTCTTTGCCTCCTCACCTCACCTCGTTTCCTGCTCGGTTGCATGCGTGCCTCGCCTCAGCAGCAATAAAGCACGAAATTGCTGCAATGCACATCCCTCTTTCTCCGGCTCGCCTTCGTGCGTAGCTGTGACCCTCCCCCTTCCCTTCCCTCTCCTCCCTTACCTTTCGCGTTCCGTCAACCTGTTTTTAGCGATCAGCAACTCTAACGACAACTGAAAAACTATTCGAAACATTTTTTCTCGAGTTATTATTTGTTCGAAACGGATCGACTACCGTCAATCGCGGAATTTAGAATGCCTGGAGCTCAGAAGCATATTTTCAGAGCTTTTACCACCAAGAGCGCGACCCGAACTGTTTCTGGGGTCAATAGCGCGTCCACCTCTATCGAGGATGAATACTACGCTGGATCCAAGGTCAAGGTAAACTACTTGTCTTCAAGATTCGTTACACCGATTAGGGCTAGATAGCCGGTATTGCTCGCGCATAATCGCTCGCTTCGCAAGGTCCCAAATGTCTGCATTAGTGAGTTGCAGTCTCTCGTACGCGCTCAGCCTCAAGTACGTTTTAGCTCAGATGCCTCGACGACCCGTGTTTCACTATCGTATCCGCGTTTTCCTGCTCTTCATTTTCCCCCCTCCGCTTCTTTTCCTCTCGTTCCCCCCCCCCCCCCAACCGCTCCCTCCCTTCCAACCTCCTCCCCGCCCCTCCTTCCGACCCCCCCCCTTCTCCCCCTTCTCCCCCTTCTCCCCCTTCTCCCCACACCCATGCCTCGTCCTTGACAGAAAGCGTGCGCGAAACGCGGCAGGGTGGTCCGCACGGATCCCGACGCGACCGACGACTCGTCGGAGGACGAGAGCTGCAGCCCCGCTACCAAGCGATGGGTGAAGCCCGCCGCGCCGCAGGTATTTCCCTTCCCCACCCCCCCTCTCCCGCTCACCTCTTCCCTCCCTCCCTCCCTCCCCCGCCCCTCTGCCCCTTCTCCTTTCCCACACTTCCCCTCCTTCGCCCCCCGTCCCCCTTTCCACATCCCCGTTTCCCCTTTCCTTGCTCTCCCCTTTTCCTTGCTCTCCCCCCTTCTCCTGCGACCTTCTGCTGTACTTGCTAACCATAGGAAATCGTTTTTGTTTTTGTTTTTGTTTTGTTTTGTTTTGTTTTGTTTTTTTTGTTGGGTTGACGACGCTATACTGTAATCCTGCCCTTGTTTTTTACGCCTCTTTTTATTTCCGGTCATTCTAATCTTGCAGGTGTTTATCACGCACGGCGTCGATTCTGAGAGCGACAACGAAACGAACGTCACGGCACCGGGCAGCACCGCCACCGCCGTCGGCCCCTGCGGCCTCGCTACTACTCCGTTCGTCCCTCCGCCTTTCGCGCCGAATTACCCGCCGGGTCAGCCGCTTCAGTACATGCCCCAATTTGCCCCCGCTTCTGGCGCATACGCCTATAGTCCCTACTATCCACATGCCGTTCCTCCCGCCAAGATGGGGAGTGGCTGTCAGAAGCGGAGGTCGCCTCCGTCGCCGCCGTCGCCGCCGTCTCAAGCTACTTCTACCGCCGCATCTGCCGCCGCGGCCGCCGCCGCCGCGGTTGTCGCTAGCCCGGCCGGTGCCGCCGTTGCTAGTGCGGCTGCGGCGTATCGCGGGATGACGTCATTCTCTCCCAACGGCATCGCCGTCGGCATGGGGGGGGGCTTTCCTCCCGCGCACCATCTCGCGCGCGTGAATTACGGCGTCTATTACGGACACATGGGCGGCATGCAGACTCCTGCGGCTCGCCTCTTTCCAGGCCCTTCTGCGGCTTCCTCTGTTGCTAGCCCTCCCCCAGCCGCTGCATCTGCCGCCGCCGCCGCCGCAGCGGGTGCAGTAGGTCCGTTTGCGTTCGATTACCTGCCCATGCACTGGATGGGGAACTCTCATATGGGATACCTCCCCGCGCTGCCTTCCCCGCATCTCACGGCGCAAGTGATGCCGCAGATGCCGCCGGGCGCGGCGGAGTTCATGTACATGCAGTACGCCGCGGCGCAGGGGCAGTGCGGCGCGCAGCAGTTCGCGGCGGCGGCGGGCGGTCTGCCGGCCATCAGCCCGGCCGTTAGCTCTGACGGCAGCGCGGTCGGCGCGGCGGCCATGCAGGCGAGGCTGCGCGTGGGGAAGGGGAAGAAAGCAGACGCGCGGGAGAAGCAGCAGCGGTACCGGGGGGTGCGCCAGCGCCCGTGGGGGAAGTGGGCGGCGGAGATCCGCGATCCCGCGCGCGGCGTGCGCCTGTGGCTGGGGACGTACGATACCGCGGAGGACGCCGCGCGCGCGTACGACGCAGCCGCGCGCGCCATCCGCGGGGCGGAGGCGCAGACGAATTTCGCGGGGGAAGACTCCGCGGACGGCGGAGCGGGAGACGTTCTTGGCGCAGGTTCTGCCGCGGCAGGCGCGGGCGCGGGCGGAGCTGGCGGAAAGGCGGCGGTTTCTGGTGCAGGCGGTGCTGGTGGCGCCATACCCGCTGTAGTGCGCACCAAGAAGAACAGCAAGGCGCACAAGTACATGCAGGGCTATTGCAGCGATACTGAGAGGTATACTACGTGCCCCTGGCTATCCCTGCTGTTGGCTGGCTTTTATTGCCCATTGTCCACAATCGATCTTCATTTTTTTTTTCAAGTTAAATTTCCTTTTATTCTTAAGTTGTCCGTCCTCACCTCCTGCCTTTTCTGTTGTATCTACACCTTGTTTGCGTTACAGCATCCTCAGCGAAGTGGCCTCCGAAATCTCATCCTGCACCAAGTCGTCCTCCTGCAACAACCTTTCCTCTGCGCTCTCATCTGCCCCTTCATCTGCCCCGGCGTCGCCTGAACTCAAGACCACTTCTCCTGCCCCAGCTGCACCCCCCTCACCCAACCCCCTCTCCTCCACCACCCCATCTACCGACTCAGACCTCCTCTTTCTCCTCCCAGAGCCTCTCACTCACTCTGCTTCAGCCCCCGAGTTCGTCTCTTGCCATGCCGTCAACATCCCAGCAGCAATTGCAGAAAAGAAATCGGAGGCGTCAGAATTGCAGGAAACCGGCTTGCAGGGAGGATCAGCAGCAGAAGAAGAGGAGTTTCCCGTGTCTGAGCTTGATGCCGAGACCTTTTCTTTCGGTCTGGATGAGGTGTGTGGCGGTGCTGGTGGCGCTGGTGCTGACGGTGGTGCTCCGTTTTGGGACCTTGACGTTCCGCCGTACCTTGAAACGAACGAGATTGGCCTGGACAGCATTTTATGGTAATTCTCGAGGCTGTGTGTGCGGTGAGAAGCGGTGATCTGCAGTTGAAGTGGTGATGACATGGGTGGTGCACAACATCATGACAATGTGGCGAAGCACGAGCGGTGGCGAAAATGGTGGCCTGCTCTCTATCGGTGGCATGTAACTGCAGTATATGCAGTGGTGTCAAATTTATGGAACACGTCGTCATGTGTTACGGCTCGGAAGATATGAAGACTTTGTGGTGAGAGGACATGTCATGTGACGGTTCATGCAACATCAAGAATCACTTCCAGAAGCAGCATGATATCTAGCATTGTTTGGGCATAAAAAGGACCAGAGCATCTCATAATGAGCTGCTCTGGTGAATTCTGCCCCCTGTGGTAGGCAGGAGTTGCTGTACCTGCCTTACCATATGCTTTTCTATTGTCTTCTGCATTCTAATGTCAGAAGAAATTGAGGGGGGTTATAGCATCTCCCCTCCCATTCCTCCAACCAACCTCTTACAATTCTGTACTTGTCTCAAATGTGATGCAGTAATGATACAAATACCGCATTCTTGCTAAGAGTGAAACCAACGTGCATTTAGCAGAGCTGCTACTAGTATGGAATATATGGTGCACATAGAGTCAGCTTCACGTCCCCATGAGGTGCGTGCATGGAATGGAATGGAAGGTTCAAGGAGGGGGGTCGTTGGTGGGGTGCGTAGGAGAAGGGGAGGGGACTGTAGGTACTCAACTCAATGCACTAGAGTGCAGGTGCAAGCACAACAAAATGTAGCAAAATGCAGCGCAGTGCCGTGCTGTAAAAAGCAGTGCAATGAAACACACAGCCTTCCTCCATGCAACATTCTCTCACAAAACCTACTACATTTTTAATCTCCTGAATTGCTAAAACATGCAGCGAGCTCAGATCACTCTACACTACACTGTATCGTTTAACACTACACATGATATGCCAAGGTACCATAACAAAAGTATACGAGCAGCGTTCTTGGCATTTTCTGCCTCCCATCCTTCCCACATCTAGCTCCATTCTTCCGGCGTGTTGAACGCCGTGTTTTCCAAAGGACTCCCATCACCTCCCACACTCGCCCCATTCAGCTGACGTAGCAGCAGCTCCTCCTTCCCATCTTCCTGCCCTTTCACCTGTCCTTTCACCTGCCCGTCGCTCTGCACCTGCTTCCTCTCCTGCCCTTCCTCCTCCTCTTGCTTCTGCTGCGCACGCCTAGCAGCCTCCTCCTCTCGAAGCAGCCCTGCAATGCTCCCAGGCATGTCCGACCCATAGATGTGCCCCATCTTCTTCCTCTTCGTCTCCAGATACGCCCTATTCTCCTGCATGGGGAAAAGCGAGGAAGAGAGTGAGTATTACCGCAGCATGCTCAGCATGCTCCCAGGCATGTCCGACCCATAGATGTGCCCAATCTTCTTCCTCTTCGTTTCAAGATACGCCCGGTTCTCCTGCATACAGGGGGGAGTGAGGGCAAGGGAGAGAGTGATCAGAACATGTGCATGCTCCCAGGCATGTCTGACGCAGACATGCCCCCCCATTTCCTTCCTCTTCACCTCCAGATATGCCCGGTACTTTTGCATGGAGAGGGGAGCGGGCGAAAGGGTGAGAGTCATCGCAACATGCTCAGCATGCGATTCTTGCTCCCAGGCATGTCCGACTCAGGCATGTCCGACTCAGGCATGTCCGACTCAGGCATGTCCGACTCAGGCATGTCCGACTCAGGCATGTCCGACTCAGGCATGTCCGACTCAGGCATGTCCGACTCAGGCATGTCCGACTCAGGCATGTCCGACTCAGGCATGTCCGACCCAGGCATGTTGGCATGTCTTTCAAGATACGCCCGGTTTAGGGTGAGGAGGGAGAGTGAGGAAGAGAATAAAGCGTCACTGCAACAAGTCTAGTTTTGAGGCGTCTAGTTTTGAGGCGCCTCAAAACCCGGTTTAGGGTGAGGAGGGAGAGTGAGGAAGAGAATAAAGCGTCACTGCAACAAGCTCAGCATGCTCTCACATCCTCCCCCCCATGGGGCTGATGGGGCAGAGCAAGGGGAGTCTCCCAGTGACTGCCAGCCCGTGGTGGCCCTTCAGTTCGATGTACTTGACAGCGTTGTTGGTCCAATGCACAGACCGTAGTGGTATTGGTCTGAGCTAGAGCGGTGGTGGTTAGATCTGGAGCGGTGGTGGTTAGATCTGGAGCGGTGGTGGTTAGGTCTGGAGCGGTGGTGGTTAGATCTGGAGTGGTGGTGCTTACAGGGGTGATGGGGCAGAGCACGGGGACTCTTCCCGTGACAGCCAGACCGTGGCCCTTCAGTCCGATGTACTTAGCAGGGTTGTTGGTCATGAGGCGCATTGTCCTTACTCCCAGGTCACGCAGGATCTGAAGGGAATCAAGTAGATGATGATGAGAGGGAGTAGAAAAAAGGAAGGATTGATGGTGAGACAATGATTTTTGAGACGTCTCAAAAATCGTCACGCAGGATCTGAAGGGAGTGAAGTAGATGATGAAAGGGAGTAGAAAAAAGGAAGGAGGATGGTGAGACTATGATTGGTGAGACAATGATTTGTGGGACACGACGCTCGCGGGAAACGGATGGGAGTTTGAAGAAAGCTAAATTCAAAAACTTACCTGAGACCCAACCACTCACCTGCGCGCCAATGCCTCACCTGCGCGCCAATGCCTCACCTGCGCGCCAATGCCGTATTCCCTGGAATCAGCTGGAAAGCCCAGGTCCACATTGGCCTCTACTGTGTCCCGCCCCATGTCCTGCATGGGTGGGGGATGTGTGAAGGGGACACGAGAGGTGAGATGCGAGGGATTTTGCAGCACATCAAGACCACCTTCTTATCAGCTGGAAAACCCAGATCCACATTGGCCTCCGCTGTGTCCCGCCCCATGTCCTGTATGAAGGGGAAGGAAGGAGTGGGGCAGAAAGGAGGAGAGGGTTGAAATGAAGGAGGTGAGGAACGACCAAGTCCGCATTGGCCACTACTGTGTCCCTCTACCGTGTTCTACGCACACTCCCCTCCCTACCACCTGTCCCCTCCCGAATGGACCTTTCATTAGAACACATAAATGTTACAGCACACTAAGATCACGGCATACAGGTAGGCGAGCAATCTACGGCAGCTCGAGCTGTGGCTCGAGCACATGCAGGAGTGGAGATCCCCTCCCTACCACTTGCACCTGCAGGTTATATGTATATGCCTGACGCTTGTGCCCAAGCCCTATGCCCCTCCCCTCATGCCCGCGCAGGTACACACACACACACACACGCGGCCCCGCCCGCCCATCTCTATCCTCCTCATCGCAATTGCAATCAGCCCTCACAGCAAACCAGATCACCCATACCTGCAAGTTGTATGCTTGCAGCTTGTGCCCCAGCCCAATCCCCCTCCCCTCGTGCCCTCATGTCCTCTCAGTTACTTACACAGCCCACCCTGCCCTCCCACCCTTCACAGCAATCACTCACCTGCAGGTTGTATGCTTGCAGCTTGTGCCCCAGCCCGATCCCCCTCCCCTCGTGCCCGCGCAGGTACACACACACGCCCCGCCCCGCCATTTCTATCCTCTTCATAGCCTGCTCCAGTTGTGGCCCGCAGTCACAGCGCCTGGACCCAAAGATGTCGCCCGTGAGGCACTCTGAGTGCACTCGCACCAACACATCCACCCCGTCTCCTATCTCGCCCTGTGTGTGAAAGAGGGAGTGAGTGCGTGGAGGAGGGAAGGGAGCGAGGGGGGGAAGGGGTTGGGGAAGCAAGTGGGGGAGTGAGTAAGTGGACGATTGAGGGGGGCGTGGGGCAAGCGAGGTGGGTGGGCGGTTGGTGCTTGCAGTCACAGCGCCTGGACCCAAGGATGTCAGCTGGTTTTTGAGAATTCTCAAAAACCACCCGTGAGGCACTCTGAGTGCACTCGCACCAACACATCCACCCCGTCGCCGATCTCGCCCTGTAAATGGTGGGGTGGTGGAAAGGGAGGGGGAGGGAAACAGTATGTGGTGAATGAAAGGATTTTTTTAACTGATGCGTACCGCACTGGGCGAAGGTGGTGTGCGGTTCAGAGCATTGCACTCACCTTGACCATGGAGACTTGCCTACTGCCATCCAGCCAGCTTGCATTTGTAGCTGGAAATGTAAAACATGCCCCACTGGGTGGGTAGGCAGTGCAGTGCTGTCGGCTGCAATGCAGTGCAACTCAATGCGGTTCAGTGCGGCGGAGTGCGGCTCACCTTGACCATGGCAGCATGCTCCATGCCATCCAGCTTGCACTTGTAGCTGAAGATGTTGACCACGCCCCACTGGGTGGGCAGCAGGCACTGTGCAGTGCGGTTCAATGCGGTGGACTGCAATGCAATGCATTCCCTCGTGGTCCAATGCAGTGGAATCCGTCTCACCTTGACCATGGCAACATGCTCGATGCCATCCAGCTTGCATTTATAGCTGAAGATGTTGAACGCGCCCCACTGTGTGGGCAGGCGGGCCACTGCAGTTCGCTCCACCAGCTTCTCTCGCTTGCGCCGGTACCTGTGTCACGGGGAGAGGTTGGAGCGGAGCGAATAAAGTTCACTTTTGAGTCAACTCAAAAGAGGAGCGGATGAAGTTCACTTTTGAGTCGACTCAAAAAAGGAGCGGATAAAGTTCACTTTTGAGTCGACTCAAAAGAGGAGCGGATGAAGTTCACTTTTGAGTTGACTCAAAAGAGGAGCGGATAAAGTTCACTTTTGAGTCGACTCAAAGAGGAGCGGATGAAGTTCACTTTTGAGTCGACTCAAAAGAGGAGCGGATGAAGTTCACTTTTGAGTTGACTCAAAAGAGGAGCGGATAAAGTTCAATTTTGAGTTGACTCAAAAGAGGAGCGGATAAAGTTCATTTTTGAGTCGACTCAAAAGAGGAGCGGATAAAGTTCACTTTTGAGTCGACTCAAAAGAGGAGCGGATAAAGTTCACTTTTGAGTTGACTCAAAAGAGGAGCGGATAAAGTTCACTTTTGAGTTGACTCAAAAGAGGAGCGGATAAAGTTCATTTTTGAGTCGACTCAAAAGAGGAGCGGATAAAGTTCACTTTTGAGTCGACTCAAAAGAGGAGCGGATAAAGTTCACTTTTGAGTCGACTCAAAAGAGGAGCGGATAAAGTTCACTTTTGAGTTGACTCAAAAGAGGAGCGGATAAAGTTCACTTTTGAGTCGACTCAAAAGAGGAGCGGATAAAGTTCACTTTTGAGTCGACTCAAAAGAGGAGCGGATAAAGTTCACTTTTGAGTCGACTCAAAAGAGGAGCGGATAAAGTTCACTTTTGAGTCGACTCAAAAGAGGAGCGGATAAAGTTCGTTTGAGCCAGCCAGCATCTCCCTCTTGTGCTGGTAGCTGAGAGAGGGGGTAAAGGGAGAGGGTCATGAAGCAGGTTTGATGGGGAGGTGGTGAAGGGAAGGCGTAGAGCATATCAATATGGCAAACGCTTCTGTGGAAGCAAGCATGGGGCAGGGGGGCAAAAAGAGAAGGGTGGGCAGGCGAGCCACAACAGCGCTCTCACCCACAGTGAACTGTCCCAGAACCGCACAGAACCGCACAGAACCGCACTGTAGTCCCCACCACACCTGATTACATCGTCGATGGAGATGAGGCAGAGGTTGTGCTGGCGGGCAAACACCTTGAGCTGCGGCATGCAAGCCATGGTGCCATCGTCATTCACTATATCACAGAGAAGCACACCCTACTTGCACCATACCATACTGAATTCAACCGCACTGAACCGTGCCACACTCCCTCTCATCCACACCTGATGAGATCTTCAATGGAGATGAGGCAGAGGTTGTGCTGGCGGGCAAACACCTTGAGCTGCGGCATGCGGGCCATGGTGCCATCGTCGTTCACTATCTCACACAGCAGCAAACCTAGTACTTAACCGCACTGAACCGCATCGAACCCCATGCTACTCCCTACCTGATAAGATCCTCGATGGAGATAAGACAAAGGTTGTGCTGGCGGGCAAACACCTTGAGCTGCGGCATGCGGGCCATGGTGCCATCGTCGTTCACTATCTCACAGAGCACTCCCACAGGGGGCAGCCCCGCCAGCACTGAGAGGTCCACTGCTGCCTCTGTGTGGCCTGCTCGCTTCAACACACCACCTGGGATAGAGTGAGAGGTGGGAGCAGCACAGCAGAAACACAAAATGATATGTAACAACTTCATTCACAATCTCACAGAGCACGCCCACGGGGGGGAGCCCCGCCAGCACTGAGAGGTCCACTGCTGCCTCTGTGTGCCCTGCTCGCTTCAACACACCACCTGGAGGATTGTGTGAGAGGTGGGAGCAGCAGAAGGGAAGAACAGATTGATATGATATGATATGATATGATATGATATGATATGATATGATATGATATGATATGATATGATATGACATGACATGACATGACATGACATGACATGACATGACATGACATGACATGACATGACATGACATGACATGACATGACATGACATGACATGACATGACATGACATGACATGACATGACATGACATGACATGACATGACATGACATGACATGATATGATATGACATGACATGACATGACATGACATGACATGACATGACATGACATGACATGACATGACATGACATGACATGATATGATATGATATGATATGATATGATATGATATGATATGATATGATATGATATGCATGGTATGGTATGGTATGGCATGGTATGAGATACCCCATTCACTATCTCACAGAGCACGCCCACAGGGGGCAGCCCCGCCAGCACTGAGAGGTCCACTACTGCCTCTGGAGCGCAGGGGAAGTCAGAGGGTTCACTCGAGTCGTCTGCCAGGCAGCGCCCACATGAGCTGTTCTGACTTGCTCAAGCCAGTGGTATATTCGGATAGACAACTCCTATCAGAGCACCGCACCTTCTCTGGAGCGCAGAGGGAAGATGTGGCCGGGCTTGCGGAAGTCTGAGGGTTCACTCGAGTAGTCTGCCATCGCCCGCACTGTCTTGGCTCGATCTGATGCTGATATGCCCGTTGTGGTTCCCAGCTTCAGGTCCTGAGAGGTGATAAGAGAGGGGTACGGAAGGGACGCACTGCCTGTGTAAAAAGAAATTTGTACGTCCACTCAAAACTGCCTCGAGTAGTCTGCCATGGCCCGCGCTGTCTTGGCTCAATCTGATGCTGATATGCCCGTTGTGGTTCCCAGCTTCAGGCCCTGAGAGGTGATAAGAGAGGGGTACGGAAGGGACGCACTGCCTGTGTAAATAGAAATTTGTACGTCCACTCAAAACTGCCTCGAGTAGTCTGCCATGGCCCACGCTGTCTTTGCTCGATCTGAAGCTGATATGCCCGTTGTAGTTCCCAGCTTCAGGTCCTGAGAGGTGATACGTGAGGGGTAAGGAAGGGGGCGCGGTGTTTGTGTAGATAGGAAGTTTTGAGACGGCTCACAACTCACTCGAGTAGTCTGCCATCGCCATCACTGCCTTAGCTCGGTCTAATGCCGATATGCCCGTTGTGGTTCCCAGCTTCAGGTCCTGAGAGGTGATAGGGGAAAGAGACGAGTCGCAACTTTGGAGCCAATAAACACACCGACTTGGCTCGGTTTTATGCATAAATGACCGTTGTGGTTCCCTGAGATCGAACCATCAGAGGCAGGTCCAGGCGGTCCAAGCCCTTGCTCACCCACACAATCAGCACACACATCCCCACATGCTCTCACCCACCACATACACATACTCCCCCACACACACACCCATGCACTCACCACAGAGAGAGTGAAAGCTGTCCTCAGCGCCTCATCGTTCTCCTGAGATTGGACCATGAGGGACAGTGAAAGCTGCCCCTCAGCTCCAGAGGATCCAAGACAGCCCCCGCCACTCCCACACACACATTCAGCATGCACGACCCCATGCGCTCTCACTCGCCACAGAGACAATAAAGGCAGTCCGTAACGCTTCGTCATTCTCCTGGGATCGGACCATCAGCGGCAGCTCCAGACGATCCAAGACAAGCCCCGCCACTCCCACACATACGAGCCCGCTGCAGTGCCTCAAAATGAAAACCAGCCATTCAATCCACACACAGAAACTCACCACTGACACAGTAAACGCAGTCCGTAACGCCTCGTCATTCTCCTGTGATCTAACCATCAGCGGCAGCTCGAGGCGATCCAGAACAGCCCCCGCCACGCCCACACACACGAGCCCGCTGCAGTGCCTGACGATGAAGGCCATGTCCGCCTCCGTTGTGAGCGCGCCCGCCATGATCAGATCGCCCTCGTTCTCCCTGTCCTCGTCGTCCACCACCACCACCATCTGAGGGAGAGGAGGAAGGGAAGAAGGCAAGGAGGGAGAGCAACGGAAGGGTGGCAGGGAAGAGGGGGTGAGGGGGGAACAAGGCATGATCAGATCGCCCTCGTTCTCGCGATCCTCGGCATCTACCCCCTCACACTGCTTCCCCTAACATAACCTCCCTCACTTCCCTCCCCTTCCCCTCCTTCCCTCCTTCCCCCCTCACTGACATTGCAACACCCTAACTGACCTCGCCCCGTCGGATGGCTTCAATGGCTTCCGCAATGGAGTTGAGCCCTCGAGATGGACGGTCAGGATCGTCGTCTGCCTCGCTGGCGAAGAACTCTTCCGAGTCCGAATCAGAGAGCACCTCCATCTCGACCGTGCTCATGCTGCCATGCGATGGGGGGGAAGGGGAGGGGGGAAAAGGGAGGTGAATGGGGACATGACGCGGGGATGGATGGAAAAGCCAGCTCCATCCGAGTCTGAATCAGAGAGGACCTCCATCTCGACCATTCTCATGCTTCCATGCGATCGGGGGAGAGGTGGGTGAAGGCATGAGGGGGAGGGATGGGGGTGGGGGGGGGAGGGAGACACGGTAGCGAATAAGGTGGGGAAGAGCGTGCTTCGATACGAGTACGAATCAAAGAGCACCTCCCATCTCGACCGTGCTCATGCTGCCATGGGGAGATGCATGAGCGCAAGAAAGAAGATCGAGAGCAATAGGTAGGTAGATCGATCAGAGACACTGGCATCGGTTCCATACCAACCCCCCCTCCCCTCCCCCCCCCCCCCCCCCCCTTCGCTCATTCCAACACAGTAACTGTTCTTGTTTTGTTTTCCTGCCTTTGTAACTCCCAGAAAGACTTCTGGCAGCAGTTCCATTCCAGCTCCCACAAGCTCATGCAGAACCCAAGGACGGTACGACAAGCATCATTCTAACATGTGAACGACAGCCGTATTCGCATGCTTACGGTCTCAAGGCGGTTCTCACATTCCTGAAATCACGACCACCTTTCCGAACGGATGACATGGTGATGTCGATTTCCTGGAATCATGCGGATCATGCTGCCACAACACATGGCCAGCACTTTCCTTCCGCTTCTCGTGTTTAACCCATATAATTGTTCAACTGCGGCCGAACGAGGCCATGCGAATTGTTCGGAGTCCGTTACATCGCGAGGTTTGGGGAATGAGGATGGCGTTCACATTTGTCTATGATGAGTGCGGACCAGAAGGAAATCTGTCGCTGAACTTCTGGCACCATTTTATAGGAAGAGTAAGGTTGAAGTGCAAAAAGTAACTCACCTTGGCGTCTCTGGACTGCTGGAAGCAACGCACCCCTTCGATTCGTCAGACTACTCAAGTCATGCCTATTATACAGAAAGCAACTGACCTTGGCATTTCGGGACTGCTGGCTGCACCGTTCCCTGTAACCGAAGCTTCCTCATCTCCCGACGAAGCAGCACAGCAACACAGCCGACTTCTTCTGTGAACGTCTTCTCGCTCCAACTCTCCCCTTCTCTCTGCATCTCTCCTTCGGCTACTCCCTGGTGCTGCTGCCTGCCGCTGCTGTAACTGCTGTCCCCAGAAACCCCGCCGCTGGTTTTCTAATCCGTTGCAGCTGTTTAATTTGGTGCTACAGACTCCAAGGTTCCGCACGGCTCTCTGATGGCAGATCGAGGAACGGCTGCGGATAGAGGTAATGTTAGAGCAACGTGATGTCGCAGTTCTGGACCCCCGTCGCTCTGCAATATTTGCAGGACCAGTTATTTGGTCTCTGTTTTGGTAGAGTGTGACGGGAACATGAAGGACAGAGTTGATAAAAAAATCATGGAGGAAAAGTAATGGATACTTGGCTACATTGCTATGCCGATCGCATAAGCGTGGTGAGGCTGGTGAGGTTCGTGTGATTATGCATTCTGGAACAACAGCTAGATCTCTACTAAAACAATCTATTATTCGAGGGTTCACAGAAAGAAGTGATCAGACACGAATGAGAAACGAGAAAAGGAGCACTTGAGAGAGTCTAAAGTGGATGAGGCAAACAAAGAACAAGTTTCTAAAATGTACCGAGACGCCCTCGCGCACTGAAGTAATCGCTGTACAAAGACATCAATGCTACAGAAATCCCTTACAGCGAGCTCCCCGCAGGAGGCCGAACTATCGATCCACACAACTCCATGGCTTGTCTTGCTGATCACGCGTTTGAGAGTCACTATCGGCTTCAGCCGCTACTCTCGATTCGGCTAAAAATCTTAGCAAGTGCCTCTCTGGATATGCGCGGGTAGTGTCAAGCCGACCTAGTGGAGCAGCGTAGATGACTACCACAGGGACTGAGGGAACGTTAAAAGCCCGAAACGGTAATCCGTAGGAACCTTGGGAATACTAGCAAAACCTATTAGACAGAGAAATGCTGTTTTGCATGAAAGGAAGATAGTATCCGAGTTCCGTAACAACGGAAAACGAGAGAGCGAACAAGGATCAACCATGAAACCTTCCTGTGGGTGAGAAAAAGTGAAGCAAGGAAGCCTGCTGACGACATACCTGAAGGAATCAGCGGGAAAACCGAGGCATAGAGCTTACCGAACCTTGTCAAGACCACCATTCAGAACCTGTTTCCGTCCAGCGAGACAAACTTCAAAGCTTCAACCTGGCCTGAGGCTGAGGTTCTGAAATTCGCTTTTTGGCTTGTTGGGCGGAGGCTCGGCTAATATATTCGTTCAGCAACCTGCACCTGGCGCCACGTCACAAACCTACACCAAAAAGGCCGCCGGTGAGTGTAGATGCTTTGCCACGTCATGCACAAGGGAAGTTGCTGACAGGCAGTGGGTCGGTGACGTGATGCGTGCGGCTCTGCTGGCAGAACCCGAGTGTCCTGATTTAACTACTCTTGATATGCGTTATAGCAGATTACCAGATATTTGATAAGTTTCTTAGTACACAATGCATGCGAAGTCTATCTTTCGAGAAAAGGCTTTTCACGAAGACCAGAATCCCGTTTTGTTCACACTTCTACTTGGATAGGAACTCCTTGTCTCCTGTCGCTCCCCCTTCCGCTTGTGCGCGCAATTCATTTTGCGCCAGTGCCCTCCCCCCCACCCCCGCCTCCTCCATCTCCTTCAGCTCCCTCCCTCGCTACCTCTTTTTCCTCCGCACCTCCTAATCTGTTTCTCCTTTTCTCCCACCATGGTACGCTTCCCTAAACGCCTCACCCTTGGTAGTCTTACTAGGTCGCGCCGCGTTTTTCCTCCACTGCAAGCTCTCTCGTTGCTAATTTTGCGCGCTTATTTCAGACTTATGACCGATTGGTTCCAGCTCCCTCCAATTGACGCCTATCGTCGTTCAGCGTTATTCAGTGATCTAGTACAAGCGGAGTCGAGTCTTATATTTTTTAGCAAAAATGAAGAGTTTTTTACTGAGTCATCCATGCTCTTCTCTCCCTGTCCGTCCTCCCCCGCCGTTGTCCCCGTTTCGTCACCTGACCGTACTCATGTCTCTCGTCAGGCTCCAAAGAAGGACGCAAAGGCCGATAAGGGTCAAGCCAAGCCCGCCAAATCCGGAGGCGGCAAGCAGAAGAAAAAGGTTCGTGCCATGAATTGTACTCTTCTCCCTGTTATCCACAGCATAAGCTGTTGAATCTCTGCGATTCTCATGCTTACCCGCTTCATCTCGTCGTCGCCATTTTCCGCTTTCTTAACTCTGCCTTCCTCTTCCTTCCTCCCCGTACCCGCTCCACGATCATCGGAAAGCGAAGGTAGTGAGAGTAACGACGGGTTGCATCAGGTCTGGAATGTTCTCATTAGGTCTCATGGATCGCCATTGACCTTACTTTCGTGATGTCACGGCCAGATTTTTGCGTTAAGCTTACTCCCGCCCTATATGCGTAGCTGGTGCAACTAATGGTGACGTTCGTGCGGCCCGGGAAGCTGAATCTGCTAGAGGGTGAGCCTTTTTCAGATTAGGGTTTCAGACGGCCTCGACCATGCAGCGGCAAAGGATCGCCTAGTTGTAGCGTGTTCCGGCAATGTCTCGCTATCGCGTAACGACTAGGAGCATTATCGGGTAGCCGGTTCCACACTATGGATGTGTGTCGCACTGACATCTAGTGTGTCAGGTACCTTGTTTCAAACAGTGCAGGGGATGGCTGGACTCTTAGTCTTCCCCCTTCTCATTCCAGCTGAACTAACACTCGCTTTTTTTCAATCGCTAAGGCGGTGGAGGTTCGCGTGGGCGTTCCTAGCAGCTTGTGTGAGGAGTGGCGCGTGTTTTATGGCTGCGAATCTGCCCTTGGAATTGCCAGGCAGTGGGCTGATTATTTCGTTTCTAAGCAGAAGCGGAGTAAGGGGAAGGAGAAGGTGAAGAACATGACGAATACAGTTTTGAATGATTTCGTGGTGCAGTTTCAACGAATTTATCTGCACGTGTTTGTCCCTTCCGTGAGCAGAAGTGGAGCAAGGGAAAGCAGAAGGAGAAGGTGAACAACATGGTGCTGTTCGACCAGGCCACGTACGACAAGATGCTCTCCGAAATCCCCAAGACGAAGCTCATCACCTCCTCCGTGCTTTGCGACCGCCTGCGCGTGAGTAGTTGACTTCTGCGTGCTCTGCCACCGCCTGCGCTTGAGTAGCTTGTTTTTTGAATCGTACTTGTTCTTCCCACTCGATGCTTGGTTTTCATTCCCATCTCTTTCTGGTTTAGCATGAGATATTGAACAGCACTCACCCAGCTTAATTCGTCCGACCCTCGTCTTCCCGCATATTAGTTCGTGGGGTTCACTCCATACCCAGAGCAGGAACCGTTTTGAGTGTGCTGGATTCCTGCTCGGCCTTAACTGTTGCAGGGTACTTATCAAAATAATGTTTTCTTTCATCTATTCCCCCCACTCCAGATCAACGGCTCCTTGGCTCGGCGGGCCATCAAGGACCTGTTGTCGCGAGGCAGCATCCGTGTTGTGTCCACGCACGCCACACAGTGCATCTACACCCGTGCCACCAACACGTAAAATTGTAGTTTACTGTCGATGGAGGCTTGGGATGGTGCATCTCCTTGACTAGCTCTGCATTAGCCTGTGATTTCCATTGGTGTACCTCACATTTGAGTGAAGTGCTAGCTGTTAGCAGCAGCTTCCCCCCTTGTTTGGAGAACGGATGGAAGTGGTGGCTTGTCCAAAGATGGCCAGGCTGATGGCTCCGTGAGATTGAACTTGCACCATTTATATGAGTTTGCAGAGAGATTTACAAGACCGGGGTTTGCAGTGGTGGGGCTTGCCCTGGTCTGAGCTCACAGCAGAACTGTGTGTATCGAGAATTGCCGTGAACGCCAATTGTGGATCGGTTTTCCAGGAATTGTGGCGCTCGGATTATCCAGCTTGGCAGGGGCGCAATCCATCATCCTCACGAAAAGCTTGAGCTAGTCAATTCGCAGAGTTCACGAGCCTTGAGCGTCAAGTCTGTGGTTACTGCCAATTGCGTCAGCCAACCAATCACAATCATTTCAGGGAGGAAATTCCATCTCATTCGTCGCCACCGTTGTGACAGCACATATCCACTAATTTGGCGACGGCCCATTCGATCGTTCGCATTGCCAGATGGCTGCAGGTTACCATCTGCGAACTCCCCGAGCTCTGTTTCGCAATCACGAGTATTCGTCGAGCTAGTTGGCTGGCATTCTGTTGTTGGCGTGCATGCGGCGGCCGTGGATGATAGGAGGAATCCTTATCTCGTCCAATCCCATCAAGCCATCACATTCTCTGTTCCATTCATGGCTCCTCCACATTCATTTCACCTCTCACCTCCTAGGGTCCTCCTGGCCCATCCCATGGCTTCATGGGAATGGCATGGTCAGTAAAACTGGTCTGCCTATCTTTCCTCTGGTCTTCTCTTCGTCCTCTCACTTTTCTGCAAGGTAACCCACAGCAAACAGGTATAGCCAACAGCGTACCACACCGTTTACAGTACCCAGGGTATGCGGTGTGCCGAACCTTTGAGATACGTGTACTGTGCAACGTCGCGTGGAGTTCCCTACAAATATACCCGTTACAGTCGGTTGTTCCGATATAGTGTGTGCACGGCGCGTATACAGTTGCTGGCTTGCATGGCCAAGTGGTAACCATAGTTGGTATCCGAAGAAGCGGTATATAAGTCAGCTAATCATCCGGACAAGTTCTTGAAAGGACTTCAAGCATCCTTTCAGGATTTCGAGTTGGTGTTTCAACATTCGCACACACCATGGGAAGGACCATTCCCGAGTCTGCGAAGAGCCCCGTGCGAGTTCCTGCGGGTAACCACCTCTCCCGCATCGCCGACCACTCGTCGCCATGCGACGGTCTTCCTGCGACTTCGCCAGTCGTCGCCGAGACGGATGCCTGTGATGGCGACTGCCGTGCTGCGAACATGTCCTCTCAAGCGATCGCGAATGCGAAGCAAGTGCAGGCGCAGAGGCTAAAAGACTTGCAGTCACAGAAACCGGTCTTGCAGTCGCTAAGACCAAGGGATTGGCAGGCGGACAGTACGAGAGATTCTCAGAAGGCACACGGGTCCCTACCAGCAGTTACGGCGTGCTTCCCGCCGCGTTCGTCGGCGGCTTCTGAAGCGGCTCCTTTCACAGGGCCGCCGTCGCGCGTCGCTCATCCGACGTGGCAGTCGCTGAGGTTTTCGCAGCAGGTGCGGCCGTCGCAAGCAGGAGAGCAGCAAGAGCAGGAGGAGGAGCACTTGTCGCATCGTTCGCATGTGTCGCACATGGGCTTGCGAGATTCGGCGACGACGCACGCTGCACAGCGAAGCGAGCACGGTTGCGACACGGAAGGGAAGGGAGCCGAAGAGGAGGAGGGGACCAAGGAGAAGGGGCATGACGATGAGGGGGAAATGGAAGAGGAGGAGGCGGAGGAGCGCGCTGCCACACCCACCTCCCCATCCGCCCTCTTGTTCTTCCCTCTCTCACCATCCTCCCCCTCTCCATCCCCCCTCTCTCCATTTCCCCTTTCGCCATCCCCCCTCTCCCGCCTCCCCCTCTCCCGGGGACTCGACCCGTCCTTTCTCCCCCCATCGCCCATTCCCCCAACTTCCCTTCCGCCAACTCCCTTTCCCCTATCCTCCGCCGCGAGTAGCTTCCGCCAGTCCGGCCGCACAGCATCGCCTCTCCCCACTTCGTGCGCGAGCTTTCCCCCTGCCTGCGGAAGCCCATCCCCGCGCCCGTCTCGCTTCAGGCCGTCGCCAGCAGAAGGTCTTTCGCGTCTGTTGGCTGCTTCTCCAGCTTCGGCCATTGCTACTCCTATTTCTTCTTCTTCTGCTGCTGCTGCTGCTGCTGCTGCTTCAACTGCAGCCGCTGCCCCTCATAAGCCAAGCGCCAGCGCCAATCGCGGCGGGTTGTCTGCTGCTCTGCAGCCGTTGCAGTTGCTGCCCGGGCCAGCTGCTGAGGTGGCAGCAGCTGCTGACCTGGCCACAGGTGCTGACGTGGCAACACGTGCTGAGCTGGCAGTGCCAAGTGAAACGCCAGGCGTGCACAGTGGCGTGCGCGACTGCCAGCCCAGCCTGTCACACCCAACCCTCGTCGGCACCTCTCATGGTTGCAAACTGTTTCACTACAGTAACACTCGTTACAAGCATCACTGCTACAGTCCCCTTGAATCCAGCCCTGCCTGTGACCATAGCGAGGAGCTGTCAGCGTCTTTTCACAGCTCCCCTCTCGTTAGTAGCACACCTTTGCGCGTCAGCTCGACTTTTGGAAAGAATTCCCGTTTTAGTGCTTTCAGCAATTATGGACCGTTGATTTCTGATCCGAGTGCTCAGAATCGTCGGATAGATGACACCTTGGTGCCTGCAGAATCTAGGGCACAGATTCGTCCGGGGTGTTCCATAGGTACTGTGTCTTTTTCAGGTTCGGCCGTGCCAGTTCCTTTCCCAGCCACTCCCTTCGAACGCCACGTCAGCAGCTGCCACATCAACTCCACGTCAGCATCCGCACCAACGGTCAACGATCTATTTTTCCACCGCTGGCTCGCTTCCAGGGCTGCAGGTTATTCCACGTCAGCAAGTGCCACGTCAGCTTGCAGCGGGGAGAGAATTCGCGAGCGGAAATCGCTGCTGAAACGGTCGCTGGTTGGTTCGTTTGAAGAGTCGCTGATGTGGCAGGCTGCTACTGGCCAGGAGGAGGGCAGTGGGGTAAAGGTGAGTGAAGCCTGTAATGTATTCAGGGAGGGGAGAAGGTGAGGGGAGGGGAGAAGGTGAGGGGAGGGGAGAAGGTGAGGGGAGGGGAGAAGGTGAGGGCAGGGGAGAAGGTGAGGGGAGGGGAGAAGGTGAGGGGAGGGGAGAAGGTGAGGGGAGGGGAGAAGGTGAGGGGAGGGGAGAAGGTGAGGGGAGGGGAGGAGAAGGTGAGGGGAGGGGAGAAGGTGAGGGGAGGGGAGAAGGTGAGGGAGGGGAGAAGGTGAGGGGAGGGGAGAAGGTGAGGGGAGGGGAGAAGGTGAGGGGAGGGGAGAAGGTGAGGGGAGGGGGAGAAGGTGAGGGGAGGGGAGAAGGTGAGGGGAGGGGAGAAGGTGAGGGGAGGGGAGAAGGTGAGGGGAGGGGAGAAGGTGAGGGGAGGGGAGAAGGTGAGGGCAGGGGAGAAGGTGAGGGGAGGGGAGAAGGTGAGGGGAGGGGAGAAGGGAGGGGAGGGGAGAAGAGAAGGTGAGGGGAGGGGAGAAGGTGAGGGGAGGGGAGAAGGTGAGGAGGGGAGGGGAGAAGGTGAGGGGAGGGGAGAAGGTGAGGGGAGGGGAGAAGGTGAGGGGAGGGGAGAAGGTGAGGGGGGAGGGGAGAAGGTGAGGGGAGGGGAGAAGGTGAGGGGAGGGGAGAAGAGAAGGTGAGGGGAGGGGAGAAGGTGAGGGGAGGGGAGAAGGTGAGGGGAGGGGAGAAGGTGAGGGGAGGGGAGAGGAGAGAGGTGAGAAGGTGGGGGAGGGGAGGTGGAGGGGAGGGGGAGAAGGTGAGGGGAGGGGAGAAGGTGAGGGGAGGGGAGAGAAGGTGAGGGGAGGGGAGGAGAGAAGGTGAGGGGAGGGGAGAAGGTGAGGGGAGGGGAGAAGTGTGAGGGGAGGGGAGAAGGTGAGGGGAGGGGAGAAGGTGAGGGGAGGGGAGAAGGTGAGGGGAGGGGAGGGAGAAGGTGAGGGGAGGGGAGAAGGTGAGGGGAGGGGAGAAGGTGAGGGGAGGGGAGAAGGTGAGGGGAGGGGAGAAGGTGAGGGGAGGGGAGAAGGTGAGGGAGGGGGAGGGGGGAGGGAGAGAGAAGGTGAGGGGAGGGGAGAAGGTGAGGGGAGGGGAGAAGGTGAGGGGAGGGGAGAAGGTGAGGGGAGGGGAGAAGGTGAGGGGAGGGGAGAAGGTGAGGGGGGGGAGGGGAGAAGGTGAGGGGAGGGGAGAAGGTGAGGGGAGGGGAGAAGGTGAGGGGAGGGGAGAAGGTGAGGGGAGGGGAGAAGGTGAGGGGAGGGGAGAAGGTGAGGGGAGGGGAGAGGTGAGGGGAGGGGAGAAGGTGAGGGGAGGGGAGAAGGTGAGGGGAGGGGAGAAGGTGAGGGGAGGGAGGAAGGTGAGGGGAGGGGAGAAGGTGAGGGGAGGGGAGAAGGTGAGGGGAGGGGAGAAGGTGAGGGGAGGGGAGAAGGTGAGGGGAGGGGAGAAGGTGAGGGGAGGGGGGGGAGAAGGTGAGGGAGGGGAGAAAGGTGAGGGGAGGGGAGAAGGTGAGGGGAGGGGAGAAGGTGAGGGGAGGGGAGAGAGGAGAAGGTGAGGGGAGGGGAGAAGGTGAGGGGAGGGGAGAAGGTGAGGGGAGGGGAGAAGGTGAGGGGAGGGGAGAAGGTGAGGGGAGGGGAGAAGGTGAGGGGAGGGGAGAAGGTGAGGGGAGGGGAGAAGGTGAGGGGAGGGGGAGGGAGAAGGTGAGGGGAGGGGAGAGGAGAAGGTGAGGGGAGGGGGAGAAGGTGAGGGGAGGGGAGAAGGTGAGGGGAGGGGAGAAGGTGAGGGGAGGGGAGAAGGTGAGGGGAGGGGAGAAGGTGAGGGGAGGGGAGAAGGTGAGGGGAGGGGGAGAAGGTGAGGGGAGGGGAGAAGGTGAGGGGAGGGGAGAAGGTGAGGGGAGGGGAGAAGGTGAGGGGAGGGGAGAAGGTGAGGGGAGGGGAGAAGGTGAGGGGAGGGGAGAAGGTGAGGGGAGGGGAGAAGGTGAGGGGAGGGGAGAAGGTGAGGGGAGGGGAGAAGGTGAGGGGAGGGGAGAGGTGAGGGGAGGGGAGAAGGGTGAGGGGAGGGGAGAGGGAAGGTGAGGGGAGGGGAGGGGGGGGGGGGAGAAGTGAGGGGAGGGGAGAAGGTGAGGGGAGGGGAGAGGTGAGGGGAGGGGAGAGAGAAGTGAGGGGAGGGGAGAAGGTGAGGGGAGGGGAGGAGAAGGTGAGGGGAGGGGAGAAGAAGGTGAGGGGAGGAGAAGAGAGAGGTGAGGGGAGGGGAGAAGGTGAGGGGAGGGGGAGAAGGTGAGGGGAGGGGAGAAGGTGAGGGGAGGGGAGAAGGTGAGGGGAGGGGAGAAGGTGAGGGGAGGGGAGAAGGTGAGGGGAGGGGAGAAGGTGAGGGCAGGGGAGAAGGTGAGGGGAGGGGAGAAGGTGAGGGGAGGGGAGAAGGTGAGGGGAGGGGAGAAGGTGAGGGGAGGGGAGAAGGTGAGGGGAGGGGAGAAGGTGAGGGGAGGGGAGAAGGTGAGGGGAGGGGAGAAGGTGAGGGGAGGGGAGAAGGTGAGGGGAGGGGAGAAGGTGAGGGGAGGGGAGAAGGTGAGGGGAGGGGAGAAGGTGAGGGGAGGGGAGAAGGTGAGGGGAGGGGAGAAGGTGAGGGGAGGGGAGAAGGTGAGGGGAGGGGAGAAGGTGAGGGGAGGGGAGAAGGTGAGGGGAGAAGGTGAGGGCAGGGGAGAGAGGTGAGGGGAGGGGAGAAGGT
This sequence comes from Closterium sp. Yama58-4, assembly GCA_947470075.1. Taxonomy (NCBI): domain Eukaryota; kingdom Viridiplantae; phylum Streptophyta; class Zygnematophyceae; order Desmidiales; family Closteriaceae; genus Closterium; species Closterium sp. Yama58-4. Next base: position 200,171 of record CANIUD010000257.1, read on the forward strand.
GAGGGGAGGGGAAAGCAGGGAAGAGGCATGGGGGTTAAAAGAGTTTCTCGATGTGTCTTGATACACTTCATCAGGGACGACTTTTAAGGCGCCTCAAAAGTTGTCTTGACAAGACTCTTCGCTGCATGTAACATTTCATCAGACGTGGGGAAAGGCGAGAAAAGTGCTGTCTGTGTTTCTCTCATTGCATCCATCCCTTGCATCCCCCTTATCCCTCCCAACACGGCAGTTCAAGGTGAGTTTTGAGTCGACTCAAAAGTCACCTCATTTCATCCATCCCTTGCATCCCCCTTATCCCCCCAACATGGCAGTACATCAGAGGGCTTAAAGCCATGCTAGCCGTGCTGTCACAGCAAGGGGAGTGGACAGCTTACCCTGTGCGAACCACCGTCTCAGCACAACCCCTCCTCCCTTCTTTTCCCTTCTCCTCCCTTCTCTCCTTGTACTTAACCGATGACAGTACGTCAGCGGGTTTAAAGCCATGCTAGCCGTGCTGTCACAGCAAGGGGAGTGGACAGCTGACCCTGTGCGAACGACCTTTTCAGCAGCCTTCCTCCCCTCCTCGCCGTCTCAGCTGTATGCTGCCAGCATTGCGGTTGGGGGACGACAGGGGGAGGGGGAGAGTGGAGGCAAAGGGAGGGGAGCAGTGGTGGGGCGGGAGCAACCAGGCACGAGCAAGCCGGCTGACTTTGCAGATCGTGATGCTCCCAGTGCTAACAGCCTCGGTTCTGATGGGTGCAGTGCGCCTATTCCAGTGGACAGAACAGTCGCGGGTAGGCGCAAGGAAACTCGCAGGGAGCTGCTGTTTGGAGTGGAAGGGGGCACGGGAGCGGAAGCGGCAGCAGCAGCAGCAGCAGCAGCAGTGGCAGCAGATGATGATCGGGTAGAAATGAGCTCGTTTGGGAACTTCCAAAAGGCAGAAACAGATGGGCGGAAACAGCAGCAGCAGCAGCAGAGGGCGAGAGTGCGGGTGCCCACGAAAGGGCGGATTCAGCTGCTGCTGTCGAACCCAGAAGGCACGCCCATCCACACCTTCTCCTGCTCCTATGATTTGTCTGATATGCCCCCCAACTCCAAGGTGAGAGGCATGGTGTGAGACATGGTAGGTGAGGTGAGGTGAGGTGAGGTGAGGTGAGGTGAGGTGAGGTGAGGTGTGTGCAATCCCCCATCCACACCTTCCCCTGCTCCTACGACCTCTCAGACATGCCCCCCAACTCTAAGGTGAGAGAGGAGAGATGAACGGTGAAGTGAGGTGAGGTGAGGTGGTGTGCGGTAAGGTGAGTGGATGGTCCCTCAAGTAGCAGTAGCAGCAGCAGAGGGCGAGAGTGCGGGTGCCCACAGAAGGGCGGATTCAGCTGCTGCTGTCAAACCCAGAAGGCACGCCCATCCACACCTTCTCCTGCTCCTATGATTTGTCTGATATGCCCCCCAACTCTAAGGTGAGAAATGAGAGGTGAGGTGAGGTGCGGTGAGGTGATGTGCGGTGAGGTGAGGTGATGTGCGGTGAGGTGAGTGGATGGTGCCACCACAAATAGCTGCAGCAGCAGCAGCAGCAGCAGCAGCAGCAGAGGGCGAGAGTTCGTGTGCCCACGAAAGGGCGGATTCAGCTGCTGCTGCTGTCGAACCCAAAGGCACGCCCATCCATACCTTCTCCTGCTCCTACGACCTCTCTGACATGCACCCCCAACTCCAAGGTGAGAGAGGAGAGATGAGAGAGTTGGGAGATGAGTCTTTGTATGGATGATGCATGCTGCTCTCCCCCATCCACACATTCAGCTGCTGCTGTCGAACCCGAAGGCACGCCCATCCATACCTTCTCCTGCTCCTACGACCTCTCTGACATGCACCCCCAACTCCAAGGTGGGGTCTACTGGTGCTGTTGCGGACATGTGTTGTGTCTTATGGTTGACTGTGATTATAACGGGTGAAGATGTGTTCCACCATCCGCACCTTCACCTGCTCTTACAACCTCTCAGACGTGCGTTGTGTCTTCATCTGCCCTTTTATTCGAAGGTGAATCTACCAGTGCCGCTGTCTGCCTCTTCCCCCAATCCGCCCGTTTTCCTCCTCCACCCATTTTCCTCCTCTTATTTCCCCCTCCGCCCCATCTGGGCAGACCTTCATTCGCCAGAGAACGCTGCTGGCGCCAAAGCAGCACGCTGCCGCTTCCTTCCCGGAAGCTTCGGGCTGCCCAACTCTTCAAAATCCTCCTCCTTTGCAGCAGCAGCAATCGAGTCAAGAGAACGCACAGGGGCAGCAAGAGGAGGTGCAGTCAGGTGCAACAAGTGCAGTGAGAGCAGTGATTCACCTGCAGTTTCAATGCCTGCCCAAGCCACGCTGTGCTGCTACTGCTGATGCTGCTGCTGCTGTTCCTGGTGGTGGTGGTGGTGGTGGTGGTGGTGGTGGTGGTGCTGCTGCTGCTGCTGGTGGTGACGGCGATGTTGGTGTTGATGCTGCTGGGAACGAGGCAAGGGAGGGTCAGGAGAGGAGTAGCGGAGGCAATGAAGGAGAGAGGCAAGGGGAGGGACGACAGGGCGGTTCAATGGGGTCGCGTAAACACAGGCGAGTTGGTGGTAGGGAGCGGAGAACTCGCCTGTTCCTGTGTGGCGATGTGCGCGTGGTCTTCCCGCTCTCCGCTCCTACGTCTGACAACCTCAAGGTGAGCCTCTCTTGCAGTGCTTCTTCTGAGGTCCCTCTCAGGAAAAGGGCTGTAGGGAACACAGGACTCGCCTGTTTCTTTGTGGCAACGTGCGGGTGGTCTTCCCTCTCTCCGCTCCTGCGTCTGACAATCTCAAGGTGAGAGCCCCTTGGGGACTGTAGTAGGGGGGGGGGAGTGTGACTCGCCTGTTCCTGTGTGGGGACGCGCGGGTGGTCTGGTCTTTCCTCTCTCCGCTCCTACCTCCGACAATCTCAAGGTGAGAACCAGTTGGGGGCTGCAGTAGGAAGAGAGTAAGTCGACTGTTCCTGTGTGGCGATGTGCGGGTGTTCTGGTCTTCCCTCTATCCGCACCTACCTCCGACAACCTCAAGGTGAGTGTGGCTCGCCCTTTCTGGTTTCCTGTGCTTCTGTTAAGGCCCCTCCAGCTTTCATTAAGTGCTGTAGACTGTAGTAGGGAGAAAAGAGGACCTGCATGTTCCTGTGTGGCGATGTGCGGCAGGCCTCACCCATTCTTCTTACTCTCTCTCTCTCTCTCTCTCTCTCCCTTCTTTCCCGCCTCCCCTGCAGACCGTTATAGAGTACCAGCTTCCATCCAACCCACGTTTCTTTCCCTGCTGCTGACACGCACACCAGTATCGGTCACAGATGCTTAAGCAAGGCCAGATGGAGGCACCTGATGTAATATACTAGAACCAGTCTAGGTTCAATGCATCTCGGCACAGAAAAGGTTGTTTGCCACCACCCGCTGCATACTCTGAACAGGTTTTTTAGGCGTGCATACCCGTCTGCAAGTTGCTTATTGGCAGAGCCTGTTAGGTATCACCGATTTTACCCCAGGGACATCCCCTTTGTAAGAAAATATGGATACTGTGTATTGTACCCAATGCAACTCCTGGAAATGTTATGGATGAACAGCATGTGTTAGCCCGATGTGCCTTGGTTGCGGTATGTTCTATCTCGTACTGTGCCTAGCATTGATAGCCCCCACAGCTGATTTTTGTTTTTTCAGACGTTCCACGGGCCAACAACATGCTATCAAGGATGACAATGGCGAAGTGAGGCTTGACATTTCAAGGGCTCATTCTTTCGGGAGTTTCAGAAGGCTCGGGCCAGCCTAGTTACGGAATGCAAGCTCCTCGAGCTCAGTGATACCTGCGTGAGATTGGAATGTCAGTGTCAGGCTGCGCGTATGTACGAGCCCTCAAGTTTCAAACTCTGAGTGACCTGCCGCATTTTGAAGCAATGCTGCATTGGCCGGCCAATTTCACGTGGCCCGTCTGCTGACCTGGCCTGCTTATTGGTAGCCACCACTTACAATCCGCTTACGTGTTCCCGTGTCATACGGTGGCGGAAGTGTCGGGGCAATGAAAGGGCCAGGTAGGCGGCGCTTACCCAATGAAGGGCTCTCCTGAAATCACGTGCTTTTTCCAAAAGCAAGAATCTCACGGGCATGTACACGTCAGTTGAGGATGAGGTGCATGGCTGTCGACAATCGCCTCGCCTGCCCAGATCTACCATTGGCTTCCATAACTCCGTTCCGCTTCCGCTACGGGCAGACCTCCGCACCAGGGGTCTGAGGCCTGACCTCCTGAAAAGGCAACCAGAAAAGTTGTGATCGCGTCGCTCATAACACCCAGACGAAGATCGGAACATCAGATCGTAACCCTCCTATACAAGCTTGGAGTTCCCGAAATCTCTTTCGTCCGTCCGATTCATCTCAACCTGTCAACATGATCCTCCTCGCTGACCAGTTACAGCACCTCAAGGTTCCTCCCCTCGTTGTCTTGGTACTGATTCCAGCGCTGCCGACCGTTCCCTAGGGTTTTACCCTAGGCTGGAGTTGCGGAGTTCCCAAGGCCGCCAAGTTTCAAGCTGGTGAGTTCTCCTCAAGGCTCGACAATTTGCAGGATAACCTGTGCTCTCTCCAAGGCAGGGCTTTTCTTCATCATCTCCTCCAGGATACTTGATGCTTGCTGTCTCCTCCTTGGCTTTAGTCGCGCAATATACTACGCTCATTCTACGCCAGGGTTTTGGATTATACTTGTGAAGTTACGAGAATATTCAGAGGTTTTGGTGGAGACTAACCGTATATACTCATCCCAAACGACTCAAGGATAGTACATTGTCGCTCAACAGCCAGACAGCTTTAGAGTACCTTGCATCATTCTTTCATCATGCAACACAGCTTAGTATTGTAGCTTCGTAGTGTGAAGAGGAGAATTCACCCCCTACATTCGGTTGCTCTGGCTAATATCACTTCCGTGTAAGGTGAAGTTTAGGTCCTCACATTTTCTTGCATTCGCCTGCTCCTGTTCATCTCACCGAGTAAACGCAAGCCCATCTGGTTCCGTTTTGCTCTAATCAGGCAGCAATCCTGGTAGAAAATCTGCTCACTGTGGTTTTTATGGTTTGTTTCAGGGCTTAATGAAGACATGATTCCGACGAAATGTTCGTTATAGCTAACGAGGGTGGTGGAGGTCCAGGTCTTGTAAATACGGGTCGGGTAGACGCGTGCCGTCAAGCGGCGCAACTGTCCGATTATCAGGTAATTAACTTCCCGTGTAGGCCGACATCTTGCTCGTGCTGCGTGCTGCTCCCGCGATCGCGCTTTTGCCTCCCGTATCAAACCCCCCATTTTGTTCGTTCGTTCTCTTTCCCACAGTCTGTTTCCCAATGCAGTCCTCGTCCGAAACTGCATTTTTGCGTCCTTATCTCTCCGCTCGTTCCGCAGGGACCGAGGCCACAGGAATTCGTCTCGTCTCCCGATCGTACTTTAGCAATGGCATCAGGGCAATCAAGAACACACGTAGACACTTTAGAAGACCAGCTTAGCGCTCTAGACCACCGCTCGTTCACCTCCGCATACCCCATGGGCGACGGAAGCCGAACTTGGCATGGCGGAAACCTCTTTTACACCCTCCAAGCTCAAAACGCTTTCCAGAGAGAAACCGCGCTCCAGGCTCGAACCTCTTGCCAGGCTCAGAATGTCGCGTCTAGAACGGTCTCGGTTGACGACATAGCTATTCCGGCTGCTGCGTATCGCAACCACCGCCAGCAGCAGGGCGGGGACATCGGAGGCCAAGTTTCGACCGCGCGTTTGGATGGCACTTTTGGCGGCCAGCAGAATCAGGCGGTGTTGTCGGGGCAAGCCGGGGGTTTCAACGGTGGATGGTCAGACGGGAAGGGCGGTGGCGATACGGTGACGACGACTTACGATAAAGCAACGGCTTCAGGGTTGATCGACAGTAGGCTCGAAGTTCCCCATTTGCTGCACAGCCGCAGGAACGGCGTCGGCTTGTCAAGGGTTTTTTCGACACGGGAAAGCCAGGCGTTTGCGATGCAGGGAGGCGGCGAAACCCCGATGGAAGGGGTGGAAAGGGCCTCCGCTGTCTCCTCCGCCCCCGCCTCCGCCGCCGCTGCTGCTGCCGCGGGGGGTGAATGGGACGGGCGAAGTCAGGGATTAGCTCAGGGTCAAACCGCCTCTAGACTCGCTTTTCAACAGCACGGATCGCTTGCGGCAGACGAGGGTCGGTACACGGACAGGGTCTCTCCAAACGCCTTGAATCACACTCTGCGATCGCCAGCGCAGCAAATTCCTGCAACGTACAGACTCTCTCCAAACGCCACGGACCATACGCTGCGATCGCCGTCGCAGCAAAAACTCCAGTTTCAGGGGCTGCAGATGCCCGGGCAGACTCAGCTCGCGGCCTTCCCTCACAGGTTATCCCCTCCCCCTGCCGCGTCTCCCCTCGGATCTCCGGGCTGGCAGCACCGCGTGAACGACAGCCCGTCGTCTGGTAACCAGTCCGCCGGTTATTCGTCCGGCAAGTCAGCGGCAGGATCCGGGAGCGCGGCGTGTGGTTCGCGATCGTCGCTGCCGCCGCGGCTGGACGACGCGGATCTTGCTAGCGTTCTGTGGGAGAGCCGGTCCAGGTGTAACGTATCTGGCGCTGGCGCTGCGAGTGCGTTGGGAGGGTTTCAAGGCGATGGGAGTGCGCATGGTGGTCAAGTGGGTCAATCAGACGGCAGCGTGCGAGGCGGTCAATTGTATCAACGAGAGGGTAGCATGCACGGCGGTCAATTTATTCAACGAGAGGGTAGCATTCACGGCGGTCCGATGGGTCAACTAGACGGTAGCACGCACGGCGGTCAATTTATTCAACGAGAGGGTAGCATGCACGGCGGTCAGATTAGTCAACGAGACGGCAGCGTGTACGGTGGTCAAATTTGTCAACTAGATGGTAGCATGCATGGCGGTCAAATTAGTCAACGCGACGGCAGCATGCACGGCGGTCAGGCGATTCTGAGGGAGGGAAGTGTGCATGGCGGTCAAATGAGTCAACTGGGCGGCAGCACGCATGGCGGTCAAATGAATAAGCTGGGCAGCAGCACTCATGGCGGTCAAACGAGTCAACAGGGCGGCAGCACTCATGGCGGTCGTCAACTGAGTCATTTAGGCGGCAGCGTGCATGGCGGTCAATTGTCTCAACTGGACGGCAGTGTGCACGGCGGTCAAGCAAGTCAACTGGATGGCAGCGTGCATGGAGGCGATTTACGGGGCAATAGTGTTCACGGCGGTCAACCAAGTCAACCAGGCGTGCATGGTGAATCCGTCCCTGCATACACCGACAATCAAACACGCAGCGGCCACTTAGCCCGCTTACACGCTAGCAGCAGCGTGCACGGCGGCGGCTTTTACGCCAGCGGCCTTGCCTCAGGCGGTCTCTATGGCAGCGCGCTGCATTTCCCCAAGTCCAGTGCACACAGCGCATGGGGCAGCGCAGGGGGCAGAGCACAAGGCAGCGCGCAAGGGAGTGCGCAAGGGAGTGCGCAAGGGAGTGCGCAAGGGAGTGCGCAAGGGAGCAATGAGGCCAGAACGAGCGTTTACGGTTTCGGCAGCGGCGGCCAGAGGGGTATGGCGCCCCGCGCTAGTACTGTACACGGTGGTAACCTGTACGAAGCGAGCTTGCACGCCTCGCACAGCCATGACGGCCGGGACCTGCGCGTTTACGCCCGTCAGCTGGGCCGTCAACAGAATGATCAGCAGAGCGGCCAGCAGGGAATATCGAACGCGACTGGGAACTTGTTTGGGAAAGTAGATTCAACGGATGAGAGATTCCAAGGGAAGGCGAACGTCTTGAGCGGCGTGCAGGCTGCAGGGTCAGGGTTTGGGAGTGTGTATCAGGCGGGTGGGAGCGTGCACCAAACGGGCGTGAGCGTGCACCAAACGGGCGGGAGCGTGCACCAAACGGGCGTGAGCGTGCACCAAACGGGCGGGAGCGTGCACCAAACGGGCGGGAGCGTGCACCAAACGGGCGTGAGCGTGCACCAAACGGGCGGGAGCGTGCACAAAGGGCTTGGGAGTGTGTTTCAACAGGACGGAGGCATGCATCCAACGGATGGGAGCGTGCATCAGGCTGATGGGAGCGTGCACAGCGTGGGCGTGGGCGCCAGTGCTAGCGTCCTCGCCAAGCTGCGCCTGGAAGGCGGGGATCGGTTGAATGCGGTGCCTGGGAGTTCGGAGGGTGCTGTGCGTGGTGGTGGCCTTTTTGGGAGTGTCTTTGGCCCGGGGTTTGGCCCTGGAGCGGGGTTCTCTGGGGGAGGTCTTTCTGGGGCGGGCGTTTCAGGGATGGGCGTTTCTGGGGTGGGGTCTTGCATGGCTAACGAGGGGTTTACGGGAAGTGGGTGGGAGCGAGGGTTTGGGGCTGCTGCTGCTGCTTCTGGTGTTGCTGGCGCTGCTGGAGCTGGTGGTTTCAACAACCAGTCGGATCCGGGAAAGGCGTTCTCGTCAATCCATGGGCATGGGCAAGAGCAAGCACGTGACAGGGGCCAAACAACAAACACGAGCTTAGTAGCTGCAAACAGCAACGTGAAGGCAGAGGCGCATGCGACCATTGGAGAGGACCCAGACTTGGATAGGACCAGGGGCATGGGGAAAGGTGGGGAAACGGAAGGGGCGAAGGGCATGGAAGGAATGGAGGGTGCAGCTGAGACGCTAACAGCGGACGCAGGAGCAGCAGACGCGATAACAGCAGATGCGGTAACAGCAGATGCGATAACAGCAGACGCGGTAACAGAAGATGCGGTAACAGCAGCGGCTGAGGATATGGGGTTTGACGCCCTGGCGGAGTATTTAAACTTCCCTGACGATGATCCCCCGTGGTCCAGCCTTCCAGGCTGGGACGAGCTGATGCTGGGGGGCAGTGGGGGGGCGGACGCAGGGGGGGGGTTGATTGGGGGCGGAGAGGCAGGCGCGGAAGGAGGATGGAGTGGGGGCGGAGGCGGAAACGGAGCAGGAGCAGGGGTAGGCACAAGGGACGGAGCGGGAGGAGGGGCAGGGGCAGGTCTGGAAGGAGGCTCGGCTTCTGATGCTGGAATGCTTGCTGGTTCGGCAGGACCAGGTACGGATATGGAGGGAACAGAGGATGACGTTATGTGTCGCGGGCACTTAGCACTGACTGCCGACGTGTGCGTGCGCGGCGGCATGCTCATGTCTCTACTGGCTGACGTCACAAGGCTTGGAGGAGGGACCAGTGGAGGAGAGGGAGGGGAGGGGCCGACCGGTGCAGGGGGGTTTGATACAGCCGGTTTGGATGGGGCGGGGTTCTTTGAAGGGGAAGGGGTTTCTGCTTCTGCAGACAGCAGCGGTGCTACAACCGGCAGTGCTGATGCGTCAGCGAGTGCCGGCGCTACAGCTAGTGCTGACGCGACGGCCAGCGGTGATGGGGACAGCGCTGACGTCAGCGCTGGGGATGAGGACAGGGGCGAAATCCACATGGGGGTTGGAAGGACGCATGGCGGTAGGGAGTCAGGGCATAACGACATGTACAGTCAGCAGCACGCCCAAAGCATCGCAAGCCAAAGGCACAACCACAGCCACAGTGACAGTCGCGGACACAGCCACAGGGAGACATATGGCACCAGTCAAATGCACATGGAGCAGGGGCGGAGAAAGCAGGATGTAGCAGCAGGAATCAGAGCGGGGTTAGAGGGATGTTTAGAGGAAGTTGCGCCTTCCAGTGAAGAGTTGCTGAGGGAGGGGTTTGGGTTTGACGCTGGAGCAATGGACTTCCTCGAACAGTCTGACCTCCTCTTGCTGCTTGAGCAACAGCAGCAGCAAGAGCAACAGAGGCAGCAGCAAACACAACTGTGGCTGCTGCAGCAACAGCAACAGCAACAGAAGCAGCAACAACAACAGCAACAGCAGCAGCAGCAGCAGCAGCAGCAGCAGCAGCAGCAGCAGCAGTGGCAGCAACAGCAACTGCAGCAGCAACAGCAACAGCAACTGCAGCAGCAGCGACAGCAACGGCAGCAGCAGCAACAACAACAACAGCAGCAGCAGCAGCAGCAGCAACAGCAACAACAACAGCAGCAGCAACAGCAGCAGCAACAGCAGCAACAGCAACAGCAACAGCAACAGCAGCAGGAAGAGCAACAGCAGAAGCAAGAGCGATCGGGTGTTGGGATCACTGGAGGGCAGATGGGGGGACAGATGGGGGGGCAGGTGGGAGGGCGGATGGGAGGGCAGATGGGGGGGCAGGTGAGATCCGCGCCCATGCTTCCATCCACTGTGCTTCTCCCTGCCAGCATGCAACGCAGGCCAGGCGCCACTGCCACCGCAAATGCTAATGCCACTGCCGCTCCCGCTGCCGTTGCCGTTGCCACTGCCACTGCCACTGTCCATGCTAATGCTAATGCGCCTTTCTCCCCGTCCTCCACCAATCAATCACAAGCAGCCTCTCCGTCTTGCTTCTCTCCTTCCTCTGCTACATCCGCTGCTGCCCGTGCTACAACCCAGGAACCTGGTATAACCGCCCCTACAGCCAGAACCAAGGAACCCAGTATAACCGCCCCTACTGCTAAAACCACCCCTTCTCACTCCCCCCAAAGTATTGCCCGTTCATCCAGTCTCCCCCCATCCGGGCCATTGCTCCACAACAACAGTAAAAAGGTAGCAGCAGCTACAGCTGCTACAGCAGCAACAGCAGCAGCAGCAGCAGCAACAGCAGCAGCAGCTGCAGCAGCAGGAGCAGCAGCAGAAGGGAGAACCGAGACAGTGCAGGGAGTGGGCGGAGGGGGAGGTAGGGGGAGCGGCGGAAACGGGGGGGTAGGAGACGAAGGAGGGGGAGGAGCAGGCGGAGGTGGAGGGGGAGGAGGGGGGTAGCAGCTGCAGCTCTGGCAAAAGCAGCCGAAAATCCAGCCCAGGCCTCCGCACAGGAAGCAAGAAGGCAACAGGAAAGGCAGCAGGAATGGGCTTGGGGGTGAATATGGGCATGGGGGCGGGCACAGGGATGAGTATGGGTGGTATAGCAAAGCCAGGTCCCTTCAATGGAGGGGCATCAGTCCACTCTAATCGTGGCTACTACTGCATGGGAGGGAGGGGCTGCTCCGGCGGCCCCTCCTGCCACCACAACCACGTGCCTCCCGCGCTTTTTATGATGGCTGCTGCAGCGGCAGCAGGCACGGGGATGATCCCTATGGGTGCTGTGGGTCCGTACAGGCAGCAGCTGCAGCTGCAGGGGAGACTGGTGAAGCGGGTAGAGCCTCCAGTGAAGAGGAAGCGGGGAAGGCAGAAGAAGGTACCTTCGAAGAATGGGCCGTGTGGGGCGACTACGAATCTAAGAGCGTTGGTTCCCAGGTCTATGTCCGGGGCAGGAGGGGCGGGAGGAGAGGGGGCAGGAGGAGGGGCAGGGGCAGCGGCAGGGGTAGGAGGGGTGGGAGGGGGGTTAGCGGCAGGTGTGGGTATGCAAGCAGGGAATGCTGGGGCGATAGCAGCAGCGCGGGCAGCGTCAGGAGCAGCGGCCCCGATGCAGATCATACAAACGTTCCCTCCCGGCCCGCCTGCCTTATTCCCACACCAGTTGATCCCTGCGCCTGCTCCTTCCCACCTGCCTTCCAGCTCATCAGGTGTATCCCCAGGTGCTGCAACAGTGCCCATGTTCTGGGGACCTGTGGCTTGGATACACCCCTCTGCTGCTTCTGCTGCCGCTGCCACTGGTGGTGGCCCCTCTCCTATGCTTGTGTCTGGTGGTCATGGCATGCCGATGCCTCTGCACGTGCAGCAGCCAGGAATGGGAGGTATGGGCGGGATGGGGATGGTGGGGGGCATGGGGGGTGCTGCCATGGGGTTGGTATGATGGTGCCGGCAGGGGGAGGGGAGCATGGGGTAGGGGAAGTGGTGAGTGGTGGAAGGGTGCATGGAGGGCTGACTGGAAGCGGAATGTCCCAACCGGATGGGGCAAGTTGATGGCTTTTGAGGCGCCTCAATAGGGGAAGTGGTTAGTGGTGGAAGGGTGCATGGAGGGCTGATTGGAAGCGGAATGTCCCAATCGGATGGGGCAACATGAGGCTGAGGTTTGTGAATCATGAGGTGCTGCCATGGGGGGTGGCAATGGCATGATGGCGCATGGAGGGCTGACTGCAAGTGGGATGTCCCAACCAGATGGGACGGCGTGATGCTGTGGTTCGTGAATCATGTGTAACGTTTTATTTATTGATTCTAACTAAATTGTACCAATTCTGATGGCTAATCCAAAATGTAGCACATGGTACGGTATGCATGAGTGCAATGGGATATTTGGGTGTACCGTACTCTCATCCAGGCACAGGTGCAGTCGAACAGTCCGAAGTTGTTTGTGCCTCATGGCACCGGTATGCTATTTGATGCTTGTCCATCTGTAAGGACGCGGTAAAAGTGCCTGATCGGGGGACATATTGATCCGCCACTGCAGTATAATCTCGCCTTTAACAAGAATTACCGAACCTATGACAGTACAACCGCGGCAGATAACGAACCTGAGGCAACTGATTTAACACATTTACCGCGTCCTAACGCAGATCCTCTCCTTTTTCTTGCTTCTGCAAGAGTCAGCCGAGCTCAATCAAGGCAGAGGGTGAGTAGATGAATCACAATGATCCAAGAGAGAAAAGCTAGTGTATTGGAAAGAAAATCAATGCAACACCTGTAGGCCACAGGTTATTTAACATAGTGCCCAGGAACAAGTGCATGTACAGTTGGTTGGAATACGGTACCAGAAACATACATCTGTTACTCTAGTTCAAAGCATACTTGATACACCACATGCAACTCAATAACGAGTCACAAAGAGGGCTTGGTTCCGTCAACCTCCCCATCGGAGAGGAGGTGCGCCATGTAGTGCTGGGAGATGGGAACAAACAGGGCATGCAGTGGGTGGGGGATGGTGGAGTGTGGAATGTGGGATAACGAGTCACACAACGCATGCGACTCAATAACGAGTCACAAGGAGGGCTTGGTTCCGTCAACCTCCCCATTGGAGAGGAGGTGCGCCATGTAGTGCTGGGAGAATAAAAAGGGCAGTTGGTGCGAGGGGGATGGTGGGGGTGGATGGTTGATGAATGGCTGATGGTGGATTTGACATGGTTACATGAGTGGTTGGAGGGGTTTGACATGGTTACATGAGTGGTTGGAGGGGTTTGACATGGTTACATGAGTGGTTGGAGGGGTTTGACATGGTTACATGAGTGGTTGGAGGGGTTTGACATGGTTACATGAGTGGTTGGAGGGAGAGGGAGACAAAAGGGGGTGGAGAAGTGGCGACGGCAAAAAAAACCCCTAGTTCTATGCTCAGATGAGGGTCAGTTATTCCAGGCAAACAGGAAAGACGAATGACAGGCATACGCTCGCCTTGTGCCCCACACCCATGATACTCACAGCGCCTTGTGCCCCACACCCATGATACTCACAGCGCCTTGTGCCCCACACCCATGATACTCACTGCATGGTAGGCGTATGCTCGCTGACTTTTGAGTCGACACAAAAGTCAAAGACGAATGACAGGCATACGCTCGCTTCGTGTCCCCACACCCAAGATACTCACTGCATGGTAGGCGTATGCTCGCTGCCCCTGCCTCTCGTAGTGCTTCGCCAGAATGGTAAACTCCAAAGGCCCCCAGTCAGACTCTTCAAACACGTTCCCCAGAGCTCGCTGGTATAGCTGCGAGTGGGAGAAAGAAGAGAGCAGGGAGAGGAGTGTTTTGAGTCGACTCAAAACACACCTGGATACAATGTCACGCGATGTGTTTTGAGTCGACTCAAAACACACCAGAGCTCGGTGGTATAGCTGCGAGTGGGAGAAAGAAGAGAGGAGGGAGAGGAGAGAATGACCAGAGGAGAGAACGAGGAGAGAAGGAAGTAGGAGGGATGTTGGATAATGAACGCCGAAACACGTTACTAATACACAGAACAAGTGCATGGTAGTGGTATGTACCTTGATGGTATCCACTTAAGACAGAGTAAAGAGAAGGCTCACCTTGGTAGTATCCACTAGGATTTCCGCGCCAGAAGCATACCCGCTGTAAGGCGTAGCTACCAGCGGCACGTGCGCTCGAATGCTGGAGAGAGAGAGAGAGGGGAGAAGAAAAGGGGGAGAAGAAAAGGGGGAGAGTTGTCGAGGGAAGCGAGAGCGAAAGGACGAGCGGAGGGCGGAAATGTCGAGGGCAGGGCATCGACGTACGCAATATTAGCGTATGTGTACGCGGCACAGGCAGACGCGATATAGATCCCCGTGTAGAAGCCTAACCGACGGAAGCGGCGAATCTGCCAGATCGAGCCTTTCGGAGGGAGGTCGCTTCCGCTTTGGTGCTGCTGACGTGGCAGCGCGCCAGTGGACATCGAATTTGAACGCAATACGAACGAAACCTCGTTTACAAGTTACGATTTGCTGAGAATCGCGATACGAAGACTAAGTTACTAAGCCTGCGAAGGCTGATAGTTTCCCAGGCGGCGGGAGGGGGAGCATTTAAACTGGCATACAGAGGGCCTCGTTTCAGGCGCGTCTGGAACAGTATAAAGATTTGAGAACGACTTCTGGAAGCTAATACAGACGAAATTGCTAATTGTTTTGTAATTACAAATTCCGCCCTGTGAACTGTGAACCCAAGGAGCTGGAAATCGCTCGCTTTTATCACGGAAGTCAGAATTTTATGCCTGGATCACAAATTTCCCGCAGCATGCATGCGATCCGACTGAACCGTCTAGCTCACGGAACAAGTGCCCCAATTTCAACCGAACTCGAAAATTTCGAGCCCACTGAACGCTAAACAGCGCTCTGTAACGCAAAAAGTTTCACCAAACCGTATCAGAGTAGACTCCAGTGCCACTCCCTGCGAATACAATTTCTCCCGCAACCTGTCATTCACCCACGACTTGGGGCCGGCCGTCAAGTGTGAGCTTAAAACGTCAAGCTAAGCGATGAGGGAGTTTCGCGAGCGAGCGAAGAACCAGTCGCGGCAGGTGGGTCGTATATGGGCCCACCAACCAACCTACCATTCCCCAGGTCCCACTGGCACCAGGTATTGGGATCATCCACCACAAACGATGGTTGACTTACTTCCAGAAGATCATTCGGAACCTTTGCAAAACGTTTGGCACCGTCTTGTACCATGCATTTAGGTACGTTTGAATGGATCTCCAGCTATGGCGTATTCAAGGTCCTCTGCTGTCTACGCTGCACTGCAGGCGCTGGGAATGCCGATCTCCATTCAGGCATTCTAAGAGCGTGTTACACCTGTCCTATTTTCAAGGATCACGTAGCTGAGATCACCAACACCACAACCTTAGGATTACGAGTGGCCAAACAACATGTTTTTGGGGCACATCACGAACCTTGTTGGTGTACCATCTGCAAATTTGCAATGGTGATCCTCTGCGACCAGGCGACGTCGCCTGAAACGACGCGACAGTCGCGATCATTGATATTTTCATTGACCATGCTGACTGCGTTACTGACCCGAAATCAACAGCCTCATTGGTTCGAAATCCATCAAAAAATGCTCCGATTAGTCGCGACTTTGTTACAGAAATTTGCGAGATTAAATTTTTCGTCGTCAAGGATCACCCTGTCTTTGGTACAAAGATGCAAGGATTGCCGAGAGATTGGCAGTCACCATGATCTCTCAGAAAACACCAAGATCGGGTAGCAAAAGGAACTCGTGATTTCGATCCTTCCTCTGTTGGTACATCACCTGACACAGTGAACACTGTAGAATGGTAGGTACGACACTGTTCCGTAAGGATCGCCTGCGTGATCCTCAAAATGCAGCAATCTTTGCTTGGGTGTAACACGCTCTAAGGACGCGGCACCTGTTTTCATTTTGCCAGGATCGGGGCCTCACATCGATCCTGACACATCGATCGGCACACCGATGTGCCCACACTGAAAATTTGCAGTTGGGTAGACACATCGAGCTATAGGTGCCAGGATCGAAATTGCAGGATCGGGCAGGCTGAATACACCAACACACTCAACGCACAGCCAATCAGGGAAGAGCGTGGCTGGTCGCCCAGCAATTTCATTCGCAACGACTCGAGAATTTTTTGCCTGCGACCGTGGGCGACGCCGATCGATCGCGGCTGTCACCTGTGGCTCGATGTGCTCTACCGCCAAACTAAAAGCACGATCGATGTGTGCACCGCGGCACATCGAACGTGCGAGCTGCAGGTGCCACCAATTTGGGTACCCGTGTACTGTACATTTTCGAAGTCATGCGAAGAACGGATACCATGCATCGACGATGTCGCCAATGCACTGTATAAGCGGCACATCGATCCCCTCCTACGATCGATCCTGGAAAAATGAAAAACAGGTGCCGCGTCCTTAGAACCACGAGAGAGTGGTTGAGGTATTTGCCGTTCCGTGACGACTGCTGGCATAAGGCTTCATCCTACGGTAGCTAGTTAGGCTTATCAGGATTGACCGGATCCAGTGCGTCGGCTCCAATGCATGACGGCTAGCAGTGTTGTGATCTGACAACCGTCTGGATACTTATTCTCCTGGGAAAACTACTCAGATTGCACAATTGTGGTCGTTTTCCCTCGAGAACCACGATGGTGAGGCCTTTAGTAGATCTTAGGGGTCCTTTAATTTCTTTTGGGTTATTTGTCATTAAGGTTGCTGTTTTAACAAATGAACGTTCTCCGTTTCCTCGTTGGCTCGTTCTCTTTTTTCTCGTTGGCTGTCAGGCGAAGCGTACTCAACTGATCGCGATCTTCCTTCTCTTCCTATTGGCCACGACCGCTACAACGGTCAGCGCCAAGAAGAAAAAAGCCGAGGTGGTAGACGAATCTGCTGAGGATGCATCTCCAGCTTCAGACGAAACACCAGCAGCTTCGGAGGAAAAAACGCCAGACGCTGCAGAAGCAGCGGATTCCGGCGGTGACGGGGAAACCGTGGCGGATGCTAAGGCTTCCACCGACGATGCTTCCGCCGACGAAGGGGAGAAGGCAGAAGGCGGAGAGGAAAAATCAGCTCCCGCAGCAGAGCAAACGGCGAAGGAGGAGAATGAGGGAGAAGGGGAGGATACTACCGGAGCTGACGCTGCTGCTGCTGGGGCTGGGGAGGACCCTCCTCCAGGAAGCCAGTTGGAACAAGATATTATCAAGGCGGAAAAGAAAGCAGGAGACATCTTCCCTGCAGGTAGGGATATGGCAACGTTAAAAAGCTTTACGTTTGTCCGTATGAAGAGACGTTATAATTTTCAGTGATGTAGAATTTCGTGATCAGATCAGGGGGACAGATACTCCTAAGGCGGTTCGTGAATAGGTCTCGTGGCTTGTTCTCTCTGACGTTGGTCCGATCGTTTACCCGACGGCTGCATTTTGTTTCGCGTGTGCCAACAGCGGCCACCAGGCGTAGAATTCTGACGGACCGTCAATTCTGGAACAACTCGTCGTTTTCCGTGCTTCAAATCTCCGACCGCAATATGTCAGAACGTCGCGTTGACCTCCTGATTGCGTGGTTTACGCGCGTCGTATTGCCCAGTCGTGTCCGATTAATTACGTTTCAAGTCCATAATCTGACGCAGGAGCGTGCGCAGCGCAACCATTACTCAGGCCAGGCAGTGGATAAGGTTTGATCAAGTGTATGCGAGCAGGGGTGTGCAAGGGGGAGTCGCCCTGCGAGGGCGTGGGTCCGAGCAGCAGGTGTTGAAGTGGCTCATTATGAGCTGGGCGTGTGACTTTTTCGAATGTGTAGTGTGCTGTATCTGCGGCGCTTGATCGATTGGGGGTGTGCGTGCAAGCGCGTGAGCAGCAGGTGTTAAGCCGCCTCGATATAACCTGGGTGCGTTTCTCACAAATTCACCGTGACTGCTGTGCGTGATTGCGTGTGGGTACGCAGGGGTGCAAGAAGGAAATCAAATCGTTCTGCGAGGGCGTGGACGTGAGCAACAGAAGTTGAGATGCCTCAATATGAGCTGAATGCTGTACCTGCTGTGGTTATGTGGTTGTGTGCGTGCAGGGGCGTGCAAGAAGGAGATCAAATCGTTCTGCGAGGGCGTGGACGTGGGCAACAGGAGTCTGGAGCGCTGCCTCTCTGACAGCTTCAAGCTCACCAAGGCCGCCGACGGTGAGCAGTTAGGGGCTGACGGTGAGCAGTTAGGGGCTGACGGTGAGCAGTTAGGGGCTGACGGTGAGCAGTTAGGGGCTGACGGTGAGCAGTGAGGGGCTGACGGTGAGCAGTGAGGGGCTGAGGGTGCGCAGTGAGGGGCTGACGGTGAGCAGTGAGGGGCTGACGGTGAGTAGTGAGACCGCTGACGGTGAGCAGTGAGGGGCTGACAGTGGGCACTTTGAGGAAACGTGAATTTGACCAGAGAGGAAACACGATTTTAATCAAATGAGAGGAGTACGCTTCGGTGCTGGTGACCCATCCGTGGCATTGGGATGTGTCAATGCAACAGGTCAACCTTCTCCCTTACCCCGTTTCCCCTGGCCTGCAATCCCTCAGCTGCTTATCCTGGGAAGAAGCTTGACAAGAAGTGTTTTTGGGACGGTTCAAGATTAGACATTTCCCTTGCCTTGCCCCTTTCCCTTCTGGCCTCCATCCTCTCAGCTGCCACTGCCGACAAGAAGTTTGGCAAGAAGTGTCTTAAGGCCATCCGGCGGTTCAAGATTGAGGTGTACAAGGACATTTCGATCGACAAGGAGATGAGTAAGTGCTGTGAATGAAGAACATGGCTGTTGAGGCACCTCAAAACTGCCTCAAGGCCATCCGCCTGTTAAAGATTGAGGTGTACAACGATGTTTCGATCGACAAGGAGATTAGTGAGTGATGCTTAGCACATGGCATTTATATTTGAAAAGGAAGGAAGAACGAAAGAAAGAAAAAGAGCTGACTGAAGTTTTGAAATGTGCAGAACTTGGGTCTTGCACGAGATGTCAGTGAATACTTGTGTGCAATTTCAATATTTTTTATCGTTTCTGGCAGTGCCAGTCCCGCTGGTGCTGATAATTTTTTCTCCTTCAAGCTTGTTCATGTTTTTCCGTGTGAATGTGTGTTTTTTTGGGGGGATGGGTGGGGAGATTTTTTAATGTGTGCGTGTATTTTTGTGTTTGCTTGTGAGTGAGTGAGTGTGTTTGAGTGTGTGTGTGCACATGCATGCATGTGTGTGTGTGTGTGTGTGTGCACATGCGTACATGCGTGTGTGTGTGTGCACATGCGTGCATGCGCGCGTGTGTGTGTGCACATGCGTGCATGCGCGCGTGTGTGTGTGCACATGCGTGCTTGCGCGCGTGTGTGTATCACACATGCGTGCTTGCGTGTGTGTGTCTGCACATGCACATGCATGCTTGCGCCTCTGTATGTGTGAAATGCAGTGGAGATGTGCAAGGACGACATCTCATCGCTCTGTGACGACGACTTCCTCTACCCTGAAGTCGGCAGCGTCCTCGCCTGCCTCAGGTGCGTGCCATTCACCACCTCCCTCCCCTCTCAAATCCACTCTAAAACCCTCTCAAACCCCCTCTCAAAGTCACGCCCCTGCGGCGGAAATGGGGGGCAATGGCAATGCAGTGGACGTCTGCAAGGACGACATCTCATCGCTCTCTGACGACGACTTCCTCTACCCTGAATTTGGCAGCGTCCTCGCCTGTCGCAGGTATGCTTCCTATTCCGCCCACCTACTTAACTCCCAAACCCCCAACCCCCTTTCATCTTCCCCCGCCCACGGTCGTTGCTACCAGGGAGGCCAAGTCGGGAGGCAAGATATCACAAGCGTGTGGGCAGAAGGCGTTTGAAGCGCAGCAGGACACAGCCAACGACTTTGCCTTGGACCCACAGCTGAAGCCATCCCACTCGTTTCCCAACCCCCACCCTCTTCCCACTCGTTGCTACCAGGGAGGCCAAGTCAGGAGGCAAGATATCCGAGGCGTGTGGGCAGAAGGTGTTTGAGGCGCAGCAGGAGTTGCAAGTTGCATTCCCTCACTGGCCCCATGCTCTCCCAACTGCGCACCATCCATTCCCCCTGTCAGGGAGGCCAAGTCAGGAGGCAAGATATCCGAGGCGTGTGGGCAGAAGGTGTTTGAGGCGCAGCAGGAGTTGCAAGTTGCATTCCCTCACTGGCCCCATGCTCTCCCAACTGCGCACCATCCATTCCCCCTGTCAGGGAGGCCAAGTCAGGAGGCAAGATATCCGAGGCGTGTGGGCAGAAGGTGTTTGAGGCGCAGCAGGAGTTGCAAGTTGCATTCCCTCACTGGCCCCATGCTCTCCCAACTGCGCACCCTCCTTTCCCCCTGTCAGGGAGGCCAAGTCAGGAGGCAAGATATCCGAGGCGTGTGGGCAGAAGGTGTTTGAGGCGCAGCAGGAGTTGCAAGTTGCATTCCCTCACTGGCCCCATGCTCTCCCAACTGCGCACCCTCCTTTCCCCCTGTCAGGGAGGCCAAGTCAGGAGGCAAGATATCCGAGGCGTGTGGGCAGAAGGTGTTTGAGGCGCAGCAGGAGTTGCAAGTTGCATTCCCTCACTGGCGCCATGCTCTCCCAACTGCGCACCCTCCTTTCCCCCTGTCAGGGAGGCCAAGTCAGGAGGCAAGATATCCGAGGCGTGTGGGCAGAAGGTGTTTGAGGCGCAGCAGGAGTTGCAAGTTGCATTCCCTCACTGGCCCCATGCTCTCCCAACTGCGCACCCTCCTTTCCCCCTGTCAGGGAGGCCAAGTCAGGAGGCAAGTTATCCGAGGCGTGTGGGCAGAAGGTGTTTGAGGCGCAGCAGGAGTTGCAAGTTGCATTCCCTCACTGGCGCCATGCTCTCCCAACTGCGCACCCTCCTTTCCCCCTGTCAGGGAGGCCAAGTCAGGAGGCAAGATATCCGAGGCGTGTGGGCAGAAGGTGTTTGAGGCGCAGCAGGAGTTGCAAGTTGCATTCCCTCACTGGCCCCATGCTCTCCCAACTGCGCACCCTCCTTTCCCCCTGTCAGGGAGGCCAAGTCAGGAGGCAAGATATCCGAGGCGTGTGGGCAGAAGGTGTTTGAGGCGCAGCAGGAGTTGCAAGTTGCATTCCCTCACTGGCCCCATGCTCTCCCAACTGCGCACCCTCCTTTCCCCCTGTCAGGGAGGCCAAGTCAGGAGGCAAGATATCCGAGGCGTGTGGGCAGAAGGTGTTTGAGGCGCAGCAGGAGTTGCAAGTTGCATTCCCTCACTGGCGCCATGCTCTCCCAACTGCGCACCCTCCTTTCCCCCTGTCAGGGAGGCCAAGTCAGGAGGCAAGATATCCGAGGCGTGTGGGCAGAAGGTGTTTGAGGCGCAGCAGGAGTTGCAAGTTGCATTCCCTCACTGGCGCCATGCTCTCCCAACTGCGCACCCTCCTTTCCCCCTGTCAGGGAGGCCAAGTCAGGAGGCAAGATATCCGAGGCGTGTGGGCAGAAGGTGTTTGAGGCGCAGCAGGAGTTGCAAGTTGCATTCCCTCACTGGCGCCATGCTCTCCCAACTGCGCACCCTCCTTTCCCCCTGTCAGGGAGGCCAAGTCAGGAGGCAAGATATCCGAGGCGTGTGGGCAGAAGGTGTTTGAGGCGCAGCAGGAGTTGCAAGTTGCATTCCCTCACTGGCCCCATGCTCTCCCAACTGCGCACCCTCCTTTCCCCCTGTCAGGGAGGCCAAGTCAGGAGGCAAGATATCCGAGGCGTGTGGGCAGAAGGTGTTTGAGGCGCAGCAGGAGTTGCAAGTTGCATTCCCTCACTGGCCCCATGCTCTCCCAACTGCGCACCCTCCTTTCCCCCTGTCAGGGAGGCCAAGTCAGGAGGCAAGATATCCGAGGCGTGTGGGCAGAAGGTGTTTGAGGCGCAGCAGGAGTTGCAAGTTGCATTCCCTCACTGGCCCCATGCTCTCCCAACTGCGCACCCTCCTTTCCCCCTGTCAGGGAGGCCAAGTCAGGAGGCAAGATATCCGAGGCGTGTGGGCAGAAGGTGTTTGAGGCTCAGCAGGACGCGGCCAACGACTTTGCGCTGGACCCTCAGCTGAACGAAACGTGTTCTGGAGACGTGCAGCGGCTGTGTGCTGACGTGCCCACTGGGGAGGGGCGTGTGCAGGACTGCCTGGTGGGTTGTTTGAGTGTCTGGGGGGAGGAGGGGAATATGGGTGGCAGGAGGTTAAGGGCGTGGGGGGGTTGTGTGCCTAAGTGCGAGCGAATCTGTTCTGGATCCTCAGTTGAACGAGACGTGCTCTGGGAACGTGCAGCGGCTGTGCGCTGACGTGCCCACTGAGGGGGTTGCGCAACTGACTTTGCCTCCCCCCCCCCCCACCCCCTCCCTCCCTCCCTTCCTCCCTCCCTTCCTTCCTCCCTCCCTCCCTCTCCCTTCCTCCCTCCCTTCCTTCCTCCCTCCCTCCCTCCCTCCCTCCCTCCCTCCCTCCTCCCTCCCTCCCTCCCTCCCTCCCTCCCTCCCTCCCATCCACATTTCCTCCCTACCTCCCTCTCTCCCTCCTTCCCTCCCTTCCTTCTTGCCTGCGTCTCCACGCCACCAGAGGGACCACAGGAACAGCCTCAACTGGGAGTGTTTGGCAGAGCTGTTCCGCCAGGAGATAGAGAGCTCAGAGGACATTCGCCTCAACACGCGCCTCTTCAAAGGTGAGCATTAGTGCTGTGAAGAGAAGAGATTCGCAAGTGGAGAGATTGAAAGCCCCTTTCCTTTTCTTCCCATCCCGTTTTTCTTCTCCTCCCCTCTCTTCCCATCCTTTCCTGTTTGTTATTTCTCCTCCACTCTTCCCATCCTGTCGTTCTTTCCTCTCTCTCTCTCTCACCCTCCTCCCCAGCTTGCCTGTAAGACAAGCGGCGCTTCTGCCTTGACGTGCTGCCATAGGGTGCGAGAGTGAGGGAATTCATTAAGCTGCCCCTTTCCCTCTTCTTCCATCCCATCTCTCCAGCTTGCCTCGAGGACAAGCGCCGCTTCTGCCCGGACGTGCTGCCAGGGGACGCGCGAGTGAAGGAATTCATTGAGGCCCCCTTTCCCCTCTCTTCCTATCCAATCTCATCCCTCTGTTCCTCCCCTCCCAGCTTGCCTCGAGGACAAGCGCCGCTTCTGCCCCGATGTGCTGTCGGTTCAGGGTTATGGGCTTATGATTAAGAAATGAGTCCCATTTCTTCCCATCCTGTCTTTCCCCTCCCTCTGCCCCTCCTCCTTCCAGCCTGCCTGGAGGACAAGCGCCGCTTCTGCCCTGATGTGCTGCCAGGGGATGCACGGGTGAAGGACTGCCTGGAGTCGCACCTGCAGGACTCGGACTTCTCCAAGACCTGGTGAGTGTGTTTCACGTGGAGAGATGGCAGTTGGAGGAGTGGGTTATGGGGTCTCAACAGGAGGTGAGGTGGCGGTGGTGCTGCCAGGGGATGCGCGAGTGAAGGACTGCCTGGAGTCGCACCTGCAGGACTCGGACTTCTCCAAGACCTGGTGAGTGTGTTTCACGTGGAGAGATGGCAGTTGGAGGAGTGGGTTATGGGGTCTCAACAGGAGGTGAGGTGGCGGTGGTGCTGCCAGGGGATGCGCGAGTGAAGGACTGCCTGGAGTCGCACCTGCAGGACTCGGACTTCTCCAAGACCTGGTGAGAAGAAGGGAAGGTGGGTGGGTGAGAGGCGGCAGGGGCAGGGCTTTGACCTTGGGGGTTTGGGAGTGGGTGACCGGTAAGATGTGCTGCCAGGGGATGCCCGAGTGAAGGACTGCCTGGAGTCCCACCTGCAGGACTCGGACTTCTCCAAGACCTGGTGAGAAGAGCGGAGTGTGAGGGGACAGGGTTTTGGGGTTGGCATGGGTGAGATGAGGCAGCGGCCTGCCTGGAGTGGCACCTGCACGACTCTGACTTCTGCAGGATGTGATGTGAAGAGAGGAGTGGGGGGAGGTTGGATGAGGGGCAGGGGAGACAGGATTTGGGGTCTAGGTTCGTTTTGGGGGTTTTGGGGTAATGGGTGAGATGCGCTACTAGCCAGGGGATTCTCGAGTAATGGACTGCCTGAAGTCGCACCTGCCTGAATTGTCCAAGAAGTCGCACCTGCCTGAATTGTCCAAGTAGTCGCACCTTCACGGCAGCAAGGTGGAGTTTGAGCGCATGATGGAGTGTACGGCAACACTCACGTTACCTCTCCCGTTCCCCCTCTCTCCCTTCCGCTCCCCTTCTCCGTCCCCTCCCCATCCCCATGGCAGCAAGATGGAGTTTGAGCATATGACAGAGCGCAGGGCAACACTCATGTGGTTCGAGACGTCTCAAAACAGAGCGCAGGGCAACACTCATGCGGTCCTCTTTCCTCCCCTCCTCCCCTCCCCACCCTCTGCCTTTCCCCCTCCCCTCCCATTCTCCACTTATCCCTCAACAGCAAGGTGGAGTTTGAGCGCATGATGGAGCGCAGGGCGTCTGACTTCCGCCTGGACTACAACCTCCGCAAGTACTGCGCTGAGGATATAACCACGGTGAGTGGCAGAAGCACCGTGTCTAGGTTGGGGCAAGGTGGGATGATTATGTGTGAATTGGACTTCCGCCTGGACTACAACCTCTGCAAGTACTGCGCTGAGGATATCACCACAGTGAGTGGGATCAGCGAGGTGAGCGGGTGGCAGCACAGCGAGCACTAGTGTGTGGGTGGGAATGAAGGATGGTGAAGTGGTATGAGCATGGTGAGTGCCTGCGAGACTACTGAGGCGAGCACCACCCTCAACACCACCACCACCCCTACCCATTCCCTCGCCTCTGCCCTTTTGCGTCACTTCTCAGACGTGCTACCAAGATGCGGAGGATGTAGTAGACGTGGCCAACAGGGATGCCAAGGTGATCGAGTGCCTGCAGGACTCAGTCTTCATTCACCCTCCACCCCCACCACAACCCCATCCCCTTAACCCTCAGACGTGCTACCAAGACGCGGAGGACGTGGTGGATGTGGCCAACAGGGATGCCAAGGTGATCGAGTGCCTGCAAGACTACCGTGGGGAGCTCAAGGACCCGCGGTGCCGGCAGCAGGTGCACCAGCTCACCAAGCGGGCGTCTGAAGATATCCGGTTCAACCGCCCCCTCGCTCAGGCGTGCAAGGGTGAGTGTGTGGCTGTGTGCATGTGAGCGCGTGCGCATGTATCCATGCGCCTTCTGCCCCGCGGGGAGCTCAAGGACCCGCGGTGCCGGCAGCAGGTGCACCAGCTGACTAAGAGGGCTTCAGAGGACATTAGATTCAACAGGCCGCTCGCCCAGGCATGCAAGCAAGGGTAAGTGCCAGGGTGTGCGCATGTGGGCAACCCTAAACCCCCCAAACCCTGGGCATGCGCATGTACACTCATGTATTTTTGCGCCCGTGCCTTGTGGGAGGGGGAAGCTCAAGGACCCGCAATGCCAGCATCAGATGCACCAACTCTCTAAGCGGGCGTCAGAGGACATTTGGTTCAATAGGCCTCTGGCCCAGGCGTGCAAGGGTGAGTGTCTGGGTGTGCGCATGTGCATGTGCACCGAATGTTTTTTGAGAATTCTCAAAAAGCACTCGTGTGATGGTTCGCTCACGTGTCTGTCGCCCCTCTTATCCAAATAACACAAACCCCCACCTCCTTTCCTCGCACCCACCCCCTCTCTTCTGCTCACCCTCGCCCACACCCCCATCTGTAGACGTTTCCGCCTAGCTGTGCAAGGACGTGCCGCCCGGCTATTCCCATGTCCGGCCACACCACCTCACTCCTCTCAACCACGTCATCCCTCCCACCCACCCCAACCCCCCCTCTGCAGACGATTCCGCCAAGCTGTGCAAGGACGTGCCGCCCGGCCATGCGCGCGTGCTGCTGTGCCTGCAGGTGCACTGACTTGGTTTGAGAATCCCCCTTACCAACCCCGCCCACGCCATCCCTCCTACCTACTCCACCCCCCCCCCTCTCTCCCAGACGACTCTGCCAAGCTGTGCAAGGACGTGCCACGGGGCCATGCCCGCAAGGTTTGAGATTCCCCTACCATCCCCAACCCCGCCTCCTACTATCTATTCCGCCCACCCACTCCCCTCTCTCCCAGACGACTCCGCCAAGCTGTGCAAGGACGTGCCGCCAGGCCATGCGTTGGTGGCCTGAGATTCCCCCTTACCACCTGCCCGCCCTCCCTTCCCCGCCGCGCCTTCCGCCCCCCCCTCTGCAGACGACTCCGCCAAGCTGTGCAAGGACGTGCCGCCCGGCCATGCGCGCGTGCTGCTGTGCCTGCAGGAGCACCGCAAGGGCCTCACAGCCAACTGCAAGGAGGCGCTTTTCCAGGAGGTGAGGCGCTCTAACAAGAGGTGAGGCGCTTCCTCACGAGGCGGAAGGTCAACCATTGTTGAGTGCAATCAGGTGTGTAGGCAAGGCAAGTGTGCATTCAGGTGTGGATTCAGGTGTGGATTCAGGTGTGGGTTCAGGTGACTGTGACTCCATTCCTCCTTCCCCCCTTTCCGTTTCCTCGTCCAGTTCTCCCACTTTCTCTCTCCCGTCCCACCTACTGTTTGTTTCCTCTCCTACTGTCTAGCGCAGAGCCTCTTTCGCAAAGGACATTGGCTTCAAGTCTTTCTGTGATCTCAAACCTTTCCACGCTCCTTCTCACCTTCCTTCCCGCCCTCTCTCCTCCCTCTCGTTCAACCACGCAGGAGGTGCGGTTTGCAGAGGACATTGACTTCAAGTTCCCGCTCAGGCAGGCATGCACTGATGAGATGAAGATCCTGTGCAAAGGTGAGACTCTCTATGCTGTTTGTACTGCCCCTTGTGCCCCTCCTGCCGCTCCTGTCCTTCCTGCCCCTCCTGTTCCTCCTCCCTCCCCTGTCTCTCCCCTCCCACTGTGTCTCTGTCTCCATGTCTAAGTGCGTGCGTGAGTGCATGCGTACATGCGTACACGTGTGTGTGTGTGTGTGTGTGTGCGCGCGCGCGCGCGCGTGCGTGCGTGCGTGCGTGCGTGTGCGTGCGTGCGTGCGTGCGTGCGTGTGTGTGTGCGTGTGTGCGCGCGCACGCGAGTGTGTGTGTGTGTGTGTGTGTGTGTGTGTGTGTGTGTGTGTGTGTGTGTGTGTGTGCAATGAACGTGTGCCTTACCTTCGCAAGTGCTCACATGTGTGTGTTGAACCTGCACTTTCCCCCTCTGTATATCTGTGCTCATGCCCACAGACCAGCCGGACGTGATCAAGTGTCTGCAAGACAAGGTGGAAGATGCGGACATGGGCGTATTGTGCAAGGAGGAGGTGAAGAAAGATATGAAGCGCGCAGCAGAGGGTGAGTGGGTTCTAGGCGGCTCAAATAGGGGCAGCGGGCGGGGTAGGGGACGAGGGAGAGGCAGGTACGACCCTAGCATGCAGGGGACGCGGATATGGGCGTATTGTGCAAGGAGGAGGTGAAGGAAATGAAGCGTGCAGCATAGGGTGAGTGTGCATGTTGTAACTCTGCGTGCCTTAGGGGGGTGGGGAGGGGGGTTGGCAAGGTATACTCTATTCTGCCTGCCTAACATGTGGGGGACGAGGACATGGGCAGTTTGTGGGGGTGGGTGCTCCCCCACCCATCTTCCCTTTCACCCTCCCATCTTTCCATTCACCCACTCACTCACACCCAGACTACCGTCTCAACTTCCATGTGCCTCACATGTGCTGTCTCAACCTCTGACCTGTTACCTTTCATGTTGGTTTTTGAGAATTCTCAAAAACCAACTGACCTGTTACCTTACATGCACTAACCCCTTCCAGACTAACGCCTGAACTTCCGCCTCAACAAGGAGTGCTTCGTTGATGTGTAGTGTCTGTACCTGCACTCGTGCGACACTGGGTCTAACTCTTTGCTCATCCACCCACCCACCCATGCACCCTTCCACTACCAGACTACTGTCTAAATTTCCGTTTGAACAAGTAGTGCTTCGTGGATGTGGAGTGTCTCTGCCTGCACTCGCGCGACGCTGATTGTGGCCCCCTTTGCTCTCCCACACACCCCAACCCACACCCCTTTGCTTTAATTAACAGACTACCGTCTGAATTTCCGTCTGAACAAGGAGTGCTTCGTGGATGTGGAGCGTCTGTGCCTGCACTTGTGTGCTTCTTAGTCTGGCCTTACACTCATCCTCCCACCCATACACCTCATACACCCCATACACCCCATACACCCCATACACCCCATACACCCCATACACCCCATACACCCCATACACCCCATACACCCCATACACCCCATACACCCCTCCATCCCCAGACTACCGCCTCAACTTCCGCCTGAACAAGGAGTGCTTTGTCGATGTGGAGCGTCTGTGCCTGCACTTGTGCGACACTGCTCTGGAGAGTGGTGGCACGGAGACCGGGGTGACTTGTTCTCCTCCTGCTCACCTGCTTTCCTGCGCCTCCCTCCCCTCCCTCACAGATTATCGCCTGAATTTCCGTCTGAACAAGGAGTGCTTCGTGGATGTGGAGCGTCTGTGCCTGCACTCGTGCGACGCGGCTCTGGAGAGTGGCGGCACGGAGACCGGGGTGACGTGTGGGGGGGCGACGCTCAAGTGTCTGACGGAAAACGAGAAGAAGCTGTCGTCCAAGACGTGCCGGCAGGAGCTGTTCTACTTCAAGAAAAGGATGGTCGCTGATATCTCGCTCGATATCCCCCTTCAGGTAAGCCGGGAGGGGGCAACAATGCGTGCACCAAGTGGTGCACTGCGGTGGTATGGGGTGGGGGCGTAGGGGAATGGTTGATGGCTGGCAGGGGGGGAACGGGGTTGACGTGTGGGGGGGCGACGCTCAAGTGTCTGACGGAGAACAAGAGGAAGCTGTCGTCGAAAACTTGCCGGCAGGAGCTGTTCTAATTCAAGAAGCGGCTGGTTGCTGACATTTCGCTTGATATCCTGCTGCAGGTAAGGGGAGGGGGAGGGGGGGTGGACGGGGGCAACAAGGAACATGACAATGGGTGCAGTGAGGGTGTATGTGTCGGCAGGAGCTGTTCTACGTCAAGAAGCGCATGGTCGCTGACATTTCGCTGGATATCCCGCTGCAGGTAAGGACAAGGGGGGAAAAGGGGATGGGTAGTAAAAGACACACCACAACAAGGGGTGCAGTGCGGTGGTATGGGTAGGGGGGTATGTGTCGGCAGGAGCTGCTCTACTTCAAGAAGCGGATGGTCGCTGTCATCTCGCTGGATATCCCCCTGCAGGTAAAAGAAAGGGGCGGGAACAAGGTGCACTACAAGGGGTGCAGTGCGGTGGTATGGGGAAGGGAGGAGCTGTTTTACATCAAGTAGATGCTAGTTGCTGGCATATCGCTGGATATCCCTCTGCAGGTATAAGGGGGGGAAGTGGGGGGATGTTTTGAGTTGAGACGTCTCAAAACACGTGTTTTACATCAATGAAGATGCTAGTTGCTGGCATATCGCTGGATTGGATATCCCTCTGCAGGTAAATGGGGGGGAAGTGGGGGGGGGGGGGGGGGGGGTGCCGTGCCGCTTGAAGGCAACGACGGAGGTTGCTCGCTGCTCCAGATGGCGTGCAAGCGGGATATGGAGAAGAAGCAGGGATTTTTTTTAGAATTCTAAAAAAATCCCTGCGGGATGTGGAGAAGAAGTGTGGCAGCGAGAGATGACTTTTGAGTCGACTAAAAAATGCTCCAGATGGTGTGCAAGCGGGATATGGAGAAGTGTGGCAGTGAGAGGGACCACTCTTGTGTAAGAAGTGAATTTTTTGAGACGTCTCAAAAATTCACTTCTTACACTTGGCGAATTGGGAGGGTGTTTGGTTAGCTCTCTCTCCTCATGCACTCCCTTCTCTTCCTACTCCCCCTGCCTGCCCGACCTGAGACGATTTTTGAGGCGCGCCAAAAATCGGCTCCAAACCTGAGATACGACCTTGAATGCTTTTCGTTGGAGGAGGAAGCCGAACCACTCTTAGGCGAATTGGGAGGGTGTGTGATGGCTCTCTCTCCTCATGTACTCCCTTCCCTTCCTACTCCCCCTGTGATGAGTCGATTTTTGAGTCGACTCAAAAATTCACTTCTTACACGTGGCGAATCGGGAGGGTGTGTGATGGCTCTCTCTCCTCATGCACTCCCTTCCCTTCCTACTCCGCCTGTGATGAGTCGATTTTTTAGTCGACTCAAAAATTCACTTCTTACACGTGGCGAATCGGGAGGGTGGTTGATGGCTCTCTCTCCTCATTGCACTCCCTTCCCTTCCTACTCCGCCTGTGATGAGTCGATTTTTTAGTCGACTCAAAAATTCACTTCTTACACGTGGCGAATCGGGAGGGTGGTTGATGGCTCTCTCTCCTCATGCACTCCCTTCCCTTCCCACTCCCCCTGTCTGCCCGACCTGTCCACTCCCCTTTCCTTCCCCTGCCTCTCCAGAGCAGGTGGCGTGTAAGAATGACGTGGAGAAGAAGTGTGGCAGCGAGAGGGACCACTCTAAGCTGGAAGGAGAGGTGGTCTGATGTGTGACTCTGTCTTGATGTGAAGAACGTGTTTCCGTACGCCTCTTCCCTCGTACCCCCCTCCAGATGGCGTGTAACACGGACGTGGAGAAGAAGTGTGGTGGCGAGAGGGACCAGAAGAAGGCGCATGAACAGTGTGTTTTGATGCTCTTCCCTCCCTCGTGCACCCCTGTCGTACTCCCCCCTGCCTTATCCCCCTACCCCTCCAGATGGCGTGCAAGAATGACGTGGAGAAGAAGTGTGGTGGCGAGAGGGACCACTCCAAGGCGCTGGCTTGCCTGCGGGCCAAGAGGGACGAGCTGACAGAGGAGTGCAAGGAGGAGGAGCTGCGGTTGAGTGAGATGGAGGTGGGTTTGGGTTGGTTGGGTGGGCAGGGGGGCCGTGGAGAAGAGGGACGAGCTGACAGAGGAGTGCAAGGAGGAGGAGCTGCGGTTGAGTGAGATGGAGGTGGGTGTGGGATGGTGACTGTGATGCAGGGGAGGTGAGGTGTGACTGACGCAGGGGAGGGGAGGCGTGACTGATGCAGGGGAGGGGAGGCGTGACTACGCAGGGGAGGGGAGGCGTGACTACGCAGGGGAGGTGAGGAGTGAAAGCGTGCTTGTTGGGAGCTCAACCGTTCCTCTTCTCACCCTGTACTCTTATTCTGGGCGTCCCCTTACACTCCCCTCCTCGCAAGCGTCGGACATCCGCCTGACCTCAACCCTCATGAACGCTTGTGGCTTGGAACTCAAACCATTTCTGCCTCCATCTCAACCCCCCCTTACGCCTCCTTCTGTTTCACTGTTTCACTCCCCTCCTCACAGGCGTCTGATATCCGCCTGACCCCCACCCTCATGAACGCATGCGGTTTGGAGCTCAACCACTTCTGCCGTGGCGTGCAGCCCACAGCCGGGCTTGCCTTCCGTTGCCTGCAGATGAGCATCAACGAGGTGAGATGGGTGGTGGAAATGTTACAGGGTAACCATGTTTCAAGCAGGGAGGTAGGCTTGATGCAGTGCGGTTGGGGTAATGGTGGCAAAAACATGTGCAGCCCACAGCCGGGCTGGCCTTCCGCTGCCTACAGATGAGCATTAATGAGGTAAGGTCAGCGGGGTTACACGGTAACAGTGTTATAGGGGGTGGACGTCCTATGCATGTGCAGCCCACAGCCGGGCTGGCCTTCCGCTGCCTACAGATGAGCATTAATGAGGTAAGGTCAGCGGGGTTACACGGTAACGGTGTTTAGGGGGTGGATGTGCTATGCATGTGCAGCCCACAGTCGGGCTGGCCTTCCGCTGCCTACAGATGAGCATTAATGAGGTAAGGTCAGCGGGGTTACACGGTAACGGTGTTTAGGGGGTGGACGTGCTATGCATGTGCAGCCCACAGCCGGGCTGGCCTTCT
Organism: Closterium sp. Yama58-4; assembly: GCA_947470075.1. Classification (NCBI taxonomy): domain Eukaryota; kingdom Viridiplantae; phylum Streptophyta; class Zygnematophyceae; order Desmidiales; family Closteriaceae; genus Closterium; species Closterium sp. Yama58-4. The sequence continues at coordinate 231,855 of CANIUD010000257.1, forward strand.
GCTGCCTACAGATGAGCACTAACGAAGTGAGTCAGACGGATTGTTACAGGGTAACCTGGAAGCAGGCTTGATGCAGTGTGGTTGGGGTAATAGAGGAACAAGCACGTCCACCCCACAGCTGGGCGGGTTTTCCGCTGCCTGCAGATGAGGCACACTCCCTCGTGCTGCAGCTGGGCGGGCCTTCCGCTCTCCCTCGTGCTGTAGCGCCTCGAGAACACCAGGGAAACCTTCCCCCGTTTGTAAAATGCCCGTTCGCACTCCCTTCCCCCACCCGCCCGCCCCCGCTCTCCCTCATGCTGCAGTGCCTGGTGGAACACCAAGGGAACCTCTTAAGATATTGCCTGACTCCCCTCTTTTTTCTCCCTCCCTCCCCCCACCAGTTGGGCATGTCAGTGGGCTGCAAGGCAGAGGTCGATTTACAGACCTTCCGCCACGCCTCTTACAACGAGCTCCACTCAGTACTAGCAGAGCAGTGCGAGGGGGACGTGGACTCATACTGCAAGGGCGTGGACGAGGGCAAGGAGGCGCACTCCCTCGTGCTGCAGTGCCTGCAGTGTCTTGTGGGCCACCAGGGGAACTTCTCTGGAAGATGCCTGACTGACTCCCCTCTCCTTCCCCGTTCCTCCTTCCACCAGGTGGGCATGTCTGTGGCTTGCAAAGCAGAGGTGGATCTGCAAACCTTCCGCCACGCCTCTTACTACAAGCTCGACTCAGCGCTGGCAGAGCAGTGCGAGGGGGACGTGGACTCGCTCTGCAAGGGCGTGGACGAGGGCAAGGAGGCCCACTCCCTCGTGCTGCAGTGCCTGGTGGGCCACCAGGGGAACCTCTCAGGCAAATGCCTCACTGAGACGGCCTACGCCGTGCGGATGGCCCTTTGGATGTATCACAAAGATGCTGATCTTGTCAAGCCGTGCAATCCTGTGGTGGAGGAGTTGTGTGGGAATCGAACAGGGGTGGTTGCGGGCGAGGGAGCGGGGAAGGCGGCAGCGGCGGCGGTGGGGGTGGTGGGGCAGTGTTTGCTGGAGCAGCCGAGGGAGAAGCTGGGGGAGGAGTGTGGGCGGCTGGTGGGGCTGATTGGGCAGCCGGGCGGGCATGTGGGCGGCGTGATTGACACGAGCCAGCTGGAAGAGACCCTCGCGCGACTGGCACAGGTACAGGTGGGTGCAGAGCGGTGAAAGGGGTTGGGAGAGGGATAAGCTGGGGGAGGAGTGTGGGCGGCTGGTGGGGCTGATTGGGCAGCCGGGCGGGCATGTGGGCGGGGTGATTGACACGAGCCAGCTGGAAGAGACCCTCGCGCGACTGGCACAGGTACAGGTACAGGTGGGTGCAGAGCGGTGGGGAGGGGCGTGGAAAGGCCGAGGTAGGTACAGTTGGGTGCCACGCTAGAGGGAGTTCGATTTCTTTTGGTGGTTACCACTCTCACCGCGGTGCTACTGGGTGATTTGGTCACCCCCCCTCTTCTGCCCAGGTGCCTCAGTCTGTCTTTGATGAGTCCGGATTCGCATGTCATGGATTATCCTGCATTTTCACTTACCCTCTCCCCCACTCCCCCCCGACCCTCTCAACCCCACACACCGCACCCCTTCCCCCTCCTAGTTGAAGCATGAGGTTGACGCAGAGACCGAGGGCGAGGGAGGGGGAGGAGGGAAGCTGGTGTTGACAGGCGCTACAGCCTTTGCGGCCGTTACCGCCCTCACTGCGGTGCTGCTGGGTGCTGCTTACCTGGTGTATCGCAAGTGCTTCGACCCCACCAGGAACTACACTCTCATGGTCAAGGCCGGGGATGTTTGAAATGGTGATGCTTATGAGGACATCTTTGTTGGACAGGTGGTGGTTGGACAGAACTGTACTTTGATTTCGGAATGCATAAGCTGTCTCAGATTGACTGCTGCAGAAGTGTAGCAATTAGAGTGATATGGCGGCTCAAACGTCGTGGAGGGTTTGGGGTGGATAGGAGATGCAAAGGCTTTCAAGCTGCCTCTCTTGCATATGCGTGTGAAGCAGCATGAGCGGCCATGTAGTGTAGTTCCCCTGTTGTAACGCCCTGTAGATTCTTTCTTTAACCCATTTGACCTGGATGCTGTGTAGTAAATAATTTACTGGCTGGTAGCAAAGCATTACTCTGCGCTGACAGCTTATGGCGATGGATCCTTCTCTAGCGGCGAGTGAAATGAGAATCTATCAGGAGGAAGTACCGTAAAAGATTGAGGAGAAGCAATTTGAGAGAGGCAAGCACTTGGTGACTGTCAGACTTGCACTGCTGTCTGCCACAGGGCTGTGTGTGGGCCTGCTGTGTGACAGGCATCAATGTCCTTTTACTGGTACTACCAGTATCAAGTACATAGAGGTGATTTTTGAGGCGCCAAAAAATCACCGCACTACAGAGTAGTGCACACAAGCCTGTGGTAAGCCTGCTGTGTGAGAGACATCATGCCCCCATTTCGGCCCATCTCCCCCCTCTCCCTTTTTCCTTCTGCCAAGGAAAGTCAATGCCCGGAAATGGCTCTTTGAAACAGGGGGAGTCGCACCAGAGAGAATAACGTAGGGAAATCAAACCAGGAAAGCCAAACGAAGAAGAATTGATTAGGGACTCTTGAGTCTGACTTCATAACTACCTGCTTGCCCACCCCCTCAGTCAGCCAGGAAAGAGCCACAATTTCAATACATTACCTCGTTAGACCAGGTGAGTTAAACCAGGGGAAATAATTTGGAAACAAAGCAGGGGAAACAAACCAGGGGGATCAAGCACCAGGAAGACCACGCAGGTATATTAAACAAGAATGTGAAAGGCGATGGAATGGCCCTGTGGATAAGATATCCCATCTGGATAAGATGGGATGGTCATGTGGATAAGATGGGATGGCCATGTGGATAAGATGGGATGGCCATGTGGATAAGATGGGATGGCCATGTGGATAAGATGGGATTGTCATGTGGATAAGATGGGATGGCCATGTGGATAAGATGGGATTGTCATGTGGATAAGATGGGATGGCCATGTGGATAAGATGGGATGGCCATGTGGAAAAGATGGGATTGTCATGTGGATAAGATGGGATGGCCATGTGGATAAGATGGGATGGCCATGTGGATAAGATGGGATGGCCATGTGGATAAGATGGGATGGCCATGTGGAAAAGATGGGATGGTCATGTGGATAAGATGGGATGGCCATGTGGAAAAGATGGGATGGTCATGTGGATAAGATGGGATGGCCATGTGGATGGATGGGATGGGATGGCCTCTGGTCGGTGCTGTTCCGATCAGCAGGAACGGAAGGGGAACGATCGCTCACTTATAGACGCCAGTCACACAAGCGTCCCTCGCGCACGAGCGTTGCTCACTAAAATGCGTTGCAGTCCTCGGAGTGACACGCGGCGCACCCTACGTGCACTTAAATTAGTAATTACAGCCATGCCGAGTAAAGCTGGTGGCTCTAGCAACATGGGAGTCACTGTTTAGCCGGTTGATCGTCGTCATGTTTCGTAAGGCGATAGCCATTTCGTGAGGCGCATCAACATCGGAACCGGTGGAACGACCAGAATCGCATGGTTTGACATTCACTCGATAATTACGCGGTTGTGCCTGCTGGAAAGGCTCGAGCACAATCTGTCGCAAATTTCGTTAATAATCGGTTCTTAGTCGTCGGATATTGATAACCAAGGTGCATAATCGTCCCTTAATAGGGTCTCGCTAGGTGCATAATCTCCTGCGAGAGAAACCACGTCAGAGTGACCAGGAGAAAACGAGAGACACACAGCAAATCGCTGTGCAACTGATTCTGTCGAAAGCGGGTGGAAGGAGGGGTCGCTTGGGTGTCCCGCTTGCACAACCGAGCGCAGTCATCAATACACGATTCAGAATGTGCCACGACAGCAGAGAGCTAGCTTCCATCCCACAAAGCGAACATTTACAGAAGCCGAGGCTGAAATAAACAGTGCAAACTGCAGAGGGTAAATTATCTTTGCGCTTGGGGCAATGACGCAGTTAATGAGGATTATCCGAGACGCGTCTATTGCTGGTTGAAAACTATTTCCAAACCCCCTCAGCGGCCCGGGAGGGCCACTGAGAATTTCTGGAAAGGCTGATTCGCTCGGCCTACAAAAACAAATCGAAACGGGATGGACATGTGAAACCTACCCCTTTAACGCCTGGAAAAAAATAGAGTGAAATGGTTGACAGTCGTCGTGCATGATTTCGCAATTTCACAACCACGCCCCTCTGTAATGGGTGTTGGCTAACAGCTCTAGTTCCCCAAGGCAGACAAGTGAACTGGGGGCATGCTGACAGGTGGACCAGAAACAAAATCTAGCCATACCGAATTCCAAACTCTACAGCTACCATCTATACAGAACCTTGTAGAATACACTTATACTTGGCCACAAACAAAAGTCCTAACTTAGTGAAGCTCGTCCCAATGCGCTGCTCTCAATAATATCATCAGCAGCAGCACCGCCATCATCTCCTGTCAACACCACACCCTCCACCAACTCGTACCCTGATGAAAAGCTCCTGCTAGACGGTGAAAACATCCCCTTGAGTGGCGAACACCCCCTAGATCCGAACCTAGGCGGGGAGGGTTGGCAGGAGCCGGGCCTTGGGGTAGGGGAAGCATGTCGGGAGGTTGGGCGAGAGGAGGGTCGGGAAGAGGGTTTGGGGTAGGTTCGGGAGGAGGTTCGGGGCGAGGTTTGGGAGGAGGAATGAGCGGTTCCCTGTGATGGTAGAAGGATGCTGTCTGGTATGGCAGCAGCTGTGCTTGCTGCTGCTGCCAGTGCTGCTGAAGCTGGTGTTATGGCCGGTACTGGTAACGATGGTGATGGTGATGCAGCTGCTGCTGCAGCTGCTGATGCTAATCTCGCTCTAGCTGCTGCTGCTGTTGCTTCCGCTGCTGCTGGTGCCATTGCTGCTGCTGCCTCCGTCATTGCGGGAGCACCCATAGCAGCAGCAGAACTATCTAAACCAGCCGAAGGGGAAGACTCCTCATCCTCCTTGTTCCCATCATTCCCATTTTTCTCACCATTCCCATCAGTCCCATCATTCTCACCACTCTTTTCACCCCGACCTCCTCCCACGTCCTCCCCACTTCTTCCACCCTCCTCTCCATCCCCCGCACCCTTCATACCCTCCCCATCCCTCACACCCTCCCCATCCCTCACGCCCTCCCCATCCCTCACACCCTCCCCATCCCTCACGCCCTCCCCATCCCTCACACCCTCCCCAGCTTCAACCTTCGCACCCCCCCCATCACCCCCACCCTCCCCTCCTTCCCCATTTCCCACCACCTCCTCCCCCTCCCCATGCAGGTGATATTGGGCCAGCAGGGCGGCATATGCTGCTTCAAAGGCTGATGAGGAGCTACCCACGTCGTCCCTCACTATTGCATCCCTGCGAATAGACCCACTGCCGGCTGTCCCACCACCAACAGCAGCAGCACTACCAGCAACAGCAGCAGCCGCAGTAGTAACTGCAGCGTTACCAGCAACAGCAGCAGCAGCAGCAGCAGCAGCAGCAGCAGCAGCAGCAGCAGCAGCAGCAGCAGCACCAACAGCAGCAGTACTGGCAGTGGTCCTGATAGTGTCTGTGGTGGTAACCGGTGTAACAGTAGCAGAGGCAGCACCAGCCCCTAAGGCAGCAACACCGGTAGCACCAGAAACACAACCAGGGGTTTGACTGGCGCTTCTGCTTGGAAGTCGATTTGGGAAGGCGGGATAGGGCTGCAGAGAATTTCCTGGAAGTTGCGCAGAATCCCGATGTCGTACGGGTTGTTCTTCCTCTTGTAGCGCATGCGGAAATTCTCGTACGTGGTCTGGAGGGAGGGAGGGGGTGGGGAGGGAGGGAGGGGGTCGGAGGGAAGGGGTTAACCCGAGGTGATGTTTAGAGGGGGTGTGCGGAATCCCGCGGTCGTACGGGTTCTTCTTCCGCTTGTAGCGCATGCGGAAGTTCTCGTACGTGGTCTGGTGGAAGGGAGGAAAAGGGGGAAGGGATAAACACAAGGTGATGTGTGGATGGAGGGAGGATTCCCATAAGTCCTCCTCTTGTAGCGCATGCGGAAATTCTCGTACGCGGTCTGGTGGAAGGGAGGAAAAGGGGGAAGGGATAAACACAAGGTGATGTGTGGATGGAGGGAGGATTCCCATAAGTCCTCCTCTTGTAACGCATGCGGAAATTCTCGTACGTGGTCTGGGTTTGGCGGGTGGTTGGTGAGTCATGCGGTTTGTCAAAGATATTCCGCTTGAAGCGCATGCGGAGGATCTCATACGTGGTCTGATGGGAGGGGGTGGAGGGAGGGAGTAGAGAGAAGCAGTGGTTGGTGAGCAACGCAATTTCTCAATGGAACGGTGGAAGGGTGGAAAATGGAGGGAAACACAGAAACGTGTAGACCCCACTGGATAACCACCGGTTGTATGAAGAAATGTTTTGAGAAACACAGAAACGCGTTCACTTCTTCAAACACAGAAACGTGTTCACCACCACTGAATCACCACCAGACACCGCCACTGAATCACCACCAGACAACGCCACTGAATCACCACCAGACACCGCCACTGAATCACCACCAGACACTGCCACTGAATCACCACCAGACACCGCCACTGAATCACCACCAGACACCGCCACTGAATCACCACCAGACACCGCCACTGAATCACCACCAGACACCGCCACTGAATCACCACCAGACACCGCCACTGAATCACCACCAGACACCGCCACTGAATCACCACCAGACACCGCCACTGAATCACCACCAGACACCGCCACTGAATCACCACCAGACACCGCCACTGAATCACCACCAGACACCGCCACTGAATCACCACCAGACACCGCCACTGGCGCCACTGCCACTGCAACCAAGTCTCTCAAGACTCACCTGATTGGTCGCCATAAGAAACGTGTGGAACACCATAAGCCCGCCCACAAACCACACGACTATGAACGTATGCGCCATGAGAGTCGAATCACTGCAGCCGGCGCCTTCCCCATGGCCTCCCACAGCGTTCTGGGCTGCCCTCCTGGCTCGTAAGAGTGTCTTTTGAGTCGACTCAAAAGTCACCTCGTTACAATGGCACACGACACGACACTTTCTTCCCCACGGCCTCCCACAGCGTTCCGTGCTGCCCTCCCGGCTCGTAAGAGTGACTTTTGAGTCGACTCAAAAGTCACCTCGTTACAATGGCACACGACACGACACTTTCTTCCCCATGGCCTCCCACAGCGTTTCGTGCTGCCCTCCCGGCTCGTAAGAGTGACTTTTGAGTCGACTCAGAAGTCACCTCGTTACAATGGCACACGACACGACACTTTCTTCCCCATGGCCTCCCACAGCGTTCCGTGCTGCCCTCCCGGCTCGTAAGAGTGACTTTTGAGTCGACTCAAAAGTCACCTCGTTACAATGGCACACGACACGACACTTTCTTCCCCATGGCCTCCCACAGCGTTCCGTGCTGCCCTCCCGGCTCGTAAGAGTGACTTTTGAGTCGACTCAAAAGTCACCTCGCTACAATGGCACACGACACGACACTTTCTTCCCCATGGCCTCCCACAGCGTTCCGTGCTGCCCTCCCGGCTCGTAAGAGTGACTTTTGAGTCGACTCAAAAGTCACCTCGTTACAATGGCACACGACACGACACTTTCTTCCGTGCTGCCCTCCCGGCTAATAAGAGTCACTCAATGTTCACCTGATTAGTCGCCATTAGGAAGGTGTGGAATGCGGTAAGGCCTCCAACAAACCACACCACTATGAAGGTGTATGCCATCAGAATCACTGCAACTGGCGCCTTCCCCATGGCCTCCCACAGGGTCCTCGGCTGGCCTCCCGGCTCGTAGGCGTTATTCATGATGAGGGCGAGGAGGAGCGCGCTGATGGCGAATACGAACAGGCAGAGGAGCGTTGTGGTGGTGGTGAACATGTAAAAGAACCGGTAGTTGCGCTGGAGGGAGGGGGAAGGGAGGGGGAAGGGATCGGGAAGGGGGTGGCGTAGGGCGGGAGGGCGGAGAGCGGAAACGGGGAAGGAGGGAGAGAGGAGTGGGGAAACCGGGGAATAAGGAAGGGACGGCTTTTGAGGCGCCTCAAAAGGGAGAGAGGAGGGGGGGAACGGGGCAATAAGGGGAAACGGACTGTGATGGAGTAGAGGGCCTTTGTCATGGCATCCAACAGCGTCCTAAAGTAGAGAGTGAATTTTTGAGACGTCTCAAAAATTCACTCAATACAAACGGCCTGTGATGGAGTAGAGGGGGCCTTTCTCATGGCATCCAACAGCGTCCTAAAGTGCCCTCCTCGCCCTCTCCTTGCCTGTGCACCGCCCCCACCCCACCCCCACCTTGCCTGTGCACCGCCCCCACCCCCGCCTTGCCTGTGCGTCGCCCCCACCCCACCCCCACCTTGCCTGTGCACCGCCCCCACCCCACCCACGCCTTGCCTGCATACTCCCCCTCTCCTCACCTTGCCTATGCACTGCCCCACCCACGGGCAGCGGTGGTCGAATCGCTCCACACAGTTGTTGCTGTCGATTTTTTCTTAACGCCTCAAAAACAACCTCAGCACCTACCCTGTACACTGCTCTTTTCTCACCTTCCCTCCCACTGCCCCTCTTCACCTTCCCTCCCACTGCCCCTCTCTCTCTCCCCCTCACCTTGCCTATGCACTGCCCCACCCACGGGCAGTGGTGGTCGAATCGCTCCACACAGTTGTTGCTGTCGATTTTTTCTTAACGCCTCAAAAACAACCTCAGCACCTACCCTGTACACTGCTCTTTTCTGACCTTCCCTCCCACTGCCCCTCTTCACCTTCCCTCCCACTGCCCCTTTTCTCACCTTCCCTCCCACTGCCCCTCTCTCTCTCCCCCTCACCTTGCCTATGCACTGCCCCACCCACGGGCAGTGGTGGTCGAATCGCTCCACACAGTTGTTGCACACACTGCAGTGGGAGCAGCGGGGGGGTCTGCAGGGAGAAAAAAGGGAGGGGGGGGGGGGGGGGGGGGGGGGGGGGGGGGGGGGGGGGGGGGTATGGAAAAAAGAGGGGGGGGTATGAAAAAAAGAGGGCGGGTGGTGAAGCAGACAGACGTCACAAATCTAGAAGCAATCCTGTCTAGAAGCTGTTGCACACGCTGCAGTACGAGCAGGGGGGGGAGGGGGTGGTTCTAGCACACACCACCCTGTCTGTCCAACCCACACACACCCACCTGTATTGCAGGCATGTGTTGTTTGAGTCGACTCAAAAGCCCGCATGTGTTGCAGTATTTAACCTTCACCCGGAACCCATTGATCTCCTCTCCACATCTTTAGTTCTTGGCAGGCTGAACCTTCCCCCCATAGCACCGCACACCACACCTTCCCATCCAGTCCTGCCTGCCTACCACAACACCCCTCGTCCCTCCCACCCGTGCAACCCCCCAAGCACCTGTACAGCAGGCACGTGTCACAGTATTTAACCTTCACCCTGAACCCATTAATCTCCATACCCTTGGTTCTGGACAGGCTGAACCTTTCCCCTCACGCCCCCGCAACACAACCCCCAACTGCAAACCTTTCCACGCCACCCCACAGCTTTCCACGCCACCCCACAGCTTTCCACGCCTTTCATCTGCACACGCCCAGCATCCCACGCACCTGTACAGCAGGCACGTGTCACAGTATTTACCATGGAGAATTCTCAAAAGTGATTCCCAAACAGCATCCCACGCACCTGTACAGCAGGCACGTGTCACAGTATTTACCATGGAGAATTCTAAAAAGTGATTCCCAAACAGCATCCCACGCACCTGTACAGTAGGCATGTGTCGCAGTATTTAACCTTCACCCTGAACCCATTAATCTCCACGTCTTTAGTTCTCGGTAAGCTTAACCTTCCCCCCGTGGCAAGCCCGCCGCCCTCCAGGCGCATGGCTTCTAGCATGTCCGGATCAGGGTCTGGCGGGACGAGGTTGCGAGGGACAATACCGGGATCCCTACATGCCGTGAAGACGAGAATGAAGAGGTTCTGAAGGGGGAAACACAGGGGTGCAGAGGGGTGCATGTCAGGATCAGGGAGGGGGGGGGACGAGGTTGCGCGGGACAATACCGGGATCCCTACATGCCGTGAAGACGAGAATGAACAAGTTCTGGAATGGGGAGGGACAGGGGGGAGGGAGGGATGCAGAAGAAACTGAGTGTGGTAAGGCTAGCCCTGACTGTTCCCAACACACCCTTCGCCTCCACAACACCACCGCCCTCCCTCTCCCGCCCTCCAGGCGCATGGCGTCTAGCATGTCTGGATCGGGGTCTGGCGGGACGAGGTTGCGCGGGACAATGCCGGGATCCCTACATGCCGTGAAGACGAGAATGAAGAGGTTCTGAAGGGGGAAACACAGGGGTGCAGAGGGGTGCATGTCAGGATCAGGAAGGGGGGGGGACGAGGTTGCGCGGGACAATACCGGGGTCTCTACATGCCGTGAAGACGAGAATGAACAAGTTCTGGAATGGGGAGGGACAGGGGGGAGGGAGGGATGCAGAAGAAACTGAGTGTGGTAAGGCTAGCCCTGACTGTTCCCAACACACCCTTCGCCTCAACAAACACCACCGCCCTCCCTCTCCCGCCCTCCAGGCGCATGGCGTCTAGCATGTCTGGATCGGGGTCTGGCGGGACGAGGTTGCGAGGGACGATGCCCGGATCCCTGCACGCTGTGAACACGAGGATGAGCTGAGCAGGTTCTGGAGGGAGGTACAAAGGGGTGCAGAGGGGTGTAAAGGGATGCAAAGGAAACTTGAACCTGGGAATGCTGCAATTCTCTGTCACCCCCTCTCCCCCTCCCCCCTGCAGGCGCATGCTCTCTAGCATGTCAGGATCTGGGTCAGGGGGGACGAGGTTGCGAGGGACTATGCCCGGATCCCTGCACGCTGTGAAGACCAGGATGAACAGGTTCTGAAAGGGGGAAACACAGGGGTGCATGTTGGGGTCGGGGTCAGGCGGGACAAGGTTGCGCGGGACGATGCCCGGGTCCCTGCACGCTGTGTGAACACGAGAATGAACAGGTTCTGGAGGGACGGGTAGGAGGGAGAAAGAAGGTGTACAAAGGGATGCAGAGGGGTGCAAAGGGAACTTGAACCTGGGGGGGAGCTCTACACGCTGTGAACACGAGGATGACAGGGTTCGGAAAGGGGAGATGGGGAGAGGGGGAAGGGAGGGAGGGTTGAGGAAAGGGTCAAGGACAGTGCATGTCCGGATCAGGGTCACAAGGAACGAGGTTATGAGGCATGATGTTTGGGTCCCTGCATGCTGTGAAGACGAGGATGAACAGGTTCTGCATGGGGTAGAAAGGGTCAAGGAGGGTGCGACTCCCCCATGCAACTCCCCCATGCAACTCCCTCCCCCATGCGACTCCCTCCCCCACGCGACTCCCTCCCCTATGCGACTCTCTCCCCCATGCGGCAAAACGCACCCATGCAATGTAACAGATGGTGACAGGAAGCACGACGATGCCTCCGGGAATCTTCCCAGTGAGCTGCACGGCGACGAAGACGCAGAAGAGCATCCCCGGTATAAGGATGAGCCATGCGATGCGACCCACCCGTGCGACCCATCCATGAGACTCCACCAAAACCACCCACCCATGCGACTCTCGCATGTGACTCAAACCACCCACCCATGCGACTCTCGCATGTGACTCAACCCGCCCTCTTATGCGACTCTCACATGCGACTCAACCCACCCACCCATGCGACTCTCGCATGTGACTCAGCCCACCCACTTATGCGACTCTCGCATGTGACTCAACCCACCCACCCACCCATGCGAGTCAACCCACCCACCCATGCGAGTCAACCCACCCACCCATGCGAGTCAACCCACCCACCCATGCGAGTCAACCCACCCGCCCATGCGAGTCAACCCACCCACCCATGCGATGTAGCAGATAGCAACTGGAAGCACGACGATGCCTCCGGGAATCTTCCCAGGAAGCTGCGCGGCGACGAAGACGCAGAAGAGTATCCCCGGTATAAGGATGAGCAGGAACGAGAGTACCAGCGAGCGGAAATCGGGACCCAATATGTACCGGCCGTAGCAGAGAAACACCTGAGGGGAGTGGAGGGGGGAGGAGCGGAGGGGAGGGGGAGCGGCGAGGGGGTTGGCGGGGAAGGGGGTGTATAAGGATGAGCAGGGACGAGAGCACCAGCGAGCGGAAATCGGGACCGAATATGTACCGGCCGAATATGTGTAGCAGAGAAACACCTGGAAGGGGGGGTTGTGGGGGGTGTGCGGGGAAGGGGGAGAGTGGGGGAGAGGGGGGGTGGGAAGGGGAGAGCGGGGGAGGGGGGGGGGTAAGGTAAGAGGGGAGTACGAGAGAAGATTGTGGAAGGCGGGTAGGGAAAGAGAGGGGGGAAGCGGGGGAGAGGGAATGAAGGGGAAGCTGCAAGGTGATTTACAGTAACGAGACGAGGAAGCTGCGAGGTGATTTACAGTAACGAGATGAGGAAGCCGGAAGGTGATTTTAGAGTTAGAAGTAATCTTATCGCGCTCAAATGCGACGAAATGCGACGAGAACCACGAAGTGCGTGATAGTTAGAATCCTCAGAATACGCCTACAATGAAATGCGACTCGGACTCACGTTGTCGCCCTTCCAGGCTTGGTACACCTTCGCCATGCCTGTCCGTCAGATGTCTCTTCTGTCTCTCAATCGTACGGCTACAGGTTGACGAAGAAACGTCGCGAGGAAATTTGACAACTCGTGGGTCAACGCCATCCTCGCTTTAAATTACAGGGAGTTGTCGCAGGCTCATTGCACACATGTGATTAAAGTAGAAGAAAGCATGTATATGCGTTCACATAGATAAGCTGATAAGCTTAAATTACTGAGGAAACTTGGTTCAGTGGCACCGTAACAATTACTGAGCAACAGTAACAATTCAGGGCACACACGGTTTGGCCAGGCGACGGTGCTTCTGTGGCGGACCACGGGAATGACCTACAGGCGACTCCTACACACAATAAGTAGTACTCAGTTGTAATCCAGCGAAGAAGCCATGCTCACATGGAACAGACTGGGTCTCTTGTCACTGGTTTCACCCGGAATAGGGACCACCAGCTAAGTACCACAATACTAGTAGCAGCAGTAATGGCCAGTCCCATCGACAATTATGACTCAACCAATCCCTGAGGACTGACCGCTAACTACTTCTAGGATGGTTCCTCAAGTTGACGTGGCCCTATGATAGGGTGCCGTGCTGTACGAGTGTATTTAGACTTCGCTCGCCGTAAAGATTGATGAGAGGGGAACAATCGTGCGGTCAGAATGTCGTCGTTAGAGTCGGTGGAATTTTCGCGATTGACGGGTTACGGAGATTCGTGGTGTGATGCACAAATGCTGTGTATCCTCGTCATGGTTGAATGCTGCCGAACGGAATCTCCAATAATAACATTACATATATACTGAGAGTTGTTTTAGAGCTTATGTTCCTCTTACACTGCTGTTGTTCCGTTTTTGAAAAGTATCACTCGTATATTTTCTATTTTGAAATCAGCACAAATTTGTAATGAAGTTGTTATTTTAACCCATCTGGTAAACAAATAACGGGGGCAGCTTCTCAGTCGACGGACGCTGTACACGTGACTTGACTGGCTGCCAAGCTGATGGTGTTGACGTGGTTTTGCAGTTGAAACAGCGCTTTTGGTTTTCTGTTGGGAAATCAGGAATATGTTTCCGTCTGCCCGAGTCTGGTTTGCTTCACAAGAAACCGTTGTAGTGCGCAAGAACGCCTGCCAGGGAGGGACACTTCAAAGGTTCTGTAGGTTTTTTTTTCAACACGATACTTTTACTGCACATATCAAAATCCTGAATTCCTTTAGTGCGTTTAGGCTCATTAGATCTCGGTTCTAAAGTCTGGACACCATCTGAAGTGTGGACACTTTGGTAGCAATGAACACGTCTGATTGGCTGCCATGCTCCAAGATTTCTCGCAACTTGTGTAATGACCTATGATCGGGTGTGTTTACACGTCACTGAGGGAAAATTTTGGTTGATGGTGTCGTGACCTTCGCCAGAACGATGCCGAAAGCCTCATCGGAACTCGGTCGTCGGACCCGTTTTGCCAGTGTCGACGGGAGGGGTCGTCGGAGGAGGGCCTGACGAGGCGGGCGACTGACGCGCGTGCGGGCCCGCCAGCCTGGCCCAGGGCTGGGCCGAGCGCACGACCGCCGCCCTCCGAAATTGAACAGCGACCCACGTTACCGGGTGGGGTCGGCGAACTGGCGACCCCTCGCGCGAGGGAAAGTTACCCTCGCGCGAAGGCAGCCCACACGTGCTGCCTGCCCGCGAGGTCCTAGTAACCCATCGCGGCCTGCCCGGACGGGCAGGCGAGGGCCGTGCGAAAATACGGGCCCCCCTCGGGACACTCGACAATTTCGCGATTCGCAGCGGTGGCGCCACGTGTTCGCCCGTGGCTTCGCATCGGGCGCATGCGAAATTTTTGTCGAGGCGGAAATAAATTCTCTCCCATCGCATGCATTCTATCGTCGCGAACCGCTACGAAATCGACACGTGTCGATTGTAGCGTCGCTCCGCGCGCAGGAGGATTCGTGCGTCCCCTCGCCGACCTGGGCCAATGGACGCGAAGTCGACGCTCTACCAAGGCGGAGACGGACCACCTGTGCCACTTGCGCATCCGCCCTCCGAGCACTGCCGAGCCAGGCCCTGCACCTTTGGGCGATGCTGAACGGGCCTGGGGGGGGGGCACCACCTCCTTTTCTCTGTGGAAGGTGGCCTCGCTCCGCATTTTCGGCATCTCTTTCGGATTTTCAAATTTTGACAGCTCTGCGCCTCCCCTCTCTCCTACCAGAGCCGTCCGCCTCTTTTCTTAGTCGACAGATATGGAGCCGATCTCCGCCGCCGATAAGTCGGCGCCGACATCGGCCGACTTTCCCCTTCGGGTGCAAATGGGTCGCGGTCTCAGCTTCACCTTAGAGTGGAACGACTACGCCGTCCTTCGCGACCAAAAGAAAGAGTTCACCGAGAGATGCTTTGGACTCGCCATCAGGTGGGACGCGGGTAGTCGCGGTAGTCGAATAGGGAAGATGTCGGTGCCGACCAACCCTAGTAGGGCGCACTGTCGCCGATTGTCTTCCGACGTACGTCGGCGGGCGCGTTTGACGAAGCACGTCGACATGGCAGCGTTTGCTTACCAGCCATGTTCTCATCCCTCGTGCTCACTCGTGCGCTCAGGTTCGCTTGGTTTGACATTGGGCGGGACGACCTGCGGTTGTGGGTGCTGGGGATCGGCCCGCTTCGATCGGCCATGAAAGCCGCCGACCATTCTTGCTTTGCTAAGGCTTTCGACGCCGACATCGCCGCTATCCCGCTGAAATCGACGTGAGCTGTTACCCCGTTGTCCAGTCATCGTTTTTCAGTGTCGGCCGCATCAACGCCTTATGCTGTGGTCGACGCCGTCGTTTATTGCGTGTGCAGCGGCGGCCCGCTTCCAGGGTCACACTGCAGCGTCATAGCCATCCTCTACCCAGGAGATGTGCTGAAGGCTGAGGGACAGGTCTGCAGGACATCGATCCGGCACATCGACCCGCACACCGGAAAGGGGAAGCACCGCGACGAGGCCGTCCGCGTCCTGAAGTAAGTTGTGAATAGTCGTCGCTGTCGAGTTTGTTAGTCGCCGACACAGGGAATCTCATGCTGACCTCCTCTCCACTACGTTGCTCCAGGCTATTCCGCACGGCTGCCCTGGCCGAGCTGGGGCGTCCCGGTAGGAAGTGGGACGGGGCGCCTCCATCACAAGCAGTGGTGGAGGAAAGGCTTGCCGACTGCGACGACCCTATCCGCGACGTGAGTTGCACGTTTAGGCTCCGCTACGGTCTGCGCGTATCTGTATGCACCGCTCATATTGTGCCGCGCTTGCCTGTGCTGTATGCAGAAAGTGCCGGGCACAGTGTCGGACGGGCATGTCGGCACCGGCATGCTTGCCGCGACGTCGTTCGGGTGGGTGGCCAAGCAGATCGGCCTGCTGACGGGCGACAAGGCTCGGAGCGCTGTGAGCATCGAGAACATCAAGGTCGCGGGTTTGAGGTCGCTCCGTGATAGCATGGTCGATTACATCTGCCATCGTGTCGCCGAAAACCGGATAGCGGCGCCGACTTCAGGCGCCGACGGACCCGCCGAGGGTGCGATTGATGACGACGGCGCGGAAAGTCAGACGGCGCCCCAAGCAGCAGCTGCCGCCCAGCGCCAGGAGGACTTGCCGGTGTCCGCGGAAGGAGGAACCGGTGGAGGACTAGGCGACGATGCGGCAGGCGCAGGGAGGAAGGAAGAGGAGTTGACGGACTCTGGCTCAGAGTCGGAGTCGGAGGGGGAGGAGGAGGACGAAGGGGAGAAGGAGAATGAGGACGAGGAGGATGACGAGGGCAAGGACGAGAACGATGAGGTGGTGGAGGTGGTGGCCGGGAAGGATGAGGCGGCGCACGAGGAAGGGGTGGAGGAGGAGGTGGAGTACGAGCTGGAGTACGCAGACGGCACGGTTGAGGCGGTGGGGTCGGCGGACGAGAAGAACGAGGAAGCGGAGGATGGCGATGCGGGTAATGCTACGGGGTCGGCAGGTGAGGGGAAGGAAAAGGATGAGGTCGGCGTGGAGGCAACGACGGAAACGGGCCAGGAGGAGGCGGCATGCGAAGGTGCGAAGGTGTCGGTCGACGCCGGCGAAGGTGCGAACATCGCGGGCGTGCAGGAGACGGGGGACGCATCTGGTCGGCAGGGCCCTGCAACGGACGACGTCGAGGAGCTGCGACGGGAGAACTTGCTGTTGAGGGCGGAGAACGCTCGGCTGCAGGGTTTGCTCGATGCGGAACGGGCTCGGCTGGACGCGTTTTTTGTTGGGCTACGTGGACTCGTCGACCACCTGAAGGAGTTGGCCGAGCAGGTCGACGACACCGAGAAGTATGCGGCGGAACAGCTGCGAAACGCGGCGGAGGCCATGTCGCAGACCATCACGGGCAACATCACCGGCAGCTTCGACGAGGCGTGGAAGACGATGAAGACCTTCGCGGAACAGGCGTCGGCGTGGCTGGAGGACTTCGACAACCCGGAGGGAAATGTGGCGTATCAACGCGCCTTAGCGGTCACCACCTTGGCCGACCACGTCGACAAGGTGGTGGGCGATGCGCAGGAGGATTTGCGGGAGCACATCACGAGCCAGTTGTCCGCCGCAGCTGTCAACATCGCCACAGCTGTGACCGGCAGGCTCCCCGTGCAGCCGCCGCCACCGCCTCAGCCCACGCCGCCCGCCCTCCCGGAAGAGCTCTTGAAGTCGTTCAAGGCCGACATCATGAAGACGGTGACGGAGGCCACCGAGCAGTCGTTCGTTGCGTCCGGGATGAAGATGTTGACCGAGATGATCGGCACGGTGGCGCCTGGTCGACGTGGGTCGTCGCCTTCGGCCAATGACGCCGACGCCGCGCAACAGAGGGCGGCCGACAAGCAAGGCCTGAAGAGGTCGGGCGACGGTGACGACAAGGAGAGCTCGAAGCGGAGCAAGGGATCGGACGGGAGCCGCGTCACGAAGCCTCCTGCGCGGAGCGTGGTCGACATGCTGAAGGCGAAGGGGTGGAAGGTGAGGGGAGGGTCGACCAGCAAGGGAAGCGGAAGCGGGGGATCGCGGCTAACGTCGATGCACCGCCTGGCCCGCCTTTGGACGCCGAGCAGACCCATCCTCAGGCGAGCGGTGGGAAGGACGCGGCCCCCACTGCCCAGGCGGCGAAAGTCGGAGGCGCCGGAACCACCCAGGGGCCGTCTGACGCGGTGCCGGCCAAGGGCAAGGCGATGTCTGCGTCTGCTACGGTCGCCGGAACCGGCACGGCGAAGGCTGCCTCTGCTTCAGTCCCCGGAACCGGCAAGTCGAAGGCTGCTTCTGCTACGGTCGCCGGAACCACCAAGTCGAAGGCTGCTTCTGGTACGGTCGCCGGAACCACCAAGTCGACACCATGTAACCCGCCTGCGGCAACCACCGGGCCCGCCGGCCAGTCAGGTGCGGGGAAGCATGGGGAGGCCCGTGCGGCCCCTCCAGCTCCAGCAGCCCCTACTGCCGCCAAGGTCGACGCGAAGGCTGCTTCGGCACAGGGGCCACCCGGGAGTAACGCGCTTAGGGTGTTGCTCCACCGCATGGAGTCCCACCGCCCGGGCGCGCAGCAGCATCCTGTGGTCGACGCCGGCCTCGCAGAAATAGCACGTCGCTCCGTCACTCCGCACGTTGCCGGCAAACCGTCCGATGCCCAATCTGCCGCGCGGCCGGTCGCCGCCCCACCGCCTGCGGACCCCAAGTCCGCGTTTCTTCGCGCCCATATAGGCGCACGCAAAGCGGCAGCTCCACCAGTCACTCAGCCGGAACCCGGCACAAGCGCGACGCCGACGGCTGTAAATGCGACCGCACCCTCCCCAGGAGCAGCTGTGGTCGATCTGGCGGCGGAGAGGGGAGTCAGTGCAGCGCTAGCCACCGGCGGCCGCGCCGACAGGCATGCCGCCCTCGAATCCGTCCTGGCCCAGTTTGAGGCAGCAAAACGGCCCGAGCATGCCCCGGCACTGGCCATCGTGGACACGGCGCATGCGGAGCCGTCGGCGACCAACACAGGGGGTTCGGCGGAGCCGACGGCCGCAACGGGTGTTGTCGCCGAGGGAAATGCGGGACGGAAGGGTAAGGACGACACCGGGAAAGGGAAGGCGGTGTCGGCGGGGAAGGAGATGGCGGAAGACAAAGGGAAGAAGCCGGCACGGAAGACGGGCGGCAAGGGTAAGTCGGCAAAGAAGAAGGAGGAGGAGGAGAAGGAGGAGGAGGAGGAGGAGGAGGAGGAGGTGGGGGAGGGGGAAGAGCATGGACGCCGGGGTCATGGCATCCGCCGAGACAGGTCTGGCGACGGGCAGGGGTGGGTGGGCGAGATGAAGTTCAAGAACCAGAATCGGTACATCGGCAAGTCCCGCGACAAGATGGAGCTGGCCTACGAGCACGCGATTGCGTACTTCGTCTACGACGGCTACGTGAGCAAGGTGCTCATGAAGGAGCTCACCGCCTTGAAGCCGGGAGAGTTGGATGAATGGAAGGCGGTGTGGGAGGAGGTCAAAATCCTGCCGACCGGGATGTGGACGGTGATGTGGGCCAGAGGCTTGTGCCATCCGAGAGCAAGGTAAGTCGGTTACCGACATGCCGTGTTTTGACGACCAAGTCGGTGTCATTAATTCTATGTGTACGTGTTCGCTCGGCAGGTTCGACGACATACTCGGCAGGTTCCGTGGGTACGCAGGTTCGGGTGATGCGCTTCATGGCGTGCTCTGGCCGGCGATGTGGTTCCCCATCATCGAGGACACGGAGGAAGGCAGGGCGGAGACAAATGCCAACATGTCGGCGATGGTGAATCGCGTGTCGATGTGCGCGGCGTATGGAAAGGTCGCGGCGAGAGTCGCGTATGGGAAGGTCGACGGGAGCGCGGAGGCGACCGCGGGAGAGACGACGGATATGGAAGGCGCGGACAGGAAGGCGGACGAGAAGGTGCAGATGGGGGCCCAGGCGTTAGCGGCCTCTGCATGCGCCCTCTGGTGCTACATGTCGACGCCGGCGTCGGTGCTCGGTGCTGTGGGCGAAGGTAAGGCGGCCGCGATTCTGGCAGGTGCGGGGAAGGAGAGGGGCGAGCACTTCGCGATGGTCATGCACGTGGTTATCGAACACGCACGCACTCGGCAGGCTCCCGCGGGGGAGGTTGCACATAACGTCGCGCCAGAGCTGCAGCGCTATGGAGTGGCCAGGGCCTTCGAGGCGGGCATTGAGGAAGACGAGGCCGACATGATCGCAAGAGCGACGGTCGAGACCTTGGCGTTCTGGGGAATGTGCCCCCTCGACGGGCCCAAGCTCAAAGCGGAGGGCATCGATGTGCCGTGTGACGCGAAGATGGAGTACGACTTGGATCACAGGGGGAGGAAGGGGGAGAAGGTCAAGCAGGCCAAGGGCAGCAAGAGGAAGAGGTAGTACGGATGCGTAGTCGGCGGAATGATGTTTGCTAGGTTGCTAGGGTGTGTACTATATTGGTATGGACGGCGCCGATTTTGGCGTAGATTTGTTAAATGTGGCCTTTTTTTGTTCAAGTGCTGTTCGTTTCAATATTGGGCTAACAACTCTGTGTCCCTGTATAACCATGCTAGCCGAATATCACCCGATGAGCCAAGTCGGCGCATATGTCGACATGATATGCACATGATACGTCGGCGATAAGCAGTGCAGAAACATGGTTGTCGGCATGACGTCGACAGTGATTTTTAGCCACACCTACTGTACTGGGCGACAAACAACCAACATCGGCAACATCGGTTCGCATGGACATTGATGTGGGATGTTTACAAACTACCAGAAACATCAGTCGGATGGGGCGGGGGGGGGGGGGGGGGGGGGGGGCTGTTGAAGTCTGCCAAAATCTACGCAGACGCATATCCCATGAGGGACTTCATGCCGTCTTCTTGCGCTTGGTCGGAGGACGCTGCACGGGTGCGGTCGGCTTGGCCGGTGCTGTCGACTTGGCAGGTGCGGTCGGCTTCGCCAGGTCGGCCTTGGTCTTCGGCATCTGCTCCTCCCAGGTGTCTGGAAAGAGGGCTTCGAGCCATTCGGCCGGCTTCAGATTGAGCGCGACAAGCCCACAGGCGAGGCGAAGCTTAGAGACGACCTTGGGGCCCAGCCCCTTGACTCCCATGCCAGGCTCTTTCGACTTCATCGGTTCCGTTTTCGGGTTGAGCACCGTGAGGGCGTCACAGAAGGTCCCAATGCCCGGTGCCGCGATCCTGTTCAGTGCGTCGACCACGGCCTCGGTGTCGGCGTCGCCGTCGCTCGCGCGTAGCTGGCGCACCGCATCCATGGCCCTCATCATGCGTCGCACTTTCGTGTCGAGCCCACCCTGCGTCGCGCCCTTTCCTGTGAGGAGGGTGTGGCGGGCGACGAATCCCTTCTCGGCGACCCTGTCGCAAAGGCGACGGGTGTCATTGGCGGTGGCGGAATTCCATAGGCGCCAAGCGTCCCTCACAGTCTTTGCCTCCCGCCACGGTTGCACCACGTTGAGCTCGTAACTGGCCTCCTCGTCCGTCTGTGGGGGGGGCGGGGGTTTGTCATCCCCTTTCTTGGCTCCAGCCCCCGTGCTGGCCGACTCCGCCGATCCACCATCGCTGGGAGTCTGCGCGGGAGCCGACGGCGGGGCCACCGGCACTCTCCGTGCTTCCGACAAGCGGAGTGCCTCGGTGACACGGGCTAGCTCGGCGGTGAGCCCAGCGATGGTGTCGTCGCGCTTCTCGATCTCCTCTAGGAGATCAATCTTCTCGTTCGCGGCGCGCTCTTTCTCCTTCTGCATCTGGGCCATGAGGGACATGTTGTAGTACTCGGTGTCCATGCGCACCGAGATTTCCTGCAGCAGTAGGAGGAGAAAAACGTGAGGGCCGCGGTGGTTTGGTTTACACTCCCTACTGCACGTCGGCGACAGTATCGTCGACTTACCTCTGGCTGTATTTGGGTCGGGTCGCGACGCTTGTTGATCGTCTCGGTGTCGACGCTCTCCACCCGTTTCGCCCAGTGCTGGAAGAGGGGGATCCGGCAGAGCTTGGAACCTTGGACGTACGGGTGCCATGGTGTGCGGACTAGCTTCACCGCTAGGTCCTCGGCGACGATGCGGCGCAGCATCAGGAGAGTGCGCCAGAAGTGCACCGCGGCTTTGTCGGCGTCTGACCCCTCGACAGCCTTCCCTTCCGCCTGCCATTTGTCACGGGTACGGGGAGCTCAGAAAAGGTCGGCAACACGACTCGGCGGCAAGCTACGAGGGCGTCGACTAACATACCTCCTTCAGCATGTCGTCGACGCCGGGGAATATGTGCTCGGCGAGGAGCTTCAGGAGCTTCTCGGAGGGCGGCACCCTGCTCCGACCCAAGAAGTAGTCCTGCTTGTACCCCGAGTACCCGGCCTTCTTCATCACCACCCCCACCGGAATGGCGGTGATGTACGCTCGCGTCATCTTGTCGAGAGCCCAGTGTCCAAGCTCCGCGATCTCGGCGCGCGGCGTG
This sequence comes from Closterium sp. Yama58-4, assembly GCA_947470075.1. NCBI lineage: Eukaryota > Viridiplantae > Streptophyta > Zygnematophyceae > Desmidiales > Closteriaceae > Closterium > Closterium sp. Yama58-4. The sequence continues at coordinate 253,909 of CANIUD010000257.1, forward strand.
CCGTCGATAGCCAGCTCCTGGGCCCCGCCCGCTCGAGCGGCGTGCACGTTCCTCTTGCAGATACCTTGTTGGTGTCCCACAACTACCGCGTCCAGCGTTGGTGGGTTGCCGCAGAGAGCTCACCCTGGTCGGTGTCGTTTTTGGCGAAGAACAGGTGTTTCTTGTACCAGCTAGCGCGTGTGCTGGTGTCGACCGGCGGAATGAGGCGGACGCCGTGAAACTGACCGATCTGATCGAGGACGAAGTGCAACCACAGGCCCGTCTCGCCGACGGCGCACAACTCCGCTTCGAGGTGCCGCGCGGCGTAGCTCTGCTGCAGACGAGCATCCTTGGACGTCTTCGAGTTCCGCGCTCCGATGACCATGACGACCGGCTGGTTCTCCGGGTTGATCGAGGAGGTGCTCGCCAGTCGGTACAAGAAGATGTCGGGGAGAGTGATCTCGCGGATGCTTGCACCGCGCAGGAGAGAGTGGTGGGAGAGTAGCGTGAGCACCTTCAAGAGAAGAAACCTCCACAGCGTCTGCGAAGGACCCGTACCCCGCGGGTTCCACGCCTTGGCCGCCCACGCCGGCAGCACCCTGAACATGATCTGGCGGAACTGTTCGGCGGTGTAGGTATCGCCGATGGTTCCGCGACGGCGATCGGCGCAGTTCCTGCCAACAATGCCATGGGCAAGGGGTATTTAGGGCGGCGTCGACAAAGATCATGACAGCAGGAGAGTGGTCGACGTAGGTTAAAACATAAACTCACTTGATGTCCCGCTCGTTCTTGGTGCGGATCATGTACCGCACCTCCGACCTGACCACCGATATCTCCCTCATGATGCTCAGTTCCGTCTCCCGGAAGAGCGTCGCCTCCACTCTCGCCGCCATCTGGCATGCCTTTATGCGCCCGAGGAGCGTGTGTACCGTTGTCGACTGCACCGGCTGTGTTCCTGTGGCGTTGTCGGCCCCCTTGCCGGACTCGGCATCGAGGTTCAACTCCCGAATCATGTACTTCACGTATGCGCGAAGCCGGTCCTTGGTGACCCTAGGGCCGTGCAGCCACACGTGAGACCGGGGGACATCGGCCTCTTGGTCCCAGTTTTTCTTCTTGTTCTCCCGGATGTAGTGCCCTATCTCGTCGACGTGCTTAAGCCTGTACTCCTGCGGAAGCTTGTTGCGAATTTGCTTCAACATCTTCGCCGCCCACCTCTTGTAGTGATAGATCCACGAGGTGTACTGCCTCAGCGTGCTGTTCCTCTCCACGGTTTGCAGGTGGCGAAGAGCGTCCATGACGAGCACGTCTACGCACGCGTAAACCATGTCCTCCTCGACGAAGTCTGCCGCTCTCCACTGTTCGCGCGGCACCGCCAAGTTCTCCTGGTCCTCGTCCTCGTCCTGGTCGAGCAGTATGTCGATGAATTGCAGTTCCCGCCTGAGTCGTTCGTCCAAGGTGCGCGGATTAGAGCTACGAGGTGGACGGTCGTCGTTTTCGTCATCGCTTTCCTCCTCCTCCTCCTCCTCCTCCTCCTCCTCCTCCTCCTCCTCCTCCTCCTCCTCCTCCCCCCCCTCCTCCTCCGCGTCCTCGTCATCGACCTGGTTTCCAGGGGCGGCCGGTGCCGACGAGGTACCTGGCCGACCATTTTGCGTAGGAGTCTGTTTTTTCTTCTTGTTGAACTTCCCTATCGGCGGTGGCGGAACGTCCGTGGTGAACACCCCTTCTGGGATCTGCGTCAGCTTGTCCAGATCGTAGAGTAACTGCAGGTTGTCTTCGTCGGTAGGTGTCGGACTGTGGTCGGTGGATGTCGGACTGCGGTCGGTGGTCGTCGGACCCTGGTCGGTGGATGGCCTAGCGTCGGACATGTCGACGTCGGCCATGTCGGTACACGTCTGCTGCTCTACCGTCGTCCGTGTGCGTTGGGGAGGTTGTTAAACCACTGCCGGTACTGAGTCACGGGTGCGGTGTACGCCCGAACAGTTGCGCGGCGGTCGTCCTCGAGATGTCCCTCAATAACGTCTATCTCGGCGTCGACCTCGAGATCGCGGGGGGTGGTAAACCAGAGACGGTACTGTGTGACGGGTGCGGCGAACGCGCGAAGCGTCAGGCGGTCTTCGTCTTCTTCGAATTCTCGCTCAAGCGCGTCTAACTCGGCTTCGAGTTCAAGCTGTTCCAGCTGCGCCTTGATGTCGGCGTCTACCGAGTCGGCGGGGGGTGGGATGGGTTGCGGCTGTTGGGCCCTCGGGCGACCTCTGGCCATGCGTCGCCGACTTGCTACGTCGACTCGCGACGTGGAACCTGTGCCGACTTGGACGAACAATCGGCTGTCGAGCAACCTACAGGCGCGATGACAGACTGGCAGCTGAAAATTCTAAGGGAACGAGAGAGCAGGAAGGAACGCAGGAACGGACAAGCGAATGAGCAGGCTCGCGGGGCAACGGACGGGTATGGTCCTGAGCGACTACGATGCTGCCGCGCGTCACGCACACCCCAATGCATCCGCCGCCGTGCATGTGTTCTCGTAAAGGCGGCGCACTGTCCGACGTGGCACGTGCCAGGCATGGCTAGCTGGGCGCCGCGCTGCACGGAAGGGGCGTAAGCCAGTGCCATTCCACGTCGGAATGGGCGTGCGTTACGCGGCTTGCGACCGCCATTGGCGCCCCAGTGCAGAAATTAAGGCAAGCAGACATGGATCTCCCGGAGGCCCGGGATGACTCAAGCACGGCGTGGCAACCATGCCGTGGGGGGCCTATGATCGGCGCCGACTTCCACTCGGCGCGCTTGGCAGAGAACGTGCCGTGTGGCCGGGTTTGTGTGCCTTGGGATGATCTGGTCGACACCGACTTCCCTGGCAACCCGCGATGCCACAAGACAGTGAAGATGTGGACGGTCCGATTTGCGCCGCGTGGGTTTGCACCGCTAGAGCGACGCGTGGCCACGACGCCCACGTCGTGGCAGCCTTGTAATCGGTGGGGCGGGTCTCGCACCTCCCTATTGGTCCGCGTGGAGGCATCCGCGGCTCGACGTGGCGAATTTTGTCCGCTGAGATTTCCTTCTCAGGAATCTCCCAGCGCAAACGGGTGTCGTCGGATTGTCGACAATCCCGAGGGCTCCCGAGGCCCCTGGGACGCCATTTGGGCCCGTCTGGGAGCTCGGAGGTCGTCGGGAGGTCGTCAATCCCGAGGGGGGGCCTTGTCCCTTTTGAACCGCGAAATCGGGCGGACTTTTTCGTCCGCTGAGGTATATCATCCCCAAAAGAACACCCAAGGTGTGGAGCATTTCCAAACTTCTTTGAAAGCAGACCTGCACCGCCACGCATAGGCATGTTTTCCAGAAAGGGGTAATCTTGGAACTGTTTGTGGGCATCCGAAATCTCGACCTTCTCGAGTGCAAAATGTGTGTGTGACTTGTGGAGAAACAGTGCTTTCCTTTCTTTTTGCCAGGCCATTGTACCCTTGTTTTCATCATACAGTACGGTTCAAATCCTGCGCTTTGCCTGCTGCGCTAGCGGGGCCCTTGAGAGCAGACGGAAACATATTCCGGAAACATATCCCCCTGTACTGTATCCCACACGATCCGGCCCAACAAGAGGCAGTGGTAAGAGCAGATCAGGGCAAAGCTGAGCTATGCAGTTCATTGCGGTTCATAGCGGTGGCGTTTGTTTCAGTGCAGTGCATAGAATAATCCTGCACTATTCGCAGTGGTGCAGAGGATCGCAGCATTCCTTCACAGCAGCATCAGCAGCAGCACAGCAAAACGGTAGCCAATCTTGCGAGCAAGCAGCCACCAGGCACCCCAGTTCAAACCAATCCAATCCTCCGTGCCACTGTAGCTTACCCACCCACCCAGTTTCTTCGTCGAGGAAGGACGGACGCTAGCCGTGCTTTTCCTCCAGCTTGTTTCGCCCGACCTATCCTTTCCCCTCCCTCGCGGTGGCCCTTCTTGGCCCTCCGTTCCGTCCATTCCCACCTCGAGCCCCGCTCCCGTTGGATAAACTCTCGACTGTCGCAGCGCGGCTCACTATGAGCTCGCCGAAATGTCCTCTCTTGAGCCCTCGGCGCGCCACAATGCCCCGCGGCGGCGCCTCGTTCCTTAACAGAGTTTATGGCTGCTTTTAGCGGACTGGCGCCGCCTCGGCTTCCGTCTCTCTAATCCCGTCTTTTATGTGACTATTATCAAGCTCTCGCTCTCTAATCTTTTCACTAAAAATAGCCCCTATTTCCACTAGAATAGAAACTCTAGCCGGAAACGCTGAAACTCCCCGCGCCCGTTTTACGTTCATACCCGTTATAGCCCTCCTCCTTACGGCGCATTGCTGCCATCATGGGTCAAGCGCTGTCCGCGCAACCAATACACGAGGAGCCGCAGCCGCAGCCGCAGCTTTGGCCTATCTGCCTCTCCCCCTCGGATCTTTTTTCCAACAACCCCCACCACTTCGGCCCCTACACGCCCGCCAATGGCGGCCTTATCCGCGCGCGCCAAATCATGGCGCAACTTCCGCCAGGAGACGCGCTCCCGGGGCTTCTTTCTATTTTCCTCGACCGCCTTTCCTCCCCGTCTCTCTCCCCGTCCTCCGAGTTTTCCGCCTATTCTCCCCGCTTGGCGCAAGCCTCCGCCCCCGTTTCTTCCGCCTCCTCGTCTTCCTCCTCCGCATCTTCCGCTTCTTCCTCCTTCTTCGTCTCCTCCCCTTCCCCGCGCACGCGCGCTCTCCCCCCGCCTTACTTCCCCCTCGTGCAACCGCAGCCGCTGACCCCGCGCTCGCGCTCGCTGCTGCTCCCCTTGGGCGGGGCAGATGACGTCATCCGCGCGGGCCTTCTGGACGTGCAGGCGCGCGCGGAAGCGGAGTATCAGCGCCTGGTAGAACGGATAGAGGAGGCGGCGGACCTCGGCGCGGAGCTCGGCGGGGGGGATGGCGCGGAGCTTGGCGAGAGAAGCGGGAGCGGAGGCGGAGGGGGGGGCGGAGTCCGCGGAGGCTATTTTAGCAGCGTGCGCTGCCCTGGCGGAGACGGGGTGTATGGCAGGGGGGAGTATGCCGGCGGCGCTGGCGGCAGCGCTGCAACGGCGGAGGGGCGCAACGCTACGCGGACGGAGAGCGGAGAGGCGGTGGAAAGCGGTGTTTATGTGAACGTGGAGAGGATGGAAGAGGCGCTTCTGGTGGGAATGGCTTTTTGGATGGAGTTTTGGGAACAATGGGGGGAAGACCCGAGCTCATCGCTAGAAGCGCCCAGGGCGCGGCGGAGATCCCTGGAATCTCCGCGCACAATGCTCTGGCGCGGCGGAGAGGTTGCGCCAGGCAGGGGGAAATGGGGCGCGGGCGCGGGCGGGGGGGGAGGCGCTGCGCCAATGCCTGTGATGGCGCTGACTAGGTCCGCGCAGGCGGAACGCGGTCCCCCCAAGGAGCGGAAGCAAGTGAGCATTGTATTGGCGGTAGGGGATGGTGAGGGGGAATGCGGAGAGGGGAAAGATAAGGGAGAGAGAAGAGGGCAGGGGAGGGGGAAAAAGGGAGAGGAGGAAAAGGAGGGGGGTCCTGGGAAAGTGGATCGCAGGATGGCTGAAAATGTGGAGGGGAATGAAGGGAAGAGAGGGGAGGCTGAAGTAGAGAAGGCGGAGCAGGAGGGTGGGAGTGTTATTGTGGCAGACCACATTGTTGAAGCACCTGAGGCACCTGAAGCACCTGAGGCACCTGAAGCACCTGAAGCATCTGGGGCAGCTGAAGCACCTGAAGCTCCTGATGGCGTGGATCCTTCAGGTGCGATGCCAGCAGCAGCAGAAGCTCCAGCGTCCCCAGTCCTTCCTTCACCAGCCATCCCTGTGACAGCAGCAGTCCCCCCTTCCCCAGTTCCCCCTTTCCCAGTTCCCCCTTCCCCAGTTCCCCCTTCCCCAATCCCCCCTTCCCCAGTTCCCCCCTCCCCAGCCCCCCAATCCTTAGCGCCTACCCCGGCCGCCGCTGGGGGGTGGTTCAGGGCGAGTCTGAGGGAGAGGGAGTACGAGCAGTGGCAGGATCTGTGTCGGGCGGCAGGGCGGGCGTGGGAGGAGAGGGAGGAGGCCGTGCAAGCCCGGGGGTTTCTCAGCCATAAGCGACGCGCCTCAGGTGTCTCTGCTGTTTCAGGTGCCTCAGGTGTTTCGGTGGCGTTAGGTGGTTCCTCTGCTACTGCTACTGCTGCTGCTGCTGCTGCCGCTGCTGCCGCTGCTGCTGCTGCTGCCTCTGCCGGTGCTGCTGCTGCTGGTGGTGCTGCTGCTGCTGGTGCTGCTGCCTCTGCCGGTGCTGCTGCTGGTGCTGCTGGCACCACCAATGTCACTACAAGCGGTTCAGTTCCTCCACAGCGCCGATCATCCCTGCCCTCTCGCAGCTTGAAAGAAGGCAGGAGAAGGAGCGGCAAGGAGGCTTCTTCTGCTGTGCAAGGAGGAGAGGGTGGTGCAGGGGAGGCCTCTTCGAGCTGGTTCCCTGTAGGCTTTGGTGCTGATAGCTTTCTCACCGCTGCACCAGCAGCATCAACAGCTGCAACTACACCAGCATTCAGCAGCATGACTGGCCTTAGTCTCACGTCTCCTCTGACTGGCATGGGAAGCAGCAGTTTCAGCACCATGCCATCCCCGTCCTCTTCGCTTCGGCCCCCTCGCAACCGCTCCCGATCCGCTGCTTCAACCGTCGACAGCAGCAGCACGAGCAGCTTGAGCGCGGTCAGCCTGCTGCCCACTGTTGACGTTACCAGCGTGGCGGGCAGCATGCTCCGGAGTTTTTCGGGCAGCTTGACGCTCTCGTCCCGCCCGAGCGAGGATGGGTCGGTTTCGGGGAGGAGCTTGAGGAGCAATGCGAGTGCGGTGGGGCATGGGAGGAGGAGGTGGAGGTCAACCACTAGAAACGGGCTGCAGCAGAAATTGGTGCAAGACGTGCTTTTACTGGATGGGACTGAAACGGATGTGCCGCCGAGCTATGCTGACGTGGCAAGGATGCTGGGGCTTGCGGGGTCGTTGGCCGACCGCCAGCCTGTCAGCATGGCGCTGTGTATTCTAAGGGTGCTGGACATGGTCGGCCAGACTCGGCCTTTTGTGCGCGTGGAAGAGGGGAGTGATGTGAGTGACTTGGGGAGTGAGGATGAAGGGGAGGGGGAGGAAGAGGAGGAAGGGGCTGTGGGGGAGGAGGGTGAGGAGGGAGAGGAAGGGGCAGGGGCGAGAGGCCCAGATGGGGAGTTTCGAGCGGAAGGTGGGCTGCAGCAGGAAGGGGAGTGTGTGTTGCGTTCCGATGGGGTTAGGGAGGGTCTTCACAATAACGAGTCCAGTCACCGTGCTTCAATAGGAGCTGGAAACCAGGAACGTGGCCGAGAGAAGAGGGAAGCGAGTGCAGGAGCGGAAGATGCACCAGCCGAACCAGAAACCCCTGCGAACGACCGCAGCAGCAGAACCAGGAACAGAAACAGGTTCGGGGACGGGAGGCACGGGGACGAGAGGTTCGGCGCGGGGAGGAGGGAGCTGGTGAACGTGGAGGAGGAGATGGAGAGGTACGCAGTGGACAAGGCATGCCGGCACTTTATAGTCTCGTGCCTGCTGGACCTGCTTCAGCTGCACGCTCATCACGCGTGTCGCCCCCAGCAGCCCTGCTTCAACCTCCCTCTCACTCCTGTCACGCCTGTGCCAACGGCACAGGGCGCTTCTGAGCAGGTGGTATCCAATCCGGTGGTTCCTGAGCAGGTCGTATCTGAGCAGGTTGTATCTGAGGCAGGAGCGCCTTACCGGCTGGGAGAGCTAGCAGAGGTGCTGCTGGTAGAATCAACAGTGGCAACTAACGGGATGAACCCCATCGAGTGCGCTCATCTGGACAGGCTGTATCTGACCCACGGCCCCGTCCAGGGGGGTTACATCTAGGCCCGGGTATTCTCGCCTTAGCTGTAGCTCTCGCCATGCAGTCCCTCCCGAGCCTGTGGCCTGATGATGTGGCGGAAGTGGCAGAGTATTTAGAGGAGATGGGGTGTGAGGAGGCGGGGTATCGGGCGCGCGTGCGGGTGCTGGGCAGCGTGTATGCTACTGAAGCGGACTGTAAAGAGGTCATAAGGAGGACGGTGCGGCCGAGAGGGGTTGAGCCGGTGAGGCGGAGGATTCAGAGAGTGGTGGGGGTGGCGGAGACAGCGCTAACCCATGCGCCGACTGAGGCGTCGCGATCGGCGTATGTGAGGAGGTTCTGTGATGCTCTAATGGATGAGTTGCTACAGGTGCTTCCCGAGGCTCTCCCGGAGGCTTGGCCCGAGCCTGCGCCCAAGCCTCCCCCGAGGAGTTTGAGTGGAGGGAGGGTAGGGAGCGGGGAGAGGGCTGGGACGGAGGTGTTTTCACCTCCGCCTCTCTCGTGCCCTGCTGCTTTGCCTGCCTGCGTGTCTCTTCCTAATGGCCTCACTGCTAGTTCACCAGCAGCAGCAGCAGCTGCTGCAGCAGCAGTTGCTGTTGTCGACGCCGAACAGACCTCACACTCGTGCCATGCCACCACCACCACCACCACCACCACCAACACACCCTTCAGCACCGACTCACACCCCTCAACACCTCCTGCAACCACCAAGCCTCCCAAACCAGCTGCCCGGCTTCCCAGCATCCTTCCCGTAATCCCGGACTCCGAAGCAGCCCCCATCATTCCTTGGGTGCGGGACCTAGCAGAGGCATACCTGCGGCTGAGCCGGCACCTGTCGCTGGACTCAGAGGGCGTGCGGCAGCAGCACGAGCGGCACACCGACGTGTGCGCGTGTATCATCCTGAGGTGCCTCGTGGCGGAGGTGGCGAGAGAGAGGGAGGAGGCGAGGGTGGCGGCTGCTGCGGCGGCTTCTCCTGGGTCGATTGATACTGCTGGGACGCCTGAAGGGGCTGGTTTGACTGGTTCGGCTGCTGCGGCTGAAGCTGCTGATGGTGGTGATCCGGCTGTTGGTTTGCCGGGACATTCAGTGGAGGCGGCGTTATTGGGAGGGAGGGGAGGGGAGGAAAGCAGCAGCACAGACGCACAGCAGGAGACGCAGGAGAGGAGGGAGAGGGAGGAGAGGGATGCGGCGATGGCGGCGCTGCTGGTGCATCTGGACAAGGCGCCGGGGGGCACGGGGTCACTGGCATGGAAGGCCATTGGTCGCATGCTGGAGCGCAGGAACCCGACACACCCTGTGCTGCCTGCGGTCTGGGTGCGAGCTGTGCTGAATACACACCTGGTGAGTGAGTCAGTGAGCGGGTGACAGTGAGAGATTGAGTGAGTGAGGGAGTGAGAGAGTGATTGAGTGTGGGTGAGTGAGGGGGTAATTGGCGTGTGTGTGGGAGTCATGGTGCGTTTGGTTGAAGGGAAAAGGCCCAGGGGGGAGAAGGCCCATGGGGGAGAAGGCCCAGGGGCCCAGGGAAAAGGCCCAGGGTCGCTGGCATAAAGGCCATTGGACACATACTGGGGCACCACCGCAAACCACCCATTCTGTGATGCCTGCCGTGTGGGTGCGGGTGGCTCTCAACACCCAACTGGTGAGAACCGTACCTGCTGCTCCAGGTAGAATCTGGTGAATGAGTGAGAGGGTGAGTGAGTGAGTGAGTGAGTGAGTGAGTGAGTGAGTGAATGGTGTGTTGTATGCCACCCTGCTGGTGCATCTGGACAAGGCGCCGGGGGGCACAGGGTCGCTGGCGTGGAAGGCCATCGGATCCATGCTGGAGTGCCAGAACCCCACCCCACGCGCCCGGTGCTGCTGGCTGCATGGGTTCGGGCTGTACTCAATACCCATCTGGTGAGTGAGTGCTGTGCGGGTGTGCTGAATACCCACCTAGTCTCTGTACATGCTGTGTTGCCCGTTGTGGTGTAGATGCAGGGAATGCTCAAAACACTTCCCCTCCCCCTTCCACCGATCCCCTGTGCTCCCCGTTTCCATCCCCCAGGCTGTGAACGAGGAGGGAACGGGCACGGACGTTGATGCTCTCGAGCTCTTTGACTGGTCACTCGAGTCTCTCCTCGTCACCCTCCCAGGGGGCCCCGAAGCTGCTGCATCCCTCCTGAAGGTCATCGACTCTGCCTCACAATGGGATTCCGCTGCAAGATTTGAGAATTCTACTTCACAATGGGAGAGCTCTGCTGCTGTCGGAGGTTGCTCTGGCGCAGTGCGGCTGTCCAATGCGACACGTGTCGACGTGCTACTGGCCATTGCTGCACGCGTGGCGTGCACTATATACTGGCGCTGGCCCAGGAGGAGGGACGCGCCGAGATTCGTGGCTCAAGTGCTGACCCTGGCGCATGGCACAGGTGAGACTGCTTGTGCCGCCGCTGGCACACGGCATAGATAAGTTGTTGTGACGACCTGTGCTGCTGGTGTATGGGCAGAGTGGGAAAGGGCACATGTGAGGCTTCTTATGTGACTGGTGGACACCCACGGTGGAGGATGGGGAAGGGTGCGAGTGAGATGGGAAAGAGAAGGGGATGGAAAAGGGTGGAGGATGGGGAAGGGTGTGAGTGAGATGGGAAAGGGAGGGGAATGGGAAAGGGTGCGTAGGGAGGGGGATGGGAAAGGGTGTGTGATGGGAAAGGGTGTGTGATGGGAAAGATCGGGAGATGAGAAAGTGCTCATCAAATTTATCTGTTCCTCCCACCACGCCCACACCAGTGGGTATGACCCCGGATCTACTGCAGCGGGCTCTCAAGATTGGGGAGCGCCTGTGGGGATGGGAAGATGGTGTTCATCATTGCATTCACCACAAGGAACGCACACCTTCAGATTTATCTGCCCCTTGTTCCGCCCGCCCACACCAGTGGGTATGACCCCGGATCAACTGCAGCGGGCGCTCAAGATTGGGGAGCGCCTGTGGGGATGGACCATGCCCAGCCCAGCCTCCCTGCAGCAGCGGTGTGAGGTGAGTCAATGCGAGTCAACACAAGTCAAATCGTTGGTGAGTCAATGCGAGTTGATCGGTGCGTCTGTGGGAATGGACCATGCTGAGTCAATGCGGTTCAGCACAGGTCAATGCGGGTCAACACCATGCTATGCTGCCTAGCACCCTCTTGCACCCCTCAACACTCCCTGCTTTCCTGTGTCAACAAACAGAGGCCAGAGGAGGCACGGGAGATAAGGGAAAGCTGCATTATATCAGCGTGACGCTCCTCTCATCTCATGCGCGAGAGCAGACAGTTTCTCACCATGCTATGCTTCCCCTGTGCCCACTGCACAGACGCCAGAGGAGGCACGGGAGATCAGGGAAAGCTGCATTATATCAGCGTGATGCTCCTCTCATGTGCGAGCGAGAGCAGACAGTTTCCCACCATGCTATGCTTCCCCTGTGCCCACTGCACAGACGCCAGAGGAGGCACGGGAGATCAGGGAAAGCTGCATTATATCAGCGTGATGCTCCTCTCATGCGCGAGCGAGAGCAGACAGTTTCTCACCATGCTCTGCTTCCCCTGTGCCCACTGCACAGACGCCAGAGGAGGCACGGGAGATCAGGGAAAGCTGCATTATATCAGCGTGATGCTCCTCTCATGTGCGAGCGAGAGCAGACAGTTTCTCACCATGCTATGCTTCCCCTGTGCCGCCGACACCACTCCTTCCATCCCCGTGCCCACTGCACAGACGCCAGAGGAGGCGCGGGAGATCAGGGAAAGCTGCATCATCTCAGCATGGTATTCCACATCGGCGTTCCGAGGGGAAGAGCCGATAGAGCTCATCGGCTCGCAATGGCCCTACAGGTAGATTTCATTGGCGCCTCAAAGGATGGCTCTAAGGCTCTCGAATCAAACATGGAGAGCTGCATCATATCAGCATGGTATTCCACATCCGCGTTCTGGGGGAAGGAGCCCATAGAGCTCATATTGGCTCAATGGCCCTACAGGTAGATTTCATTGGCGCCTCAAAGGATGGCTCTAAGGCTCTTCGAATCAAACATGGAGAGCTGCATCATATAAGCATGGTATTCGTCATTGGCGTTCTGGGGGGGGGGGGGAACCCGTGGAGCTCATTGGTTCACAGTGGTCATACAGATAGATTCCCTTGACGCTTCAAAGGGCAGGTCTCAGGCGCCGCGACTCATATCAGCATGGGCTGTATCATATCAGCGTGGTATTCGATGTTGGCATGTTGAGGAGGGACCTACAGCGCTCACTGGTTCACACTGGCTGTACAGAGTGCAACATGGTTACCAGGTTACAGCTGTGAACAGTGGCTCACTCCAGGTGATCCCAGATTCGAATTTTGTTTGATACTGGCCCTACAGGTAGCAATGTAGTCATACCATGTAACAGCTCGGTAAGGCGTTTACAAGGTAACAGCACGGTCACCAGGCAGCAGCAGGAAAGGCGGAGATGCAGCAAGAGGGACAAGGGCGTCTGTTCTGGTTGCGCAGGAGTTTTGAAGGCGTCTGAAAGCTACATCGTGACGGTACAGAAGCAGTTGGTGGTGGTGAAGAACAGCCATTTGTCTGAGGCTGGGTGGGTGGGCTGTTTTGAAGGCGTCTGAAAGCTACATCGTGACGGTACAGAAGCAGTTGGTGGTGGTGAAGAACAGCCCTTTGTCTGAGGCTGGGTGGGTGGCCTGTTTTGAAGGCGTCTGAACAGGCCTTCGTGTGAGGCTGGATTCATCTGAAGCTGGATGGGTCTCTGCGCCAACGCATGGCGCGCACAGACCTGAGGAGGGTCACAAGACTAACCTGACCTGATATTTGAAGCCGTGTACAGGATAGAGTTGTCAACGATCCGGTGATGCAGCGGTTGTGTGGAGGCACAGGAATTCTGGAGTGGAGAAAAAAGTGGAAGCAGTGGCAACAGCACAGCAGTAGTCGGACTTATGCAAGAGCGAATCGAACGTGCTGTGATGACTGGATTTCTGCAGGAGGCTTGCAGAGAATCAGAATGAGTTGACGGGTGGCAGGAAGGGGGATGCGGAGGGGGCTCAAGAGGAACGAGCCGATTGGAGCAGCCACAAGAACCCAAGCAAGCATGGCTTGAATGGTGGAGGCAAGCTGACAGGTTATGAGGGAAAAATGTTGCAGTGCAGTGACAACGTGCAGCGAAGCTGCTCATGAAAGGGGTGTCAATAAACGTAACTGGGAGGGTGTGGGGAAACCATGAGTGGTTTTTTGTGTTTTCTGCTGTTTGATTTGCTTAACCAATTACGTATATGCGTATATGCCTTTTGTTAAACCTATTTATGTCTAATGTTATACAAAAATGCTTATGGAGAGCTTGTCCATGCCTCGCTATCTTCGCCTTTGTTTCAACTTACTGCTGAAATGCCCTCCAAACTCAACCCCACCACCCTCTCAGCACTAGCCAACTTCTATCCTGCCTGGGATCTGTACATCAGTTCGAATCGTGGGATCAGCGACCCTGCAGGTTTTCCAAGCCTACCTTGAAAGATGCGGCGGCGTACTGGATAGTGTAGTGTGTTTCGCAAAGAGAGCAAGCAGCAACCGTCACAACCTTTTGAGAGGGAGCTCCTCTTACTACCACCCTCGGCACAAGCCCGCCTTCCCGGCTCCCTTTCTGCGTACCTTCGTTTTTCGTCTCTTTATCCTCGCTAAAGGGGCGGCCCGCGCTTTGCTCACTCCGCCCCGTCCGTCCTGCTGGTCAGCCGCTCTGGTTGCTGACAGCAGAGGTGGAAATTGCTGGTGATGTTGCTAAGATGAGGCCAAAGCCGTCTGTACGCATGCAGCAGCAGCAACATCAGCAACAGCAACAGCAGCAGCAACAGCAGCAGCAACAGCAACAACAACAGCAACAACAACAGCAGCAGCAGCAACACCAACAACAACAGGAGCATCATCAACTGCCACACCAACAGCAACAGCATGAGATATTACTGCAGCAGCAGCATCAGCAACATCTTAATCATCAGCAGCAAGAGAAGCAGCAGCAACACCAACAACAACAGGACCATCATCAACTGCCACACCAACAGCAACAGCATGAGATATTACTGCAGCAGCAGCATCAGCAACAGCTTAATCATCAGCAGCAAGAGAAGCAGCAACAACAGCGACTGCAATCTCACCATGATCATCAACAGGAGCAGCAGCAGCAGCCACCAGTGCAAGGGCAAGCAGGAAAAACGAGCCAAGCAGGGCAGAGGGCTACCCGGGTGCTCGGAGCTGCACCTGCATCGATGAAGAAAAAGCCCTCCCCAGTAGTCTCATCCTCGTTAAAGGGCATGGCGTTAGCAGCTAGGCAGCTCGCTGCGGTTTATGAGCAAGTGGAGCGTGCCAAGCTGGAGCGGCTGCTGGAAACGGAGAGAATGCGGATGGAGCTGAGCAAGGACATGGAAGCGCAGATGATGCAGATGCAAGTTGACATGGCGCGGGCAAGCGGTGACCCGAGGCACAGTCTAGGTGGTGCCGCCGCTGGTGCCGCTGGTGCGAGTGGTGGTCTCCCAGATGGGTTGGTTGGTGGTAACGATGAGGGTCGTATTGGTGGAGGTGATCAGAATGACAATCCTGGCACTGGGACGCAAGGGCTAGTTAGTGGCAGCAGGCTAGATGATACTGCTGGACGTGCAGCTGGTTTTGATGGCAGTACTGCCAATGGTGGTCAGGGCCTAAGTGGTTCAGGGCAAGACGAGCAGACCTTCAACTTCTCAACGCCTGCAGGGAACATGTTGAATCCATCAACTGTTGTGAGTGCACAGACAACAGCAACACCCAATCCAGTGTTTAATCTGTTCCGCACTCCTCCACGGCTTCGCCTTGCGGAGTGCATGAGTGCCCGCTTGGAGCTTCTCGTTGACCCGTTGGATAGCTTCGACTTATTGTCGCCTTCACTCATGTAGAATTTTGAGCTTCAGCGTGGAAAAAATGTGCCGTTACTCCCTTGAGCCAGTGGATGGATCATAGATCAGCTGATATGTATGGAAGAACCTTCGGGATTTCATTCTTGGTGTACTGTGAGGAGAAGTTTGCCTGCAAAGCACTAGAGTGGTTCAGCTCCTTGTGAAACAGAGCGCACATTGCCATCTAAGGACAGTACAAACAACATTCAAACAACAGTTCCGTTCCAGTCCCACCTATCCAAAATCATCTTGATCTGCGAAGGACACCACAGCACAGCTTTGTCCATGAACGTTATCACTGACACTACTGCAGTAAGGTGATTCCGCCTGCAAAATACCTGCACTGGGAACATCTTCAGCAATAAGAAAATCGAGGGAGAGTAAACGTGAAATGCAATTGCTTGACCAGCAGATTTCAGCGATGGAAAGCTTGAGCTTCAGAATCTGGTTGCTCCATCATCATAGGAAACATGCCAGCCAGATCTGCAAGGAGCACCCTTCTCATCATACACCCCACAGCATGTCCATCTCCTCTTCCAGTTTTTGTGTCCTGTATTTGGTCGGTCCTCCTTGTCGTTCCACACATAGACTATAACTCCGCTCTTTTCTGACCAGTCACCGTCGACGCCTTGATGAGGAGGTGCATACGCGAACAATCCTTTGTCTCCTGCTCATGAAAGTATTAGTTAGAGAGCGGAGCAGCAATGCAGGGAAGGCGGAAGGAGATGAACAGCAGAACGTGCCTGGAATGTTATGTCACAGTGAATATCGTAACAGAAGCAGGATGGACCATCGCTCTTGCGATAACGTCTCCCTTGACCAAGAATCTCTCAGAAGCCTGTCGTTAAAGCACTTAACCTGGCGTATGATCGTAGCGCACCTGGAGAAGCTAGACACTCGAAGGAAAAGAGGTATCTAACCTGTCATATGGCCATGATATTTGCAAGCTACGGGAGAGTTGTCATCCGGATTGTAAGGATTTCCGCAACGCAAGCAGGTCTGTAGGTTCTCTGCTCGAACGGATGCGGAAGATCCCACGTTGGCTCTAACAGAGTTGGTAGCAGACGATGCGGAGCAGACGCTAAGAAGCCTTACTTCATGGCGAAGCCTTTGCTGTACCATGGCGGCATTCTGAATGATACCGTTCATGGTCAGGGACGCCATGTTTCCGGGTCAACCTTGGGATTCTCCTCCCAGTCTTGCTGATGGTTGAGAGTTGAAGTCAGAACCAACACAAATCATAACGACAGATCAATCAAGCAATGTTTTCTGGCTTGGGGGAGCAGAAAACTTTATTGCATACCTTGCTGCTTTGCCTACGCGTACTAGCATTATCGGGTATATTCTGTATCGAAATAGTACAGTGGAGCTTCCTTCATTGGTTCCCTGCTGCCACGTGGAATCCCAGGCTGGAAAATGCTTAGCTGGGCAAATTTCTTCAAACGAAGCGTGTGTGGGACCACATTTCTCCAGCCTGGCACCACAAATTACGCTGAGGCAGATTTGCGAATTTGCCTATTGGTGCATTCCGTCGCCCTCAGCCGACCGACTCGAGGCAAGGTGTTTTTCCATGGATTATCGAACGGTCCCTGATCCATCCCAGACTTCTCGGCCCTGGCGCTGGCTGTGGTCCGTCTGGCCCAATAAACAAGTCCTAGAGGATGAGTTTTGAATCCTAATCTACAGATCTGGCTGCTGCTTGTTGGAATTCAGCCCTAGAAACTATTTTTTGGGATTCTGGTCGCTTTACCTTTGTTGGGGTCTCTGTCCAGTCGTTCCTCATCATCTTTCCAGGTGCTTGTTAGCTTGGCCGAATCCCAGACCAGCGTTTCATCATGGCTGCCCTCGAAGATTATTGCGATAGGGACCTTATGAGCGAGCTGTTGAGGCGAATGAAATGCGCCCCGAAGCCAGAGAAGAGAGTTATTCTGATCGGTGAGAATAAATTCCATGTTTCTTGACCATTTTTAATGTTTCTGATGGGCGAGGCTTTCGCATTCGTCCTGTCCTTGCCGTCCTCGTTTTGATAGCCGGTTGTTCTTTCTGAATCTGTTAAATTCCTGTTTCCAGGTCCTCCCGGTTGCGGAAAGGGTACACAGTCTCCCATCATCAAGGAGGAGAACTGCCTGTGCCATCTAGCGACCGGCGATATGCTCAGAGCAGCCGTCGCTCAGAAAACGCCCCTGGGCGTCAAGGCGAAAGAGACCATGGAAAAGGTGTGTTGCGTAAATGTGCGCGTCGATATGCACCCGGTCGTGTGAGCTGTAATATTCACGTATTCGCTTGTCCATTTGTGATGCGTTTCGACCCAACTCATCCCTCCATTATTCCGTGTATGCCCAGGGCGAGCTCGTGTCCGACGAACTGGTTGTGGGTATTATCGAGGAAGCAATCAACCGACCGTCCTGCAGCAAGGGTTTCATCCTTGACGGCTTTCCTCGCACGGTCGTGCAGGCGGAGAAGGTGAGCAAAGCCGACGACTCCTAACCGGTGTCATTTTGCCATTGGAATCGCCCTACATAGAGCGTACCTCCAATACAACATAAGACCGTGTATCTATCATACTTGTTCCCAACGACATGTATGGGGAAAAAGGGTCAGGAGGTGAATAAGGTGTTCCAACTTCTAGGTTCCTGGGTCTACCCTCAGAGGGGAGAATCACCGGCACGTGGGTACTTTTTTCAGACAACGTTTTTGTGTTCCTTACGGTTTCCAACAGCTTGACGCGATGCTGGAGAAGAAGGGTCAGAAGATCGATAAGGTGCTCAACTTCGACGTTCCTGACGCCGTCCTGGAGGAGAGGATCACAGGCAGGTGGATCCACCCTGCCAGCGGACGCTCCTACCACACCAAGTTCGCACCTCCGAAGGTTCCTGGCAAGGATGACGTAAGTAGTTTCCTTTACAAAACTGAAAGGATTAGATGAGAATGCTTGACCACAACAGTACGGAAACGATGTGGGTTGATTGGGTAGTGTCTTTCTCTCTCTCCCCTCACACACTCATGCACTCAGTCACATGTAACCACACTTCATCACACTCACCGATTCTCTCTTCCAATCGCTTACTCTTCCATTCGTCTTTTTTCGACCTCATCTTCCTCCAATTCCCTGTATTGCCGTCTTGACGGGCAGGTCACTGGCGAGCCTCTGGTGCAACGGAAGGATGACAATGCAGAGACTCTGAGGAGCCGATTGGCGGCATTTCACAAGCAGACCTCGCCAGTGAGTTGTCTGACACCCTATCCTCACGCTCACCAAGTATACATTTGGAAGTTAGAGATCTCCCACAGGCCTTCTGGCCTCTCAGATTCGCAGTTCTATACTGATTGAGGTGTGTTTGTGCAATTTTAGCACTGTTTATCAGCAGCACTCTTTTGTTGGTTCGCTTGGCTTTGCAGGTCATTGACTACTATGCTGCTAAGGGCAAGGTTGCTACTTTGCATGCCGATAAAAAGCAGCAGGAAGTTACTGCTGAGGTTCGCGCAGCCATGAAATGAGGCTAAGTGTTATGAAGTCAGCTGTTGCTTTGCACTACATTAGAGAAGCCATTATACTGAGGGCCCTACATTGTTCTGGTTTTCCTACCTGGTGGCATTTCTTAATTCAAATTTTCGGCACCATGTTCTCAATACCATTCTTATCTAGGCGACCACGGGAGGCTTGTTTGCACGATGTAATGTTGCAGATCTAATGTAATGATCAGAAAGATTTACTTGATAATCAATTGGCAAAATCAATCCAGCTGTCCCTTCTCGCCGCTCCTGGGAGCCACACGTGGCGCGACCGAACCTAGACTCAGTCATCCCAACCAACAGGAATGTCCCTTAGACCGCTGTTGTCGAACAACGGACGTAGCCGAAATGAAGGCACGATTTCGCAAAATTTTCAGTCACACCAGATCCAATTGCTCATGCCTAGCGTTAGAAACGCTCCCGCGGAGACGAACCGCGTTCTTGTTAAGGAAAATCGGAGGAGCGTAAACCCTTCGAGGGCCGCTGGTTTCCGCTACCGTGCCATCTCGTCTGCGCGTTGCAGGCAGAATGTCGCGAAATTCGTCCGCAATTTTTGCACTCTGTCGACGTCAGCCATGGAGGGAGCAAAAGTGGCGATTGATACGGTCTATGCGCGGTTTCAACCGGGTCAGATGTGCCTAAAATAAAGGATTCGGAAATATACGAGTCAGGCAAACATAAATGCGGCACGCCTCGTTCTTTATATGAGTCTGCGGAAGATATTTCTAGGGTTCTTCAGTACTAGGATCCTAGGAACCGGCGACATTGGAGGTGTTCCTCGTACCCTTGTTGGAGACGGACTGTTCTGGCAGAGGAGTGCATGATATTGAGGTATGCAGCTATTCCGGCCAAAACCGCTCTTGACCATGGCATTCAGCATGACACTCAGCATGAAACGGAGCATGACATTGAGCATGACATTGAGCATGGTTTTGAGCATGACATTGAGCATGGTTTTGAGCATGACATTGAGCATGACATTGAGCATGGTTTTGAGCATGACATTGAGCATGACATTGAGCATGACACTGAGCATGGTTTTGAGCATGACATTGAGCATGGGATTGAGCACGGCATTAAGGTATTCAGCAATTCATGTGGTTAGGATGACACTTGACTTGACTCCCAACATGCTCATCAAGATAAATTCTTCCAGGGAACGGTCATATCCATCAAATTTTCAGCTCTTTACTCTCATCATATTCCTCCCTCGTTTCATTTTTCGTTCCATCCATTTTTTCACTCTCATCTGTTGCACCATTCCCTTTGGTTTAAGCAGCATAAGCGCTGAAGAGGTAATTACATCGACATGAAAAGTTCATCCACAATTTCAAAGAACCAAACAGAGGTCATGGCTCGAGGTCAACAGCACTGTAAGCAGTTTGGTGTTCTCTCCCCCTGACAACAAGAGGCACTAAGGTCTGAGACTCTTCAGAAAGTGCATCATCTGCCGATTTCACTCAACGGACTTTCTGAAGTGGGCACAATGCAAGTGCTGCTAATGCATCCCTCGCTAATCCATCCAGTAAGTAATTGAAGTGCAGGTGCTAATACACTCCTCCCGGTCGTTTCTGCATCACAATCGTTTTTGCATCTCATTTATTGGATTTGTACAGCATACAGCGCACCCTATCTTCATCCTTCCCACCCAGCTACCTAACCCCAGCAGCGCTAACTGGTCTCCCTCTGCTGGCTAAACCAGCAGCTGGATTTTACGCACCATTACCGAGCACCACACATGAGCATTACTCGAGCATTATTCACTCCTGTAGCATCTGTCCTGGGGCATTATTCACTCCTGCAGCAGCTGTCCTAGGGCATTATTCACCCTGGGCCTTGTGGCGTTGCAGCATTGCCCCTGCTCGATCCAATCAAATTGAACCCACTGCCAGCTGCAAACAGCGACTGCTTGCTATCACACCCACTTTCCCCTCCCACCCCTTACTCTCGAAACAGCGCCTGAGCCTTCATTATTTCCACGCGAGCCAGGCCAATCATCCCCGCTGCTGCCTGCTCCTGCACCCACCCGCCCTGCACCTCCCCCCTCACCTCCTCCAAAGTCACCACACTGTTATCCAGCTGTTCCCGCACCAGCTCCCTCCTCCCCTCGTTAATCAGCACTTCCGCATCACCCAGAGCTGTCACCACTGCCCACAGAGCCTCCTTCTGAGCGTCATTGCCAGAAGGAAGGATGCTGTGTGCCTTGCGCACGAGAACTGCTGCACCTTTCAGGAGGATAATGATGAGTTTGTCCTTTTTGGATGGCTTGCGAGGTGGTGGGGGGGGAGGAGGAGAGGGAGATGGCGGCGGAGGGGATTTTTTCTCAGGGGGAGGAGGGGACTTTTTCTCGGGCGGAGGGGGCGACTTTTTCTCGGGGGGAGGAGGGGACTTGTGCTTGGGCGGAGGGGGCGACTTTTTCTCGGGGGGAGGAGGGGACTTGTGCTTGGGTGGAGGGGGTGATTTTTTCTTGGGAGGAGGGGGTGACTTGTGCTTGGGAGGGGGGGGCGACTTGTGCTCAGGCGGCGGGGGCGACTTCTTCTCGGGCGGAGGAGGAGACTTGTGTTTGGGTGGTGGGGGCGATTTGTGTTCGGGCGGAGGCGGCGACTTCTTTTCGGGGGGAGGGGGCGATTTGTGCTTGGGCGGAGGGGGGGACTTCTTTTCAGGCGGAGGGGGTGATTTATGCTCGGGGGGAGGGGGAGACTTGCGTTTGGGTGGTGGGGGCGACTTCTTTTCAGGCGGCGGAGGGGACTTGTGTTCGGGCGGCGGGGGCGATTTGTGCTCGGGGGGAGGGGGGGACTTTTTCTCAGGAGGAGGGGGCGACTTCTTGGGAGGGGGAGGGGATTTATTCTTGGGTGGAGGGGGAGAAGGAGGAGGAGGAGAAGGGGATGGAGGGGGAGGGGAGGGAGGAGGCGACTTATGGAACTTATTGAACTTGTCCTTGAAGGGGAAGGGCAGCTGGGGCAGGCGAGGCAAGGGGATGTTGATGTTTAAGAAGTTGAGGTAGGACTGTGCAGGGAACACGTTGAACGGGATGCCAGCGCCACCACCGTCACTGAGTGGGATGCAAGGGTGATGGGCAGAGCAAGGAGAAGCAAGGGAATAGGAATATTGGGCATCAGAGAGTGCAAGAGGATGTAAGAGCAGGGTGTGTGTATGGCGTTTCGAAACTTACACGCATCATTTATGTGGTGATGAGAATGCAGCACAGTGGTGGTGCTGGAATGAGTACAGTATGATGCTAGCAGATCTCCTCTGGTCCAATGGTTTCCCGCAAGTTGCTCTTGAATATTTGTGGCCTCACCTTAACTCCCTAGGAGTCCGCCTTGCATCCTTCCTACCAGGTGATGGCACATCACCTGGAAATAGCAGTCAAGGTTTATGGGGTGATAGGTGTGCATGCAGGGTCAATGAGTTGTTAATACCAACAATAACATGCACAGTGAGTAGACATCCTCTGAATTACCGTAGCCTGCAGCATTCAAGCAGCGAGTCTGGGTGAGAAAGGAGAACTTGCTATTGAGTGTGCTGGTAGATAGTGCAAATTGGAACCTCTCCATCTGGAATGCTAATTTGCAAATAACGTCTCTGTGTGGTCCTGGTGAACTTACCTGCCACACACGCGCTGAAGAGTCCAGTTGCAATGACCCACAGGAGGGTCAGCCTCTTCACATTTAGGCTACACACCGCCATGCTCTCACTCGTCGGCCAAACTGCCACTCCCAACTTTCAACTTGAAGTGACGTTGAGGCTGTCAAAGATGCAGGGCAGCAGCCTGAAGCGCAGAAGTCAGCTGCTCTGCAGGCAGGCTGGATGAAGCCTGAGGAAGACAGCCGCGACCAGCTGGGTGAACGCGAGGACGAATTGAAGCAGAGGCAAGGAGGAGGATGCGTTCTCGACCTCCAGGAACGGGTTTGTGGTGAGTTGACCTGACTTAGGAAGGAAGAAAGCGTTGCATTTGTAGCAATGCTGCTGTTGCTGGTGGTGGGTTAGTTGAGTGTGTGAAATTCGACAATCAGGGATTTGAGATTTGCGGTTCGGGAATGCTGTCGTTCGTGACTTGCCTTGGGATGACCCGCGTCGCGCTGTCGTGGTCAATCGGGTCGTCGTGTCCTTCGGGTCGTCGTGTCAGCTGACGTGGCGACGGTAGAGGCGTCGATTCGGTTCTGTGCACCTTGTCAATCGTTGCGATTCGCTTGGACCTGCGGTGCTGGAATGTCACTGTGGATGATCTAGTACACTAAGGATTTGCTGTACGTTTCCTCCCACCGTAAATTATATCCTGCATCAAAATTTGGCTACAAAATACAAATGTATTGTATCTGTAATAACATTCGCAAAGCTTACAATGTAAACATGTGAAAGATACGAAACTCAAAGATCATACATGGTTGTTTCCTAGTAGTGGGTCAGGTGAACGATACGATTCGGGAGTAGTAGATCTAAGTAAAGCCGAAGGGGACGGCACATGGGAGGGGGGTAGGTTTGAGTACACTGGTACAGGGTCAGCTGCGACCGGAGTGAACGGTGCTGGTGAGGGGTGCATGGCAGGCAGGCTATGGGTTGCTCCTGCCGGAGAGGGGTATGGTATGGGTTGCACCTGCTCACTTTGTGGATGCAAGGTAACCTCGAGAAAGCTCATCTCCATATTTGGTCCATCCCTCCTGCGCTGCCTCCTGTGCCCGTGCCTTCTCCCCCTCTCTCGGCCTCTTTCCTCCTCACTCCCTCTCTCTCTCACTCCCCCTCCCCCCCACCCACTCCACCACAGGCCCAACATGCGTTGCTGCCTCCCTTGGTGCGATCTTCCCTGCTCCCTCGGCTGCCCCGGTTGCTCTCGACTGTCTTCCCTTCCTACGCCCACTGCCACTCCCCCTCCCTCCTCTCTCCCTTGCCCATCCTCATTCCTCTCTTGCACCCCCTCCCTCTCCTCCTCCGCTCTCCTCGCTCTGTACCGCACTACAATCTCCTGGTACCACAGGTCACCGCTCACTCTAAATCTTGACACAGGTGTGTGCCTCAGCATGTCCGAGAAACTTCCAGGAAACAATCGCAACCGCTGGATTTTTTATCCAATGGTTGGGGAGGAGAGGAAGCGCATGGGGGTGGGGTGTTGGTGGGGAATGGGGTGAGAGAGGGAGGGAGGGAGTGGGAGGTGAGTAAAACGTCTGCAGGAAAATTCAGGAGGAATATTTACTGAGACAATTAGCAAAAACCAATTGCAATGGCTTATTAAGGAAAGGAAGGAGTGTTCTTATAAAGGCTTGGCAGCAGGCATGACTGATGAGAGGTGTTGCAATTTGAGAGGTGTTATCGCCACCTCCAAAGCAGCTCCGACATGCTTACGCGGCCCTATCATTATATAAGTTAACATGCTTACGTAAGGCCAGGTGTCGGTGCGAGGAGGGGGAGCAGATCGGCCAACAAGCCTTGCAAGTAAGCGACGCTCTGCAAGCTCCATCTGCAGAAAGAGAGGGTGCGGGGGCGGGGGGGGGGGGAGGGATGGCGGAAAGGAGGATGCTGGTGAATGGCGGAAAGGAGGATGCTGGTGAATGGCGGAAAGGAGGATGCTGGTGAATGGCGGAAAGGATGATGCTGGTGAATGGCGAGGAAGAGTCTGGAGTTTGAAAGAGTTGAGTTTATCGAGCTCTGGTGGTGTATTCGCTGGTAGGTAGTGGAAGTAGCAGGATGGGAAGGAGGTGCAAGGAAGTGCCTTGGAACGATTTATATTGAGTATGAAGTGTACTTACAGAAAGCATATGAAATCTGATGTGGATGGCGAGAAGGATTAGCAGGATGCAGAAGAGGAGGAACGGACGAACGGAATCGAGAACTGATATGATTGTTACTGTAGCCTGGATGAAGATGTACAGGGACATCATGCTCTGTAGTGAGGAAGGCAACAACGAGGATGAAAAGGTAGTGGTATATTACGATGTGAACAAAGTGAACATATGTATCATCGTTTATAAGGACTAGGTAAGGAAGGACGACACAAAGGAAGAAATCAGAAAAACAGCATAGGAACAGAGGAAAACGATGGCACGGATCGGGTATCAGAGGGCGAAATGCAGAGGGCGAAATGCAGAGGGCGAAATGCAGAGGGCGAAATGCAGAGGGCGAAATGCAGAGGGCGAAATGCAGAGGGCGAAATGCAGAGGGCGAAATGCAGAGGGCGAAATGCAGAGGGCGAAATGCAGAGGGCGAAATGCAGAGGGCGAAATGCAGAGGGCGAAATGCAGAGGGCAGGGCAGGGGTGAGGCAACAGCGGACAAGGTTGGTGTGGGGGAATGGGGGTGAACGTTGGGATTGGAAGGTAGAAGGAGTAGAAGCAAAAGATGCCAGGAGCAGGGAGTAGGAAGCAAAAGAAGCCAGGAGCAGGGAGTAGGAAGCATCAGCAACAGCAGCAGCAGCACATACCACGTTGTTGTAATGTGCACCAGCCAAGCCAAGGCTTGCAATCACCAGGTACAGAATGCTGGGGGTATGGGGACCCGGGAAGGGCGTGGGGGAACGGGGGAAGTTGCGAAGGGTTAGACCACAGGTTCGGCAACTCACAGGCTCGGCGAATCATATACACGGCAACTCAGAAGCTAGCCAGCTCACAAGTTCGGCAACTCATATGCATGGCAAGCCACTCAGAGGCTAGTCAACTCAAAGGTACGACATGGCGATTCAGAGGGTAGATGGGTGAGCATAGATGCTGCCAGGCCATCAAGCTGGGCTGCGATAGGGACACCATCATTCTTGCTGCTACCACAGGCTCGGCCACGCACAGGCTCGGCAACTCACAGGCTCGGCCGCTCACAGGTTCAGTTCGGCGACTCACAGGTTCGGCAACTCACAGGTAAGACACGGCGATCCAGAGGGTTTGAGAAGTGAGCATGGATGCTGCCATGCCATCTAGACGGGTGGGGATAAGAACAGCATCCCTGCTTCTACCATAGGCTCGGCAACTCACAGGTAAGACATGGCGATCCAGAGGGTTTGAGAAGTGAGCATGGATGCTGCCATGCCATCAAGAAGGGCAGCGATTGGCACATCAGTCCTGCTGCTACCACCATCACCACCACTGCCACTGCTACCATCACCAGTGGTGTTGCTGCTGCCCGAAATGTTACTACTGGAACTGCTGGTGCTGCTGGTACTGCTGCTGCCAGTGGTGCTGTCTGAAAGGTAGCTATACCCATAAAGCGACATGTCGGGATGATAACCGCCACCAACACTGCTGCTGCTGCTGCCGCTGGTGCTGCCGCTGGTGCTGCCGCTGGTGCTGCTGCTGCTGCTGCTGCTGCTGCTGCTGCTGCCGGTGGTGCTGCCGGTGCTGCCGGCGGTGCTGGTGATGTAAGTATGATCGGTAGGTGACATGTCGGGATAGTAATCGCTACCAGAACTGCTGCCAGCACCGCCACCGACAAGGCCGCTGATGCTGCTGCCACTGTCGCCACCGCTGCTGGCATGTGAAGGAAGGGCAGCAGCAGGGGGGTTGCCGAGGGATGTGTTTGCAGCAGCAGGCGCGCCAGTGGTGCTGTTGACAATGATGCCAGCTGGGAGGCACAGGGAGGTGCAATAGGAGAAGCAGGGGGAATGGCACAAGGGTAGGCAGATGCACACGCATTGGTGGTATTAGCAGCAGCAGCAGGGGCGCCAGTGGTGCTGCTGACAATGATGCCAGCTGGGAGGGAAGAGAGGAGTCCAGAGAGGGGCAGATGGGTGGTGAGAGGTGAAGAGGAGTTCACCAGGTGAACGGTATTTGAGTATTACTTTTCCACTCTTTTTTTTTTTTTGGGCATGTTCTATGTTTAGACATGTTGTCAGTTACGTTCCGAGGCACGTTACAAGGTACATTTTGAGGTATGTTGTTTTGAGGTGCGTTTTAAGGCACGTTCTGAGGTGCCACAATAATTTCCTGGAAACAACATGACCGGCAAAACCACACATTTCTGGTTGTGCACATATAGGGTGCTTATGCACTCACAGAGGAAGGCATATATGGGGCAGCGCTAAGAAGAAGGCACGTCTGGATTTGCATTGCACTCACAGAGAAAGGCACGTGCGGGATTGCACTTACAGAGAAAGGCGGCGATATTGAGGAGGCAGCCCAGCAGCGCTAAGCAGAAGGCATGTCTGGAATTGCATTGCACTCACAGAGAAAGGCGGCAATATAGAGGAGACAGCCCAGCAGCAGTAGGCACGCGAACACCCGCTTGGTGCCCTTAAAGCCCGCCTCCCACTTGGCGTCCAACAGAGGCTCCATGCCAGCTGTGCCGTTTGGCGCCTGTAGCGCGTCCAACGTGGCCTCAGAGGAGGACCGCGGGATGACAGGTGGCAGCACCAGGTGCACCGCCTCTATCCACGTGGAGACCTCTGATTCGCCCGATGCGGTCACTGGCAGACGCGGCGGAGGGTGGGGGAGGGGTTGGGGAAGACGTGGGGAAAGGTGGGATGGTGAGGGGGGGAGGGGGGGGCACACGTTTTTGAAGGCCATAGGCATAGGGGGGAATGCACTGAACGGATATCGGCTAGAAGGTTTTTAGAGGTTTTTAGAGGTTATGAACGAAGACAGTGAACTAGGATATGCAAAATTGGGTCAAGGTTATACTACTATTTCTGGCAATGCTACTATATGTGGCAATATTACTATCTTTTGCCAGTGATCTGATATCTTACCGAATTGGAAGTCTATCAGATCGCCACCGTCCCCTCCTCCGCTACCGCCGCGTTTCTTGCCGCCCTTGCCTCCCTCGTGGCTACAGCTGCTGTCGTCACTACAGTAACTGCTACAGTAGCTGCTACAGCTGCCGCTACAGCTGCCGTCACTCTCCTCCCCTCCCCTCGTGTAGCGGCCTTCTGCCGGGTCGTAATACTCGTTTATGGCAGCCCCGTTATGCGCCTCCGCGTGGCAGGAAACGCTGCAGGATTTCTCTAGTATAATACAATCCGGGGATGCTCCTGAATCCCCGTTACAAGCCCCTGTATCGGCATCAATCTTGTGCTTCTCCTTTAGCTCTTTAACAGGACTTTTACTCTTGCTACGTTCCCCTTCGCCCGCGTCCCGCACGTGGCCCCCATCCCCGTTATAAACAACCTGCGTTCCAACAAAGAACGACGACCCAGGCCCATGTATCACCACAGATAGCGGACGCTGATCGCTACTTTCACTCCCCCTCCGTTCCGCATCCCCATTCGTCCGCCCATTCCCCCGTTCCCCCTCATCGTCACCCTCATGCGCATTCGCGGATTCCGCCGCAGCTCTCCGCACGCCCCCCCTCGTCCTGCTCCTGCTCCTTCCCTGCGCCTCCCTTTCCCCCCCTTCCGCGCGACGCGCAACCCTCCTTGCGCCCCTCGCTGCGCGCGCGCCGAACCACATCCTCTGCGCCGACGCTCTGCCGCGCAATCTTTCCTCCGCGCTACCTCCTCCCGCGCTCTCCGTCGCGCCACCCCCGTCGGCAAACTCGGGGCCAAGCGCATTCTCGCCGCCGCGACTGCTGGTGACGTCATCGTCCGCGCGGCCCGGACTAGAGTTACTGGAGCTGCCGTTGCTGCCGCTGCCGCTGCTGCTGCTGCTGCTGCTGCTGCTGGCTGTGGAGTCGTTACTCGTACTGGAACCGAACCTGCTGTCGGAGCTGCTTGTAGCGGAGTCGTTATTAACGAAGCATTGCGTCAGTCGTGCGTTTGACCACGCTGCGCTCGCGCTCGTTATTGTCACGCCGAAGCATCCGCTGCTGCGGATGCTGCCGGATCTCTGCCCGATGGCGGCGTTGGCGCCGTCGGAACTCGGATCCTGGCCGTCGATCACGATCTCGACATGGTCGCTGCGCGCGAGCAGCAAGCGCCTGGCTTCCGCTTCCGCCTCGTCTTCCGCCTCCGCTCCTGCTTGCACTTCCGCTTCCGCTTCACGAGCGGGAGTAGAAGCGATAGCAGATGAAGGGACTAAAGGAGAATCGCTGGCAGAAGACGTGACTAAAGTAGAGCCGCTGCTACTGCTGCTGCCTCCGTCGGCGGCGGCGCATTCGCCGCAACCTGGGCTGCTGGTGTTCTGATGGAAGCACCTGCGGTCCGGGGGCTGATGCTCCATGCTAGTTAGTCCTGTTTGGATAGAGGTTGATACTTCTCACTAAACTCGCTATGGTGACTTCCGATTCGACTTAGTAGTCAACTCTGCCTGTATAAACCTTGACCCTCGCTATAGTAGTAGTTCTAGCTAGCCATAGCACGCCCAGCCGCTAAAATCGCAGCCACCGCTGCAAGCACATCGCGTTGCGTTACATGCACGGCGTTCATGAGCTCACGAACACACAGAAAATGTCGAAACTACTGACACCCAGAAGTGTTGAAATGCATGGCGAGTGCATGCACTCTGACAAATGCTTCAACTCGGAGATGTGTGCGCCAAGACAACTCTCGAAAGAACGATATTTCCCTTTAGCTTGTTCACTATTCAGTTCTGCATTTGTATTTTTTGAGCGTATTGCGCGGAGCTACTCGATAATACCACCCTCCAGCTTGGGCGCAGCAGAAGCCTTCCGCTGGAAAGGCAGAATACGCCGGTAGTTATCGCCAACTCTGGAAATGCCGACTAATGGTCCCCACGAATTCGAGGAAGCTTGACAGCTTCACAACCAGCTGGACACGCTGACTTGTTGAAACAACAAACGGCTGCTTGTCGAAGTTGGTCGGAGACTCGGAGGGGAAAGAAAGCAGCAGGGAAGAAACATCGCTTCACTTCGAAATTCACGCGAATTTCAGTTTCCCATCACCGTTGGGATGATGGTAGCGCGTGCGATACGTAAACCTCGACAAAAATGGACGGTTGAGATGTGACGGTGGGGTGCTACGATTCCGGGGGTATGCGCTGCCAATTGCTGCCGAGTTCGTGTTGCCCACTTGGGAAATGCGGAATTGGATTGGAATGGAAGGGAACACGCGGCCAATGTCACAGTTGGGAGAATGACGTCAGTCCGCGGGGTCTGTGGCGCGCAGTCGTAGAGATTTGGCATGCGCAGCTGCTTCTTGAGCGGTTGGGGAACAAAAGGGGCACTTGTGGGAGGTCTCCGCGGGAACGCTGGTTGGGTCGTTGGGCTGGTTGCATGTGGCGGTGATGTGATGTGTCAATCCAATGCGGCGGGCATGGAGGTTGTTTTGTGTTGTTTGTGACGGTATGATGATTGGGTTAATTGCAGGCAGCATTTGGAGATGCAACAGTAAAACCATCTGTCGTTCCAAGACTAGTTTTAGCGGGCTATTATGTACAAGACTGCAAGAATGAGGAGTTTGAACTCCCCTGCCTCGTTTTCCTCCACCTTGGTTAGTTCCAAGGAGATCAGTTGCGTGTGGGATTCCAACCGGACTAGACTACGGATGGGATGTGGTTTTGGCGTGAGCCAGAATTTTTTTTCGATACTGGACTGTAACCCACACATATTGCGCATCAATTTGTGCGACACGTCTAGTGATTTGGTGGGAAAATCAACGGTAAGCATTACGGTGACTGGGCTAGACGTTGGCGAATCAAACGTTTCCACGGAAAATCTGCCAGAATGATTCGACCGACCTCTGTAAGCAGGGTGACAGGTCGGATATTTTTAGGGCTACCAACCAGGAATCAAGACTTGGCAAATTCCCCACGATTTCGGAAGAGCCTTGTTTCTCGTTTGTCAATGCTGTCAAATTGCAACAACTAGCTGTGAAGGCCTGAGATGATTTGGTGGATCCACGAATATATCACATAACAGCCTTCCCGCCTTTATACTTCAACCGCTGATGTAATAGACAATTTCTTCAATGATCAGCAAATTACTGTAATTGGACATCAGAGACTTATGTGTGATTTAAGAATTTATCTTGTCATGAAATTGATAAAGTTATATTTAATTTTACAATTATATTAAATGTAATTTTTTTTGGATCAAATGCACCCGAGCTGGTTACCATGAGCCAAGAAGAAAATCTGTTGATGTCCTGCTATAATTTGGTTTCTCTTTTCGGAGTTATATTGTGACTTAATCAGCCTTTAGAGAAAAGAGCTCGCACCCAAACGCCAGGTTCTTTGCAGTTCAAAAGTTTGAACCAGCAGTGGACCCTTGGAAATCCAAAGTGTTTATCATTCCCTTTCTACACGCTGAGCCGTCGATAGTGACGATCTCGGTTCCGAGCATTTCCCAATCATCCTTCGTCTCGAGCCCTCCTCGATTGTTCCTTTGTTCACCACCACCCTACTTGCTTGTGCGCCCCGAGCCCGGCAAGCACTTCGTGATTACCGTACTGAACCAAGGGAGTAGATTGTGTTCCCAGCTTTTGCATCGTCTGTTCAGGGCATAACTAACCACTCTCTGCACGGGTAGTCACGGGAGCGCGGCTTCGTCAGCACGAATCAGCCATAGCGAAGTCTGTTGGAGGTTGAGTGTGGTTGAAGCAAGTGGTGGTGGGGTGGTTGTATGCCCCCAACCCACCGAATTTGTTGCAGGTTCCAAGAAGTTGGGATTGACTTCGGAAGAACCTGCACTTCGGTCCCACATGGCAGCACAAGAAGAATCGAGACTCAGGGAGAATTCGATTCGGTGAAATTCGAGAGTCGAATTCACCCCTTCGAAATGTTACTCGAACATTCGCGAGTGTACCGCGGTTCGAGGTTACATGTGCGATTCGACTTTTGCAGTTCATATAAATGTGTTTGCTTTGTATTGCATGGATTATAGTGAACATTGTGAATCACTTTGTGTGAAGTGCATTCAACTACAAATTCCAGAGAGCTCCTAGCCAACGTTCCAAGAGCACTAGCAAGCACATAAACGCCAAGAACTCCCTCGTTACTTGGGCGAATCGTGTGTTTGACGGCTCGTTGGAAAGCCAGCAGAGTGCTCTATTGTTTAGTGGAAATCCCAGTTCCTGCCAACTAGAGGAAACGCCTTTACAACAGTGGTATCAGAGCTGGTCGGAGGAGTCTACGCGCGCGACGAGAAGCAAGCATGCCGACTTCAAGCGAGGCCTCCCGCACTTCCTTGGATGGTGTCGTTGTAAATTCCGGCGAACCCTGGGCAGCCGCGACGATGTACGACACGTCGGCGGTACCGATTTTCACGGGACAAAACTACTCCGCGTGGAAGTTTAAGTTCCAAGTGCTCATGATGGAGCGGGGACTTTGGGGTCTCTTCGATGGGACGGAGAAGAAGCCGGACGACGAGAGCGACATCGCGGCTTGGAAGAAGAAGGACCAAAAGGCGTTCGCTACGCTAATCTCGCGGATCGGCATCAACCTCGTGAGCTCGGTGCGCACGTGCATCAAGCTCGAAGCGTCGGCGCATGAGGCGTGGAAGCGGCCGGAGACAATGCACGAGAACAAGACTCTCCACGGCAAGATCCTAGCCCGGAATGCGTTCTACACGGTGAAGTTGCGCGCGGGCGAATCGATGCACGAGTATGCGACTCGTGTGGAGGAACTCGGGGAAACATTCATGGACCTTGGTGGAACGGTCACCGAGGAGAACTGGATTCTCACCTTGCTTTGCGGCCTTCCAGAAGCGTGGTCGACGGTGATTACGACACTCGATAGCGTGCAAGGCACTTGGACGAAGGAAATGGTGGTCGGTCGGCTTCTCCATGAGGAATCGCGTCGCCGACAATTCGCTAATGAGAGCGTGGAGACCGCCATGTTCTCCGGAGTGCGTTCCGGAAAGAAGTCCAATTGGAGCAAGGGTGCGACGAATGAATCGTCCGGTGGGAGCGAGCATCGCGGCAAGTGTCACTATTGCCGCAAACCGGGACACTTTTGGCGTGAGTGTCGGAAGCGCCCGAGCGATTGGACTCCATCGAAGGCGCGGGACGAAGAGGGCAACGCGCACACGGCATCCGGCGAGGCCGATGATTCAAAGGAGTCGCTCGTGTTAGTGGCCGGCAACGGGAACGAAATTCCAAGCGACGCGTGGTTCCTCGATACCGGCGCAACGCAACACATGACGCACTCGGCGTCGCTCCTCAACAACATTGGCGCTCCGGGAGACGTCACGAGCATCGTGTTTGGAAACAACGAATCGCTACCGGTGGTTGGAGTTGGGAGTACGCGTCTCATCGTCGATAGTGGACCGGTGGACGTCATGAACGTGCTTCACGTCCCGGGGGTGAAGGTGAACCTTCTATCCGTCCCGCAACTTGCGAAGAAGGGCGTGATCGCCACCATCGACGGTGCGAAGATGAACCTCTTTTGGAAGGGGAAGCAATTCGCGCAAGGTGTTCTCAACGGAGATATCTACCAACTCAAGACGTACCCGAGAGCGGCTTCATCCAACATGGCTTCATCCATCGTGGCGCAAGGCTCCAAGGCGACTCTCAAGGCGTGGCATAATCGGCTTGCGCACGCCAACTACGACTCGGTCAAGGAGTTGGCCAAGAAAGGACTTGCGAAGGGAGTCGACGTGATCGCCGGCGACGACGAGAAGGGCGTGTGCGCGGCGTGTGTCGAAGGAAAAATGACTCGTAAGCCATTTGGTAGTCGTTCGTCACCCCTCGCTAAGGACCCGCTTGCGCTTGTTCACATGGACGTGTGTGGACCGATGCGGCACGCATCATAGGGAGGAGCGCGGTTCCTCTTGGTCATTCTCGACGACGCGACGCGGATGTGTTGGACCCGACTCTTGAAGGCTAAGGGAGATGCGGCCAAGACGATTCAAGAGTGGGCGCTCGAAGTTTGCGACGACGACAAGAAGCGGATCAAGGTTATTCGCACCGATGGTGGTGGCGGATTCGTGAACGCGGAGTTTGAGAAATGGATGAAGAGCAAGGGCATTAAGCACGACGTTACGACACCCTACACACCCCAACAAAATGGAGCGGCGGAGCGGCTTAATCGCACGTTGGTGGAAGCCGTTCGTTCACTACTTCAACACTCCAAGCTTGGGCACGAGTGGTGGGGAGAGGCGAGTGCGCTAGCGGCGTGGATTCGCAACCGTTTGCCGACGAAGGTGCTCCCGGGAACGACTCCGTTCGAAGCATGGACCGGAACGAAGCCGAACCTATCCCGCCTACGCACCTTTGGGTGCCTTTGCTATTATCATGTACCGGATCCTCTTCGCCACAAGTTGCAACCGAAGGCTCGTGCGGCGATATTCTTGGGAATTGCGGCGAACGAGCGTGCGTGGCGAGTGTGGGACTTGGCGGAAAGGCGCGTCGTCACATCTCGAGACGTGGTCTTTGATGAAGACAAGTTCCCGTCGAAGGAGAAACCTACTCAACAAGTCACCTTCATCCTTCCGGCACGAGAGGAGGTTGAAGAAAGTGAGGTTCCAACTCAAGTGGAGAAGGAAGCCGAAAATGGAGGGGGAGAAAACAACGAGGAGAGCGTTGACGATGTGGTGGAGGTGTCACCTACCGAGGCGGCAACTACCTCCACACCTTCCTCCCTACCATTGGCCTTAACCCGCGGGCGTCGTGAAGTGCGTCCTCCCCCCAAGTACAAAGACTACGCTACGGTGGCCGTTGGGGAGACGGATAAGGAGGGCGCGGCATTTTGCTTCGCAACCAAGGGTGATGATGAACAAGCAGAACCTCTCATGGAACCACCCCCTAAAGATCAATCCCGTGCATACTACGAGCATGTCGGATTGCACACCTAGTGGGTTGGGTGCAAGGGGGACTGTTGGAGGTTGAGTGTGGTTGAAGCAAGTGGTGGTGGGGTGGTTGTATGCCCCCAACCCACCGAATTTGTTGCAGGTTCCAAGAAGTTGGGATTGACTTCGGAAGAACCTGCACTTCGGTCCCACATGGCAGCACAAGAAGAATCGAGACTCAGGGAGAATTCGATTCGGTGAAATTCGAGAGTCGAATTTCACCCCTTCGAAATGTTACTCGAACATTCGCGAGTGTACCGCGGTTCGAGGTTACATGTGCGATTCGACTTTTGCAGTTCATATAAATGTGTTTGCTTTGTATTGCATGGATTATAGTGAACATTGTGAATCACTTTGTGTGAAGTGCATTCAACTACAAATTCCAGAGAGCTCCTAGCCAACGTTCCAAGAGCACTAGCAAGCACATAAACGCCAAGAACTCCCTCGTTACTTGGGCGAATCGTGTGTTTGACGGCTCGTTGGAAAGCCAGCAGAGTGCTCTATTGTTTAGTGGAAATCCCAGTTCCTGCCAACTAGAGGAAACGCCTTTACAACAAAGTCCTCATCGAAACTTGCGAATCGCAAGTCCTGTCGAACCTTAGGATCTTTTGTGGTGCAGTGACGACCACCGCTAATTTCGTCTTAGTGCTTAGATTGTTTCTACAATTTAATAACAATGGACAACGGCATTATAAGTAACCCCGAACCCCCATCAGGTGCGGACGACCCGCTTGTAAACGCGTCGACGCAGCAGCAAAACGCTTCCACGACTGCAGCTGTTCCCGAAGTGGTTGCATCTGTTACTGATGCTCCTCCTGAAGCCACGACTGCAGCTGCTGCAGCGGTAGCAGCGACTGACGCTACAACCGTTGATGCGAATATGGCTGGACCAGACGCTAAAAGCAATTTTGAAGTTCCAGTAGGCGGTGAAACTAACTCTCGTGTCGGCGATGAAACCAAGTATGACGGTGATGCTAAGGTCGATGCTAGTACTGTAGCTGGCCTAGTAGTGCATGACCCGGCTAGTACCGGAGAGAAGACCGATACCGGAAATAATACCGATGCGGCTGCTGTTGAAGCGGATGCTCCGCCAAAGACCGATACGGCTGCTGTTCGGGATAAAGCTGACGACAACTCTAACCCCGGTAAGGCGGGTGATAATGAGCCTCAGGCTGAGGCCGACGCTGCAGTCACTGACGATCCGTGGGCTGTAGACATCGATCCACCCGCAACAATCGTCGAACCGGCCGTTACATCTGTCCCACCAGCCGCTACACAGGGCGTGGATGGCGGGGAGGGCGAAAAGGATGGAGAAGACGGGGACGTGGATATCATGGATGTAGATGGCAGTGCGCCGGTCGCCGGAGGTGGTGCGTCGCTTGCCGGAGGTGGTGCTTCGATGATACAAGGGAATAAGGATGCTGCTCCTGCTGGTGCTGTGTTCTTGGGGCGTCTCGTTCGGAAGAGCTTCGGCGGCGTGCCGTACCTTGGGAGAGTGTTCCACTACGACCGCAAGGAGAATTGGTACAAGGTGAGAGTTGTTCTGTGCTGTTCCGAGGCGGATGCTATCGCGTATGTTACGCGTGTTGTTTAGAAGTCGCTTATGTTTTCACGGTTCGTGTTCGCATCTCCCCTTCACGTTCTGTGTCAAGAGAATGATGCCAGGTCGGAGAGTCACTGAATGAGGAGTTTGGATTGCTACTTCTATCTTTGCCTGCTATCGTGGTTCTCTATGAGTCCATGTACGCGGTTCTGACAGGTTCGCTATGAGGATGGTGATGCGGAGGATCTGGAGGTAGCTGAGGTGGAGCGGTTGCTATTATCGGAAGATGAAGAGAAGGCTGCTAAAGCGGACATCGAGACCTGGTGAGTGGGTTCCGGATGTAAGAATCGTTTCAGAAATCTTTCACAGTAATTTTAGGAATACTTGAATTTTTTATGAAAAAGGGGCGGGTTTTACGAGCTGTTGCTATTGTGGGGAGGGTGGAAGCGAGTGATGGGGAAGGAGGGGAAGGATAAGTTGAGTGTAGCGCACAGGGCTAGGTTGGGAAAAGAAAATGCTGGGGGTCAGTTTTAGAGGCACCTCAGAAAAAGAGTGTATCTTGCAGAGGAAGGTTAGGGTTAGGGAGAAGGGGAGGTGGAGGGGTCAGGTGGAGGACGGAGGCTCTTAGTTTATTCCCAGCTGATGCAGAGTTGCATTTTGCTCTCTAATCTCGGGTCCGAAGCCAACAAAGCCATGTTGTTGGATTAACGGAGTGGGGTGACCTTGCAGGACTCAATGCAAGCTGTAGTCTTTGGGTCCAAGTGGTGCTTTCGCGCTGTTGGCGCTTGTCCACTCCGTCCCCTTCCGTCGCCCACCTTTCCCTCCCCTCCCAACCCCTCCATCTCCCGCCCCTCCCCCCGCCGCTTCATCCTCCCCCTCAAATCCGAGGCCAATAAGGCGACGCTGATGGATGAACGCACGGAGGTAGCTGCGGAGGAAGAGGAAGCAACGCCTGACGTTGCTTGTGCATTCCCTCTGCCATCCCGCCCCTCCTCTTTCCTCCCTCCCCTCCCCCTCTCAGGTCTGAGGCCAACAAGGCGACGCTGATGGATGAACGCACGGAGGTAGCTGCGGAGGAGGCAACCCCAAGCAGAGCGGGGGGAGGAGGCAGGGGCGGAGCAGTGAGGGGCAGGGGCAGACTGCGGAAGAACCCAGACAGCACCGCTGCTGGTGCTGCTGCTGCCCCTGTTCCTGCTGCTGCGGCTCCTGCTGTTGCTGCTGCTGCTGCTGCTCCTCCTCCCGCCTCTGTAGCAGACGCTGCTGTTCCTACTCCTGCCGCAACTGCAGCGGCTGTTGCAACACCTGCTCCTGCTCCTGGTGTTAAACCGCCTGTTGCTGCACCTGCTTCTGCTCCTGCTGCTAAGCCAGCTTCTGCTGTTCCTCCTGCTGTTCCTCCTGCTGTTCCTCCTGCTGTTCCTCCTGCTGTTCCTCCTGCTGTTCCTCCTGCTGCTCCTGCCGCTGTTTCTGCTCCTCAGCAGACCCAGACTGCACTCACGGCACTGGGAAAGCGTGTGCGGGAGCCAGGAGAAGATTTGATTTTATATCCGGAATCGGTGGCACCTGGGGGGGAAGAGGAAATGGGGCCTCACAGCAAGCGCGGAAAGGGGGAAACTGGGGTAGGTACTATTGGGAAGAACGCTGGTTCGCACATCAGGGTTCATCCCACTGAGGATTTTGCGGCAACAGGCTACGATCCTTACTACCAAGGGGATGACATGGGTTCGTATCCAGGCGCTTCGGCAGGAGGAGCAGGTGGAGGGAGAGGGGGAGGGGGAGGTAGAGGAAGAGGAGGGGAAGATGAGGACTATATTCCAGGAGGCCTGTATTGGGATGATCAGATGGGTGTATGGGGGAGTGGAGGGAGGAGAGGGAGAGGGAGAGGGAGAGGGAGAGGGAGGGGTAGGGGAAGAGGGAGGGGGAGAGGGAGAGGGAGGGGAAGAGGGAGGGGGAGAGGGCGAGGCAGGGGGAGGAGTGCCTATGGTGCGTGGGCTTATAGCGAGGGCTATTTTGCCAGCGGAAACGGGAGTTACCCAGGAGATGATGCTGATTGGTCCGCGTCAGGCGATTGGGGGGCTGGTGGTATGATGGGGGAAGGAGATGGATGGATGATGGGAGCACATGGGGCGCATGGAGTGGTTGGGAGGGGTAATGGTGTGGCGGAAGCGGTGGTTCCAGGGCCAGGCGCGAAGGTGGTGGGGAAGAGCGTGCTTAAGGATTTTGAAGGAGTGCTGACTGAGGGGAAGATTACCGCGTTTGATGAAGAGACAAAGAAATACACGGTGAGTTCATGCAGTGAAGGCAGAGAGGAGGAGAGGTAGGGGTGCACGCAGGGTGAAGAGCGTGCTTAAGGATTTTGAAGGAGTGCTGACTGAGGGGAAGATCACTGCTTTTGATGAAGACACCAAGAAATACACGGTGCGTTCATGCATTGAGGGAGGGTAGGGAAGAGGGGGAGGTAAGGGGGGGAGGTAGGGGTGCATGCGGTATGAGGGAGTGCTGAAGGATTTTGAAGGAGTGCTGACTGAGGGGAAGATTACTGCTTTTGATGAAGACACCAAGAAATACACGGTGCGTCTTGGGACCATGCTTGGATGCAATACACAAAAGGCGGGGATTGTTTGTGCGTGGAGAGCATTTTGGTGGTGGGGGAGGTGCATAACCTTTGAACAATGCTGGGTGTTTTTTCCCCCCGATTCCAGGTGGAATATGAGGGCACGGAGCACTTGTTTCTGGAGTATTGAGAGCATTGAGAACATTGTGGTGGGGTGGGGGAAGAGAGATTAACCCTCAAACTCCTTGCTTTCCCTCCGATTCCAGGTGGAATACGAGGGCACGGAGCATTCATTGCTAGAAGTGCTGGTGTGGAAGGGCGTGGAGAGCATCTTGGTGATTGGAGAGGAGAACTACATGCCAGAGGAGGATCTGGAAGAGGAAGAGGACGCGATTGCTGATGTTCCCCTTTTTCCCCACACGCTCGCAGGTGGAATATGAAGGCACGGAGCATTCATTGCTAGAAGTGCTGGTGTGGAAGGGCGTGGAGAGCATCTTGGTGATTGGAGAGGAGAACTACATGCCAGAGGAGGATATGGAGGACGAAGAGGAGGCGATTGAGGAGGATAAGTCAGGGGAGAAGGTGGTTCCTCCTGTGGTAGAAACTCAAGAACCAAGGGTCGTTGTGGGAGGGGCTTTAGGCGTGACTGAAGCAGCGGCGCCTCAGGTGGAAGCAGCGGCGCCTCAGGTGGAAGCAGCGGCGCCTCAGGTGGAAGCAGCAGCGCCTCAGGTGGAAACAGCAGCGCCTCTGGTGGAGAAAACAGCACCTCAGGTGGAAACAGCAACACCCCAGGTGGAAACAACAGCACCTCAGGTGGAAACAGCAGCGCCTCAGGTGGACACAACAGCGCCCCAGGTGGAAACAGCAGCAGCTCAGGTGGAAACAGCAGCACCCCAGGTTGAATCAACAGCACCCCAGGAGGAACTGACAGTATCTCAGATGGAAGTAACAGCGTCACAAATGGAACTGACAGCGTCTCAAATAGACATGGCTTTTGAGGCGACTCGTATGGAGGGGATG
The DNA here is from genome assembly GCA_947470075.1 of Closterium sp. Yama58-4. Taxonomy (NCBI): domain Eukaryota; kingdom Viridiplantae; phylum Streptophyta; class Zygnematophyceae; order Desmidiales; family Closteriaceae; genus Closterium; species Closterium sp. Yama58-4. The sequence goes on from CANIUD010000257.1 coordinate 292,858, forward strand.
GAGTCACACAACCAGCAGGCAACTGATATGGAGGGGACAGTATCACATATCAAAGCAGCTCATATGGAGGTGACAGAGTCACAAATCGAGGCAGCTAATATGGAGGTAACAGAGTCGCAGATTGATGAAACCGCGTCGCAGTTTGAGGTAACCGCGTCGCAGATTGAGGTGGCGAATGCAGTGATGGAGGAGATGGGGATGGATGAGGCGACTGTGGTTGTGGCCACTGGAACAACTTCTGAGGTGCCAGTTCAGGTGCCTGATCAGGTGTCGGTTCAAGTGCCTGATCAGGTGTCTGATCAGGTTCTGGATCAGGTGGCCGCTGAGGCACGTGTTGAGGCTCCTCAAAGGATGGAGATGGGGATGGATGAGGCTGGGATTGTGGCAACTGGAACTGAGGGCGGAGAGGGGAGGGCGAGTGCGGTGGAAGGGGAGGTGAAGGGGCTTAGGGAAGGGGGAGGGGGACAAGGAGAGGGGCAAGCAGCAGCTGAGGAAGAACAAGCAGCAGCAGAGGCAGAAGTAGCAGCAGGGGTAGTGGAAGGCTCATTGGCAGGGGCAACTGGTGAGCCATGGCCTGCAGCAGAGGAGGCAGCAGCAGCTGTAGCGGAGGAGGCAGCAGCAGCTGTAGCGGAGGAGGCAGCAGCAGCAGCGGCTGTAGCAGAGGAGGCAGCAGCACCGGGTGGTGTAGAGGCAACCATAGCAGATAAAGCAGGAGCAGCAGTTACAGAGGCGGGAACCGAGGCACCTGCAGCAGAGGTTGCAGCTGTAGCAGAAACAGAAGCAGAGGGCATTACTGGAGCTGGTGCTGTGGTTGAGCCTGCAGCTTTAGCGGAGGGGGTAGCTGTAGCAGCAGAGGCTGAGCCGGCGGCTGAGACTGCAGTTGTGGCAGAGGGAGGGGCTGAATGAAGCTGAGACTGCAGCTGTTGCAGAGGGAGTATGTGGAATGAAGCTGAAGCTGCAGCTGTAGTAGGGGAGGGTTTATGAAGCAGCTGTTGCAGAGGGTTTTGGCTGCACTTAGGTGGACGCTGCTATGGTCTGTTGAGACTCCATTGGGAGGGACGGGTGCAGCAGATGGAAAACAGTTGATGTTTTCGAGTGCTGAACTAACAGTCCAGTTTGGAGCTGGGTTTCGGGTGAGGAACCCAGTGGATATGGAGGGGAAAGTTGAGAAGGTTGAGATAGGTTGCGGTTTCGTGAAGATGTGGTTGCATACCTGTGCATCGCAGATTTGGTTTGCATTTTTTATTTGGTTAATGAACCTTCTATTGATTTAGTTTAGTTTAGAAATCCATTCTACAGGTTACTATCATGATCTACTTTATAACATTTTGTGTCTTAACATTTTGTGTTTAACATTTTGTGCTTATTCACAGGAAAATGCTTACTCTATTTTCTAATGTTCTAATTTTCTAGCATTCTGGCAGTTAATGCGACGGGCAACTTTTGGCAGTGTTGGGTTCAGAAGTTTTTTTTTTTTAACCAGGCTTGCCAGCGCGAAAGTGTTGGCTGGCGAAAACCAGGATTTCGTGCAGACACTTTTCATCTGCAGTAACCGTTCGCCAGGGTTCTGGGTTTTGGGTGGCAAATGTGCACCGTCGCTTTAAGTGTAACACTTTGAGCATATTCTCAATAAGGACGCGGCACCTGTTTTGACTTTGCCAGGATCGATCGTGGGAGGGGATCGATGTGCCGCTTGTACAGTGTATTAACGACATCGCCAATGACTGGTATCCGTCTTCTGCAGAACGTCGAGAATGTACAGTAAACGGGGCACCAAAATGGTGGCACCTGTTACGAATAGTAACATTTAATTGTTACTGAGCACTCCTCACCGCAGCAAGAGAAGCACGCAGTATCGAAGCAAGAACGTGTCAAATGTTATAGCCCTTAGTGGGTCATACTATATGGGGTACAAACAGATAGGGTTAGGTACTTGTACCCCAACTCAATCAATGCAATCCATTCCGCTGTTCTCAGTTACTAAGATGGTATCAGCAGTAGGTTCGTTGTTCCTAGGCCTTAGTCACCTCCGTTCCTAGTCCTATGCCGTCCCTAGCCAGCGCCCTCGCCCACGACCTAGCTACCGCCCTAGACAACGCCCTAGCCAGCGCTCTAGGCTCTCCCCCCCCCCCTCCCCAGCAGGCCCGCTAGCGCCTTAGCCAGCAGGCCCGCCAGCGCGCCACGCCAGCGCGCACGCCAGCGCGCCACGCCAGCGCGCACGCCAGCGCGCCACGCCAGCGCGCCACGCCAGCGCGCCACGCCAGCGCGCACGCCAGCGCGCCCCGCCAGCGCGCACGCCAGCGCGCCACGCCAGCGCGCCACGCCAGCGCGCACGCCAGCGCGCCACGCCAGCGCGCACGCCAGCGCGCACGCCAGCGCGCCACGCCAGCGCGCACGCCAGCGCGCACGCCAGCGCGCCACGCCAGCGCGCACACAAGCGCGCCACGCCAGCGCACCACGCCAGCACGCACGCCAGCGCGCCACTCCAGCGCATCACGCCCCGCCCCGCCCGCCAGCGCGCCGCGTCGTCGCGCCGTCCGCCAGCCAGCGCGCCGCGTCGCCCGCCGGCCAGCGCGCCGCGCCGCCCACCGGCCAGCGCGCCGTGCTGCCCCCCCTGTGCGCCTCCTACACTGCCTCCTCGCCTCCTTGCCTGCGCGACTGCCCACGTGCCACTGACTGTCTCACCCTCCTGCGGCTGGTAGCCGCGCTCTCTCGTTTTTCGCCCCTTATGGCGACCACTCGAGTACTTCGATTTGACCCTGAGGGGAGACCGATTGATTTTAGTACGTGGCTTACGCAGGCGCAGCGCCACCTTAAGAGCCAGCGGCAGGATGGCGTGCACCTGTTCGCACACGCATCCGGTACTCAGACCGCCCCTCCTCAGCCTAGGCCGCTGCCCACCACCCCGTCGCCTACTCCTGAGCAGGAGGCCGAGTACCAGCGCCAGTTTCTTGCTCGCGACGTGTGGGAGTCTCGTGACGCCGCTGCCTGCCTCGCCCTGACCGACCTTCTCCCACCGACCGAGGCAGTCCACTTCACTCAGGTCGAGTCCGCTGCAGATCTGTATAAGGCTATTGTTGCTCGCTACTCCACTCCCTCCTCTGCCTCACTCAGTCGCCTCCTCGTCCCCTTTATCTACCCTGACCTCGCCTCCTTTGAGACTGTCTCTGACCTCACTGCCCACCTGCGCTCCCTTGACACTCGCTTTCGTGCTGCTTGCACTGAGGACCAGCTTGCCCTTGCCCCGCCCCCTATGTGGCTCACCATTCACTGGCTAGTCACTCGCCTCCCTGACCGCCTAGCCACAGCCCGCGACGCGCTTCTTCTGAAGCATCCCACTGAGCTTACCATCGATCTTCTTGAGACCGCTCTCTCGAAGATCGAGAGTAACCTCCTCGCAGTTGCCTCTGCCTCCTCAGCACCTCCTCCTCGTCTTTTTGAGGGGTGTGCGGTACCACAGCTTCCCACCTTCACTGCCTCCCTTGCCATCCCCGCGTCTTCTGCCTCTGAGGAGACGGCGGCTGTTTCTGTCTCTGGCGGACAGAAACGTGGCAAGGCTAGCAAGAAGGGAGGGAAGGGCGGGGGTACTGGGGGTGGTGTGGGTAGTGGTGGCGGCGGTGGGGCGGGTGGTGGGAGTGGTAGTGGGGGTGGCTCGGGCCCTGACGGTCCTCCTCTCGACGGTGGAGTTATCACTGGTGGTGGGGGGTTCCAGCAGCAGCAGCAGCCGACTTCTCAGCAGCTGCCACAGCTTGGACAGCAGCAGCAGCAGGGACCGCAGCAGCAGCGACAGGGCCAGCAGCAGCGCCCACCGCAGCAGCAGCCTCAGCAGTGGGGGCCTCCGCAGCAGTGGGGCCCTCAGCAGCAGTGGAGGTCTGTGGGTCCCCCGAGCACTGGGCGCAGTGCCCCCCCCTCCAGTCGGGGACCTCGCTCGGCCGGCCGCGACGTTGGTCCCTGTGAGTACTGGATCCTTACGGGTCCTCGACGGGACTCGTACTGTGGCCGCCCCGACCACTCTGCTGCACGCTGCTTCAGTCGTCTCGACGACCTCTACCGTTTGCACCACGGCCCCTCTGCTCCCCCGCCGCCACGCTGGGGGACGCTTCTTGCTCGTGGCATTGCTGTTTTTGATATGACTATGGATGATGCTAGGTCTTATGCCATGTATGCTGATGTTGACTATAGTGCTCCTGGATCTGTGTACTTGCCTGTTGCTAGAGTAGGTGCCAGTGTAGGATCTTGTTTAGCTACTAGTACAGGTACTCCCTCGGCGGACGCGTCTCTCTCCTTCACACTGGACTCAGGAGCGTCGCACTGCTTCTTCCGCGACTGCACGACTCTCTCTCCGCTACCGGCACCTGTCCCTGTAGCACTGGCCGATCCCTCCTCGGGACCGGTCATTGCGACTCACGCCACTACACTCCCGTGCCCAGCTGCTCCTTCTGGTTCCCTGACCGGCCTCCACGTTCCTACGTTCTCTAGGAACCTGGTTGGTGTGGGCACCCTGGCGAGACAGCACGTCGGGGTCTGGGTTGAGCCTTCTGGTGACACCGCAGTCTGCGTCGACGGTGACACGTACGCCCCCTTGGCCACTTTCCGCCAGGAGCCGGGCTCTGGTCTGTACACCCTCCGCACCGACCCCCGTCAGGTTCCCCCGTCCCACCAGGTAGCCGGGTCCAGTCAGGTTGCTGTGTCAGGTGTAGTTGCTGCGTCGTGCTCGTGTCGGTCGCTTGCCCACCCCACCGTTCTGTGGCACCACCGGATGGGGCACCCGTCCCTTCCTCGTCTGCGCGCCATGTCCAGTCAGCGTCTTGTCTTAGGCCTCCCCCGAGTCCTCCCACCACTCCCGCCGTCCCCAGCTCCTCCGTGCGGTCCTTGTGTCCAGGGTCGGCTTCGCGCCACCCCCCACTCCTCCTCCCTTCGTCCGGCCACCGAGCCCTTTGAGACACTCCACTTAGACGTCTGGGGCCCCGCCTCCCGCCTTGGCCCTGAGCGGGAGAGTTTCTTTCTGGTGGTCGTTGACGATTACTCTCGGTACACCACCGTGTTCCCCTTGGCGAAGAAGTCCGACGTGACTTCTACGCTGATCCGGTGGCTCCTCGCCACCGAGGGCACTCGTGGTCGTCGTGTCAGTTGTCTCCACTCCGACCGTGGGGGTGAGTTTCGCTCCGGCATTCTCGCCAGTTTCTGTGCTGAGCAGGGCATCACCCAGTCCTGGACTCTCCCAGACTCTCCACAGCAGAATGGGGTTGCTGAGCGCCGCTTAGGCCTGGTCATGGAGATCGCCCGCACCTCCATGATCCACGCTCGCGCGCCCCATTTTCTGTGGCCCTACGCGGCTCGGTACGCCGCTCACCAGCTGAACCTCTGGCCTCGCGTCTCTCGGCCAGGGGCTTCACCGACCAGTCTTTGGACAGGGTCCCCTGGTGTTGCGTCGAGGTTTCGTGTCTGGGGCACCTTGGCTCTTGTCCGCGACACCTCTGCGGACAAGATCTCGCCTCGTGCCGTCCCCTGTGTCTTCCTTGGTTTCCCAGAGGGCTCCTCTGACTTCACCTTTTACCACCCTCCCTCCCACCGGTTCTTTGACTCTCGTGACGTCCGTTTCGACGAGTCTGTCCCCTACTACGTCCGGTACCCCTGTCGAGGTCTCCCGGTTCCCCCCCCTCCCCTCTTCCTGGCTCCAGCTCCTCCTCCTCCCGCCCCTGCTCCTCCGGTACCCCCCCCTGGTCCTGCTCCGTCTGGTGTGTCCCACGCTACTCCCCCCCCCTCGGTACCCCCCCAGGTCTCTCCTCCTTCCCCACAGTCGTCCTCACAGCCTCCGCAGCAGCCGTCAGCGCTTCCTTTACCGGCCACTGCGGACTCTGAGGGTGTTGGTGCTCGGGGTGAGGGCTCTGGCGGTGCTCGCTCTGGGGGTGCTGGCGTTGGAGCTGTTCGTGCACCTACAGGAGCCGCCCGTTCTGGGGGTGTTGGCGTTGGCGCTGAGCGTGCACCTGCCGCGGCTGCCCGTTCCGAGGGTGCTGGAGCTGGTGGTGGTGCTGGAGCTGGTGGTGTTTCTGGAGCTGGAGAGTCTGAGGCTGGTGCTGGTGCCACTGGAGGCACCCCGACTGGGGGTGCGGGTCCACCTCCTACAGGTGCTAGTCGTGCTGCCGCAGGGGGTACACGCTCTGGGGGTTCTCAGCCGGGTGCTGTCGAGGGCGGAGCCGGTTCTTCTTCTTCGTCTCCTGACACCACTCCTCCTCCTCACCCCTACCTGACTCGACACCAGACCCGTCTTCGTCTTGAGCGTGAGGAGCAGCAGCGTTTGGAGCGTGAGAGGTTGGAGGTTCAGCAGCGGGTGGAGCGTGAGAGGCTGGAGTTGCAGCGGGAGCAGCAGCAGCAGCAGCAGCAGCAGCAGCAGCAGCAGCAGCAGCAGCAGCAGCCGCCGCCGCAGCAGCCGGAGCAGCCTCCGGCCTCTGTTACTGGCCTTCGGGCCCTTGGTCTCCCCTCCTCCTCTCCTCCTGTGTTCGGTCCGACGTTTCCTCCTCCGGACTCAGCTCCGGCTGTGTTCCCTCGTTCTCAGTCTCCTCCGTCTCCCGCTCCGTCTCCCACTCCTCTCTCCCACACTTGGGCCTCTCGTCCTCCTCGTGCTCGTCCCTCGTCACCTGTCCGTGACCTTCGTACCGTGTTGTTTCGTCCTAGTCCTCCTCGTTCTCCTCCGTCTGTTCTTCCTCGTCCTCCTGAGTCGTCCCTCACTGCCTCCCTGTCCACTCCGGTCACTGACTACTACCGCACGTACCGCCCCACTCTCTCTCGTGTTCTCGCCTCTCTTGTTACCGACCCTCGTGCCTCTCCTTCCTCCGTCGCGGTCCTCACTGCCGCTGTCACAGACTTTACTGCTACGCGTCGCCTTGACTACGCCACTCGCGTTGTGGCGGCTCCTCCTGTCCGTCCTCTGTCCGCCGGGGGTGAGTCTGCCCTTGGCTGTGCCGTCCTAGAGGACAGACAGTTTGAGCTAGAGTTCCTGGCAGCCGCTTCACCTCATCTCTGTGCCATGCTGCTCGCTCCTGAGGGAGACCCCGACGCTCCTGACATACCTACTCCTCGCACTTACGCTGAGGCAGTGTCAGGGCCTTGGGCCTCTCAGTGGAGAGCTGCCATGGACGCAGAGATGGCCTCCTACAGGTCCACAGGCACTTACGTTGACGAGGTTCCCCCCCAAGGGGCGAACATTGTTGACGGCATGTGGATCTTCAAGGTGAAGCGGCCGCCGGGATCTCCTCCAGTCTTCAAGGCACGCTACGTGGCTAGAGGTTTCAGTCAGCGTGAGGGAGTTGACTTCTTTCAGACCTTTGCGCCCACCCCGAAGATGACCACTCTTCGGGTGTTACTGCACATAGCAGCGCAGAGAGACTACGAGCTACACTCTCTCGACTTCTCCACTGCCTTCTTGCAGGGCAGCCTACACGAGGAGATCTGGCTGCGTCGTCCTCCGGGCTTCACTGGCACTTTCCCGCCTGGGACCCAGTGGAGCCTCAGACGACCGGTCTACGGTCTCTGCCAGGCACCCCGTGAGTGGCACGACACTCTCCGCTCTACTCTGTCCGACCTTGGGTTTGAGCCGTCTTCCGCCGACCCGTCGCTGTTTGTTCGTCGTGGGCGCACACCTTTCTTTGTTCTTGTCTACGTTGACGACCTGGTTTTTGCCACAGCCGACACAGTCGCACTGGCGGAGGTGAAGTCCGAACTGCAGAAGAGACACACCTGCACTGACCTTGGGGAACTGCGCCGCTACCTTGGCCTGCAGATCTCCAGGGACAGAGCCGCTCGCACCATCACTCTGACTCAGTCACACATGGTGCAGCAGGTCCTTCAGCGGTTCGGGCTTCAGCACTCCTCTCCTCCTCCCACCCCTCTTGCTGTAGACCACAGACTCACTGGGCCTTTTCCTGACGAGCCGTTCGAGCCCAGTGGTCCCTACGCAGAGTTGGTGGGCTGCCTCATGTACCTGATGACGTGCACTCGCCCGGACCTCGCCTTCCCTCTTAGCATCCTTTCTCGCTTTGTTGCGACAGGGAGACACCGTCCTGTTCACTGGGCGGCGGCTAAGAGGGTGGCGAAGTACCTCGGCGCGACATCAGACATGGGGCTTGTACTTGGAGGGACACAGCCAGTTGTACTCACCGGTCACTGCGACTCCTCCTACGCCGACGACGTTGAGTCACAGAGGTCTACACAGGGTTACTGTTTCAGCCTGGGCTCTGGAGCTGTTTCGTGGAGGTCTACTCGGTCCTCCTCTGTTGCGACTTCTACCGCAGAGGCCGAGATCTACGCTGGAGCCCTCGCTGCACAGGAGCTACGCTGGTTGACCTTCTTGCTCACTGACCTTGGTGAGCGGCCGAGCTCTGCACCGACCTTGTTTGCTGACAACAAGGCGATGATTCTCCTGTGTCGTGAGCCTCGACTGGAGAGCAGGGTGAAGCATATCGACGTCAGGTACTTCCTCCTTCGAGAGTTGCAGAGACGTGGACAGGCACGTCTGGACTTCGTGGCCTCCGAGGCCAACACTGCAGACATCTTCACCAAGGCTCTTCAGCCTTGTGACCACCGCCGGTTTTGTCTGCAGTTAGGCCTTGTTGAGACTGGGTCTAGTAGACTGCAGTAGTGAGTTCTTGCCTCTTGCTTGTTTGTACCATATATATATTAGCTTGTACACTCTTGAACTGGCCTTGTGGCCCCTTGTTTGTGCTCAGAATGTGTGGTGACGTTGAGATCCACCCTGAGCTTTGTTTTCTCGCTTGCTTGTGACTGGTCTTGTGACCTTAGGTTGTGTTCTGTTACTTGGCATTCCCCACTTAGGCTATGGGGGTGTGTCAAATGTTATAGCCCTTAGTGGGTCATACTATATGTTCCCCGCTGTTCTCAGTTACTAAGAGAACGCACCGTCAGATGGTTGGAGTTTGACTCGAAGTGTCAGACAGTTGGGACGCATCTGGACCGTCGGAGCAGACGGCATCGAGCAGCTGCAGGCAGGATGGTTTCGGCGGGAACAGTTACGAAACTGTACGCGCCGCACGGTTGAGAATGCGTTTGAATAAGGGAATGTACCCCTTAGAGTACATGGCTAGCTAGGTCGTTTCGTCTTCCCTGTACTCATATTTATACTTGCTGTATTTGCATGTTTTAATCATCTCAAGCATTTACATTCACTCTGCTATTGAGGTCACGGGCCCACCAACTACATTTCCCTGTGTGCGAACCTTCCCGAGTAGATCCTGGTAAGCGATCATTCTCTGATCGGGAATCCTTCGCAACACCACTCCCGAAAATTGCGACACTCGGAAAGTGGCGACCGGCACACGCTCGCGTGTGAGAATGGCCGGAGGATCTGGTGGTCAGACTAATCTGACGGCTGAAGCGCGCACCAATCCGGCTGCGACAAGCGAGGAAACGACTACGATCGGCACCGAAGTCCTCGCACAACTTCTTCAGCGACTCACCAGTCTGGAGCAAGGGCTCCAAACATTGCGGAACGGCGATGCGGGAACATCCTCGCAACCAACCCAACCGGGCCCAACTGGGCAGAACACCGTCCCGCAAACCTTCTCCCTCGACACAAATGGCTCAACCCCCAAGGCTCCCCGTCCCAGTGAAGAAGCAATTCTCTCCGCTCAATCAAAGTTTCTGAGCATATCAAAAATAAAGACAAGTTCCAGCTTTGACGGCAAAGACTTCTATACCTGGAGCTTCGAATTGGAGCTCCTGCTGCAGAACGCCCAAATCTTCCATTACTTCGACGGGAGCTACGCCGAGCCTGCCGAGGACACCGACGACGCCAAGGCGAGGTATTACAACGAATCACTGATGGCGTACGGGGTGCTCCTGCGGAACATGTCCCCGGCGGAGCAGCTCAACATTCGTTCGTACAAAACGACAGCTGCTCCAGCCCTCAACGCCTGGCGACATCTGACAGGAGTGTATCAGCCCAAGGACTCTGTCTCCTCGAGCCGACTGCTCCAGGAACTCCTGGAAACCAAGATGACCTCAGGGGAGAAGGTCAACACTTACCTTAACCGCTGTCGGAGCCTTCGCGATCAAATCGTGAAGTTGGGAAGCACGATATCTGAAGAAATCTTCGTTAACATCGTACTTCAAGGGCTCGGCCCAGAGTGGCGGCCCTGCAAGGCGCTTCTCCGACAGCAGGGGGTCATCTCGGAGGCCGCCCTTTGCGCCGCCCTTCTCGTCGAACAACGGGATATGGACCAGCAGCGACCAGCGCCACGACGAGAAAGAGAACGGATCGCCTTCTACGCCGACAACAACGAAGAGCGACGTCCGAGGCGCCTCTACTGCAAAATTTGCAGGACTTTCGGGCACCTGGCGGATCGATGTAAATACCGATCTCGCCCTCGCCAGATCAATCCAAGCACCTGGTCTGGCCGACAAGACGCACGAGGCGACGTGCGTCTAGCCTAGGGGTATCAACCCCAACCCGCGCGCAACCTGAACCCCGCGGTTCAGCATCAGCAGCAGCAGCCGCCACCGACTGCCACAGTACGCAATGTCATGAGCAACATGGCCATGACAGGCGAATCACGCCGTCGTCGAGTGCGCTCTCCCTCACCTGAGCCAGCACCGCACCCCATTGGTGCGTTCGCTAACAACAATCCGTTTAGTCCGCGCCGCGACTATACCGACGATGACAACCAGGACTGGAACCTCCCAGTCCCGCTGCTTGAAAGTCCCGCTGCTGGAACCTCCCAGTCCCGCACGTACCCGATATGCGGGTGGCGCCACTTGATTGGCTCACGCGCGAGCAATTTCTGAAGTTCGATACCCCGCACATCGTCACGCCGCGACTGGCGCTGCTCGCACGTGACGACAACAAGCGCAACAACACCTGGTACTTGGACAGCTGCTGCGGCCAGCATATGGTGGGCTCCGAGCGTTACATATCCAACGCCGTCCCCACCCCTACCGTCACTCACGTCACTGTGGCGAACAACACGCGCCTGCGCGCAAGCGCGCAAGGCATCGTCGTGCTCAAAGCACGCGGAAGCCGCACGCACATCACTCTTAATGATGTGTTAATCGTCCAAAACCTGCGCTTCAACCTCCTGTCCGCCGCACAGCTCATGGACTGCGGCGTCGACCTCAGCACGGATCGCGCGACGCGCGACATTCTGCTGCACTACGAGGCGCGCAACTTCCCCCGCAGGCAGATCGGACGAGCACACTCCGAAAATGGAGTGTACATCCTGGATTTCGATATTCCCGACTGCAGCGGCGACTCGCACGAGCTGATTGACCTCGTGCCACTGCGATTCGAACACATCCACCGCAGGGACTGGAAGCACCCTGACGGCAGGCCGTGGGTGCCGCATCATCCCCACCCACGCGAAACGGCACTTCACAACCCCGATCCAGATGGAATCTGCAGGGATTGTCACACGCCGACGACCTCGACGAGCGCGATTGCAGGCCGCGGACTCGCCGCCATCGCGGAAGCAGAGCGCAACGCGCCCCCCGAGGAAGGGATGTCGCAGCTCGAACTCGAAGTCACCACGCATGGCGTGTTCGGCACGCCTGAGCACCCCCTCACAGGTCCCCCTTCTCAACATCTTCGAGGGATGCTTCGTGGAACTGGTGTCGGCACCTTCGATGCGCGTGGCATGCCACGCCCCTACACCCGCGAGGATTTTCTGCAAATTTACCCACATTGGCGCGACCCCACGGCAAAACTCACCGTGGAACAGGAGGAAGAACTGGCGCGCCGCGAAGCCGAGGAGCTTCGCCAACAAAGCCTCACCGAGGCACGCGGAACGTTCGCTTGCGCCGCATGGGGCGCCGAAGCTGAAGAAAGCGCCACCAATGAAGGGGGGTGGGGAAGCGTCGGCGGACGGGGAACGGCTGAGGATGGCGAATGGGGCAACACAGGCGGAACCTGGGCAACCGCAACCGGCGGATGGGGCGCCGCATCTGGCGCCGACACGAGTGGCTGGGGCACCCCTACTAGAGGCTGGGGGACTTCCCGCGAAGACCAAAAAGGGGGGGAGAAGAAGAAGCTGGAGAGTCTGCAGTTGTTCCCCTCGGTCGTCCCCCACGCCATGTCCCACTCGCGTTACCTCCTCCTGATAACCCACCGCGCCGCGATCCATGGGACACCATCGCCTGGGGCAACGAGCCGTCAACCCCGCGTCGCACCGCTTACGGACCGGCTCCCGAACCACGCGAACCAACCCTCGTCCCTGGAACCATCCCTGGGACCAACATCCCGCTCTCTGAAATTCGTGACAGAGAATTCCTGGCGCTGATGCTCACCACCGCGACAGAAGAAGAAGAAGCAGAGGAAGAAGCATCGGAACCTGCTCCTGTACCTGACGAAGACCCTGAGGAAGCGCGCGCGCGCTACATGCGCACCTCCGGCTTTCGCGCTGACGACGCACTCTGGCACCAGCGCCTCGGACATCCTTCTCGCGCAACGCTGAAAAATTGTATCGACGCAGGCGTCTTCGCTCCTGGCGCACTCCTGCGCCCTGATGGCTCCGAAGTGAGAGGCGCAACGCATCCGCGCAACTGCACAGTCTGCCCCGAAGCTGCGCTGAGCCACCAACCGTTCCCGCTGCTCGAACCTGGGACGAACCGCTACCCCAAACTGCACAAGGTGTACAGCGATTTCCTGAACGTAGGGCATTGCGGAGTCGAGGACGAGCTATACACTCTCACCTTCATTGACGCTGGAACACGCTACGTGTGGGTCGTGAACGTGGAGACGCGCGACAGAGCCTACGAGGTGTTTCGGCTCTGGCTAGCGCATGCGGAGCGGCAATCTGGAAAGAAGCTAAAGATCTGGCAATCTGACGGCGCAGCAGAGTTCAGGAGCAACCAGATGCAGACTTACCTGGCGCAAAAGGGGATCGAGCATCACATCTCTCTCCCCTACGCACATCAGCAGCAAGGCGTAGCGGAGCGAACGAATCGCACACTGATGACGAAGGTGCGGGCGCTGATGAAGCAGTCGAAGCTGCCGCCGATCTACTGGACCTACGCAATGCACCACGCTGTACGGGTGCACAACCTGCTTTCAACCACCGCGATTACTGGTAACCTGTCCCCGCACGTCAAGTGGACTGGGACAAAGGGGGACACATCGATGCTGCGCGTATGGGGGTGTATGGTCCAATACCGCCCACCGACCTCAACCATCGGCAAGTTCGCCAGCCGCGCGCGTTGGGGGATCCATCTCAGCATCAGTCACGAGTACAAGGCATGGATCGTGCTGGACCTCCTCAGTCAAAAAACCACTCACGCTCGCGACGTAATTTTCTACGAGCGTCTCTTCCTCGACCAGTTCCGCGACGACGAGCAGAGGAATGCAGATCGCGTTTACGCGAACAACGGCCACAGCTACGCAACGCCCGAAGACGAAGCCGCTGCAGCACTTCTAGAGCAGGACACCAGGGCCGAATTCACTTGGGAAGATCGGCGCAGCAGCGACAACGACGATGATTCCTCAGGAGGAGGAATAGGCGGAACGGGCGGAAGCGGCGGAGGCACAACACCATCAGCACCACCTGAACCTGAGAGCGACGATGATGACGTGCAGGAAGTCGTCCCGCAGCGTCACCACGACAGTACCGTCTCAGGACTACAACTGCTCGGACTTCACACCGCAACCTCGAAAGCGCCGCGCGTCATCGAGCCCCGAAACCCGCGCGAAGCCCTCTCTGGACCACACAGCAAGGAATGGCGTGAGGCAATGGACGCGGAAATCAAGGCACTGGAATCACGCGACACCTGGGTGCTCGTTGACCGCGCAGCAATCAAAGGTGCAAGAATCCTTTCGGGGAAGTGGGTCTTCCGCGTGAAGACCGCAGCTGACGGAACGATTGAGCGCTTTAAAGCGCGCTGGGTGGTTCGCGGCTATGACCAGAGGCATGGGATCGATTTCGACCAGACATTCGCCCCCGTCAGTCGCCACACCTCCGTCCGCATCTTGCTCGCTATCGCAGCTGCAAGGCACCTGCCACTCCGCCAGATCGATGTTAAAAACGCGTTCCTATACGCGTTAGTGGACGCTGTGATTTACGTGGAGCAGCCACACACCTATGGCGAAGGTGACTCGCGCGTATGTCAGCTGCGCAAGTCACTGTACGGCATCAAGCAGGCTCCAAGGCTGTGGCAGCAGTACTTGCACAACATCCTGCTTGAAATCGGGTTCAAGCAGATGCCCCACGACCTAGGGATGTACCGCCGCGATTTCCGCGGGGAATACATCCTCCTCACGGTCTACGTCGACGACTTGCTCTACACGAACTCAAACAACGAGCTGCTCGAACAGTTCGAGAAGGCTTTGGCGGGGCGCGTCGACATCACGTGCAACTACGAGGTGAAGCAGTTCCTAGGCCTCAACATCTCCTACGCGCCTGAAGCCATTCATCTGTCAGCAGCTAAGTACGCAGAGGAGTTAGGGAAGCGGTTCAAGATTTCACCCGCACCTCTCTCGACTCCCTACCGAACCCCCGGACCGAACCACAAACCTGACAACAAAGCCCTATCCCCTGCTGGAATTCAGACTTACCAGCAGCAGCTGGGATGCCTCCTCTTCGCCTCTGTCACCTGCAGGCCAGACCTCTCCTACATCGCAAGTCAGCTTGCCCAGTACTCACGGAAACCAACGGCTGAAAATCACCTGGACCTGCAGCGCGCTTTGCAATTTTTCGTCTCAACGCCCAAGATTGGGCTGTGCTACTCAACTGCACCAACCCCATCCTTCAATCTCGTCGGCTATGTGGATGCCGATCATGCAGCAGATCCCGACAATCGACGGTCCAGGACCGGCTTCCTGTTCCGACTCGAACCAACGGGGCCAATCTCCTGGAACTCACAGAAGCAGGAGCTGGTTGCCCTGTCGTCAGCCGAAGCAGAATTCATCGCAGCAACCGCAGCAGTTTGCGATGGCCTCTACCTACAGGAACTCCCGCAGGAGGCGAAAATTCCAGCTTCGCCAACTTTTCGACTTCACTGCGACAACCAGAGCGCGATTCGCATCGCGAACAAACCTGGTTTCGTCAATCGCACCAAGCACATTGCGCTGCGATATTTCTTCGTGAAGGACGAAGTGGACAAGGGCAAGGTCAACTTGACCTATTGCCCGACCGGTGACATGGCAGCGGACTTCCTCACGAAGCGACTACCACGCCAGCAGTATCAGCACTGCTCCGAACTCAGCGGCGTGGTCAAGCAGGTCAAATTAAGCTACGGCCAGGAGTGAAGGGGGGTGTTACGAATAGTAACATTTAATTGTTACTGAGCACTCCTCACCGCAGCAAAGAGAAGCACGCAGTATCGAAGCAAGAACGCGAACCGTCAGACGGTTGGAGTTTGACTCGAAGTGTCAGACAGTTGGGACGCATCTGGACCGTCGGAGCAGACGGCATCGAGCAGCTGCAGGCAGGATGGTTTCGGCGGGAACAGTTGAAACTGTACGCGCCGCACGGTTGAGAATGCGTTTGAATAAGGGAATGTACCCCTTAGAGTACATGGCTAGCTAGGTCGTTTCGTCTTCCCTGTACTCATATTTATACTTGCTGTATTTGCATGTTTTAATCATCTCAAGCATTTACATTCACTCTGCTATTGAGGTCACGGGCCCACCAACTACATTTCCCTGTGTGCGAACCTTCCCGAGTAGATCCTGGTAAGCGATCATTCTCTGATCGTAGCAGCACCCGCAGCCTGCACGTTCGATGTGCACTAGTGCACATATCGACCGTGCGTTTGGGTTGGCGGTAGGGCACATCGCGCCACAGGTGACAGCCGCGATCGATCGGCGTCGCCTACGGTTGCAGGCGAAAAATGATTGGATAACGACCCGCTGTGCTTTGCTCTGAATGGTTAACGACTAAGTTTCTGGTGTATTTCGCTGCGGGTCCTACCTGCTCGACCCTGCAATTTCGATCCTGGCACCCATGGCTCGGCGTGTCCATCACACTGCAAATTTGCAGTGTGTGCACATCGATGTGCCGGTCGATGTGGGAGAATCGGTGTACGGGCTTCGATCCCCCTCGATCTTGGAAAAGACAAAACATGTGCCGCGTCCTAATTGTTTTCCCTATTATATACACACGGGTGACGTCATCACATGCCGCCCCGCCCGCCCTGGCACAAATGGGATCCGAGGAAAAAAGAAAAACCCGCGGAATCCCTCCGGGCCCCCGAAAATTCCCGGCTGACCAGGCCAAAAAACCCTCCGAAACCCGCGGGTTCAATGTCGTATTCTTATGACAATATATATGCCAGCCGTAACTGTAGAAATTGATGGGGCTCGACGAGAGACAACTCGATATACCATTGTAGAATTAAAAAAATGTTTCGTAACACAAAATATCAGCCAAGCAAAGGCCCTAAAAATTAATATACAATTGTTACTTTTTGTGCAGACATTTTGTTCTCGACGGAAGGGGTATTTCCGTCGAAAATGTGTCAATTCTCGACGGAAGGGCGTTTATACTTCAGTTCTGCGATTTTCGGTCTTCGACAGAGCCCTAGTCGGCATTAAAAGGGTGTATCGCCTTCGACAACATTTCAAATTCGCGGCAAATATTTTTCCTTCGACGAAAACTCAAATGTGATGTTCGACAAGATGTGCTTCCGGGATGTTCGACAATATTTAAGGATCTTGCTAGACGTTTCGACAAAGCACATTGAAAAACTTTGCCCCTACACTTTCACATTTTTGTCGAAACAGTACTGCATTACTTTCTGTCGAACAGGGAAACTCATTCGATATGGTTCCGATTTCACACTCGGGAAAAAAGATTTATCGAGACGCTGTTCGATGAAATAAATAATCGACAGCAGAGGGCGTTTCTAGATTTTGGTTGTCAACATCTGTATTCGACGCGGAAGTTGTCGAGCTGCGCATTCTCCCCATTTGTCAAAAAGAAAGATTTTGACGGAAAAGGGCAAAACGGTCGAGACGTTTGTAACACTCGACCAAGCATATCTACCGTCGCCTGCAACCCGTTTCATTTCTCTTTGTGGCATCGAGACTCACGATCACATAACTAATCAACAACGCTCGAGTTTTACAATACGTTAATACACGTCGTGAACGCGTACAATCGACATAAGCAATGCTGTTGTCGCAGTAGAGTTTGACAACTGCATTTTCCTATCCCATCAAAAGGACCAGATTATTTTCAAGGTAGGGAACAGTTGGAAAAAAAAATCATTATATTCAACAAGCTCCAACTTTCTAATTCTGTATGGTCTTTACAATACCTGAAAAGGTCGGTACTTCACATATGACAATTATTCGTCGCCTGACTGTCTTCGACAACATCTCGTTTTATGTCGTATCAACGCAACATCTATGTCGACATCGGCGCGCTCTAACGCGTATGGAATTGCTAGTGCATCACGCTAACGCAGGCTCTGCTCGACGAAATCCGGTCGACGACATCGATGGGCATTGCTAGTGCACGATAGTGGTCGACGGGGCCCTTCGATGGGCACTGCTCGACGTGCGTTGCTCGACGAACTGGTCTCGGCGAACGTTGTTCGACCAAGCAGCGTCGAGCCATGCGATGAAAGTTACTCGACTGCAATACCCGGCTTCTGAGCGAAAGTCGCCCAGGACGTCTTAGAAAAGACGACCTGCAGAACATCATCACTTGCTCTATGGCGCACTGATAGCGAAATCGTCGACACATGTTCTACCTCGCATCTGCGTTATGTGTCTAGCGGTGCGACCGTCTACCTGCACCTCCTTCGTATACTACTGTATCATATTGTTGTTATTTGTTCTGATTCAGGCCTGGGTATTCAATGATTTTCAGTAAGAGTATCAAGCTGACAAATGTGCAGCCGAGTGCATAATCCAACGTCAATGGAGATGTTAACAATTATTGAAACGACGATATGGACGGAAACATTTTTTTACAGTTATGAAGCGTGAATAATATTAAAGTTGGTGATAGTTAAGAAGAATTTTAGGGATTGCCCTTGTTTCTCAGGGCCTCCTATTCCTTATCAAGTTTGCTCATTGCAGTTTATGTATTTATTTATTTTACGTATACGCTCTTATTTCAGTTGCAGCTGTGCTCTGTATCGAACTGCTCTGTGGCGCGTTACTGCCACACTTTCTCTGCAGCACTTTCCGTCGAGTTTAGACGGAAGCCGTCGACGGAGGCGGATTTCCTCGACGGACGTGGGGGAGCAGCTGGCGTCATCGCCAGCTCGTGCGGGGACCACTCCGAGCTGGCGGGGCTCGTTTTGGGCGGGCTGAGGGGTCGGCTCCCGCCCCTCGCGTGCCCCGCTACGAAAAACCCGCAGGGGCGAACGGGTTTTCGCGGAGGGATTCGGGCGACGTCTTCCCTGCGATTGCTCCAAGAAAGCCTTCAGGTGCATCGAAGCCGTTCCTTTCATCGCTTGCACAAGTATCACTCGCTGGTTGACGACTGCTGCTTACGACGGGTTTTGCGCTTGGCTGCGGGGAATCTGCTTTGGCGCCCAAAAATGCTCCCTGGGATCGGTGAGTGCTTTTGAGCCGTCCCGAACCAAACCGTGCCGTGCCAAGGCGTTCCGCACCAAGTCCCTGGCTTCCTTGACAAATCGCTCCCTGGGATCCCCGCGCAGCTCCCTGGGAACTGTCAGGGGGAAAATACCCTCCCAAACCATATTGTTTTGTTTATAAACCGCTAAAGATCGTATCAAACACCATTGAGCCACATTTGGACTTTGTCAGACACGCCCTTCCCACTGGCAAAACCGGACGGCACAGAAGTGCAAGATTCGTTCTGCCATAATGGAATGGCTGGTACCAGAGATGTAGAAACCGAGTTTCTTCGCTGATGACGGCTTTATACCTCGCACATTCATAACTTAGTTCCGCTCGTGTCTTTTTTGCCTGGTAATAGACCGTCGGCTTTCTGCATTCGTCGCATTTGCTGGTCCTAGTGTGGCCTGAAACGAACCAGAAGTTAACGACCAAGTATCCCAGTTTTACGTTCCTGGTCCTAATGTCGTCGCTTCCTCTTCCTCATTTTGTGGTACGCAGTTCAAGCATCTGCATTTTAGCTAAAACGGACAGAACCGCTGCTAGATTTCCACCAAGGCTTACGCATGCCCGGCTGGTTGACGTACGCACCAGCGAGAAACATCCCCCACGGAACCTGCATCCCGTCTCCGATGCTCGAACGAGCAAACCTGACTGTAACGGAGCGCTTTCTCCCGTTAGCGTCAACGTCAGCGACCAGCTTCCGTCAACGTCAGGCGTCTCCATCGCAAACGCAGAGAGATACGCTCTAGGCGAAAGCTCCGACAAGAAAGTTCTAGCAGGCGAACGAGAGAGTTCTAGCAGACTCGATATTTCCACGAGCGTAGAGCCGGGAAAAACCGTTGATAATGGAACGATCAGTGAGTCTCCAGCGATTGTGGAGCTAAAAAAAGGAGACCTTGAAAAGACCGGCGAATCTGGAGTTCCTTCCAGGGGCACAAGCACGAGGAGAAGCCCCCCTCGAAGCCTCCAGAGGCGAATACAGGCGAGATTGATTCGGCAGGCGCGAAAGAATCGATCCCGGTTACCAGCACGGGTTACGTCGGCGGATGGGGATGGCTTGGTGGTTGATGGATACAGCATTGGGAAGGAGGGGGTGGTGGACCGGCTGTTCTGGCTATGGGGGAGATGGCTGTACGAGAGCTGGTTCGCTCAGGTCAGTGTGATTATAGAAAAAAGCTGGTTACCAGCACTGATTACGTTGACAATAAGGATGACTTGGTGGTTGATGGATACAGCATTAGCAAGGAGGGGGTGGTGGTGGAGCGGCTGTTTTGGCTGTGGGGGAGATGGCTGTACAAGAGCTGGTTCGCTCAGGTGAGTGTGGTTTCAGGGAGAAGGTTTTTCTTTTCTTCTTTTTTTTCATTGTGAGGGAGCATAGGGAAAAGGTGGCTTGCACAACTGGGTGTGCGTGTGATTATCGAAAAGGTGTGGTTCAGGTGAGTCTGACTATTGGGTCATATTGCGTGTGACTGTAGGAAGAGGCTGGGTGGCTCGGGGGAGTTTTATGCTAGCAGTTTGCAAGTGTGTGCAGCGGTATGATTACTGACTCATTCCCTTGTTGCACGTGCCAATGACCAGGAGACACGTGGCACGGACAATCTGCCATTGGATCGTGGCATGTTCTTCATGGCATGCAATCATTCGGTGGGTGCCATTCTGCTGTTATCTCACTCTGCAGTCCATCTGTTACTATCCTTTATATAAAAATATACATGCATATAAATATAAAAAGACTGCAAGGATCATGTTTTGCCTCTGTCTGCTTCGCCATCCTCAACTTGTTTTTTTTTTTTTTTTTTTTTTTTTTTTTTTGGGTGCTTCTGACAACATCCCTGCATTTCCTCAGAGCCACTTGGATTGCGGGGCCACATTTGTGGGTGCGTGGACGGGTGGTGCCAAGAGGGTGTATGCGCTGGGTGCTCGGGACTACTTCTTCAGCAACCCCCTTCTGGTAGGCAGGGATGGAAATTGACCGCCTGTTACTGAAACACACGACAGTGTATCCATAGGGTATCATTCCAGTCAGCTTGGTTGGCTTCAAGGCCAAGCGGGTGTATGCTCTGGGTGCTCGAGACAACTTCTTCAGCAACCCCCTTCTAGTAGGATGGATGGCAGCTGGCTGGCTGTAACTGACACACACCTAGCACTGTACTTTCACTCCTCATAGATGCTCTCTTTTCAGACAGAAACCAAGCGGGTGTATGCTCTGGGTGCTCGGGACTACTTCTTCAGCAACCCCCTGCTGGTAGGATGGATGGCAGCTGGCTGGCTGTAACTGACACACACCTAGCACTGTACTTTCACTCCTCATAGATGCTCTCTTTTCAGACAGAAACCAAGCGGGTGTATGCGCTGGGTGCTCGGGACTACTTCTTCAGCAACCCCCTGCTGGTAGGATGGATGGCAGCTGGCTGGCTGTAACTGACACACACCTAGCACTGTACTTTCACTCCTCATAGATGCTCTCTTTTCAGACAGAAACCAAGCGGGTGTATGCTCTGGGTGCTCGGGACTACTTCTTCAGCAACCCCCTGCTGGTAGGATGGATGGCAGCTGGCTGGCTGTAACTGACACACACCTAGCACTGTACTTTCACTCCTCATAGATGCTCTCTTTTCAGACAGAAACCAAGCGGGTGTATGCTCTGGGTGCTCGGGACTACTTCTTCAGCAACCCCCTGCTGGTAGGATGGATGGCAGCTGGCTGGCTGTAACTGACACACACCTAGCACTGTACTTTCACTCCTCATAGATGCTCTCTTTTCAGACAGAAACCAAGCGGGTGTATGCTCTGGGTGCTCGGGACTACTTCTTCAGCAACCCCCTGCTGGTAGGATGGATGGCAGCTGGCTGGCTGTAACTGACACACACCTAGCACTGTACTTTCACTCCTCATAGATGCTCTCTTTTCAGACAGAAACCAAGCGGGTGTATGCTCTGGGTGCTCGGGACTACTTCTTCAGCAACCCCCTGCTGGTAGGATGGATGGCAGCTGGCTGGCTGTAACTGACACACACCTAGCACTGTACTTTCACTCCTAATAGATGCTCTCTTTTCAGACAGAAACCAAGCGGGTGTATGCGCTGGGTGCTCGGGACTTCTTCTTCAGCAACCCCCTGCTGGTAGGATGGATGGCAGCTGGCTGGCTGTAACTGACACACACCTAGCACTGTACTTTCACTCCTCATAGATGCTCTCTTTTCAGACAGAAACCAAGCGGGTGTATGCTCTGGGTGCTCGGGACTACTTCTTCAGCAACCCCCTGCTGGTAGGGATGGCGGCTGGCTGCCTGTAGCTGGAACACGCGTGACACTGAACTTGTAGAACACGCGTCTCTCGGGACTACTTCTTCAGCAACCCCCCACTGAACTTCTGCTGGCGCAGAAGTAGTTCATGCGCCGAGACTGATGCACACTTGGCAATCGAGTTCTGGGTCGTCTCAGAGCATGGGTGCATGGGTGATGGTCGTGAGCTGGGTGCGCCGGTGATGGTCATGCACTGCACTTTTGAGACGTCTCAAAAGTTGACAAGTAGTTCATGCGCCGAGACTGATGCACACTTGGCAATCGAGTTCTGGATCGTCTCAAAGCATGGGTGATGGTCGTGAGCTGGGTGCACGGGTGACAGTCATGCACTGCACTCTTAGTCCCTAATAGAGCGACGTTTCTGTCAGCTCTCATGGCAAAGACTGTCAGGAAGTTGTATACTCTGGGATCACAGGATAAAATCGCCTTTTTGGTAGAGATGGCTGGCAGTTCACTGGCTGAGAATGGCGGATACTTGGCACTGTCGTTTTCATCCCTGATACACCAGGCATGGTTTGATACCCCATTCATGCACGCTAATGTTTTTTGAGAGTTCTAAAAAAACATAGTTTGATACCGCATTCATGCACGCTTTTCTCATGGACCACCTGTCTGCCTTACCTCTCCCACCTGTCTGCCTTACCTCTACCACCCCACCAGGCATGGTTTGTCACCACGTGCATGCACGTCATCCCCACCCATCAACCATCCTTCTTCCTCATCCCTCCCACCCCACCAGGCATGGTTCGTCACCACATGCATGCACGTCATCCCCATCAACTGTCTGTCTTCCTCATCCCTCCCGCCCTTCATCACTCCCACCCTTCATCACTCCCACCCCTCGTCTTTCCACCAGGCATGGTTCGTCACCACATGCATGCATGTCATCCCCATCAACCGCCGCAAGTTCTCCCAGCAAGAGGTATGGCATGTATGCTGTGTGTCATACACACACATGCAAGAGCTACGCTGCTTTGCACATGTAAGAGGTATGGTGCACGCACACTTGGAATGCAGGAGCTATGCCACGTGCAAGTGGATTGGATGTGGACAAATAGGATGCCCCGTTTCTCCCACAGCAATGGAGCCCCGTTGCTCCCACAGCAGTGCTCATTATTCCCTACTTGCTATCATCATTGACCCTCCTCTACACTCCTGTCGTCCTTTTGAGTCGACTCAAAAGTCACCTCATTGACCCTCCTCTACACTCCTGTCATCCTGTTCTCTGTCCTCCTGTCGCCCTCTCTCCCACAACCTTATCACTCACCTCACCACCAGCGGCCCCCACCGCCCCACAGCAGCGCTCATCTTCCTCTCGTTCTCCGTTACCCTGAGGTCGTTTTTAAGGCGCCTCAAAAACGACAGCAGCGCTCATCTTCCCCTCTTTCTCCGTTACCATACCCTTTTTCCTCCCTCCCTCCCTTTCCCACCACCAGCTCGACATGCTGCTGCAGCTCAAGGCCACCAGCGGCCCCCACCGCCCCACATCGGTGCTCATCTTCCCCTCCTTGCTCTCGTTTCCCTCTCTCTCCCTCATCCTAACTCCTTTCCCCCCACCTCTCTCCCTCCCACCACCAGCTCGACACACTATTGCAGCTCAAGGCCACCAGCGGCCCCCACCGCCCCACAGCGGTACTCATCTTCCCCGAAGGAACTCGCTCTCTCACTGGCGCGCTGCAGCCCTTCAAGTCAGGCGTGGGGCTGCTGGCAGAGCAGCTGGATGTGCCTGTGGTGCCTGTGTGCGTGCAGGTGAGAGCGCCCGTACAGTTAGCATAGCAGTACCATTAATCCCCGAGGGCACGCGCTCCCTCACTGGTTCACTGCAGGCGTGGGGCTGCTGGCACAGCAGCTGGACGTGCCTGTTGTGCCTGTGTGCGTCAAGGTGAGCGCTGGTGTCTGAATGAGTGTGAGAGGGAGCGCCTGTACACACAGCAGTGCTTATATTCCCCGAGGGCACACGCTCCCTCACTGGTGCATTGCAGCCCTTCAAGTCAGGCGTGGGGCAGCTGGCAGAGCAGCTGGCAGAGCAGCTGGCAGAGCAGCTGGCAGAGCAGCTGGCAGAGCAGCTGGCAGAGCGGCTGGCAGAGCAGCTGGATTTGCCTGTCGTGCGTCCAGGTGGGCACTGGTGTCTTGAATGAGTGAGTGAGCGAGTGAGTGAATGGGCCACTAATTTCAAGGGTCTCTGAACGCATGGTCCAACCACCCCCCTACATAAAAAAGTGGGTGTGGAGTTTGGGTGGTCTCTGAACGTGTATGCTTTATGTTCCAACCCCCTTGCTCTCCTCTTTCTACCCATGCTCCAACTGCTACCCACACAGGGCACCTTTGAAGCTCTGCCAAAGGGCCGCACCATCCCCCAGCGTAGACGGGTGACTGTGGAGTTTGGGCGGCCTCTGGACGTTCAGGAGTATCTTCAGGTGGCTCAGGTGGTGCCACCCGATGCCGTTGTCGTCTCTCCCCCAGCAAGCACTCAGGTGGCTATCTGTTCTTCAGGAACAATGGGTCATAAGGTGCATTTTTGTTTTCAATTCTGGAACATCATCAGGTGCCTCATCAGGTGCCTCATCAGGTGCCTCATCAGATGCATCATTTGAGGAATCTCGGAACTCGTTGCGTATTTTATTTGCCCACACCTCTTTGTCTCCCCCTTGTCCAACTCCTTGCCAGAGCAATGCCGTTCAGAGCACATCAGCAACAGAGGACCCACAGCAGGCCACTGTTGAGACGCCACTCAAGGGCCCAATAGCCTCTGAAGATACTGAGCGAGCCATGAGACGAGCAGCACACAGGCGATTCGCAGACGACCTTCAGCGCAGCGTGGCAGATATGGCTGCGCAGAGTAAGGGCAGGAGCACACAGGGAGAGACAGGGACAGAGTGTAAGGGACAGCTGGAAGGCCAGAGGAAATGGGCAATGGAAGGAGCGAGGGAAAGGCGCCTGGTGGCTTTAACTGCGTGCACAGCTGCAGCTGCTGTTGCTGCTGCCAGCTTTGGCGGTGTTTCTCCTGAGGGCCTCTCTCAGGCAAGCTATGCTGCAGCAGCGTCGTTGCTAGCTTGTGTGCCCGTGCAAGCAGGGGAGACAGCGGGGATTGCTGCTGCTCTTGCCCTCTGCTTTGCCCTGCTGATTGCTGGGTACAGGCCCATGGCTTCCTGGGCAGGGCCGTACTTGTTCTTTCCCACAGATGATCAGGAATAGATACGAGAGGTTAGCGTGTGTTGTTTAGTCGAGAAGTGAATGTGTAGTACTGTATACTATGGCGATTTCAAGCAGCTCAGACGAGAGCAATTTATCCAGGGCAATTGAGGTAGATTGCAGGCAACTAGGTAAATGTACCGTACCGTATGAGCGAATGCTGACCAATTTGGTACGACAGATTGATGCAGTGTACAAGCTGCATGTTCATGCTGTAAGAGGATATTTGATCAAACACATTTTCATCTTTGGATGACAAGACAATGCGGGAACAAAGGAATCTGAGAGGCATGCTGCCTTGGAGCTTACGCTGCAATTAACACATTTCCCTGCAAAGGTTCACTGTTTTGAGAGCAGCAGTGAGCGGAGCAGTGAGAAAAATGAGGGGATAAGCGACGCCGGGATTGCTGAGCACCACTCCTGCCTCCCTCAAGTGTGACACAAACTCATCCACGAGATATGGCGGGAGCGGTGATGAGAGGGACAGTGATGATAGGAGCGCTGAGAGGAGGGAGTGGTGAATTGCTAAGCGGCGTCGGGCTTGCTAGGCACCACTCCTGATTCCCTGAGGTGCGACACAAACTCGTCCACGAGGTATGGCCATGCACCCTCCTCATCGTACGACGAGAGCGATGGGTCGGTGATCTGCAGAGGATGGTTGGTGGGGGAGTTGGGGGTTGCGGGGTTGGGAATGGGGGGAGGCGCCTTTAAATATGGGAAGGTAAGAATCACTTTGGTCATCCTCAATACCTGAGGTGAGAAACAAGCTCGTCCACGAGGTATGGCCATGCACCCTCCTCATCGTATGATGAGAGCGATGGATCGGTGATCTGCAGAGGAAGGGGCATGATGGGTGGGAGTGGCGGCAGGAAGAGATGTGTCTCATTGCATTCTGTGGGTGTGACACAGTGATGAGGTTGTTTTTGAGACGTCTCAAAAACAACCTCATCACAGGAAGAGATGTGTCTCATTGCATCCTGTGGGTGAGACACAGAATGCAATGAGATGGCGGCAGCAAAGGTGGAGGCAGATAGGATGGAGGCGGACAGGAGGGTTGGCTAAGACCAATCAGCTTGGAAACTTCAATGAAAGAAAATGGCAGCTTACCTTGGTAAACTCTAATAGCTGCTGCCATGTGTCTCGAGAAATGGCCTTGTTGTGTTTCATCTGCGGATTGACAGAGAGAGGGGCGGTGCGGAGCGGAGAGTGTGGGCCAGGGTGGAAGGGATTGGAGGGTGCAAGCACTAAAGGATTAGGCGACGAGAAACGTTCTTGCCATGCTTAAATGAGGGGAGGGGTGGACCCACTCCGCCAACGTTCTTGCCCTGGAAAGAGGGAGGGTTGGCGGAGTGGGGAGCGGAAGAAGCAGAAATGAGATGAATGAATTGCACCAACCCTCAGGTCCAGCAGAAATGCGCACGCACAACAGCTCCAGGAAATGGACAATAGAAGATTGGGGTGAGGGAGAACGGGACGCGGAATTGGAGTAAGCAGGGAAGAGTGGGAAGGGAACAATGGGCTCGAAACACCTTGACAACCAAAATTGGTCCACTCTTCCAGACGATAAAACTAACACTGCCTTACCTGTGACTGTATTAACAGCTGGTACTTGCACAAACAACCCTACCAGCAGGTACTCACAGTATTATACTTACCGACGGGGACTCACAATAATCTGCCTACCTACCTGGAGGTATTCACACCAATGGTCGACGAATCGCCATGGCCGTGCTGTGAACAGCAGTTGCCACATGCCTATGGCTGTGTCAAATGCTAGAGACTTCTGACCCTGCAGGTAGGAAGTGAAGGACAGGTGGCCATGCGCGAGCGAGGGGGGAAATGGAGATGATGGATGAGGGGTGTGAGCAGCAGCAGTGAACATTTTGAGTCGACTCAAAAGTCACCATGAATGCAGGAGGTGAACGACATATGGCCATGCGCTAGGGGGGAAATGGAGATGATGGATGAGGGGTGTGAGCAGCAGCAGTGAACAGCAGCTGCCACATGCCTATGGCTGTGTTCGAATGCTAGAGACTTCTGACCCTGCAGGTAGGAAGTGAGATGACAGATGGGTATGTAGGGTGTGAGCAGCAGCAGAGACAGCAGCCGCAGTGACCAATACCCGCCACATGTCTATGACCGTGTCAAACGCCAGACAGGTGTGAGAACTGAGGGATGGATGCCGATGCCGATGACATGACCAAACCGGAAAATTACAGGGACTTGAAAGTTTCAAGTTGAAACAAGTCCAACACTGACCTTCTCCTTTGCCCAGTCGAAGGAGAAGTTGTAAATCTCCCTGAATTTATCTGCATTGGCAGTATGCACATGCCCCATGCCCATGCCCATGCCCCATGCCCCATGCCCATGCCCATGCCCATGCCCATGCCCATGCCCATGCCCCTTGCCCCATGCCCCATGCCCCATGCCCCATGGCCCTTGCCCATGCCCATACCCATAACCACGCCCAACAAACACTACAACAAATGTGACAACCGCAAAGACACCAGAAGCAACAAGCAACATGCACACACGTGAAGCCAAACATTTAAGATCACCCGTTCCCTCCATCTCCTCTTCCTACCCCTTCCATCCTACTAAATACCGATAACCCCAAACGTCACGCCATTTCTTCCCCCCCCCCCTCTTCCACCCTTCCGTCCCTTTCCCCCTTCCCTTCCCCCTTTCCACCCCTCCCTTAAGAGCCTTTGCAAGGGAGTGTCTGTTGCACTCACGGTCATCGTTGATTTCTGATCGCAGTGCTGGCAACCGCGCCTTGAGCTCGGCCACGCTGCTGACCCTGCAAGGAGAGACAGGGCGAGAGGCAGGAGGAAGAAGCGAGAGCGTTGATACACCGCAGACAAAATCCGGCAGGGTGGGTTCTGATAGGGCTAATCTGATCGTAGTGCCGGCAACCGTGCCTTGAGCTTGCCCAAGCTGCTGACCCTGCAAGGAGGAGAGGGAAACAACGGAGAGAGTTGATAGGGAGTTGATAGGGCGCTGATAATGCAAGTCGGCTCTCTCTGCTGTTCCGCACCCAAGCCCCAAACTTGAGTCCTCATCCCCACTCACTCTCACCCCCAATTTCTCCGCCATGCCAAACTCACCCAAGTCGTTGCATGCCTTGTACAAATTCCTCCTTGGGGTATTCACACATCGTTGCTGCCTTGAAGTGACTTTTGAGTCGACTCAAAAGTCAAAAGTCACCTTTTGAGTCGACTCAAAAGTCAAAAGTCACCTGATTACTCACCCCAGTCGTTGCATGCCTTGTACAAATTCCTCCTTGGAGTATTCACACATCGTTGCTGCCTTGAAGTGCCACGATAGTATCAGCTGCACACGGAGGGGTGCGGGGAGGAAGGAGCGGGAGGAGGAGATCCCAGGGGATGGCCCAAGCTGAATCAGTTTTTTTTTTTTAAGAATTCACAAAAAGCAGCAGTATAGTAATTCACATTTCCTGCTTGAAGTATTCACTCATTGCAGCCGCATTGAAGTGCCATAATAATAAAATTAGCTGGTGCCGGGTTGTTGGGAGGGTGAGATGGACGTGTTTTGAGACGTCTCAAAACCGCATTGAAGTGCCATAATAGTAAAATTAGCTGGTGTTGTGTTGTTGGGAGGGTGAGATGGGCGCGGGCGAGTTGACTTTTGAGTCGACTCAAAAGTCAATAAAATTAGCTGGTGTCGTGTTGTTGGGAGGGTGAGATGGGCGCGGGCGGGAAGGGCATGCTTGTGAGTGAATCAAGTGCGAGAACTAGCA
Source organism: Closterium sp. Yama58-4 (assembly GCA_947470075.1). Taxonomy (NCBI): domain Eukaryota; kingdom Viridiplantae; phylum Streptophyta; class Zygnematophyceae; order Desmidiales; family Closteriaceae; genus Closterium; species Closterium sp. Yama58-4. The sequence continues at coordinate 321,652 of CANIUD010000257.1, forward strand.
TAGTTATTCAGAACCACTGCGATGACATGGTATGGTGCAGCATAGGATGGGAATTTGTTGAGGTGTCGCAAGAAGAGACAATTTTATAGGCGCCTAAAGAATCGCCGTCTTGCTTCACTAAGAACCACTGTGATGTGATGGCATGGCATGGCATGGCATGGCATAGTGCAGCATAGGAGGGTCGGATGAGGTAGGAAAAGCAATGACAAATGGCGGATGAGGGATGATGACATACCATGACTATGTCCTGAGGGTCCACCTGCATACAATCACAATGGCATACAATCACACGAGAGACCATGGATGGACAGAACAGGCGGATGGGAGGAAGAGAGAGGGAGTGGGTGGGTGGGAGTAAAAAAGAAGGGATAAACAGGGGAAAAAAACATTTGAACGGTAAGCAGACGTAAAGAAAACACTTGAGCTTAGAAAATGGACCAATGGAGATGGAGAGGTATTATTACGGTACCAACGCCTCAGGCAGAGAGGGTATTTTTGAGACGTCTCAAAAATACCCTCTCTGCAATGGAGATGGAGAGCTATTGTGACGATACCAACGCCTCAGTTTCCCAAAACTGAGGCGTTGTGCTATTGTGAGCTATTGTGCTAAAATAGGCGTTTAGAGCTATTGGGAACAATGCATTCCCCCTCCCCATGCATTCATCCCCTCCCCATGCATTCATCCCCTCCCCATGCATTCATCCCCTCCCCATGCATTCATCCCCTCCCCATGCATTCATCCCCTCCCCATGCATTCATCCCCTCCCCATGCATTCATCCCCTCCCCATGCATTCATCCCCTCCCCATGCATTCATCCCCTCCCCATGCATTCATCCCCTCCCCATGCATTCATCCCCTCCCCATGCATTCATCCCCTCCCCATGCATTCATCCCCTCCCCATGCATTCATCCCCTCCCCATGCATTCATCCCCTCCCCATGCATTCATCCCCTCCCCATGCATTCATCCCCTCCCCATGCATTCATCCCCTCCCCATGCATTCATCCCCTCCCCATGCATTCATCCCCTCCCCATGCATTCATCCCCTCCCCATGCATTCATCCCCTCCCCATGCATTCATCCCCTCCCCATGCATTCATCCCCTCCCCATGCATTCATCCCCTCCCCATGCATTCATCCCCTCCCCATGCATTCATCCCCTCCCCATGCATTCATCCCCTCCCCATGCATTCATCCCCTCCCCATGCATTCATCCCCTCCCCATGCATTCATCCCCTCCCCATGCATTCATCCCCTCCCCATGCATTCATCCCCTCCCCATGCATTCATCCCCTCCCCATGCATTCATCCCCTCCCCATGCATTCATCCCCTCCCCATGCATTCATCCCCTCCCCATGCATTCATCCCCTCCCCATGCATTCATCCCCTCCCCATGCATTCATCCCCTCCCCATGCATTCATCCCCTCCCCATGCATTCATCCCCTCCCCATGCATTCATCCCCTCCCCATGCATTCATCCCCTCCCCATGCATTCATCCCCTCCCCATGCATTCATCCCCTCCCCATGCATTCATCCCCTCCCCATGCATTCATCCCCTCCCCATGCATTCATCCCCTCCCCATGCATTCATCCCCTCCCCATGCATTCATCCCCTCCCCATGCATTCATCCCCTCCCCATGCATTCATCCCCCCCCATGCATTCATCCCCTCCCCATGCATTCATCCCCTCCCCATGCATTCATCCCCTCCCCATGCATTCATCCCCTCCCCATGCATTCATCCCCTCCCCATGCATTCATCCCCTCCCCATGCATTCATCCCCTCCCCATGCATTCATCCCCTCCCCATGCATTCATCCCCTCCCCATGCATTCATCCCCTCCCCATGCATTCATCCCCTCCCCATGCATTCATCCCCTCCCCATGCATTCATCCCCTCCCCATGCATTCATCCCCTCCCCATGCATTCATCCCCTCCCCATGCATTCATCCCCTCCCCATGCATTCATCCCCTCCCCATGCATTCATCCCCTCCCCATGCATTCATCCCCTCCCCATGCATTCATCCCCTCCCCATGCATTCATCCCCTCCCCATGCATTCATCCCCTCCCCATGCATTCATCCCCTCCCCATGCATTCATCCCCTCCCATGCATTCATCCCCTCCCCATGCATTCATCCCCTCCCCATGCATTCATCCCCTCCCCATGCATTCATCCCCTCCCCATGCATTCATCCCCTCCCCATGCATTCATCCCCTCCCCATGCATTCATCCCCTCCCATGCATTCATCCCCTCCCCATGCATTCATCCCCTCCCCATGCATTCATCCCCTCCCATGCATTCATCCCCTCCCCATGCATTCATCCCCTCCCCATGCATTCATCCCCTCCCCATGCATTCATCCCCTCCCCATGCATTCATCCCCTCCCCATGCATTCATCCCCTCCCCATGCATTCATCCCCTCCCCATGCATTCATCCCCTCCCCATGCATTCATCCCCTCCCCATGCATTCATCCCCTCCCCATGCATTCATCCCCTCCCCATGCATTCATCCCCTCCCCATGCATTCATCCCCTCCCCATGCATTCATCCCCTCCCCATGCATTCATCCCCTCCCCATGCATTCATCCCCTCCCCATGCATTCATCCCCTCCCCATGCATTCATCCCCTCCCCATGCATTCATCCCCTCCCCATGCATTCATCCCCCCTCCCCATGCATTCATCCCCTCCCCATGCATTCATCCCCTCCCCATGCATTCATCCCCTCCCCATGCATTCATCCCCTCCCCATGCATTCATCCCCTCCCCATGCATTCATCCCCTCCCCATGCATTCATCCCCTCCCCATGCATTCATCCCCTCCCCATGCATTCATCCCCTCCCCATGCATTCATCCCCTCCCCATGCATTCATCCCCTCCCCATGCATTCATCCCCTCCCCATGCATTCATCCCCTCCCCATGCATTCATCCCCTCCCCATGCATTCATCCCCTCCCCATGCATTCATCCCCTCCCCATGCATTCATCCCCTCCCCATGCATTCATCCCCTCCCCATGCATTCATCCCCTCCCCATGCATTCATCCCCTCCCCATGCATTCATCATCCCTCCCCATGCATTCATCCCCTCCCCATGCATTCATCCCCTCCCCATGCATTCATCCCCTCCCCATGCATTCATCCCCTCCCCATGCATTCATCCCCTCCCCATGCATTCATCCCCTCCCCATGCATTCATCCCCTCCCCATGCATTCATCCCCTCCCCATGCATTCATCCCCTCCCCATGCATTCATCCCCTCCCCATGCATTCATCCCCTCCCCATGCATTCATCCCCTCCCCATGCATTCATCCCCTCCCCATGCATTCATCCCCTCCCCATGCATTCATCCCCTCCCCATGCATTCATCCCCTCCCCATGCATTCATCCCCTCCCCATGCATTCATCCCCTCCCCATGCATTCATCCCCTCCCCATGCATTCATCCCCTCCCCATGCATTCATCCCCTCCCCATGCATTCATCCCCTCCCCATGCATTCATCCCCTCCCCATGCATTCATCCCCCTCCCCATGCATTCATCCCCTCCCCATGCATTCATCCCCTCCCCATGCATTCATCCCCTCCCCATGCATTCATCCCCTCCCCATGCATTCATCCCCTCCCCATGCATTCATCCCCTCCCCATGCATTCATCCCCTCCCCATGCATTCATCCCCTCCCCATGCATTCATCCCCTCCCCATGCATTCATCCCCTCCCCATGCATTCATCCCCTCCCCATGCATTCATCCCCTCCCCATGCATTCATCCCCTCCCCATGCATTCATCCCCTCCCCATGCATTCATCCCCTCCCCATGCATTCATCCCCTCCCCATGCATTCATCCCCTCCCCATGCATTCATCCCCTCCCCCATGCATTCATCCCCTCCCCATGCATTCATCCCCTCCCCATGCATTCATCCCCTCCCCATGCATTCATCCCCTCCCCATGCATTCATCCCCTCCCCATGCATTCATCCCCTCCCCATGCATTCATCCCCTCCCCATGCATTCATCCCCTCCCCATGCATTCATCCCCTCCCCATGCATTCATCCCCTCCCCATGCATTCATCCCCTCCCCATGCATTCATCCCCTCCCCATGCATTCATCCCCTCCCCATGCATTCATCCCCTCCCCATGCATTCATCCCCTCCCCATGCATTCATCCCCTCCCCATGCATTCATCCCCTCCCCATGCATTCATCCCCTCCCCATGCATTCATCCCCTCCCCATGCATTCATCCCCTCCCCATGCATTCATCCCCTCCCCATGCATTCATCCCCTCCCCATGCATTCATCCCCTCCCCATGCATTCATCCCCTCCCCATGCATTCATCCCCTCCCCATGCATTCATCCCCTCCCCATGCATTCATCCCCTCCCCATGCATTCATCCCCTCCCCATGCATTCATCCCCTCCCCATGCATTCATCCCCTCCCCATGCATTCATCCCCTCCCCATGCATTCATCCCCTCCCCATGCATTCATCCCCTCCCCATGCATTCATCCCCTCCCCATGCATTCATCCCCTCCCCATGCATTCATCCCCTCCCCATGCATTCATCCCCTCCCCATGCATTCATCCCCTCCCCATGCATTCATCCCCTCCCCATGCATTCATCCCCTCCCCATGCATTCATCCCCTCCCCATGCATTCATCCCCTCCCCATGCATTCATCCCCTCCCCATGCATTCATCCCCTCCCCATGCATTCATCCCCTCCCCATGCATTCATCCCCTCCCCATGCATTCATCCCCTCCCCATGCATTCATCCCCTCCCCATGCATTCATCCCCTCCCCATGCATTCATCCCCTCCCCATGCATTCATCCCCTCCCCATGCATTCATCCCCTCCCCATGCATTCATCCCCTCCCCATGCATTCATCCCCTCCCCATGCATTCATCCCCTCCCCATGCATTCATCCCCTCCCCATGCATTCATCCCCTCCCCATGCATTCATCCCCTCCCCATGCATTCATCCCCTCCCCATGCATTCATCCCCTCCCCATGCATTCATCCCCTCCCCATGCATTCATCCCCTCCCCATGCATTCATCCCCTCCCCATGCATTCATCCCCTCCCCATGCATTCATCCCCTCCCCATGCATTCATCCCCTCCCCATGCATTCATCCCCTCCCCATGCATTCATCCCCTCCCCATGCATTCATCCCCTCCCCATGCATTCATCCCCTCCCCATGCATTCATCCCCTCCCCATGCATTCATCCCCTCCCCATGCATTCATCCCCTCCCCATGCATTCATCCCCTCCCCATGCATTCATCCCCTCCCCATGCATTCATCCCCTCCCCATGCATTCATCCCCTCCCCATGCATTCATCCCCTCCCCATGCATTCATCCCCTCCCCATGCATTCATCCCCTCCCCATGCATTCATCCCCTCCCCATGCATTCATCCCCTCCCCATGCATTCATCCCCTCCCCATGCATTCATCCCCTCCCCATGCATTCATCCCCTCCCCATGCATTCATCCCCTCCCCATGCATTCATCCCCTCCCCATGCATTCATCCCCTCCCCATGCATTCATCCCCTCCCCATGCATTCATCCCCTCCCCATGCATTCATCCCCTCCCCATGCATTCATCCCCTCCCCATGCATTCATCCCCTCCCCATGCATTCATCCCCTCCCCATGCATTCATCCCCTCCCCATGCATTCATCCCCTCCCCATGCATTCATCCCCTCCCCATGCATTCATCCCCTCCCCATGCATTCATCCCCTCCCCATGCATTCATCCCCTCCCCATGCATTCATCCCCTCCCCATGCATTCATCCCCTCCCCATGCATTCATCCCCTCCCCATGCATTCATCCCCTCCCCATGCATTCATCCCCTCCCCATGCATTCATCCCCTCCCCATGCATTCATCCCCTCCCCATGCATTCATCCCCTCCCCATGCATTCATCCCCTCCCCATGCATTCATCCCCTCCCCATGCATTCATCCCCTCCCCATGCATTCATCCCCTCCCCATGCATTCATCCCCTCCCCATGCATTCATCCCCTCCCCATGCATTCATCCCCTCCCCATGCATTCATCCCCTCCCCATGCATTCATCCCCTCCCCATGCATTCATCCCCTCCCCATGCATTCATCCCCTCCCCATGCATTCATCCCCTCCCCATGCATTCATCCCCTCCCCATGCATTCATCCCCCTCCCCATGCATTCATCCCCTCCCCATGCATTCATCCCCTCCCCATGCATTCATCCCCTCCCCATGCATTCATCCCCTCCCCATGCATTCATCCCCTCCCCATGCATTCATCCCCTCCCCATGCATTCATCCCCTCCCCATGCATTCATCCCCTCCCCATGCATTCATCCCCTCCCCATGCATTCATCCCCTCCCCATGCATTCATCCCCTCCCCATGCATTCATCCCCTCCCCATGCATTCATCCCCTCCCCATGCATTCATCCCCTCCCCATGCATTCATCCCCTCCCCATGCATTCATCCCCTCCCCATGCATTCATCCCCTCCCCATGCATTCATCCCCTCCCCATGCATTCATCCCCTCCCCATGCATTCATCCCCTCCCCATGCATTCATCCCCTCCCCATGCATTCATCCCCTCCCCATGCATTCATCCCCTCCCCATGCATTCATCCCCTCCCCATGCATTCATCCCCTCCCCATGCATTCATCCCCTCCCCATGCATTCATCCCCTCCCCATGCATTCATCCCCTCCCCATGCATTCATCCCCTCCCCATGCATTCATCCCCTCCCCATGCATTCATCCCCTCCCCATGCATTCATCCCCTCCCCATGCATTCATCCCCTCCCCATGCATTCATCCCCTCCCCATGCATTCATCCCCTCCCCATGCATTCATCCCCTCCCCATGCATTCATCCCCTCCCCATGCATTCATCCCCTCCCCATGCATTCATCCCCTCCCCATGCATTCATCCCCTCCCCATGCATTCATCCCCTCCCCATGCATTCATCCCCTCCCCATGCATTCATCCCCTCCCCATGCATTCATCCCCTCCCCATGCATTCATCCCCTCCCCATGCATTCATCCCCTCCCCATGCATTCATCCCCTCCCCATGCATTCATCCCCTCCCCATGCATTCATCCCCTCCCCATGCATTCATCCCCTCCCCATGCATTCATCCCCTCCCCATGCATTCATCCCCTCCCCATGCATTCATCCCCTCCCCATGCATTCATCCCCTCCCCATGCATTCATCCCCTCCCCATGCATTCATCCCCTCCCCATGCATTCATCCCCTCCCCATGCATTCATCCCCTCCCCATGCATTCATCCCCTCCCCATGCATTCATCCCCTCCCCATGCATTCATCCCCTCCCCATGCATTCATCCCCTCCCCATGCATTCATCCCCTCCCCATGCATTCATCCCCTCCCCATGCATTCATCCCCTCCCCATGCATTCATCCCCTCCCCATGCATTCATCCCCTCCCCATGCATTCATCCCCTCCCCATGCATTCATCCCCTCCCCATGCATTCATCCCCTCCCCATGCATTCATCCCCTCCCCATGCATTCATCCCCTCCCCATGCATTCATCCCCTCCCCATGCATTCATCCCCTCCCCATGCATTCATCCCCTCCCCATGCATTCATCCCCTCCCCATGCATTCATCCCCTCCCCATGCATTCATCCCCTCCCCATGCATTCATCCCCTCCCCATGCATTCATCCCCTCCCCATGCATTCATCCCCTCCCCATGCATTCATCCCCTCCCCATGCATTCATCCCCTCCCCATGCATTCATCCCCTCCCCATGCATTCATCCCCTCCCCATGCATTCATCCCCTCCCCATGCATTCATCCCCTCCCCATGCATTCATCCCCTCCCCATGCATTCATCCCCTCCCCATGCATTCATCCCCTCCCCATGCATTCATCCCCTCCCCATGCATTCATCCCCTCCCCATGCATTCATCCCCTCCCCATGCATTCATCCCCTCCCCATGCATTCATCCCCTCCCCATGCATTCATCCCCTCCCCATGCATTCATCCCCTCCCCATGCATTCATCCCCTCCCCATGCATTCATCCCCTCCCCATGCATTCATCCCCTCCCCATGCATTCATCCCCTCCCCATGCATTCATCCCCTCCCCATGCATTCATCCCCTCCCCATGCATTCATCCCCTCCCCATGCATTCATCCCCTCCCCATGCATTCATCCCCTCCCCATGCATTCATCCCCTCCCCATGCATTCATCCCCTCCCCATGCATTCATCCCCTCCCCATGCATTCATCCCCTCCCCATGCATTCATCCCCTCCCCATGCATTCATCCCCTCCCCATGCATTCATCCCCTCCCCATGCATTCATCCCCTCCCCATGCATTCATCCCCTCCCCATGCATTCATCCCCTCCCCATGCATTCATCCCCTCCCCATGCATTCATCCCCTCCCCATGCATTCATCCCCTCCCCATGCATTCATCCCCTCCCCATGCATTCATCCCCTCCCCATGCATTCATCCCCTCCCCATGCATTCATCCCCTCCCCATGCATTCATCCCCTCCCCATGCATTCATCCCCTCCCCATGCATTCATCCCCTCCCCATGCATTCATCCCCTCCCCATGCATTCATCCCCTCCCCATGCATTCATCCCCTCCCCATGCATTCATCCCCTCCCCATGCATTCATCCCCTCCCCATGCATTCATCCCCTCCCCATGCATTCATCCCCTCCCCATGCATTCATCCCCTCCCCATGCATTCATCCCCTCCCCATGCATTCATCCCCTCCCCATGCATTCATCCCCTCCCCATGCATTCATCCCCTCCCCATGCATTCATCCCCTCCCCATGCATTCATCCCCTCCCCATGCATTCATCCCCTCCCCATGCACTCTCATTTCGACCCAGTGCACCTACTCACCTCAAGGTCTTCACACAGCTTTGAAATGCCGTCCACGAGAATCAAATTGCAAGGAGGGTTTTTGAGGCGCTGCAAAAGTCGTCTCTTATCCCGCAACTCACCTCAAGGTCTTCACACAGCTTTGAAATGCCGTCCACGAGAATCAAATCGCAGTGAGGGTCTGAGACAGGGGAACAACAGCACGGAAGCAGCAGAGAATGGGGAGAAGGGGGCAGGTGATGCGAAGGAGAGTTTTGAGATGCCTGAAATGCCGTCCGCGAGAATCAAGTCACAGTGAGGGTCTGAGACAGGGGAACATCGTGACAGCAGGGAACAGCACAGCAGCAGGGAACATGGAGATGGCAGAATATTGAGTCATCTTATACGGGGGATGACTGCCGTCCATGAAGTAATGCAGGCAGGCATGAAGGTCCGAAAGAAGGGGGGGAGGACAAACCCCACCTTTGTATCTCAAAAACGACTGCTCCAGCTGACGTGGGTCCACTTTAGGGGCAGCGGAACGTCCCAAGGCCCTCAGCTGCTGACCCGAGGTGGAGGAGGAGTAGAAGAGATCGAACGCCAGCTCCATGTTCCACTCGCTCGCTCGCAGGGCCGCTAGTGCCCCCCGGTCACTGGGAGGAAACATGGGAATGATTGGAAGTGTAGGAGTGTTAGCAAGTCAACAGGCAGAGAATGCTAGGAGGAGTAGAAGAGATCAAACGCCAGCTCCATGGTCCACTCGCTGGCTCGCAGGGCCGCTAGCGCTCCCCGGTCACTGGGAGGAAAAGGGAGGGAGGGAAGGGAATAATGGGCCGAACTTCAGAGGAGGAGTAGAAGAGATCGAACGCCAGCTCCATGTTCCACTCGCTCGCCCTCAGGGCCGCTAGTGCCCCCCAGTCACTGGGGAAAAAGGAGGAAGGGGAGGAAGAAAAGAGAGGGCCGAGGTGGAGGAGGAGGAGGAGAAGAGGAGATCGAATGCGAGCTCCATGTTACACTCGCTCGCTCGCAGGGCGGCCAATGCTCCCCGATCTCTGGTGGGGGGAGGAGGGGAGGCGAGGGAGGGAGTGAATGGGACCCAAATGGAAGATGAGTAGAAGAGGTCAAATGCAAACTTCAAGTTCCACTAACTCGCTGGTTCTTAGAGCCGCCAGTGCCGCTCGATCACTTTAAAGAATGAGTGAACAGTGCTGAGGGATGGAAGACATACGGAAGGCTGCCAGAAATTGCATTCTTCGCCCTAATATTCGTGCTCGCCACGTGCCTGTGCTGCGCCCTCCACGTGCCTGCGCTCACTCACCTCGTGCCTGTGCTGCGCTCACTCACCTCGTGCCTGTGATGGCTACGAATTGCTGCACTGCCTCCTTTTGCTGCCGATTCAGACGGCTCTGAGGTGGGTGGGAGACGGAGAAAGGGGGGCGGGAGAGGAAGCGGGAGGAAAGCTACATTTGGTACTGTACGGCAGTAGAAGCACACAATTAAGGCCTCGAAATACTGTACCGCTTCCCTCTGCTGCCGATTAAGGCGACTCAGGGAAAAAACGCAGTGGGCGGAACAGGGAAAGACGGGGAAAGCAGGGAAAAAGGTCGAGTGGTCGAACAGGGATTGATCGAAGGAGACCGAATCGCAAGGCCGTGGCACGTACACTCATTGTGGCAAGCTGCTTCGATATACGCCAACTTGATACAAGTAGTCCGTGACGTCACCCTCTACTCCGTCTAGCCACCTTTTCCCAAACGCGCGGATAACCCTTCGTGACGGGAATATCAAGAGGTTTCCGGACGGATGTTGAAGAGAACGGTAGGAGACAATTTCCTCCTCCAAAGATATCTACCCGCGCTAATCTCAGGAGGATACTAATCTAATAACCAGAACCTAATCCAAGCCGTCGGTCCCTAATGGAAGCGAACGGCGATCAATGTGGTTCGAGAGCCGTTGAAAGTTACTGACGCCGTCGATGAAGTTGCACTTTGTAGATCGACGGTTCGTATGCCCTCAGCGTAGCGGACTAGCAATAGAGAGATCTACTAATAAGGCGTTCGAGATGCCGGCGAACAGGCGAGACGCCGCGGTCAGGCAATCGGAATATTGGAATATCCGAGTATCTGACTGTCAAATGATACTGCTCTTCAACCTAACTAAAGCTAATTCAATTTCCACGGCAAGTGCGAGTACGCGACTGGCATAGCAGTAGACTGGCTGTGCCACGAGTGTCTGTGTGTCAAACCAAGCGTAGAATGCGAATCCAATTCGAAGAGAAGAGTCGCTTGGTAAGGCAGGATCTAAGAAGCCTAGTTTGGCATAAGTAGGGGGGTAAGGCGAACTCAACTACTGCTGGAAACCAGGCGAACTCATAGGGAGGTGAGGGGAGGCAAGACCATGGTCAAGGCCAGGCCCCAGGAAGTCAGGGTATTTTACCCTGATTAGCCTGTTTTTCAGAGTGAATTTTTAAGGTCACCCTGCTGAAATTGACTTCGACGCTTGTACCGCCCTGACACGCCTTGACATGAGTAAAACCGTACCCTTCAATTCCAGGTGAGAGCATCCTGTCAGCCCTGCCTTTTCCGAGTCGAAGTCATTTTAACCCTGCTAAGGAGTCCTTGAGAGTCGAACTCTCGTGCTCTCCAATTTCAGTTAAGTCAGAGAATTTGGCTAAGACACTGAAACTCTGGAAATGCTGCCAAGTCTTTGAAACACACTGGAAATTTGGCTAAGTCACTGAAGCACTCTGGAAATCCGCCCAAGTCACTAGAACACACTCGACATTCAGCGAAGTCACTGAAACACTGGAAATTGGCCGTGTCACTGAAGCACTCAGAGAATTCGCCCAAGTGACTGGAGCACACTGGACATTCAGCGAAGTCTGAAACATACTGGAAATTCGGCTAAGTCACGCAAGCTTTCCGAAATTCGGCGAAGTCACAGAAACACACCAGAATTTTGTCTTTGTCGCTGGGACAAGCTGGAAACTTAGTTAAGTCCCTTTAACACGCTAAGCTCGCTCAGTGACGGAACAGGCTGTAATTTGACGAAGTCCTGCTCAGAGCGGGTCTGCAGAGCTCAGCAGTGTTAGCGAGATTTCTACCCTGCCAGTTCCGACAAGAAAATACAAAACACCCTGCCATTTCCTGAGTATGCCGCGATTGGCACACTGCAGTGGCAGGGTGAAGGTCGGCCACGACTCGCTTCTGGCAGGGTGCCCAAAAACACATCGAGAGGCCTGGTCAAGGCGAACCTAACTATTGCTGGAAAACTTTCAGTAATGTCACCTTTCAGTAAAGGCTCAGTCAAAGCTGCATTATCAAAATAACAATAAGCAATTTTGTGAACAACCGAAACCAATTTTGCGCGAATTGCACAAGGTCAAATGGAGTGTACCCCGTTTTTGAATTTGAATCTTTTCAACTCCGTCCAGCACAACCTTGAAATTGTCGCACGAAAACGGCTGGTCGTCAGCTTGACGCCTCGAACCATAGGGATTGTCCCTCGCTCGTCAGGAACGAGACTAGGCTGGGGTCGAGACTGGTCCTATTCGGCCGTTGGCTTGTTGCTGGTTCTCCAGTTGGTGTTGCGAGCAAGCGTGGTAAGGGGTGGTTTAGATTTGAGTGAGCGCTTATTCGTTAGGGTTCAGTTCCCGTCGTGGCTGTTTCGACCACTAGGTGTTTCCGAAATGATCCGAGCCGCGTTATCTTTAAAGCGCGTAATATGAGGCTCTCTTGACTTACGGTCTCGTATGCTTGAGAAATTCGTTTTCGCTGAACCGATTTCTTCGCCAAGTTAAAAGACGCCAGGCATTGAATTCTCATCTGCGTTCTTTCGACCGCCGTCAATACCATGCCGCCACGTGGCAAGCCCAGAAGAAGCTCGCGGCCTCTTCCGCTTAGCCAATCCCGTCGTAAGATTCAGGCACCACTGTCGCGTTATTTGTCGCAAGAAGTAACGCCTTCGCAGCAAGTCTCGCTCAGTCCGTCGCAGGCGGATCCATCACAGCCGTCAGTTTCGCAGGCTCCATCTCAGCCGTCCGTTCAATTCAGGTCTGAATCGCACCGAGCGAGTAGTGCAACTGCAGCAGTGCTCTTATCAGGGAGGACTTGTCACGGAAATGCCACTAAAGGAGGTGTGACTGTACGCGATGTGACTGATAAAGAAGCAGTGGTAGGATCCACAAAAACGCAAGGTGTGACTTCAGGAGGTGTGACCTTAGGCGATGTGACTGTAGGAGTTCCGGCGGAGGTGATTGAGCTTGATCTCGTGCCGAGTCAGGATGACGTGTCCAAAGTGGTCGAGCCGCCACGTCAGGGCCCAACGAGAACGAGGCCGTTAAAGGGAAAGCACAGCGCTCTGCAGAAGCCTCGTTTGTCGTTTTCCTTGCAGCAGCCTATCTGGTCCAGCTGGCAGCGGAAACGACAAACAGAGCCAGTGGCAGGCAGAGGTGGAGGGGGGGAAGGGGGAGATGGTGGCACAGGGGGAAGGGGAGGGGAAGGCGGAGCAAGTGAGGGAGGGGAAAAAAGTGGGGGAGGTATCATAGGAGGTAGAGGAGAGTGTGTTGGAGAGAGAGTGGTTGTGGGCAGTGGTGACGGAGTGAGGGGAAGAGAAGGAGCGAGACTGGGAGAGGTGGGTGTGGAAGGGAGGGCGTGGAGGAGCGTTACTGAAAGTAGGGGCTTCGGGGGTATGAGAGGGCTGGATGTGACAGCAATGGGGAGTGATACTAGAGGGGGGTTAAGGTGTGACAATAGCGGGGGGTTAGGGAGTGACAGTAGAGGGGGGACAGGGAGTAGCACGGTGTTTCATCCGACTGCTTGGCGGTGCGGGATACCTGCTGTGGTTAAGACCATTGCTGATTGGTCAGATGATGATGATGACAATGGTGGTGGTGGTGATGGTGATGGTGATGGTGGTTGTAGTGGTGGTAGTGGTGGTAGTGGCATCAAGGATGCTGGTTGGCTGGATAAGGACGGGGAAACGGAGGGAGTGGAGAGAGAAGAGGAAGGAGAGGGAGAGCAGGAAGCGGAGAACAATGAGGAGGAGGAAATGGAGGAGGAGGCAGGTGAAGAAGGGAAGGAGGTGGAAGGGAGTGAGGAGGAGGCAGAGGAGGAAGAGGGGGATGAGTGTGGACTTGAGGGGTTGAAGGAGCAGCACGTGGGAGAGTGTGAGAGGAGGAGGAAGAGGAGGCGTGTGATAGGGAGCGAGGAGGAGGAGGAGGAGGGAGGAAAGGGGATGGGAGAGGATATGGGAGAGGAGAGAGGAGGGAGGATAGGGGTAAAGGATGCAGTTGAAAGGGAGGAGGGGGCAGGAAGGGAGGAACAAGATGGAACGATGGGTGGGAACGATGATGACAGGGACGCTGACAATGATGACAGGGACGCTGACAATGATGACAGGGACGCTGACAATGATGACAGGGATGCTGACAATGATGACAGGGATGCTGACGATGATGACAGGGATGCTGACACTGATGACTCCATGATGACTGAGCCTGAGGACGAAGCCACGTGGCAGTCCCTGATTGAGCAGTCCGCTCACGAAAATGATGTGGAAAGTGCAAGGGAAGGAGAAAGGAGGAAGGTGGATGGGTTGGAGGCTGTTTTAGACTCACAAGAAGAGGACATAGGCGGGGGCGGCAGGAAGTCACTTTCGAGAGCTCTCAATAGTGACTCGGAAGGAGGGAGGAGGAAGGTGGATGGGTTGGAGGCTGTTTTAGACTCACAAGAAGAGGACATAGGCGGGGGCGGCAGGACAACGGTAGAGGAAGAGCATGAAAGAGAGCGTCGGGAAGCAGAGGAGAAAGGGAAGAAGGGAGAAGACGCAGATGCGGAAGGGAAGAAGAAAGGAGAGTCAAGAGGACGAGGAGAGATGGGGAACGAGGATGGGCAAGGGAGAGGGAATGCGGGAGGCAATAGCCAGATGGCGCAGAAAGGTGCCACGGGGAGACGAGAGGAGAGAAGCGAGGGGCTAGAAGAGGAGGAAAGAGGTGATGAGGGGAAACGAGAGGAGGGAAGAGGAGGAGAGGAGGTGAGAGGAGAGGATGGGAGGCTAGACGGGACAGGAGATTGTGCAAAGGGAGGAAAGGAAGAGGAGATGTTGAGGGGAGGAGAGGAGAAAGTACTAGGAGATGCAGACACACGGTGTGTACAGGACGGAGTAGAGGCCTTGGAGGAAGGGGAGGGGACGGCGATGGGCGAGTTTGACTTTGAACCGCCCTCCTTCTCCCTTCACGTGCAGCCTTCTGAGCTTCAGACGGACCCTGATGATGGGATGAACTTACTCCCTTCGCAGGGCTTGGACGCTCCCAGCTTCTCGTTGGGGCTGGAGGGTTGGGATGGGGAGGCCGCGTTGGGCGATGGGCAGGGCATGGCAGAGAGGGACGGGCAACAAGGAGCAACAGAGAAAGATTTTGAGACGCTGAATGTTGATTCTGCTCTGCACATCATGTTTGCCCTGCCACAGGATTCTGGGAGAGCGAGCAAGAGAGGGAAGGGCAAGCGGAAGCGCAAGTGATGTGTTACCATTGTGACAAGGTGGGATGGGAACTGGGCAGTTACTCAAAGCGCGTAGTGTTTTGGGTGATTTGGCGGCAGGTGCACTGTATTCATCCAGGAGTTCTCTTGTAAGCAATCCAGGTGGCTGTATTGTTGTAATACATCTTACTGGTATTCTATAATTATCAACGAGGTGTACTGAATGAGCCTACAGGAAACGAAATGAATCTATATGTCACAGTTGTTATGCAAAAAAATAGCTTCATGCAATCAGAGATGGAGTTCTGCAGTGACCTGTCATTTCTTCTTGCTGTCTATCAACGGCTCAGATTCATCCTCCTCACCACTGCCATCTGAGCCCTCCGTTTTATCACCCTCCTTCCCTCCTTTCTTCACCTCCCCCTCTCCCTCTTCCTCCTCGTCCTCACTATACTCACTCATATAATCATCATCCTCATCATACCCCTCCTCCTCCTCCCCCTCTCCCTCCTCCTCTCCCTCCTCGTCACTCTCCCCAACCCCTTCAGAAGGTACCACTGCCCCCCTCGTTCCAGCCCTTGTTCTCTTGCCCACCTGAAGGAAAGAAGGAAAGAGGGAGCAACAGCAAGAGGTGCAATCAGCTCAAGCGTTTTTGTGATAGGAGGGAAGTTGAATGATAGAGAGGAGGGATAGGAGACAATGAAGGGGAAACGGTGGAGAGATAATGTCATAGGGAAGGCGAGCAGTGGAACAGAGGAATCAATCCATTCCCATATCACGCCCAATCCCACTCCATCACATCACGTCCCATCCCATTCCATCCCATAGCATCCCACCCCACCCCACACATACCTTGATCTTGAGAGGGACCTTTTTGTCGCACCCGATCCACACATCGCTCACCACCATGATAGTCAGTGCATGCACCCCTTCAGCCGGCGCCTGAAACCTCCCAATCACCAGCAATCCCATACCATCCAATCCCATCCCATGGTTCGAGGTTTCAGAAACAGACATACCTTGATCTTGAGAGGGAACTTCTTGTCACACCCAATCCACATGTCACTCATCACCATGACAGTCAGCGCATACAGCCCTTCCTCGTGCTATAAACTCCTTCATCCCACCCCAACCCACCCCATCCCACCCCACACATACCTTAATCTTCAAAGGGACCTTCTTGTCACACCCGATCCAAACATCACTCATCACCATCACAGTCAGCGCATACAGCCCTTCCTCGTGCTATAAACTCCCAGCTGGCGCCTGAACCTTCCCAATCACCAGCAGTCCCATACCACCCACCCCATGCCATGAGCAGGTTCGAAGATTCCCAAAGCACACACCTTGATCTTGAGAGGAACCTTCTTGTCACACCCGATCCACACATCACTCATCACCATCACAGTCAGAGCATACACCCCTTCAGCCGGCGCCTGAAACCTCCCAATCACCAGCCTCGCCCCGCCCTTCACCCTCTCCACCGCCTCCTTCACCTCCCGCGCCACCTCCCCATCATCAAACCCCTCCGCCTCCACAGTCTCTCTCGTGTAATCCGCCGCCGCCCGGATCGCCGCCGTCTCATCCAGAAAAGTCACCCGCTGGGAGAGCCATACGGAGTTCCCGGCTTGGTCTGCGAGCATCAGCCAGAAGGCCTCGTCTTTCTGGTAGGGGAAGTGCGGCATATGGGGGTGGGCCACGACGGGTCCGTTGCCGCTGGTCCCGCGGCGCATGGTGAGCCAGATGCGGAGGGTGACGACGTCGCCGTCCTGAATGCCGTCGTCTGCGCCCTGCGTGATGCACGCCGCATCGACCAGTATCTCGGGCATCGTCCCGAGCGTAGCCTCCACGTCGCTGGCCTCTGAGGGGCTGAGTCCCCCCACGGTTGTGAGCAGGTCGGTGCGAGCCTCTTCGCTCAACTCCCTCAGCTCTTGGAGGTTCTTTAACTTCTGGTGATTGGGGTGGTGGTGAGGAGGGATGGGGGGAAGGGGGGAAGAGGGAAGGAGGGAGAGGGGAAGGGCGCAGGGTGAGCCAGCCAGATGCGGAGGGTGACCACGTCGCCCTCCTGAATGCCGCCGTCTGCACCCTGCGAGATGCACGCCGCGTCCACCTGTATCTCAGGCATGGTGCTCAGGGTCGCCTCAACGTCACTGGCTTCAGCGGGAGTCAATCCTCCCACGGTGGTGAGCAGGTCGGTGCGAGCCTCCTCTGTCACTTCCCTGAGCTCCTGGAGGGTCTTGAGCTTCTGTTAATTGGTGATGAGGGTGGGGGGGGAGGGGGGGTACAAGAGGGAGAGGGGAAGGCAGTGTTGACCAGCATCTCAGGCATGGTGCTCATAGTCGCCTCCACGTCACTGGCTTCCAAGGCAGTCAGACGCCCCATAGTGGTGACACAATGACACTCGCTTCTAAGGCCTCCACAAACTTGCTCTGTCAGCAGCACCCTACCCTCTTATTCTGCTAACACTGCTCACACCCTTCACCTGCTCACACCCTTCACCTGCCCACACTGTTTCTCACCTTTCTAATGAGTTTCTTCATCACCCCCTCGTCCACATGCGGCAGCTGCAGCAGAGCAGCAATGCCCTCCGCACAGCCCCTTCCCTCTATGTGCTTCGAACCACCCTGGGAGCTTCCAACACTCCCACCCCGACTGGCCATAACCATTCCCCACCAACCCACACCGCTTCTCACCTTCCTCGTTAGCTTCTTCACCACCCCCTCGTCCACATGCGGCAGCTGCAGCAGCGCAGCGATGCCCTCCGCGCTGCCCCCCTTGTCCGTCTGCTTGCGGGCCGACAGCGGCACGGCCTGATAGAAGCTCTGAGAGAGCTCGATGGCCCCCACTGCTGGACGCAACCAGGCATGGCCCACAGGGGGGCGCGGGTAGAGAGAGATCTGGGCGGATAGGGGGAAGAGAGAGGAAAGCAAAGTGGCAAGGTGACGAGGGGAGTGAGGAAGGGGGGAATTGCTTGCGAGTCGACAGAGGCACGGCCTGGTAGAAGCTCTGAGAGAGCTCGATTGCTCCCACTGCTGGCTGCAACCAGGCATGGCCCACGGGAGGACGGGGGTAAAGAGAAATCTGTGTGGGGGGTAGAGGAGGAATTAAGGTGGCGAGGAGATGAGGAAAGAGAGGGGGGAAAGGCATTGCTTGCGAGTCGACAGCGGCACGGCCTGATAGAAGCTCTGAGAGAGCTCGATGGCCCCCACTGCTGGACGCAACCAGGCATGGCCCACAGGGGGGCGCGGGTAGAGAGAGATCTGGGGAGGGGTAGCAGAGAGAAGGGAAGCGGAAGAAGATGCAGCAGAAGGGGAATGAGGAAGGGAGAGGGAGGGAGGAACAGGGGAACATTGGGTCCTGTTTGCCTTCCAACAGCAACGCCACACACCGCAACACACCGCCACACACCGCAACGCACCTCTCCATAAGCCGTGGCATAGGCTTGAGAAAGGTGTTACGGTCCTGCCACAACTCTGCTGGCACTGAGTCTGCCTGCCGTGTTCCTGGCACACGCAGTCCTGTTTGCCTCTCACGAGCAATGCCACGCCACACGCCACACACCGCAACGCACCTTGATAAGCTCCTCCATGAGCCGTGGAGTGGGCTTGAGAATGGTGTTGAAGTCCCGCCGTAGCTCTGGTGGAACCAAGTCCGCTTGGCGTGTCCCTGGAGCACTGAGACTTGTCTGCTACATACCAGCACCACCACACACCGCAACGCACCTTGATAAGCTCCTCCATGAGCCGCGGAGTGAGCTTGAGAATGGTGTTGAAGTCCCGCCGCAGCTCTGGTGGAACCAAGTCTGCCTGCCGTGTGAGCTGCGCCAGCAACAGCAGCTCCACCTGTGGGGGACAAAAGCAGAGAGGGGACAGGCAGGCAGGCAGGGAGGGTGTGAAATTCACGGTGGAAAGAGCGGAAATCCTCACTTCAATAAGGAAAAGAGCAAGGGGTCTTACCTTGATGAGAGCAGGGAAGCGAGACCAGAACTTCTTAGTCTCCTGCTTGAGGTTCTTGGGGTCGAGATTGAGCTCAGGGCGCACGAGGGAGAAGACTTTCTGCATCGGCTCCACGTCTGACCCCCGCACCTTCATTTCTAAGAACTCCATGGCTTTGGTCAAGACATCAATCACCTTGCTGTGGGGGCATCAAGGGAGGGAGAGAGGGGGGAAGAAGGGGAGAGAAAGAGGAAGGGGAGGGGGTGTCGAGATTGAGCTCAGGGCGCACGAGGGAGAAGACTTTCTGCATCGGCTCCACGTCTGTTCCGCGCACCTATCTCCAGAAACTCCATGGCTTTAGTGAGCACGTCTTTCACCTTGCTGTGGCATGGCACATCAAGGGAAGGAGGGATGGGGAGGGGAAGGGGAGAGAGAAGGAAAAAGGGGGTGGGGTCGAGGTTGAGCTCAGGGCGCACGAGGGAGAAGACTTCCTGCATGGGCTTTATGTCTGACCCCCGCACCGTCATCTCCAGAAAATCCATTGCCTTGGTGAGCACGTCGATCACCTTGCTGTGGCGTCAAAGATAAGGGGGGGGAGGAACAGAGGGCAAGTGGGGCCAGGGACATCAAGACTCGCTGCATGGGCTCCACGTCTGACCCCCGCACCTTCATCTCCAGAAACTCCATGGCCTTGGTGAGCACGTCGATCACCTTGCTGCGCGTCGAAAGCAAGGGGGGGGGAGGAGCAGAGGGCAAGTGGGGGCATGGGCGTCAAGACTTTCTGCATGGGCTCCACGCCTGACCCCCGCACCTTCATTTCCAGAAACTCCATGGCCTTTGTCAGGACATCTATCACCTTGCTGTGACACACCAGGGGAGGGAAGTGGAGGAGGAAGGGGAGAGGGAGAGGGGGTCGAGATTATGCTCAGCGCGCACGGGGGAAAAGACGCGCTGCATGGGCTCCACGTCTGACCCCCGTGTATGAAGAAGTGTTTTGAGACGTCTCAAAACGCTGCATGGGCTCCACGTCTGACCCCCGCACCTTCATCTCCATACGGAGAAGACAAACTGAATGGATGTGTGATATGACAACAAGAATCGTCATACAGAACTAAACCCCCTGTATGCCGTAGTGCGTCACCGACAACTGGCCTGGGAGCAGCAAGGGGCGGTTGACTCAGCCACTCAGCTGGTGGAAGCATTGCAGTGCG
The DNA here is from genome assembly GCA_947470075.1 of Closterium sp. Yama58-4. Classification (NCBI taxonomy): domain Eukaryota; kingdom Viridiplantae; phylum Streptophyta; class Zygnematophyceae; order Desmidiales; family Closteriaceae; genus Closterium; species Closterium sp. Yama58-4. Next base: position 342,154 of record CANIUD010000257.1, read on the forward strand.
TTCTGTATGGCACGTTGCAGCCACTCAGCCACTTCTTGAGATGCCTGTATCTCCTTTCTGCCTTATGGGGCCTTGCCCTGACTTTCTCCTCCTCTCCTTTGCCTACTGCGTTCCCTTCCCGTCTCTGCCCTACCTTCTGCTTGCTTGGCTTTTGAATCGGCTCAAAGGTCACTCAATCTCCTCTGAGAAGCTCCTTTACTCACCTCTCGCTTCTGCTTTTTTCTACTGCTTGCCTTCGTGTGGTTAGGAAAAAAAAAGAATCCACTAACACAAGAAACATACAAGCATAAGGCAAAACAGAGCCTCTCCTGTACGACCCCTTTCTACCTACCTAGCTGCCTTCCACCTACTCACTCACACCCATGCACCCAAGGGCCTGCCAGCGGTATCCCCACTGTGATGGCTTGCTATTAGCTCCAGGTGCAGGTTCGCTACGCTAACCCAGCCAGGCAAGCTGGTCTTGCGTCATTCCACAGTAACAAACCCACCATCCACTCAGTTCCACCAATCCTCCTTTTGAGGCGCTTCAAAAGGTAGCTAACCGAGCGCCCCAGCCCAGATGGACTTGCTTCAACCCACCATCATCCGCCATCTCATCTGTCTCAATCCTCCTTACTTGAAGGCTCGTCAACCACTCCCTCAGCTGTTGTCGGCTCTTTTTTTGAGGCGCCTCAAAACTAGACTGTCTCAATCCTCCTTACTTAAACGCTCGCTAACCACTCCCTCATCAGTAATCGACTCTTTCCCAACAACCTTCCTCAAACACTGCCCGCCACTTTCCTCCTCCTTCCTCGAATTCTCACCAACTACTCCCTCCGGTTCGCTCCCAACCACCTTCCTTGCGTGCCGCCCACAAACCCCCTCCACCCTGTTTGCATGCGGACAGAACAGTGTGAAGCAAAATCTCAGCTCAGTACATACAGCTTACCACACTTCATCTTATTACCACACAGGTAGGATGGGCTAGACCCAGAGGCGCTATACTGACCTGGGGGCAAGGGATGGTTTCATGAGCTGATAAAAATTCCTGAGCGTGTCTTGAATGACAATGTTGCCTGTGTACTTGGACCAAGGAGAGGGAGAGGTAGATGTATACAGGGGGCTGACGGGTAGTTATATACTGATCGGGCAGGAGGGCTATACAGACCTGGGAGCGAGCGAGGGCTTCATGAGCTGGTAGAAGTTCCTGAGCGTGTCCTGAATGACGTTGTTGCCCGTGTACTTGGAGGAGCGCGAGAGGTAGATGACAACCGCGATGAGCGGAAGCAGAATGCCCACCCCGACCAGGCCCAGGAGAAGGTACGCTCCCTGCACAGGGATTGGGCGTTGGGGTGGGGGACCATGGGAAAACAAGTGGGGGGTGGGAGGGCGTTTCGTGAATGTACTTGGAGGGACGTGAGAAGATGACGACTGAGATGAGCGGCAGCAGAATGCCCACGCCCACCAGCCCGAGAAGGAGGTACGCTCCCTGCACAGGAATTGGAGGGTCGGAAGGCGAGTGAGGAGAATGGAAAGGTGCTATATGACTGTACTTGGAGGGACGCGAGAGGTAGATGACGACTGCAATGAGCGGCAGCAGAATGCCCACGCCGACCAGACCCAGGACGGGGTACGCTCCCTGCACGGCCAGTGAAGGGGTTGGGAGGAAGTGGAGGAGGTGAGAAGGCGATTTGTGCTTGATACCAAGTAATACCTTACTTTGGCGTGTTGACTTCAGAATGAATCAACACACGCAGCCTGGTGCGAACCAGACCTACTTGCAGGCGGCAGAGTTGGGTGCAGGTCCACCTACTGCTGTGTTAATAACCCCATCCCACCTTGGGTCCTTGAATGTCCAGCATGAACTTGGGCAGCGCAATCCCCACGTTCATGGCCTGCTGCCCGTCGGGGTGGCCGTACTTCTCCCAGTTGGCCCTCGCCACCTCGTCTGTCAGCGCCTGGTACGCCTTGGAGATGTAATCCACAAAGAACTTGTGCGCGGCTGGCAGGGGAAAAGCAAGAGGGAGTAAGAGAAAGAGGGTGAGATGGGGAAAATAAAACTACCTAGCCCTTATCTCGCCATCTCGTCCGTGAGCGCCTGGTACGCCTTGGAAATGTAGCCCACAAAAAGATTGTGGGCGGCTGGCACGTGCATGCATAGGGAGACGAGTAAACAGGAGAGGTGAGAGGAAGCCAACCATGTTTTGAGACGTCTCAAAACACGCTTTTGAGACGTCTCAAAGCACGCATAGGGAGAAGAGTAAACAGGAGAGGTGAGAGGAAGCCAAACATGCCCTCGCCAACTCGTTTGCCAGCATTTGGCACGCCTTGGGAGATGAAATTAATTAAGAACTCGCGGGCGGCTGATAGGTTCACTTGCAAAAGGGCAATTACCTGGATAAAACACTTGAGAAAGGACATTACCTGGGTCGGGGTTCTTGTCAGGGTGGTACTGCAGGGAGAGCTTGCGATAAGCCTTCTTGATGTCCGCATCTGATGCGCCAGGACTTAGTCCCAGGATGGAGAATGGCTCGAAGGGCTGTGCCTGCATGCACACACACACAACGGATGGACAGATTCCTAATGACATCGCATTATGGCACATCTTGTCCTCATGATGTGAGTGGACGACTTTGAGATGTCCGCATCTGATGCTCCGGGACTTAGCCCCAGAATGGAGAACGGCTCAAAGGGTGCCTGCATGCAAGCACACGGACGGACACACGTTGAATGACATGACTTAAGTCACATCATGCCCTCATCATGTGATGTAAGTAGACGTCTCAAAAGGCATCTGATGCTCCGGGACTTAGCCCCAGGATGGAGAATGGCTCGAAGGGCTGTGCCTGCATGCACACACAACGGAACGGACAGAGAGATTGCAAATGATAACACATTATGTCACATCTTGTCCTCGTGATGTGTGTGCGATGTGAGTAGACGACTTTTGAGCCGTCTCAAAAGGCATCTGATGCTCCAGGACTCAGCCCCAGGATGGAGAACGGCTCGAAGGGCTGTGCCTGCATGCACACACAGGACAGGTGTCATATCACATTATGTCACATTACGGCATGCCTTGTCTCATTATGTGAGTGGACGGCATTCAAGGAGAGAAAAAGGTGAGGGAGAGAAGAGAAGCGAAAGTTGAGGAGAAGGGAGAAGATCGAGGAGGGAGAAAAGTAGGGGAGAGAAAGGGAAAGAAGAGAAGGGGTGGCGTACGTATCGGTTGAGCACTTTGATGTAGTAGAGGAGGGAGAAAAAGAAATTGAAGTGCGGAGAAGAGTAGTGAGTGAGGGGGCGACGTAAGTCTCGGTTGAGCACTTTGATGTAGTAGAGAAGGGAGAAAAGAAAAGTGAAGAGGGAGAGGAAGAGGAGTAAGTGAAGGGAGGACGTACATCGCGGTTGAGAACTTTTATGTAGTAGAGGAGGGCGACCATGGCGACCCACATGAGGATGAGCGTCACGTTCTGAACCGACAGGAACTTTGATACCTGTTTCAAGGTATGCATTGGTGGAGGGAGGAAGGGAGAAATTTGAGGAGGAGAGAGAAAAGAAAGAGAAGGGGGTTTTGCGGCGCCTCACTATGCGACCCACATGAGAATGAGCGTCACGTTCTGAACCGACAGGAACTTGGACACCTGTTTCAAGGCATTCATTGAAGCAAGGGAGGGAGAAACGTGAGAAAAGGTTTTAGGCGCCTCACATGTGCATGAGCGTCACGTTCTGAATCGACAGGGGCTTGGATACCTGCTTCGAGGAATCCGTTGGAGCAAGGAAGGGACAAAGGTGACTAGGGTTTGTAGACATCAGCGTTCCTGTCATAGCAGCGAGATTCTCTTCGAATGAAGTGAAGATGTGTGCATTACATGTATGGTCTGGACAGTTAGGATGCTTGGTTATTGGGATCGCATCACACCTCGTCGCACCACTTCGCATAGTAATGCATCACGACGCATCTGATCGCTTCACGACGCATCCAATCGCGTCACGTCGCACAATCGCATTTAATCGCATCACTCACGCGAGCCCAGACGGTCGGACGGTTCTTCGGATCGCGGTCGCACAGCGAGCACGGGCAGTGCATCGTTTGCTTCTTAGACGAGAAGAAGCCAATCAGGCGGTACAGAGTCCACGGTATGGCTAGTAACGCGACGATCGATAACGCGAACACCGGGAACAGCGCACTCATCTCCTCCTCCTGCGCCATGGCTGCCGAATTCCAAGCCTTGCTTCTGAATAATCCCCCTCTTTAGATCGTGATTCTCTGCGACAACAGTCTGAAGTGTGATGCAAGAGATTCGATAGCTGGATTGGAATTAAGAGCCTCTAATGAGAGCGCGACACCCAAGCCGCAACGATCGAGAGGCTGCAGACTAGCACAATCCACGGAGATGAGCAAGGGGAGTTGCTAGGCGACAAGGAGGCCACGGCGACGCGTAACAGCAGGCTGAGAAAGTGAAACTGGCCGCGCTCAGACTGGCGACTCTTGCCGTCCCGCTCCCACGACAGATCGGTGAAAGATGAGACTGGTTGTGGTGATCTGGTTCTGTTGCTCCGAAGATCCCAATGCCAGTGAAGCGACAATGGATTGGGAATACTTTAGTTGATGCTGAGCGTGATATGATGCGGAGATCTGTGCAAATTAGGCTGTGAGAAGTGTTTTGTATTTTCGTACATGTTTAACGGAGAACTCAGCGGTGGATACTGATTGCACGACCAGCGGTGGTGTTTGCGACAACGCAAAGATCCGCTGATGTGGTGGGGCTGCGCACCCGCATTTTGAGTGGGAGCCGAGAATCCAATTGGTCAGTTCTCCTTCGGGATCTCCGCAACTTGACCAGGCGTCCTCTGGTGTCTGTCCCAGCCCACAGCCCAGCGCAACCTTTGTACTGGACCATGCGATGCTCGACGACTCCGCACGAACAAGCACGACTCAAATTCATGTCGCGGTTCTCCCACATTTTCATTTTGGAAGAGGCTGCACTACAAACTGGGTAACCCGGTGGACAAGGTCCTTTCAGGAGCCTCAAAATTATTTCTATGTCCATTTCTTTTTCTGTGATGGCGGCCTGACATTCCTTACCATTCTTCTGCTTCCCTTCCGCTCCTCCAGTCCTCACTCAGGGCTATCTGTCAGAGCTCATAAATCTGACGTAGCTTTCTTTTATCCCTAGTTTCCGTAGCGCCTTTTCCTGTTTCCTTAGTCGTCGACTGCGTGGGGCCAATCTTGGCTCGCGTGGTATCTGCTCGCTCGTTCTTATCCTGTTGGCGTGGGCCAACATGGCGTTCTTATCATACGTTATCTACTTGATTTTCCTGCCGATTCGATGGCTGCTCTACCTCGTCATCGTGAAGGGATTTCACTACATCTTTCAGACGCTCGGATTTACGATCGGTTTGCTCGGCGGCTTAGTTGCCGGATACTTCATTTTCATTCATAATCTCCCAACCGCCGTGGAGGTTAGTCCCCAGATTCCTGTTGTGCTCTGCGACGCGTCTTAGCTGATTTCTCCCCATACGTTAATTCTTATAAAATATAAGGCTCTCACGTGTTTTAGACAAATATATCCTCGCATCATCTTTCTCCTGCATACGCAAACAACAATTTCCATGCGTTTACTTCACACCTTTGCGGGTTTCCATTCGTTGCTTCTATCCCCATCGTCTGATTTTCCAGCTTCTTCTTTCCTGGGGTTTTGATATCATGTTTTGTTCCCGCAGGAGCCAGAGGTGAAGGAGCTGATTCCTGAGGGCGCGACGCTGAAGGAGGAGGAGCTGCAGGAGTACTACTCGTATCTGCCGCCGTGGGTCAGCAACCCGGACTACGAGCGCGTCGACTGGATGAACAAGCTCATCGCCGAGATGTGGCCCTACCTCAACAAGGTAACTTCCACTTGTACCCTCACTTATAATGCAACTTCTATGATGAACTTTTTTATAATAAACAAGCTCGTCGCCGAGATGTGGCCCTATCTCAACAAGGTAATTTCCAACTGTACCCTCACAGCCGTCACAGCTGTGCTTATCCGACATGGCTGAACCCACTTTATCACAGCGGTCACAGCTGTGCATCTGACATGGTTGTTTCACTCTCTGTCCGTCCATCCGTCCGTCCGTCCGTCCGTCCGTCCGTCCGTCCATCAGGCCATCAGCGAACACGTCAGGGAACAAGCGGCGCCCATGCTCAGGGACCGAAAGCCCTCTCTCATCCAATACCTCTCGTCACGTGTCCCCTCCTCCCCTCCCCCACATCTCCACCCATTCGTCAATCCTCTTTGCGCCCGTCCGTCCGTTTATGTGTCCATCAGGCCATCAGCGAGCAGATCAGCGAGCAAGCAACGCCCTTACTCAAGGCGCAGCTGCCCGCGTTCATGAGTACCCCATTCCAACTTCACTGTCTTCTCAATTCATGTGTCCATGCGTCGGTGTACCTTTTGAGGCGCCTCAAAAGTCGTCCACTGTCTTGTCAATTCATGTGTCCATGCGTCGGTGTACCTTGTTGTATGTTTGTGTCTCCGCGTGTCCATCAGGCCATCAGCGAGCAGATCAGGGAGATTGCTACGCCCATTCTCAAGGCGCAGCAGCCCGCGTTCATCGAGACGCTTGCCTTCCAGGAGGTCGACCTCGGGACCATCCCACCTGCCGTCCTTGGTTAGTATGCTACATGCCCTCTGCTGCATGCCCTCTGCTACATGCCCTCTGCTACATGCCCTCTGCTACATGCCCTCTGCTACATGCCCTCTGCTACATGCCCTCTGCTACATGCCCTCTGCTACATGCCCTCTGCTACATGCCCTCTGCTACATGCCCTCTGCTACATGCCCTCTGCTACATGCCCTCTGCTACATGCCCTCTGCTACATGCCCTCTGCTACATGCCCTCTGCTACATGCCCTCTGCTACATGCCCTCTGCTACATGCCCTCTGCTACATGCCCTCTGCTACATGCCCTCTGCTACATGCCCTCTGCTACATGCCCTCTGCTACATGCCCTCTGCTACATGCCCTCTGCTACATGCCCTCTGCTACATGCCCTCTGCTACATGCCCTCTGCTACATGCCCTCTGCTACATGCCCTCTGCTACATGCCCTCTCCTACATGCCCTCTGCTACATGCCCTCTGCTACATGCCCTCTGCTACATGCCCTCTGCTACATGCCCTCTGCTACATGCCCTCTGCTACATGCCCTCTGCTACATGCCCTCTGCTACATGCCCTCTGCTACATGCCCTCTGCTACATGCCCTCTGCTACATGCCCTCTGCTACATGCCCTCTGCTACATGCCCTCTGCTACATGCCCTCTGCTACATGCCCTCTGCTACATGCCCTCTGCTACATGCCCTCTGCTACATGCCCTCTGCTACATGCCCTCTGCTACATGCCCTCTGCTACATGCCCTCTGCTACATGCCCTCTGCTACATGCCCTCTGCTACATGCCCTCTGCTACATGCCCTCTGCTACATGCCCTCTGCTACATGCCCTCTGCTACATGCCCTCTGCTACATGCCCTCTGCTACATGCCCTCTCCTACATGCCCTCTCCTACATGCCCTCTGCTACATGCCCTCTGCTACATGCCCTCTGCTACATGCCCTCTGCTACATGCCCTCTGCTACATGCCCTCTCCTACATGCCCTCTGCTACATGCCCTCTGCTACATGCCCTCTGCTACATGCCCTCTCCTACATGCCCTCTGCTACATGCCCTCTGCTACATGCCCTCTGCTACATGCCCTCTGCTACATGCCCTCTGCTACATGCCCTCTGCTACATGCCCTCTGCTACATGCCCTCTGCTACATGCCCTCTGCTACATGCCCTCTGCTACATGCCCTCTGCTACATGCCCTCTGCTACATGCCCTCTGCTACATGCCCTCTGCTACATGCCCTCTGCTACATGCCCTCTGCTACATGCCCTCTGCTACATGCCCTCTGCTACATGCCCTCTGCTACATGCCCTCTGCTACATGCCCTCTGCTACATGCCCTCTGCTACATGCCCTCTGCTACATGCCCTCTGCTACATGCCCTCTGCTACATGCCCTCTGCTACATGCCCTCTGCTACATGCCCTCTGCTACATGCCCTCTGCTACATGCCCTCTGCTACATGCCCTCTGCTACATGCCCTCTGCTACATGCCCTCTGCTACATGCCCTCTGCTACATGCCCTCTGCTACATGCCCTCTGCTACATGCCCTCTGCTACATGCCCTCTGCTACATGCCCTCTGCTACATGCCCTCTGCTACATGCCCTCTGCTACATGCCCTCTGCTACATGCCCTCTGCTACATGCCCTCTGCTACATGCCCTCTGCTACATGCCCTCTGCTACATGCCCTCTGCTACATGCCCTCTGCTACATGCCCTCTGCTACATGCCCTCTGCTACATGCCCTCTGCTACATGCCCTCTGCTACATGCCCTCTGCTACATGCCCTCTGCTACATGCCCTCTGCTACATGCCCTCTGCTACATGCCCTCTGCTACATGCCCTCTGCTACATGCCCTCTGCTACATGCCCTCTGCTACATGCCCTCTGCTACATGCCCTCTGCTACATGCCCTCTGCTACATGCCCTCTGCTACATGCCCTCTGCTACATGCCCTCTGCTACATGCCCTCTGCTACATGCCCTCTGCTACATGCCCTCTGCTACATGCCCTCTGCTACATGCCCTCTGCTACATGCCCTCTGCTACATGCCCTCTGCTACATGCCCTCTGCTACATGCCCTCTGCTACATGCCCTCTGCTACATGCCCTCTGCTACATGCCCTCTGCTACATGCCCTCTGCTACATGCCCTCTGCTACATGCCCTCTGCTACATGCCCTCTGCTACATGCCCTCTGCTACATGCCCTCTGCTACATGCCCTCTGCTACATGCCCTCTGCTACATGCCCTCTGCTACATGCCCTCTGCTACATGCCCTCTGCTACATGCCCTCTGCTACATGCCCTCTGCTACATGCCCTCTGCTACATGCCCTCTGCTACATGCCCTCTGCTACATGCCCTCTGCTACATGCCCTCTGCTACATGCCCTCTGCTACATGCCCTCTGCTACATGCCCTCTGCTACATGCCCTCTGCTACATGCCCTCTGCTACATGCCCTCTGCTACATGCCCTCTGCTACATGCCCTCTGCTACATGCCCTCTGCTACATGCCCTCTGCTACATGCCCTCTGCTACATGCCCTCTGCTACATGCCCTCTGCTACATGCCCTCTGCTACATGCCCTCTGCTACATGCCCTCTGCTACATGCCCTCTGCTACATGCCCTCTGCTACATGCCCTCTGCTACATGCCCTCTGCTACATGCCCTCTGCTACATGCCCTCTGCTACATGCCCTCTGCTACATGCCCTCTGCTACATGCCCTCTGCTACATGCCCTCTGCTACATGCCCTCTGCTACATGCCCTCTGCTACATGCCCTCTGCTACATGCCCTCTGCTACATGCCCTCTGCTACATGCCCTCTGCTACATGCCCTCTGCTACATGCCCTCTGCTACATGCCCTCTGCTACATGCCCTCTGCTACATGCCCTCTGCTACATGCCCTCTGCTACATGCCCTCTGCTACATGCCCTCTGCTACATGCCCTCTGCCCGCCCACCCTCCCTGCTGCCTCCCCCCCAGCCATCAAGTCGTATGACACCGCGGACAACGAGGTCATCCTGCAGGTAGCACTGCGCTGGGCGGCCAATCCCAACATCATCGTCGCTGCTTCCGCCAAGGGCTTTACCGGCACCGTGCAGGTGGGTGGGCTGACTTCAGAGTTGACTCAATCTGACTTTAGAGTCGACTCAATCTGACTTTTGAGTCGACTCAATCTGACTTTAGAGTCGACTCAATCTGACTTTAGAGTCGACTCAATCTGACTTTAGAGTCGACTCAATCTGACTTTAGAGTCGACTCAATCTGACTTTAGAGTCGACTCAATCTGACTTTAGAGTCGACTCAATCTGACTTTAGAGTCGACTCAATCTGACTTTAGAGTCGACTCAATCTGACTTTAGAGTCGACTCAATCTGACTTTAGAGTCGACTCAATCTGACTTTTGAGTCGACTCAATCTGACTTTAGAGTCGACTCAATCTGACTTTTGAGTCGACTCAATCTGACTTTAGAGTCGACTCAATCTGACTTTAGAGTCGACTCAATCTGACTTTTGAGTCGACTCAATCTGACTTTAGAGTCGACTCAATCTGACTTTAGAGTCGACTCAATCTGACTTTTGAGTCGACTCAATCTGACTTTAGAGTCGACTCAATCTGACTTTTGAGTCGACTCAATCTGACTTTAGAGTCGACTCAATCTGACTTGAGAGTCGACTCAATCTGACTTTAGAGTCGACTCAATCTGACTTTAGAGTCGACTCAATCTGACTTTTGAGTCGACTCAATCTGACTTTTGAGTCCGACACAATCTGACTTCTGACTCGACTCAAGCGGCGGCCAATCCCCCCCAACAGTCGCAAGCGGGTGGGAGGGATGCTTATGCGTTTCTGCTCTGTTTTGAGCCGACTCAAAACAGCCGGTGAGAGGGATGTGTAGGCATCTTCCCGTCACTCTCTGCCTCTCTCCTTCCTCCACCCTTCTACTGCTCCCCCGCCTGCCCCATGCTCCCCCTCTTCTCCCATCACGCCATCGACCTGCAGGAGGCAGCAGTCTCTCGCATCACGCTCACTCAAGCCACTCACCCCCATCCCCCCCCCACTCTCTGCCTCTCTCCTTCCCCACTCCCTCCCCTGTCCCATTCCCCTGCCCCTTTGCCTGCCCCTTTGCCTGCCCCTTTGCCTGCCCCTGCGCCTGCCCGATGCTGCCCTTCTCTCATCAGATTATCGACCTGCAGATGGCATCAACCGCGCGCATCACGCTCAAGCCACTCATCCCCATCTTCCCATGCTTCTCCACCATCACCGTCTCGCTCATGGATAAGGTACCCGCCGCTTCCATCCATGCCTCTTACACGCCGCTTTCACACGCCTTCCATGCCGCTTTCACGCGCATTCCTTGCCTCTTCCATGGCCCTTCCATGCCTCTTCCATGGCCCTTCCATGCCTCTTCCATGGCCCTTCCATGCCTCTTCCATGCCACTTCCACACCTAGTCTGCACCGCACCCGGCACCTACCACCCTGCATCTCTTCCCCTCCTTCCCATCCAACCGCTCCTGCCTTGCGTTGCCCTGCCCCCCACCATCCCCTCTTCTCTTTCGTCCCTCAACAGCCGCAGGTGGATTTCGGTCTAAAGGTGTTGGGACTAGACGTCATGGCTATCCCAGGCCTCTACACCTACGTGCAGGTATGTGCCCTGCTGCTCTGCTGCTCTGCTGCTCTGCTGCTCTGCTGCTCTGCTGCTCTGCTGCTCTGCTGCTCTGCTGCTTTGCTTCTCTGCTTCTCTGCTTCCCTGCTTCCCTGCTGCCCTGCTGCCCTGCTGCCCTGCTGCTCTGCTGCCCTGCTGCTGTGCTGCTGTGCTGCTCTGCTGCCCTGCTGCTCTGCTGCCCTGCTGCCCTGCTGCCCTGCTGCTCTGCTGCCCTGCTGCTCTGCTGCTCTGCTGCTCTGCTGCTCTGCTGCTCTGCTGCTCTGCTGCTCTGCTGCTGTGCAGGTTTCAGGACTTGCCTTGAACTGCAGGTTCATGTGCAGTTGAGCTTTCACACACCCCACTGCTGCCTCTGCTCTCAACCCTTCCACTTGCCCCCATTCCCCTCGAACAAAAGATTGACTTTTGAGTCGACTCAAAAGTTTCCACTTGCCCCCATTCCCCTCGAACAAAAGATTGACTTTTGAGTCGACTCAAAAGTTTCCACTTGCCCCCATTCCCCTCGAACAAAAGATTATCAACTAGGGAGCGCCTAGTATGGACATTCGGCTGTCTCCCTCCCTCTCCCCTCTGCTTCCCTCTTTTCCTTACAGCCTCTCCGCCCCTTCCCCATTCCCCACTTCGTCCCGCTTCCCTTAAGCAGAAGGTCATCAGCAACACGGCGGCAAGCAGGTATATGTGCCATCCTCCATTCCTCTTGTCGCACTTCTCAATTCCCCAGGGCCCCCGTCCTCTGCACTTGCCTCCGTCCCCCCAAATCTCTTGAGCAGAAGACCATCGGCAACACGGTGGCAAGCATGTACATGTGGCCCAAGGTGCTCGAGGTTTATGACGACCAGCCGCTGTGAGTGCCGTGGGATTACAGCACAGCACAGCACAGTGAAAATGAATGGGGAAGGGTCCAATGAACGGGTCTCGCATCACAGCAGCCAGAATGTACATGTGGCCCAAGGTGCTGGAGGTCTACGAGGACCAGCCGTTGTGAGCGCCAACAAGTGACACAAAGTCATGGTGAGAAGAAGAGCATTGTGTGTAACCCACGGAGTGCCACTTGGTATTGGTCTCACAGCAGCTAGCAACCATGCACATGTGGCCCAAGGTGCTTGAGGTGTATGATGACCAGCCACTGTGAGTGCTAACAAGTGACACAGAGTCATGGTGAGAAGAAGAGCATTGTGTGTAGCCCACGGAGTGCCACTTGGTATTGGTCTCACAGCAGCTAGCAACCATGCACATGTGGCCCAAGGTGCTTGAGGTGTATGATGACCAGCCACTGTGAGTGCTAACAAGTGACACAGAGTCATGGTGAGAAGAAGAGCATTGTGTGTAGCCCACGGAGTGCCACTTGGTATTGGTCTCACAGCAGCTAGCAACCATGCACATGTGGCCCAAGGTGCTTGAGGTGTATGATGACCAGCCACTGTGAGTGCTAACAAGTGACACAGAGTCATGGTGAGAAGAAGAGCATTGTGTGTAGCCCACGGAGTGCCACTTGGTATTGGTCTCACAGCAGCTAGCAAGCATGTACGTGTGGCCCGCCCAAGGTGCTGGAGGTGTATGACGACCAGCCGCTGGGAGTGCCAACAGGTGACACAGAGTCATGGTGAGAAGAAGAGCAGTGTGTGTAACCCACGGAGTGCCACTTGGTATTGGTCTCGCAGCAGCTAGCAAGCATACACATGTGGCCCAAGGTGCTTGAGCCGTGTGTATGACGCGCAACCTGGGTGGAGTGATGAGCAAGTCTGACCCCTGCGTGCTGTGTGCTTCTCCCGCCACTCACACCCTTCGTCTTCCCTGCTCCCTGCTCCCCCCCCCCCCCCCCCACGCACACGCAGGGCCCCCATCGGCTGGCTGGTGATCACGCACATCAAGGGCACCAAGCTGCGCAACCTGGGTGGCATGATGGCCAAGTCCGACCCCTACGTGCGCTTCTCCATCGACGGCCGCGCGCTGGGCCGCCGCACCACGTCAGTCAAGAAGGACGAGCTGGACCCCGACTGGGGCAAGGAGGAGATCCTCGTGCGGGTGGCTGACCTGCAGAAGCAGAAGCTGCACGTTGAAGTGTTTGACAAGTCGTTCACGGTGAGTGGGTTTTGGTGTGGAGTGGGCTTGTGAGTTGACCCACCAGTTGTTCCTCATTGACCCCGACTGGGGCAAGGAGGAGCTGCTGGCGTGCGTGGCGAACCTTCAGAAGCAGATGCTGCACGTTGAGGTGTTTGACAAGTCCTTCACGGTGAGTTGGGAGGAGGAATTTGGGGGTTCTCCTTGGTGAAACGGTGGCCGAAATCCGATCCCTACGTACATCAAGGGCACCAAGCTGCGGAACCTGGGTGGCATGATGGCCAAGTCCAACCCCTACGTGCTGACTTCTCTCCATCGACGGCCGCGCGCTGGCCGCCGCAGCACGTCAGTCAAGAAGGACGAGCTGGACCCCGACTGGGGCAAGGAGGAGATCCTCGTGCGGGTGGCTGACCTGCAGAAGCAGAAGCTGCACGTCGAGGTGTTTGACAAGTCCTTCACTGTGAGTGGGCTTTCGATTCAACCTAGTAGTTTCGATTCAACCTAGTAGTTTCGATTCAACCTAGTAGTTTCGATTCAACCTAGTAGTCCTTCACTGTGAGTGGGGGTTCACGAGGGTACTCGCATTGACGCTCACCACCCTCCCCCTCCTCTCCCCCCCTCTTCCCCCCCTCTCGTGCCACCAGAACAAGCCCGACAAGCTGATGAGCGTCTCGCGGGTGGGACTGGAGGGCGTTCAGGAGGGTACTTTCACGCACTTCGAGTCCCGCCTCGTCGCTCGCTTTGCTGACCTCGAGCCGGGCGCGCAGACAGGCAGCAAGAAGGACCTCGGGTTCCTGGGCTTTGACATCAAGCTGCGGTGAGTTTCAGCCTTGTGAGCTCGCTTTGCTGACCTCGATCCTGACGAGCGAACATATAGGCAGCAAGAAAGAGCTGAGGTTCCTGGGCTTCGACATCAAGCTGCGGTGAGTTTCAGCCTTGTGAGCTCTCTTTGCTGACCTCGATCCTGACGAGCGAACATACAGGCAGCAAGAAAGAGCTGAGGTTCCTGGGCTTCGACATCAAGCTGCGGTGAGTTTCAGCCTTGTGAGCTCGCTTTGCTGACCTCGATCCTGACGAGCGAACATATAGGCAGCAAGAAAGAGCTGAGGTTCCTGGGCTTCGACATCAAGCTGCGGTGAGTTTCAGCCTTGTGAGCTCGCTTTGCTGACCTTGATCCTGACGAGCGAACATACAGGCAGCAAGAAAGAGCTGAGGTTCCTGGGCTTCGACATCAAGCTGCGGTGAGTTTCAGCCTTGTGAGCTCGCTTTGCTGACCTCGATCCTGACGAGCGAACATATAGGCAGCAAGAAAGAGCTGAGGTTCCTGGGCTTCGACATCAAGCTGCGGTGAGTTTCAGCCTTGTGAGCTCGCTTTGCTGACCTTGATCCTGACGAGCGAACATACAGGCAGCAAGAAAGAGCTGAGGTTCCTGGGCTTCGACATCAAGCTGCGGTGAGTTTCAGCCTTGTGAGCTCGCTTTGCTGACCTCGATCCGGACGAGCGAACATACAGGCAGCAAGAAAGAGCTGAGGTTCCTGGGCTTCGACATCAAGCTGCGGTTAGTTTCAGCCTTGTGAGCTCGCTTTGCTGACCTTGATCCTGACGAGCGAACATACAGGCAGCAAGAAAGAGCTGAGGTTCCTGGGCTTCGACATTAAGCTCCGGTGAGTTTCAGGCTGATTCAAACATGAGTCAAGCAGCAAGTTCTGATGCCGCCTGCCTGCCTCTCTCCTCTCCTCTCTCCTCACCCACTCTCCATCTCGCCTCCCTCTCCTCCTCCTCTCTCATCCCTCTCATTTCCCCGCTCCGTTCTCCTCTCTCCTCTCTCCTCCCCGCTCTCCTCCCCTCTCTTCTCTCCTCACCCCAATCCCCTCCCTCCCTCTCCTTCAGTCCACTGGCGAAGGGAGAAGCTGAGATGCCAGACGACATGGACATCGAGGTCTTCCCCTCGTGGCTCAAGGCGGGGTGCGCGTCTCCCCCTCGCCCCTTTTTCCCCCTACTCTTCTCTCCTCCCCACCACAATCACAATCCCTCCCCTACCTCTCAGTCCACTGGCTAAGGGAGAGGCAGAGATGCCAGACGACATGGACGTCGAGGTCTTCCCCTCGTGGCTCAACGTGGGGGGGGGGCGCCTGCGCGTGATCCTGGGCGAGGGCGAGAACCTCGAGACCAACAAGCACGCCAACCCCTTCGTGGTGCTGCGCTTCCGAGCGCAAGAGTGGACGAGCAAGGTGCACAAGAAGGCAGCAGAGCTGACGTTCGATGAGGACGACAAGTGGGAACTGCTTCTGGATGAGCCGCCTGCTAAGGACGTGCTGCATGTGAAGGTCTACAGCAAGAACTTGAGCACGCTCTCTATCTCCTCCTCTAAGGTACGTTCGTATTGGGAGAGACAGCAATCTGTCAGACGTGGTGGCAAACGGGCGACTCAACGACTTGCACCTGCTCTCTCTTTTTCTGCGCTGTTCCCTCCTCTCCCACCACACATCTCTTCTTTATTCCCATTCCCTCCGCAGGACCTCATCGGTTATTGTGACATCAAACTCTCGGACGTGGTGGCGAACGGGCGACTCAACGACTTCTACCTGCTCTCAGACTCGCCCAAGAATGGGCGCATCAGGATCGAGGTCCAGTGGCATGAGCGCACTCCCGAGTCAACCGTCGTCAACGAGCCGCCTCCCGCCACCCGCGTGCAGTAGAGACGAGGGGAGGGCGAGCCCCTTGCTGCCGAGGTGGGAAGGTGCAGTAGAGGTGAGCTGGTTGCTGTTGTCAGGGGAGGGTGAGCTAGTTTCTTTTGTCAGGGTGGCACGAGCGCACACCCGAGTCAACCGTCGTCAACGAGCTGCCTCCTTCCACCTGCATCCAGTAGAGGCGAGCCTCGTCCTGATGCCAGGTGGCACGAGGGTGCAGCAGGGGCGTACTGAACTCTGCCAGCAGGGTGGCACGAGCGCACAGCCGAGTCAGCTGAACTCTGACAGTGGATTCACTAGTGTGACAATGGACTGGCTGGAAATGGGTGGGTGTGTTAAGATTGAGTTGCAGTGGCACCGCAATGCATGGAGCTGGGCTGGGTTGCATATGCAGCGTTGTTTTGTAACTGGAGCTAGTGTAGTGTAGCCAAGATAGAGTCGCTCGCTGCTCGTGGTGAAATGAAGAGAAGGCTACTTGCGAAGAGATGTTGTCTTGACAGGTTTGTTTAAATGGGTAGTGGTAGTGGTATTGATCATGTTACATCAGCAAGGTTAATTGAGATTACCATGCGCACTTGTTTGTGCACATGGTAATCTAGGAAACTACTGATGGTTTGTTTCTGCATTTGACTTGACATGACAGCCAATCCAAGTTTGAAGATAAATTTTATGACAGCCGTAACGAGCGCACATGGTCACATGCATGCACACTAAACATTTGTAGTTAAAGGTTTCATTGGTGCTCTCAGGTTCTTTAGCGATAGCAGTTTGATTTGTTTTGTGATCCTTGTGCTCCTAATTTCTGAACGCCCTCGTGCAGTCCCTCACTCCCCCGTGGTAACATTTCTATATGATTACAACCTTACATTGTCATGCATTCAGGGGCAGCAGGCCAGCATTAAGCCCCACATGGTCGTCAGCAGCAGCTGACATGAGACACTCATAGGCCAGCCTTCAATGCCTCTTGCCACCTTTTTTCCAAGTTCGAATAACCCAAGCGCTGTCATGCTGAGAGGGGCGGCAGGACAGCATCAGGCCCCACATGGTCGTCAGCAGCAGCCGACATGAGAGCACACTCGTCCTTCAGTGCTTGGCCTAGCATCTCAGCAGACAGGCTGTCTCCCGGACACAGCCCCAGCGCCTGCTCATGTTCGTGGGCGGTGGGTTGGGTTGGGGGGTCAGTCAGATTCCTTTTGAGGCTCCTCAAAACGCATCCTTCAGTGCTTGGCCTAGCATCTCAGCAGACAGGCTGTCCCCCGGAGACAGCCCCAGCGCCTGCTCATGTTCATCAGGGGAGGGGGAGGGGCAGGGGGAATGAGGGAGGGGGTGAATGATGGTTCTAACATGGCTTACTCGACACAGCCCCAGAGGCTGCTCGTGGTAGTCATGCGTGGTTGGGATGGGGGTTCGAAAGGGGCACGAGGAACAGGGAAATGATGAATTGAACATATTGTACTTGACACAAGCACGGAAGAGAAGAGGGGGATTGGGTACAAAACGCAGCCTGTCATAGAAAGTGCATGCTTACCTTGTGGTAGAACTCAATAGCGGGGATGAGGTTTCCCTGCAGGTGGTGGGTGAAGGCCATGGCTGCAAAGGTGCTGGCAGTGTTGGGGCGAAGAGAGAGAGCCTGCTCGTACACCATCAGGGCGTCGCCGTATCTCCTGCTCAAAAGAGTGGGGTTATGGATATAAAAAGCGGAACAGAAGGGAGGGGGAAGGGCAAGGGAAGGGCACTAAAGGTGCTGGCAGTGTTGGGGCGAAGAGAGAGAGCCTGCTCGTATACCATCAGCGCATCGCTGTATCTCCTGCTTGGATGAATGAGGGAATGGGAAAAACGGAGGGGGG
The DNA here is from genome assembly GCA_947470075.1 of Closterium sp. Yama58-4. Lineage (NCBI taxonomy): Eukaryota > Viridiplantae > Streptophyta > Zygnematophyceae > Desmidiales > Closteriaceae > Closterium > Closterium sp. Yama58-4. The sequence continues at coordinate 360,046 of CANIUD010000257.1, forward strand.
TGGGAATGGGGGAAACGAAGTTGGTGAGTGAAGGCCATGGCTGCAAAGGGAGCGAGAGCTGCAAAGGGCCAGTGTTGGGGCGGAGAGAGAGCTAGCTGGGTGGGGAGGGCAAGCAGAAAAGAAGGAAGGCAGTTGGTCACGAAAAAGGGCATCGCCTCACTTCCCTCCTCTCACTTCCCTCACATCATTTTCCTCATCCCAATTCCCTCAACCCAATCCCCCCACCCATTCTCCACACCCCATTCTCCCCACCCCATTTCCCCCGACCCAATTCCCTCAACCGAATTCCCTCGACCCATTCTCCTCACCCTATTCCCCTCACCTCATTTCCCCTTCCTCACCTCATCTTCCTGTACGAGTGACCGAGGTTGACCACGGTTGACTCCCACAGACCCAGCGACTCCACCACCACAGCCTGCCGCCATTCTATTCTACCGCATTCTCTTTTGAGAATTCTCAAAAGCATTCGAACTCCCCCTTGCCCCTCGCTCTCTTGCGTCCGTTCCTCCCTCACCTCATCTTCCTGTACGAGTGTCCAAGGTTGACCACGGTTGACTCCCACAGACCCAGCGACTCCGCCACCACAGCCTGCCGCCCCGCTGCAGCATTCGAGCTCCCCCGTGCCCCATCGCTCTCTGCCCCCCCTCCCTCTCCCGCTGCTGCTCCGTACCCCGTCACCAGCCGCAGCGCCACTTCAAAGTGCCGTGCTGCCGAGGTGAAACTGAGAGGTGGAGAAGCGTGGGTTCGGGTGGGAGGGAGGGATTTTCGCCGGGGGAGGGGGTTGGGAAGGAGAGAGGGGAAGGGGGAGCAGATGGGAGGTATTGGAGAGCAGAGAGGGTGAAAATCTGGTGGCTAAAGTCTTTTTTGGGTAGCCTTAGCTGCTGTGAACTGAAGTTTCTGGATACAGGTTGTACGGTGAAGGTACGGAAGGGGGAGGGGGAAAGGGAGCACGAGGAAAAAGCAAGGAAAGAAATAACAAAAAATAAAAAAGGGAGCAAGGAGTCATGGGTCTTACTCGAGACTCCTGTAAGCAATGACTCCCAGCTCGTTGTGCACCAGAGGGTCTGAGGGGCACAACCTGCGTGCTTCATCCAAGAACTGAGCATGGGGTTGGGACGGGTGGGGGAGAAGAAGCAACAGTGAGGATGTGAAAAGGGGGCACAAGGTATGGGGTGGAAGAAAAAAGGAAGAGGGGAAAAGGTCGGAAACAGGAAGAAGGGGAACAGGGGAGGTGGGAGAGGGCAGAATTGGGAAGTGGGGGGGGGGGGGGGGGAGAGAATGCATCTGCATGGCCCAAGCTACATTCTTCTTGTGAAACTAGAGCAACAAGAGCACGACGAATTGGAACTCGCATGCAGCAGCTAAAATTTCGGATTCACAAGCGTTGGCTCACATGCAGCGATAGGCTGAGGTTGTTGGAGCGTGCATATTCCATACCAATGCACACCAGAGGCACATGGAAGCTGCCACAGGGACAGGAGAAGGGGGTCAAGGGGATGAAGTTTGGAAGAGGTGAAGAAGAGGAAATTTGGCGAGTTGAGTCATCATATAAGAGTTGACAAGAGGACATCATGGTGATATGATGCATTTCAGACACAGAAATCATGGTGAGCTATGGTGCTTACACACCACACCATACCACACATCACACCGTATGATACCGCACTGCACACAGCCACCCTACCCTGTGAAGAGCCGCACTGCAGTGCGATAAGCCACCATGGCCTGATCCGTCTCCTCCTGAGCCGCAAAGTCCATCAAGACGCACCGCCACAACCCCCCCAACACACCACAACCCACCGCACCGCACCCCTCTCTGCCCCACCCCCTACCCTGTGAAGAGCCGCACAGCCGTCCGATAAGCCACCATGGCCTGATCCGTCTCTTCTTGTGCCGCATATGTGTGTCCAAAGCCCATCCAGGCGGGGGCGAAGGCAGCGCTGACGTTGGTGGCCTTGCAAAAGAACCGCCTTGCCTGGTCGTGCTGGCGAATGCAGTAGTAATAGCACGCCACTGCAAACCATGCCAACGCCCTGCCAAGGATATGCCACAGGCGGGAGTAACACGAACAGTAGCAGGGTGCCTCAAAGAATTATCAAAGGCAGCGCTGACGGTGGTGGCCTGCAGAAGAATCGCATTGCCTGGTCGTGCTGGCAGATGCAGTAGTAGTAGCGCGCCACTGCAAACCATGCCAGTGCTCTGAAGAGTAAGCATGGGCGGGTGAGTGGGTGGAATTAGTAACAAATACAGCACTGCGTTAATCTCTTGTGCTGCTGGATGCAGTAGTGGTAGCACGCCACCGTAAACCATGCCAGTGCTCTGCAGAGCAACCACGAGTGGAAACGTTGCTAAGTTGTGGTACTGCCACAATACAAACATCGACTCACGTGTTGGGATGGTCGTCCATGAGCTGGTGTGCCGCTCTGAAGAACCAATTCCTCCTGCCCAAGTGGGGATCACTGTTGCTGCAGCTAGAGCCTCTGAAGAGGTGCCGGCAAACCAGTGCTGCAATACCAACATCGACTCACGTGTTGGGATGGTCGTCCACGAGCTGGTGTGCTGCCCTGAAGAGCTCTTTTCTCCTGCCCAAGTGCACCGCTGCTACTGCACTGCACACCCATAGCCACTCAAGAGGTGCTGGCACTGCACTGCTGCAATACCATCGACTCACGTGTTGGGATGGTCGTCCACGAGCTGGTGTGCTGCCCTGATACGAGTTGGTTTTTGAGAATTCTCAAAAACCAACTGCTGCCCTGAACTCCTGCCCATGTGCGCCGCTGCTACTGCACTGCACCCAGAGCCACTCAAGAGGTGCTTGCACTGCTGCAATACCATCGACTCACGTGTTGGGATGGTCGTCCACGAGCTGGTGAGCCGCCTTAAAGAGCTCGTTCCTCCTGCCCAAGTGTACCGCTGCTACCAGATGGGTGGGGATGCAACGAGTATTGTGCGGATCTCGATCCAAGACCCTGCCACAAAAGTTAGCAACAGCAAGCGACAAGGAGAGGGAAAGGGAGAGGGGAGAAGCAGGAAGGCAGGAGGAGGGAGAAACAGCACGGGCAGAGGAAGGACGGCCTGATAAGCACACTGAAAGCTGTATGGGGATGACAACTGTCATGGTAATGCGTACACCATTCCCCCACAAACTCACTGCTTTGTGATTCGGTATGCATCCTCGTATCGCCCCACGTGCAGCATCAGCTCAGCGCGGCTCGTTGCCACGTCACCACTGCCACCCAGCAAACCCTGCTCCACCGTCCGCCCTCTCCCCTTCCCACCCCCACCACCCCTACCACCCCCACCACCACCACCACCACCATCCTTCGAGGCCCACCTTAGCCCAACTCCTACCCCTGCCTTCTTCCCAACCCTCTCCTCCTCATTGTCACCCATTCCCCGGCCGGTGTCATTTGCAGCATCACCTCCAGCACCAGCACCAGCACCAGCAGCAGCAGCAGCAGCAGCGGCAGGAGCAGCAGCAGCAGCAGCAGCGGCAGGTGTTTGCGAGGATGTCAAGGTGGGACGAGCAGAGGTTCGTCTGGTGCCTAGACGGGATGGCTGATTGGAGGGAGGCGACGGGCCTTCCAACAGCTTCAGTTGTTGCTCCACTGCGTCCTCCCTGCCGTACTGAAGCAAACCATGGAAGGGAAAAAAACAACACAGGAGGCAAGGACGATTGGCCGGCAAGAAAGGGCATGTGTGAACACAGTTATGGGGTTGCAGTAATGGGTAATGGAATCTCAACGAGATGGTACGAATAGTAGCTCCCTTTATTGCAGCCAAGACAACAGAACAGGAGGACAAAGGGGCGGATTTACTTTCTTGCAGCGGCACGAGTAAAGCAGGCGCAGCCACTCAAAGCCAGCAGGGATGTTGAGGGACTCGACCAGATCGACCTCTGCACAACACATACGCAGATGGTCGGCAGATGGAAGGCAGATGTGCAGTCGAAGGGAGAGTAACGGTATGGTGAGACGTTTCAGAACTCGGATAAACAGCAGTTGGTTGGTTGATGGATGGACTGGGACATGGGTAGAAAATGGACCAAACAAGGGATGGCACAGCATGTGGACAATATGCCACGTGTAGAGCCAGCAGGCAATAACATGACGTTTAGGCCGAATGATTTTTAGGGGGCGATATGAAAGTGACGTAAATGGCCTACTGAGCGACTGCTTCAGTGAAGAAAATCGTTATTGAGACGTCTCATTCCAATGAGAGCGGGGGTCAGATAGCGGGTTTTCTAGGCCCTAAGTGCGAGTCGTCACTGCTGGGAGCACATGCGGCATCCCATGACTCAGTGCCCAGTGCGCTTCATCATGCCCCCCTCTTTGTGCTTTCAATCAGCACCTTGTCGATTGATTTTGTTCGACAGAACATAGACCCATCTCTGCACTCTTTACCCTCCAACGATAAACATCACATAAAAAAGCATGGAAACCGCCACCCAACGCTCACCCAGAACAAAAACACTAACCAGGACACCTCCCTTACCTTGTTAATCTATACCAATTGTTAAAGACATCGCAGCCCTCGCTCACCTTGCTCGGTTGTTAGCATATGATTGTCCATCAGCTCGTCAAAGGCCTGCGGCGACGACAGCCACACAAAAAAAGATGCAGATGCAGAGAAGTACGCGGTAAGAAAAGAGAGCTCATACACTGCAATACACAGCTTGTTCGTTGTAAACACACAGCAACGTTAACTATGAGCAGACTACACAAAAACAACAACACTACACGCACCTCTGAACAGAACGGATCAGCTTGTAGCGCAGCTGAAAGCCTGACGGGTGGATAGCGACAAGGGGGAGATAATTGTCACAGAGGGATAAGTCTATGAATCAGGTCTGGGTGAAGTGGACAGGGAAAAGGCAGGTTCGGGAGACATAGAAAGAGAAGCAGGAGGAAAACCAGAGCAGAGGGGGATCGCAGCTGCGCCAAAAAGAAAGCAAGCAGACGGGAGGAGCAATACAGCTGCACAAGGTGCAAGCGTGATAATCAACCAGCCTACAAGGAAAAGAGGTTCAGCATGCGAGCATGCTCAGATTCAAGCGTTGCGTAATCAGAGCCCATTGGGGTCGTCAGGATTTGATGGTGCTGTAAGAATCATCATGGCAGGTTACATGTGCGCAGAAACAGTAGGAGACAAAACAGCCAACTTCTGCAGGAAAACTGGAACAGGCTTCTAGGGAAAACGATAGATAATAACCATATTGTACAGAAAATTTCACGATAAATGGCTGCACAAGCTTGGCTGCAAGGCACAAGAATGGAAACATAAAATTTGAAGGACGCAGGACCATATATTGTTATCAATAAGCGACCATGCTCAGATTCAAGCGTTGTGTAATCAGAGCCCATTTGGGTCATCAGGATTTGATGGTGCTGTAAGAATCATCATGGCAGGTGGCATACGCGCGGACAGAGGGGAGACCAGACGACCAGAGTCTACTACAAAAAGGGTTACTGGAGAAGGTAGAGATTATGGTGAATAAAAACCCAACTTAAAATAACAAATAAAAACAAAAACGTGATACGGACCGTAATGGCAACGATATGTATAATGTGCAATAACCTAGATCTGCTCAGATACAGTAAATGTTGTGTAATCAGAACCCAGCACTAGGGATCAGGATTTGATGGTGCATTGTTTGTCGTCACAGCAGAGCAGATAGCACGACTGCAGGTTCAAACAATAACTGAAAAACATAAGCGTGAAAAGGATAAGCAGGACCGGGGGTCAGATAGCAGGTTTTCTAGGCCCTAGGTGCGAGTCGTCACAGCATGGGAGCCCATCAGGCATCCCGTGACTCAGTGCCCAGTGCGCTTCATCACAACCCTTCAAATCTCATGTTCTCTGGCTGCGATTTCACTGCACAAAAATACGACATGCATGGCGTAATGCCAAGCGTGTGAACAGAACAGAGCCGGATTGCCGGCTCCAGGACTTCATGATGGATTGCTTATCGTCATGGCGTGTTGCAAAAAAGCCGACGGACAACAAGGAACATGCAGGCGGAAATGGCTCTTGGGTGGACAAGTTGTTGTGTGGGGGGTCAGGTAGCGGGTTTTCTGAGCCCTAGGTGCGATTCGTCACAGCAAGAGAGCCCATAAGGCATTCCGTGACTCGGTGCCCAGTGCGTTTCATCACTCCCCCCTCACTGCTCTTTATCACGCACATCTAGTACTCGTTAGCAGGAAGAACCTACTCGAAGGAGGTAACTCCAAGGCGTACCAATGGATTGCTTTTGGTCGATTCCCGAGAGCCTCGTACGCGCGACCGCGGATCAGATTGAACGCAGCTGCTGGCTGCAGGTGAGCAAGGTAGCAGGGAAACCACAAGCCAGGCAGAAAAAGGCATTAGCGGGAGGCGCATGTGAGGTCACGACACACGTAGCCGAGCAAATGATAGAATGCGGTACATTGAGAGGGTAGAGATGATGCACATGTCACAGCATGTACCACTTCCGCTCAAGAGAGAACACAGGTCATACCTTGATTCCATTCCGTGGCGAATCTTCAGACGCTCCTCCAAATGTTGGGGTCGACAGATCCAATCTCGTCGGAGCAATACCGTCAGTGGGCGTGAGAAATCCTGCACCAGGTACCGGCGTAACCGGGAAGCCGGACCAGCTCTTCCCACCAGCAGTAGCTCCCATGTTGTTAGCGTCTTCCAGCAATGCAAGGCATTCCTCCCAGTCCTTGACTTGCTCCTGCTCAGAACGTCACCATCATACGAGTCCAGTGAGGCCTCTCGTCCGCCTGCAGGTCCTACACCACATCAGAAGAGAACCCAAAATCCGAAAGCGACCAATCCCATTAAGCTACAATAACAATGTTCAACATTAGCTCCAGATTGCTCAGTATGTTAACATTACTCAGGATACAACTACTAAGCGCGGTCAAAGGGCACAACGAGTAAACAAATGAAGAAACAAAAGACGTTCCAGAATACAAGAAGTGAAGAATTCACTAACCAAGCATTTCGATGCAAGAAGTCGAAAGCGGGTGTCGGAATGGACTAGATCCTCGGCCCGCAAAAGCCTCAATGCTCGTCTGAATTGCCGCGAACCATAGTAGCATCGTGCTAAAAGAAGGACGTCCTCAGGATCCTGAGAGGATAAGCAAGCGAGCTTATCGGCGAGGAACGAAGCAGAGCTGATCAGATTCTTGTCCAGGCAATCCCGGACGATCCCACGTAGACAATCTACCTCTGACATGGCGACAAAGAATTCTAGACCAATCGAAGAACGCCGTATTAAGATAGACCAGATCCGCGAAGAGATACAAACGTTCGATCCTGACGAACTGCAGCGGAAACCACAGCAGATTCAATGGTGCTGATTCGGATGAAGGTGAGATTTGAAGAAGCGGCTGGAAGGAATGGACGGAAAACCTCGATAATGGATGGAAGACCTCCTTGGCCACAACAGATCCACTAAACTTCGGATGCGAGAACTCGTTATATGTGACAATAGCTTTGGCAATAGCGGATGACAGAATGTATTGGAACTGATCACTGTATGGAGAATTTTCGTGTAGTGTATTACCCCGATATGGATCGTAAGTTGTACGTGCAGTGTACCGAGAATGAGCGACCGTTGCACGAACTTTGAGATTGTCAGGGCGGGAAACGGGCTGTTTCTCGGCGAGTCGGCGAAGGTGCGATGACACATCGCCATGCCAGTCAGAACACCGATCTTGCTCGGCGGATCCCCTCTCCGCTCCGCCAAAACGCTCCGCGGGTGCATTAGGTCGGAAGTTCCGCATCTTCTTCCGCCAATTTCCCTCTCTGGGGAAGGTTTGGCAGTCAGTTTGGATGTTCTGGGCGTGGCACTCACGTCAATGACACATCCGCGTTGTCCTCTGGCCGTTCGTCAAGCATTCCGTCCGGTTGTACCCAACCAACCAACCAGCGAGGACACATCCCCGTCAGTCAAACCAGCCAGAGTGATTCCATCAGACAACTGAGCCTCGCATTCTGGAACCACCTCACAGATTGTGTTCTGATGCATTCTTCCACCTCCATTATTTTCAGCTAACTAGTCAGTCGTTACTGAAGGAACTACCTCCTAGACTTGCTTTGTAGCCTTCGAGGTAGCCTATCACACCGCTTGACGCCGTACTGAGCTAGCATCTGCTCCGCAATATCTCGTCGAACTTCTTGAGCTGCTGCTAAATAGTGTGCAGTCATCTTTCTTGTTAGCGTCAACGAAGTCGCCATGAATCCCGAGTAGTGGGTATCCAAGCAGTTGTTGGAGCACGGAACCGTTTTAAGAGTCATAAGTTGCTGATAGATCTCTGGATATTTTGCTTGTGCAGTGACTACCTGTTCAAGCTTTTGTTGATTGGGGACTCTGGTGTTGGCAAATCGTGCCTTCTCCTCCGTTTCGCCGTAAGAATCTCATATTGCTTTTAGGTTCGTTAGATGTGTATAATTTGTCACTCTTTAATTTGGTGACATCTGTATCCTGTTCATCTCATCAGGATGACTCGTATTTGGAGAGCTACATCAGCACCATCGGCGTGGACTTCGTGAGTCGTTATTCTCGCTTTCTCTTGGAATCTTGTTTTGCTGTGCAATCTGAGGCTGACAGTAGTCCCCTTGAACGCCTTTCAGAAAATCCGCACTGTGGAGCTCGATGGCAAGACGATCAAGCTTCAGATCGTAAGTTCCGTCAGGTTCAGTTTCAATAGTGAATGCTATTTACTGTGGATGTTCTAATGTTGAACCAATCTTTTTGCAGTGGGACACCGCAGGACAAGAACGCTTTAGAACCATCACTAGCAGTTACTATCGTGGAGCACATGGAATCATTGTAAGTGACTCGCTTATCGTTAAGTTTGTCGGGAGATGTGAACATGTCGTTTTCTGACTTTTACTGGTGAACATGGCCCAGGTTGTCTACGATGTTACTGATCAAGAGAGCTTCAACAACGTGAAGCAGTGGTTGAATGAAATCGACCGATACGCTAGCGAGAACGTGAACAAGCTGCTTGTGGGGAATAAGTGCGATCTTACCAACAAGAGAGTCGTGGATTATCAAACGGCTAAGGTGAGACCTACCTAAGTGAATTCTCTTCTTTTGAGATTAGTGTCGAGAGCTGAGGTACTTCCTGTATCTGCTTCCCGCGACTTGTTTTCCCCACTTTGACAGCATATAATCAGAAAATACAGCATAAACAAGGAAATCTGAGCTGGATGCACTGGATTCATTGCGAACTGGGTCGTTCATGGGTATCATACGATACACTGCGATTGCTTCAATGTCTGTCGTCTTGCCTCCGTCTATCCTAAACTGCTGGCAGGCTTTTGCTGATGAGATTGGCATCCCCTTTTTGGAGACCAGTGCAAAGAACGCCACAAATGTAGAGCAGGCTTTCATGACTATGGCAGCTGAGATCAAGAACAGGTATGTAGCCCGATTGCAGTATGCTCCACGTGGCACGTCTTCTGTGCCCGAATTTGGCACTGCCGTCATTCCCGCCACTTAACCTTTTTCACCCCGCTACATCATTCTGTTGATCCCTTTGCCCACCATCAGTACCTTCAACATGCGTTTCCTGTTCCAACCCCCTCTCCCCTTTCCCCCTCGCCCTCCCTCCCCCCTCCTTCCACTCCTCTCATTCTTGTTATTACTTCAACCCCCCATATTTACGCCCCTGTTGGTTTTCTCTTTTCGTGCATCATTCGGAGAGGTCTTTTCCTCGCCCCCCAACCATTCCTCCCCCAACCATCTCTTCCCTTCAGAGTATTGCAGGGCACCCCCCGCCCCTTCTCCCCCTCACCAACCCCCCCGTACTCCCCCCCTCTCCCTCCCAACTACCCTTTCCCATGCCTTTCAATATCTGGGATGTTGTATTCAATGTTTACTTTACAGGATGGCGAGCCAGCCAGCATTGGGCAACAAGACAGGACAGACCGTGCGTCCAGGAGAGAGCAGGCCTCTGCAACAGAAGAGCAACTGTTGCTAGCTATGGCTAGCTCTTACACTTCTACCTACAGTATGGTTAGCAATTTAGACATTCTTGCTGGTTTCTTTGAATGCAATTTCGTACAGTCAGCGGGAACCTGAGCTAGACTTGTAGGACATTAGTCTTTGCTACCTCCTGTTGACTCAATATATAAATCCCAACGAAATGCTTAGGTTGATGTAATATTGAGTTCGAGAGCAGTTTTGTCAACTGGACTGCTAGAGCAAAAAGCATGGGTGCACAGGCCGTATGGCAGTCTACCGTAGCTTGCTTGTCGGAGACATGAAAGCTCCACCAATTCAGGGTTTAGAACTCAAAACAACGAAAACACATGGCAAATCAAAGGCCAGCCCCAACATTTGGACTACGCTGGCATGGGCACAGGTACAAGCGCAGGGCTCATGACCATTGGCTTGGCCATCGACACAACCTTATCTTCTCCAAACAGGTACTCCACGAGGGTCAGAGCGAACTCAAATGCCGTTCCCGCCCCTCGGCTCGTCACTACCGGACCATCCACCACCACACGTGCCGGCACCGCAGATTGATCGGCAAGCTGGTCAGAAAGGGACGGGTGTGCTGTCGCCTTCTTCCCTTGGAGTAACCCCTTAGACTGGAGCACCACGACCGGAGCAGCACAGATGGCTGCACACAGCCGCCCATCCGCCACTTGCTCACGCAGAATGCCGTCCAGCAAGATGCTGTCGCGAAGGTGGTTTACCCCAGGAATACCCCCGGGAACGAACACAAGGTCGAACTTGCGCCCCGCAGCAGCCACATTAGTGAGGGTGGTGTCAGCTGTGAGATTCGTCCCGCAACGAAGCTTCAGATTCAGAGAATCGCTGACAGAAGCAACGGTTACTTTTGCTCCCGCACGCACGAGCACGTCAATGGGAACAACCGCCTCCACATCCTCTGTTCCGTCAGCCACTGCCACCAGCACCGTCACCTCCTCCCCTTCCTTCTTTGGCTTGGGAATCTTATCCTTGTTTTCCACCACACGCAGCAAATCAGATCCGTCCCCCTTTGCAGCTACAATCCCTGCGGCTACTTCGGCTGCTTTCGCTTCCCCGTAGAGGCGGGTTGCCAATGCAAGTGCAAACTCGATCGCAGTGCCAGGGCCACGGCTGGTAACCACGTTACCGTCTTCCACGACTCGAGATGCAGTAACAGCTGGGTCAACGCCAGTCAACTTATCGGAGAAGGCCGGGTGAGCAGTGGCTTTGGTGACGGAAGTGAGGACGCCCCAGGATTGGAGGGCCACCACAGGGGCGGCACAGATGGCGGCCACGGACGAATGGGGGAGCGACATGTGGCGCTCCACAATCTGCTTGAGAGGTGCGCTGTCCCTCAGGTACTCGGCGCCTGGCATGCCTCCTGCAGGAAAAAAAAAAAGAAGAGATGAGATGAAGGTCAGAACAACAGCATCTACCTATTGAGGTACCTGCCTCCTCTGACTCTGGGGTGGCATCTGCCTAGGACCTCCTGACCATGTGTAAATTCCTGACCCATGTCATGTGTCACTTGGGGTATCTCTAAACTCCACTTTTTTTTTTTTTTTTTTTTTTTTTTCGATTCAAGAAATAACAATCCCTAGTTCGAAGAACATTACCTGGCAGCAGCACGAGGTCGAAATCCGTATCCACGACCGACGTGATGACGTCATCCGCAACGAGCTTCACTCCGCGCGACGCGACGATCGCCTTCTGCGGCTCGACGGACGCAACCACCACCTCCGCTCCCGCGCGTCGAAGCACATCCACTACAATCACACTCTCCATCTCCTCCGTCCCCGTCGCAATCGGTACAAGCACCTTCTTGGGCTTCGCGGCGCCCCCGCTTTTGTCACCTTCGCCCGCCATGGCTCTCGTGGTGAGTGAAACGCGCGAAGCGTGGAGGTTCTGACGCGCGGAGAAGCCGGCGGAACCGGGGGAAGCGACACGTGCGGAACGCCCTGATGAGAGCGAAAATGCGGAAGATAGCGGGGTCGGAACACTCCTCCGCGGAGCAAGCGGGGAGGAAAAAGCTTGCGCGGAGATGAGTCGTGGGGAAGAGGCGGTGGGTCCCTTGAGGGACTGGGTGACGCGGGATAGAACAACAGCCGATTGGTGGGAGTGGGAAGAAGCAACCCAAGAAGCGCGCCGAGCAGCAGCAGTAGCGGCAGCGGTAGCGTAAGCGGATGCTGCGGGGGAAATAACGGCGGGCATGGTGGAGTAGGATCGAATGCCACAAGATGAGAATGCCAAGAAGGATATTCTGAAATTTTCCGAGGGTGGATGGATTTGGCCTGGGCTTTCCTCGTTATTGCTTCACCTGCCGCAAGGACATGCGATTTTGTTGCCAAATCAATTTGTTTATGTGTAGGCTGATTCAAATATAATCTCTGTGTACATGTTTCTTGTAACCGCCAGAAACTTCTAGAACCTTTCGGGAATTTATATCGAGTGACTCATTACGGGACACATTCTTCCCGCGTGTCTGCTGTGCTGGATTTTGTGTTGCCGCCTTCTGACAACTTCTTGTGGCCGAATAACATCTATCAGCCATGAAGTAAGAGCGCCAGTTACCGAAGTTCTATGACGCGTAGTCGCAAGTGCAGGATAGGCTGCAGTTGGCTTCCCTTCCAATCGACTCTGATCCATTAAGAAGCGAAGGCTAGGTTACACATTTCGCGATGGCGAAAAAGGATCGGCGAGCGTCGCAAACTGCCAAGCCGCAGAAGAAGGTGAAGTCGCCAGCGGAGATCACGGCGGATAAGCTTCGGTACCACAGAGAATTGGACTCGCGATGGGCCATCATTCGCGTAAGCTCAAGCATACGCCTTTCTTACTCTTCCTCGCGATCTTCAGTTTCTCATTGCCAACACTTATTCATTGCGTACCACAGAGAATTAAACTAGCGTTCATCTATTGTTATCGTAAGCTCGTCTTCCTACGCATTTTCAGATTGTTGGGATGTTGTGTTTCCTCCTCGAACCAGCTTCTTTGTCGTCCTTCGTTACACTCCTTCCTCCATTTCAGGAGAATCGGGTCGAGTATTTTCGCGGCAAGGATTTCGCAGATCTCCTTCGCAAGAACCCCGAGCTCGCGTCTCCCTTAATTCCAGCGGAAGATGCCGCGAGCCTTCGCAAGCCTATTGAGGAGGCCGTGTTCCACGCGCTCGTGGAGGCTCAGCTTGTGGTGCGGTGCGATCGAGTCGTGAAGACCCTCAGACCCGGTAGAAAGAAGCTGTCGAAATGGCCAGCAAGGCTTGATTTCCACCAGGTTAGTGACATATTTTGGACTGGTTTTTGTGCAAAATCGATAGGATTTCAACTACCATGAGGATTTTCAAGGCTCAGCTGGTGGTGCGGTGCGATCGAGTGGTGAAGACCCTCAGACCCGGCCGAAAGAAGCTCTCGAAATGGCCGGCCCGGCTTGACTTTCACCAGGTACCCATTTTTGGCCTGGCTGCGGCACAAGGGGCAAGGGGGAGAGGCTGGTACCAGTGAGGCTCAGGGGTGGCCTAGGGGTTGGTGTGCTCAGCTGGTGGTGCGGTGCGATCGAGAGTGGTGAAGACCCTGAGATTCGGTCACCCGGTTGAAAAGGGCTTCTCAAGCGGCCTGTGAGGCTGGACTTTCACCAGGTACGCACTCATTGTGTCTCATATCGGTCCAGCAGCCTTCACCCCCTCCTTCCTGTCTGTCACTCCTCAGTTTGCAGCTCTCTGTTCCGCTCCTCTGCTCTTCTTCTCCGCTCTCCCTTCCCAACGGCAGGACCAAGCGTTCACAGTGGACGATGGCTTCTACGCCTGGATGTACGAGCGCCAGCAGCCCATATGGCATACCATCCTCTCCTTCCTTCTTCTCTTTGCCAAGCGCACTCTTCCTCTCCTCCACCTTGTCTTCTCTCCATTCTTCCATCTCTCCACTCTCCCATTTCTCCACCCCCCCAAAAATTTATTTCCAGGATCAAGCATTCACGGTGGACGATGGCTTCTATGCCTGGACGTACGAGCGCCAGCAGCCCATATGGCAGACCATCCTCTCCTTCCTTCTCTCTTTGATCCGGCTCGCTGCTCTTCTCCGCCTCTCTCCCTACCCTTACCATCAGGATCAAGCGTTCACAGTGGATGATGGCTTTTATGCCTGGATGTACGAGCGCCAGCAGCCCATATGGCAGACCATCCTCTCCTTCCTTCTCCCAGTCTTCACCGTCGCCTGCTGCCTCTTCCCCGTCTTCCCCCACTGGTGCAAGCTCGCTGTGCTCTACTTCCTCCTGGGGCTCATCGCCCTCATCTTCCTGCTCCTCTTTGGTGAGTGGACAGCTGAACTTGTGCTGTGTATTACACCTAGTCTGAAGCATGTGGCATGCTCCTAGAGGTCCGTACGGTTGGCTGCTGCTGCTGCCTCTTCCCCGTCTTCCCCCACTGGTGCAAGCTCGCTGTGCTCTACTTCCTCCTGGGGCTCATCGCCCTCATTTTCCTGCTGCTCTTTGGTAAGTGAAACACTTAGTGTGGGGTTACGTTGTGGTTAAAGGTTTTCACAGCTGGCAACTGGCTGCTGCCTGGTACATTTGGGTTGTTCAGAAAGTTTCAGCTGGAGCCATTCCGCTAAATGCAAAGGCATTCCCACCCCTCTTCCCCTCATGGCAGTGCGGGTGGCGGTATTTGGAGCCATCTAGCTGGCTGCGGGCAAGCGTGTGTGTGGTTCTTTCCCAGCATCCGAGGGAGGCTGTTTGATGGAATTATCCCTCTTCACACCCACCCGTTCACATACTCCCACTTCCCACGCTGCCCCTTCTCCCTTGTCGCAGTGCGGGTGGCAGTGTTCGGGGTTATCTGGCTGGCTGTGGGCAAGCGCGTGTGGTTCTTCCCCAGCATTCTAGCAGAGGAGGGCTCGCTGGCAGAGCTCTTTCGCTTCATACACAGCCACTCCCCTTCCCTCCCTGCCTTTTCCTGATTGCAGTGCGGGTGGTGGTATTTGGAGCCATCTGGCTTGCTGTGGGCAGGCATGTCTGGTTCTTCCCCAGCATCCTAGCAGAGGAGGGGTCACTCGCAGAGCTTTTCCGCTTCTGGCCGGATAAGGACGACAAGCCGCCCGCCAAGATCACCACGCGGCTGGCGGTGGCTGTGATGCTGGGGTTCACCTTCTGGCTCATGGTCACCTACGCTCCTGACCAAGAGCAACGAGCCAAGTAAGCACCCTTTATGTGTATATCCACCTGGTTCCTTTCCCTCTATGTTTTCGCCGATGTTCTTTGCGTTGCTGCCAATGTTTTCATTCCTCAAGCCACACAATGGCATTCCTCCTCCCAACACCCTCTTTGCATCTTTTTCATTGCAGGTACCAGAAGAAAGTGTCAAACATTATCGATGACGTCTTGCAATGGAAACCGCAGATGCTTGCAGGGAAGACAACGCCTGCCGCCCCTGTCAATGTCACGTCAGCCAATCAGACCTCTGCAAATGCCACTGCGGACAATTCAACAACTCCTAGTGCAGAGGCAGCTGACGTCAAGACAGATAGCAGCAGTGGTGCCAGAACTGGTAGCAGTGGCAGCCCTGATGCCACCACTGGCAAGGAGGATGTGATTGAAACGTCTCCTAGTGGGGACCAAAGTGGGCAGGGTCACACAGAAGGCGGTTCTACAGTGGGGATGGAGGCAGGTGCTTAGATTTTTTGTTATACTAATTTAGGTACATATTTTTGCTGGCAGTGTAGATTGAGATACATCATATTCAGTTATGTTGTTATGATTCTCCAAGTTCCTGGACCTTCTGATGCTTGCGAAGGGTTGGAACACTTTCTCGCAGACTTTGTTACTTTTCATGTCCCTCGCATTCTCCCAGTCGGGCTTTCGTTCATTTCGCCTGCTACTTTCGCGCACCTTCCCTCCAGACCCAAGGACCTCGTCCCCCCCTCAACTCCCACATTCCCCTGACACCCATTCCAGGGATCAGCAGTCTCTCCACTTCACCTCGTAGCAACTTCGTCGCCTTTCGCCTCGCTCTGTCACTTCACGTCGGACTTATCCGCGCCACGCGTATTCGTATTTGTCAGACACTATGTAAGTTAGCATATTCGTTGGATAGTATTCTGCTGGTCGTTCGTGTTTATTCGGTTGTATTAACGGAGTTTTCGCTCGAATCGTGTCTGACGATCTTGTGTGCCACGTGTAGGGCTGACGACGAGCCTGTGGATCCGAAGCCCGAGATTGAAGAGGGGTGCCGGCCGAAGTGTGTGAAGCAGCTGCTCGCGTACGAGGTCAGACTTCCCTTTACCCTCAAAGCATCGCGTCCTCAGTATATTTGAAGCTGTTTAGTTCGCCATCTGTTTGACAGGCTTGGAACCATCTCTCAACGTCGTGTTTGGCGTTTAACCTTGTTGATCTGTCCAATGAATCCGCATAGAGGTTATGGGTTGACTCTGGTCCCTGATCTGCATTGCGTAGGCCTGTGTGAAGAGGATCGAAGGCGACGAGACGGGGGAGAAGCATTGCACCGGCCAGTACTTCGACTACTGGGCGTGCATTGATAAATGCGTGAGTGTGTCACTTCGTGGAAGTGGAAGTGCGGCTTGTCATTTGTCTTCGGTTCTGCAATTTAGTCACCTGTGACCTGAACTATTTGTTCTTTCATTCCGTGCACTGTTTGATACTCTCTGCAGGCGGCTCCCAAAATATTTGCCCAGCTAAAGTGATCTTAGACTACTGTATGGCAGCAGTCAACCTTTCCTTTTAGGAGAGGCATTTCCTATATTCTTTCCTGTATATGCAGTGGATGCCCAAGCCGACTCATAACTACCTATCTCTGGCAAGGATATGCAAATCTCTGGCAATTTTTGGCAAGTCACAACCACTGCTAAAAGCATACTGGCGTGAGAATGAAACTGCTGGGAAGTGTGCAGCCTCATCAAAAGGTTCAATGGATGGAATTTTCAGAATGGATGTTTAGCATTGTCAAACGAACCACCCAGATTTGACACGGCTTACAGACTATCTGGTGTACACGATTTGACCAACATACAGCATTACCGAAACACTCTGCAACAAGTAGGCCAAGCTCCGCCATGCAGATACAGTGACCTGACCCACCACCATTTCGTCCATCCCAAATCCCCTTCACCTCTCCCCGTCTCTCCCAACCAATCGTGAACCTATCCGAGAAATCATCATTCACACACCATCTCCGAGACTTGTTATCAGACGTTCAGGCTGAATCCTCTAAGTGAAGCCACCAAGCGTCTAGTTGGTGAAGCGCGACAGTATCTATGGGTTCAATCGGTACCTGTCTATAGTTCCTTGTAGTGGACCTGAGTCTGGCACGAATCGGTGAAACCCAATGCGAATCTGTGCGACTCGGTGCAAGTCGCTGCGGAGGTCAAAATGTCTAAGCGTGAGCTGCATCAGAAGCTATTCGAGGAGTTTGATTACAAGGAAAAGGCGGGAACTGCGTGGAGCCATAACTACTTGAATCAGAAGCCATGGCATCCGCTGTCGTATCCCAACCAGCGTCGCAAGTGGATCGCGGAGCAGATGCATGGTATCCAGAACAAGCGACTGACCGAAATAGAAAAAGAGGTACGCAATTCAGTACTGATGCTGTATTAGTGGATCGGGAAGCAGCTGCACGGCGTGCAGGACAAGCGACTGGCCGAAATAGAAAAAGAGTTGCTCGTCATGAGATGTCACAGTACGGGAATAACGACCGTGTGAGAGTTCATTTCCCGCATCTCCTTTTGGCTTGTTCCGTTTCCCCTGTCGCTTCATCCCGTGGGAGACGTCTCACATTCCCCCATGCCTCCCCACGGCAGCTCCTGAAGGAGCAGACATGCTTAAGCAGATTGGAACAGATAAATCACTGGCTCATGCTCCCCTTCCAGTTTCCCCTTGTCCCTTGCCTCCCCATTGCAGTTTCAGAAGGAGCAGGAGTATTTCAAGCAGACGGCGCTGCTGTCGAAACAACAAAAAGCCAAGGCAGATGCGATGCAGTCGGTGTCGTTCCTCTACATGAAGCCGCCCGGTTACAACGCGGAGAGCGCACGGGCGGCGGAGCTTGCAGAGGAGGAGCGGGCGAAGCAGGAGAGGGAGGGGAAGATCCTGCTGGAAGCGGGAGGAGGAGGGGAAGGAGGCGGAGGGCAAGGCGGGGAAGGTGGGGAAGGAGAGGGGGGAGGAGGGGAGGGTGCGGGGATGGGGGCGGATGGGGCGTTGGTGGTGGCAGAGGCAGGGTGAGTTCTTGCTCTTTCATTCCTTCCTTTCTTTTCTTCTCAACTCAGAACAGCCTCAAAACTCACCGGAACGGGATGAGAGATTCTTTGTTTACCTATTTGCGTCTTTACTTTTAGTGAGCCAAGAACTACGAATGTCTTACCCCTGCCCCATCTCATGCACTCCCACGTACCACCCCCGACTCTGAAGCGCCTTGAATTGCTTCCTGGGTCACTTCTCTTTTAACAAAAGAAGCAATAGAAAGAAAAGCCAAAATAGGTTTCGAAGCCTGCTGGGGCGTGTTAACCCCATGCCTCCTCTGGGGCACCCCTCTGAACCATTCCTCTCCTGGCAGATCCGAGCTGGCTGATAAGGACCAGACGAAGAAGAAAAAGAAGCCCAGAGCCACAGATGTGTTCGGTCGAGCCGTGCCGACTGGGGACGACTTTGAAGTGCTCAAGAACGCTCCAAGGTAAGGGAAGGAGGTTATTGAGGCGCTTTCAGTGCGTACACATGTGTATACATGTGAACTATGAAAAGTTTTTCCAAGCTTCGAAGGCATGCCTACAGGAGACGGCTTTGAAGTGCTCCAGAATGCACTCAGGGGGGGGGGGGGGGGGGGGGGGGGGGGGGAAGAGGGGGGGGAGGTAGGGTCTGGAGGTGAGGACGTCGATCGCTGTGCTGGCTGTGTGGCAGCATGGGGTGTATTGTCCCTATGTGTACGGTTCTCTTGCTAGATTGCAGCGCCTTGATAATTGACCGGATCTGAGGAAGTCATTTATGGAAATAAGAAGTGCAGAGTGGGCTGGGAAGTCATCGTATCCCCATTTCTCTCGCTTCCAATTCTCCTGTCCAAATCCACACACTACCCAGAATGGACACAGGCATCATAGGCCGGCCGCGCCCCTTTGGTCTCGAGCTGAGGAACGTCAAGTGTGGGCGGTGTGGGGCGATAGGGCACAGCAGTGGCGAGAGGGACGTGTGTGGGGGTATCATCACATGTCCATTCGTGCTCTCCTTCCACTCTCACACTCACCAGAATGGACACAGGAATTATAGGCAGACCTCGCCCATTCGGGCTCGAGCTGAGGAACGTCAAGTGTGGGCGGTGTGGGGCGATAGGGCACAGCAGCGGCGAGAGGGAGTGTCCTCTGTCTGACTCCGTCACTGAAAACGACCTCAAGCGCCAGCAAAGGGAGGACCCTCTCTCCCATATCCTCGCCCTCAACCGCCCCCAGGTATGCTCCTTGCTGTGTCCCTTCTTTCCCCTTTTCTCCCCATTCTTCCCAAGCATTTTCCTCAAACTCCCCCGCTGCCCCCGCTCCCCCCGCTCCCTTCCCCCGTTTTCTCTACCGCTTCCCTGTGTGCCTCAGCCCTTTGGGTGGCAGCTGAAGGAGCAAGGGGCGGGCGGCATGAGCCCCGCTCGGGGCGGCTTCAAGCCGAACGACGCCAACCAGCAGATCCTGCCGCCCAGCGACGACGAGAATGAGGGCGTGTTCGACCAGTACGGGGGGTTCCTTCTCGGAGGAGAGGCGGATGTAGCAGCATTGGCCGCAGATGCCGCTGCTGGGGAAGGAATGGGAGGGACTGGAGGGAGAGGAGAGCTTATGCCTGGTATTGCCTCTTCGGTGTTAGACTCGCTGACGAAGCAGCAGCGCAAGGAGCTGAGCCGGGCTTTAAGAATGAAGGAAAAGGAGGAGCGGAGGAAACGGAGGAAGAAGAAGGAGAGGAGAGGTGCGGGGGAGGGTAAGAGTAAGAGCGGGAGGGAGAAGAAGAGGAATAAGGAGAACAAGAAGGGACGTGGCGGACGTAGGAGTCATCACCATCGCAAAAGAACAGATTCTGATTCGTCGTCTGATACAGGATCGGATTCTTCGGATTCAGAATCTTCTGAGTCGAGCTCAGAGGATGAGGAAGCTTCTAGCTCTAGTGAGAGCATTGGGAGAGACAGCAGCTGCAGTGACAGGAGCAAGAGGAAACGGAAACGAGGGACGAAGAGAAAGAGACCGCATGATAGGAAGGGGAGGGAGACAGAGAAGCAGAGGAGACTCGGGGAGGATCCAGGACCTCTGGAGGAGAAGGGGAAGGGGATTAGCAAGAGTAGGGTGGGAAGCAGATTAGGGGGCGAAGAGATGATGGTGGGAGCTACTAGTACTAGGGATGCTGGTGAACGTACTAGTTCAAGACCAGAGGACGAGGATGGGGATGAGAAGGGGGAAAGAGTGAGCAGGCGCAGGACAGAGGGGAAGGAGATGAAGGGGCGCGCTTTTGAAATTGGTGATGGGGATGGTGGAACGAGGTGGAATGATGAGGGTGGGGAAAGGAGAGGAGATCGAGAAGGGATGGATGGTTATAGGGAAAGGAAGTTGGGACGGGTGGGAAAGGATGGGAAAGAGGAGAGGAGCAGGAGGGCAGAGAGGGGGGGTGAGAAGAGAGAAGAGGGTCGGTCGAGAAAGGGGTGCTCAAGTGAGGAAGTGAGGGGAGTGGAAGGGAAGCGGGGGCATCGGGGAGAGAGAAGAGAGGAGAGGGGTTGGAGAGTGGAGAGGCGAGAGGGGGAGAGAGACAGAAGGAGAGAAGGTGACAGGAAGGCGGGTAGAGAGCAGAGGGCCAGGGAGGAGTATGAAAGGGGGAGTGAGCGAGGTGATGTGAGGGAAGGGCGGGACAGAAGGTAAGGTAGGTGGTGATAATGGCCCATTATTTGTTTCTTTGTCAGCGGTTGACTGTTAGGCTTGGAACGTTTGTAACGCGCATTTTTACAAAATCTCTTCGTTCTATTTCCCAACATGTTGAGGTGAGGTGCTGATGTCAAGATATGAAAGCACGAAGGACTCGGTCATGGTGTTGGTGTTGTTATTGACGGTTGTGATTCCTTGCTGATGTTTTTTTTACCGTTCTGAATCTGTCTGCCTTGTCTTCACAGCACCGTCGATTCTCCTGAATTTGGGCAGATTGAGTAAATCTCGTTTGTTTCTGCAGCTCTTCATCCCATCTCTAAAAGATCCGACCAATCGCTATCCGCCGATCCAGCTGGATCTAGGCCCTCCATCAGTCATAATCATTTCCGGTCTGGCTGCCCGGCGTCGCCGTCTTGCCTTGTTGGCCGTCATTGCTTCTGACCATCTGGTTACAGACTACAGTAATTCGAGAATTTCGACTTGGCAGACTGCCCTGCCCGCCCTGAACTGTACCTCGGGCGTTGTTCATGCCTTGGGAACTCCGATGGCATCCTCGGAGCCTTGCGTTCGTTCGGAGCCTGTACCATCAGCACTTGAACCTTGGTATTCGGGATCCTCTCTCGGTAGTCAGGAATCTATCTCGGTACAGCGGTTCAAAGTACTTACTCAACTGGTCGAACATATCTAGGTTGTGGAACTCAGCTGGTGACTCTGGTGAGGGAGGGAGCAGCATCCCTCATAGGTCTTGCTTCCTGCTGCTGAGAGCTCTCCATACCACCCGAAGCAATTGTATAAAAGCAGCCTCTTGGCACGACGATTCATTTCTTGCCTAGCCATTTCACCACTTATATTTTTTGCATCTCGTTATTCCTTGCTTTGTTAGCGCGTCGCATTTCTTACGTTGCAGCTCACCTAGGTAGGCTTCCAGGTTCGCAAGCATGGTTCTCCTTAGACTTACTTATTAGGGTTTCAGCCATGTGCTGTGGCTGTCCCGTTGACGCCTCGTCATTCACTTATTCAACAATGAATCTCCACGCAAGAGACTCCGGATCTGCTACTATTTACGGCGATGATGATCTAAGTTTGCTGGAGTTAGCTGCGAGCAATGACCTAGATAGTTTCAGACGAGGCGTCGAAATATTACGGAAGCCATTGACGGAATGCGAGTCATGGTACTGTCGTCAAAATGGCTCCACCAGAATGGCTCTTGCTCAGCGAACTCCAACCATGATCGCGTGCCTATTCGGCAGCCTAGATATTTTATCATACATTTTTATTGAAGCACGGAGCCGCGGTATAGAGTGCAACATTAACCAGGCGAGTCCTTCGGATGGCAGCACAGCTCTTCACTGTGCAGCGTTGGGTGGAAGCCCCAGAGCAGTCGAGGTGGTTTCGTTCCTTCTCCGTCACGGAGCCGAAAAAGATGCCGTTGACTGTGACGGAAAACGTCCAGTCGACGTCATTGCAGTCTCCCCGAAGCTTCCTCACGTTAAATCCGCCCTGGAGCGCCTTCTCAAATCCTCCTCGTCCTCCGGTCCCGACCCGATCTACCACCGTCCGTCTCCGTTCATCATCGTCCAATCAGCGGCGTCCTCGTCTCCACCGTTCGAATCTCCGTCATCCCCCAACTCCCACTCCGCGTCGCCCAATATGCTCTCTCCGGCCACCTCGAGCAGCAGCGATCTCTCTTCTAACTCCACCGGGCTCGACGTGCTTCCGCCCACCACTCCGTCCACCGGCGCGGGTGTAGTCGACTCATCCATGGCGGATATGAAAAGCAGCGTGTACGCGTCGGACGAGTTTCGGATCTACAGCTTTAAGGTGCGGCCGTGCTCGCGTGCGTACAGCCACGACTGGACGGAGTGCCCGTTCGTGCATCCCGGGGAGAACGCCCGCCGCCGCGATCCGCGCAAGTTTCACTACAGCTGCGTGCCGTGCCCGGACTTCCGCAAGGGGTCGTGCAGGAGGGGGGACTCGTGCGAGTACGCGCATGGCGTGTTCGAGTGCTGGTTGCACCCCGCGCAGTACCGAACCAGGTACGGCTTTCCGCATATGTAAACGCATCAAGCGAGTCAAACTTTCCCAACCAAGTATCGCTATGTTTGAGGCCCCTTGATGTTTAGCTGCCTCCTTCCTCTGGCATTTTCCTTGAAGAGTTAGCGAGAACGCTTGGGCCGTATGCTCTCGCTGCCTTCCTGTTCGTCCCTGCTCCCGTGCTGCTCCGTTGCCGTCGCTCGGTGTGCTGTCCCTGTAAATCACGCCGTAACCTACCTGAACCGCCTTCTCTTCTCTTCCTTCGTCTCGTCCGTTGCGGCCCTTGCGCCGCTCGTCACGCCATTCGTTCGCCCCGTCCTTCGACTTATCTCATGACGGCCTCCCCTCATTCTCTCCCATAGCCTTCGGCCCTTGCGCCGCGGATTTTCCAACGTAAAACTTCTTTGCCAAATCTCTCTCTTCCGTTCTTCCCCGTGCCAGGCTTTGCAAGGACGGCACCAGCTTCTCCCGCCGCGTCTTCTTCTTCGCGCACACGTCCGAGGAGCTCCGCCTCTTCCCCTTCTAGAGACCCGCCACTGGCGCTACCACTATTATCTTCTCTCCCGCTAACCGCTTCCGCTCATCTCCCCCTTCTCCCCCCCTCCACCCTCGGGACCCCAGGCTATGCAAGGACGGCACCAGCTGCTCCCGCCGCGTCTGCTTCTTCGCGCACACGTCCGAGGAGCTCCGCCCGCTGCAGAGCCCCGCCGCGGGCACCCCCGCCAACATGTTTGCGCACTCCCCCGCGGACATGCGCGCAGTCACCGCCTCCGCCGACCTCCCTCCGCCGTCCCCCTCCTCCGTCCGCATGATGTCGCAGTTTGCGCCACATAGCGCAACCAGCTCCTCCCCCACTGCCCCCATCTCCCCCTCCATCGCCTCGTTTTCCGCGTCCGGGAAGTGCATGGCGGGGGGGAGTCAGTCCGCGGGCGGGGGGGGAGGCGCGGGGGGACACGGGGGGACTGCGCCGCTGAGCCTGCCGTCAGGGGTGAATCTGATGCGCCTCCGCGCCGCGCTGAATGCGCGCGAGCTGACCATTCCGGAGGAGACTGAAGAGGCGCTAGAGGCTTTGGAAGCTTCCCTGCTGCAGGAGCAGCAACAGCAACAGCAGCAACAACAGCAGCAGCAGCAGCAGGTGCAGCAGCTGAACTCGCCACTTTCTCGACCAACTCTGCATCAACGGCAGCAACAGCAACAGCAACAGCAACAGCAGCAGCAGCTGCTGCAACAACAACAACAGCAGCAGCAGCAGCAGCAGCAGCGTTGGCAGCAGCAGCAGCAGGAGCAACCAAGATACTGGAACCAGCAGCTGCAGCACCACTCCCCACCGCAGCACATCCTCCAGGACCACCTGGAATCCATCACAAGGGCCGACCTCGGCGCAGCGCGAGTCACCGGCGACCTCGGCGATCTGTCTCTCACCCGCCAGGGCAGATTCCCAGGCGTGCCTTTCCACCAGCTCCAGGACGCGCCGTCCCGTTTTGATTCCAGTCAGAATGCACTCGGCGGCGATTTGTCTCTCAACCGCCCTGGGAGAAACTCAGGCGTGAATTTTCAAATCCAGGACGTGCCCTCCCCCGGCCCTGGTAGGGGCGCTCAGCAGCCCTATAGCCCTTTACGTCCCGACGTCGTTACAGGGGATTTGGGCGGCGTGGGCGGAGGAGTGGCGGGTATGGGGAGCGGCGGAATGGGTATGGGGAGCGGGGGTATGGGGATGGGGAGCGGCGGTATTGGTATGGCGGGTGGCGGCATGGGCAACGTGCCGTCAAGTCCCGGGCGATTAGGCATGACTTTATCAGGGGAAGGCTCGCGTCTGGGGCCTGTAAGCGGTTCCTCAAGCCCCTCGCTTGCTGCCCCTAGAACGTATGGGGGTGGAGGTAGTGATGCTACAGCTAGGAGCTATGGCGGGGATGGTAGTGATGGTGGTATGGGGGGGGCAGATGGGGGAATGTTTGGTGCTCTGCCCTCGCCGAGCCAGTCTCCTAGGTATGGTGCTACCGGGCCTTCTGTTATGTTCCGGAGCGGGTCGGTTGGTCGGGCAGAGCAGATGATACGGCAGCTGCAGCAACAGCAACAGCAGCAGCAGCAGCAGCAGCAGCAGTTCAGAAATGAAAGCGAACGCGCGTATGCACTCTCATCCTCTCCCCAACCCCAGCCAGACCTAGACTCTGCGTATGTAGGAAATATGGAGAGCCATGGATTCACGCCCATGTCCCCATCGCAGGCCGTGGTGTCTCAGTTTCGCATGAATAGTAGCCTTCGCCAGCAGCAGCAGCAGCAGCAGCAGCAGCAGCAGCAGCAGCCCCAATACCAGCAGCAACAGCAGCAGCAGCAGCAGCAGCAGTACCAACAACAGCCACCATATCAGCAGCAGCACTCGCAGTCAGATAGTCCCCTCTCCAACGCTCCCGCTCCCACACCCGCCCATCACTCCATGTGGGCGTCACCCTCTGGTCTTCCGACCTGGCAATCAGTCCACTCTGTACCCACTTTCGAACCCCGCATGCTTCCCTCTCAGCCCGAAATACCCTCTCAGCAAGGACTTGGCCATACTAAAACAGCAGGGGGGCAGTTTGTAGTGGGGACGGGGAGGGAGGAGGTACAGGAGACGGATGTGGGGTGGGTGGGGAGCCTGGTTCGAGATGGGAGCAGTGGTGCTGGGTTTTGAGACGCCTAATGTCAGGGCGGTTGGGGTATTTAGTAAGGTGTGACAGTGGTGCTGCTGGGTTTGAGAAATCTAGAATTGGGGAGGGAGGAGAAGGGAAGTCAGATGTGAAACGGGTGTGGAGTCTGGTGGGGGGAAAGGGCTGCTGCTGCTGGGTTTTGAGGCGTTTCAGGGCAAGGGTTTGCATTCATTGGCATGGGTTGGAAGGGGTTGGCAGGGGTCGGATTCGACCTTGACAAGCTGGTATAGCAAGGAATGGGACAGGACAGTGGGGTGGTAAGGGGTGTATTACGGTAATCCATATCTGACTATGATATCGAAGAAGCTCGTCTCTTTTTGCGTAGGCAAGAGCAAGAGTACGGTGCTGAGTACGGTGCTGAGTACGGTACAGTCAGGCTGAGTACGGTGCTGTCAGGAGCCTGACTGCTCTGTCTGCTCTTCACCATAATTGGGTGCCAGCAGTAACATCCCAATGCTGCTGGCCTATTGATTTATCGGTTGCTATTGCAGAACTTGTTCCATTCTTTATTCCTTCTTGGATTGATAGCTTCGTTTTGTTTTTCTAGGGCCGATTCAGCCTGTCCCCTTGTACTGATTACTGAAGTGGTTTGTACATTGTACAACCATAATTCCTTGAGTTGTTCGCATGCTGAAATGAGATGTCCTGCTGTTGAAGTATTTTCCCCTATGTAGGATCCCACCCAAGGGACTTGGGTGAACAGCATGGATAATGGAAAATAGATACCCCATACAGGTGATTCAAAGTAGTCGTACCGTATACCCCCGGATAAAACACCCACCCCGAATTGTACACCCCCGGGTAGCTTGTGCGGGGGGGGTGTTATATTTGACCCCGTTGGTACTATACCCCCCCTTTTGGGGTGATCCTATTGTCAAATGTTGTAGCCTATAGTGAGGTTTGTCTTAGGGGGTACAAAACTTAGGGTTAGCTATATGTACCCCAACCAACATCAATGCACCATCCATTCTTCATTCTGACATGGTATCAGTTAGGTTAGGATCCTGTGGGATCCCGTTCCTCCGTTCTCCGTTCGAGCCTCCCGAGCCTGATCCTAGCTCTCATTCGTCCCGGTTCCGTTGTTACCGCGCGTAGTGCCGCGCCTAGCGCCACTCCTAGCGTCGCGTCCTGCCCGCCCTTTCCCCCTCGTCGCGTCCCTTTCCCCCCGTCGCGTCGCGCCCTTTCCCCCCAGTCGAGTCGCGCCCTTTTCCCCCCAGTCGAGTCGCGCCCTTTTCCCCCCGTCGCGTCGCGCCCTTTCCCCCCGTCGCGTCGCGCCCTTTCCCCCCGTCCCGTCGCCCTTTCCCCCCGTCCCGTCGCCCTGCCCCGTCCCGTCGCCCTGCCCCGTCCCGTCGCCCTTCCCCGTCCCGTCGCCTCTGCTCCGTCGCGTCGCCCTGCCCCGTCCCGTCGCCCTGCCCCGTCCCGTCGCCCTTCCCCGTCCCGTCGCCTCTGCTCCGTCGCGTCGCCCTGCCCCGTCCCGTCGCCCTGCCCCGTCCCGTCGCCCTTCCCCGTCCCGTCGCCCTGCCCCGTCGCGTCGCCCTGCCCCGTCCCGTCGCCCTGCCCCGTCCCGTCGCCCTTCCCCGTCCCGTCGCCCTGCCCCGTCGCGTCGCCCTGCCCCGTCGCGTCGCCCTTCCCCGTCCCGTCGCCTCTGCTCCGTCGCGTCGCCCTGCCCCGTCGCGTCGCCCTGCCCCGTCGCATCGCGCCCGCCCTTTCCCCCGTCCCGTCGACCCTACGCCCTGGCCCGTCGCCCTAGCCCGTTCTTCCGCTGCGACTAAGTCCCCCCACCTGAACCCTAATTTGCCTCTTACCTCCTGCTGTTACTCGCCTGCTCGTTCGCGTTAGTTCTCGCTATGGCGACTCCGCGAGTTCTTCGTTTCGACGCTGACGGTAGACCTCTTGACTTTTCCGTCTGGCTTCTTCGCGCTCGCCGTCTGTTAGAGAGTCAGGTCCAGGGGGGCGAGACCCTCTGGTCGCACGCTACTGGTGACCTCCCCGAGCCCCCCGAGCCTGCCGCTTTAGGTCCTGCCCCTGACGATGCTGCTACGGCTCGCTTTGCCCGTCAGCGCGCTGACAGGACGGCTTGGACGTCGCGTGACGCTGCGGCCTGCATCGCACTCAGCAGCCTCCTCCCTGAGTCAGAGGAGGTCCACTTCACTCAGGTTCGCACCGCTGCTGCGTACCTCACTGCGATTAAGGCCCGCTACTCTACTCCCGCTACTGTCTCTCTTGGCCGTCTTTTCCTCCCGTTCCTGTTTCCTGATCTCGCCTCGTTTGAGCGCTCTGCTGACTTGATCGCTCACCTCCGCTCGCTCGACGCTAGTTACCGCGCTGCTTGCACTGAGGCACAGCTTGCACTGCTTCCTCCCCCTATGGCGATTACTATATATTTCATCGCCACTAGCCTCCCTGACCGCCTTGCCTCCGTTCGCGACGCGCTTCTGCTGAAGCACCCTAGTGAGCTCACCGTCGATGTCCTTGAGTCTGCACTCAAGGACGTCGAGAGCAACCTTCGCTCGGTAGCCGCTGCCTCTGGTGCTGTGCCCCCCCCACTCTTCCACGGGTGCACAGTCCCGCAGTTACCCACCTTTACTGCCTCACTTGCCACTGCCGCTACTGACGCGACTGCAGCTGCTGCTACGACTGCGTCGCGGTCCCGCGGTAGGAGTGGCAAGAAAGGCGGTTCTGGTGGTGGTAGTGGAGGTGGAGGCGGAGGTAGTGGAGGTGGCGTTGCGCCTGGCGGCGGTGGAGGTTCAGGGCCTGGAGAGGCGCCTCGTGCAGTGACTGGTGACTCCACTGCGCCTGCTAGTGGTGGCGACGCCCGAGTTCGTCAGTCGCCTCCTGTACTTCCTGCCCCGGTTGGTGGAGCAGCGGCGTGGTACCAGGCTCAGCGTCAGCAGCAGCTTCTGCAGCACCAGCAGCCCCTCTCCTCCCAGCAGCCTCAGCAGCAGCAGCGGCAGCAGCTGGCTCCAGGGTCGGGGCTGCGTCAGACCCAGCGCGGTGCTGCTTACACTCCCTGCACCTACCAGGTTCTGACAGGCACTCGTCGTGGCCACCCTTGTGGCCGGTTTCACCCCCCTGGTCAGTGCTTTGCTCAGCTCACTGACACGGTTCGTTTGGTCTACGGGGTTGGTGCTCCTGCCCCTGACTGGCTGCCTCTTGTTCAGCGCTACGGCTCCGCTCTGTGGGGCATGTCTGCTGAGCAGTTAGTTGATCTGATTGGTACTCCCCATGCTATGTATGCTGTTGTTGACTCTAGTGTTTCTGACTCTGCTTACTCTGGTGTTGTTAGCTTAGGTGCTAGCCTTGCTCAGTTGCCTGTTGCTAGTGTAGGTTCTTGTGTAGACTCTAGTCCAGCGGCTACCTCAGAGGACGGTTCGCTGTCGTTCACGCTGGACTCTGGAGCCTCTCACTGCTTCTTTCGTGACAGCACGACACTTACGCCTCTTCCTGCGCCTGTTTCTGTGGCGCTGGCTGATCCCACTTCGGGACCAGTCACTGCGCGTCACACTACCACCTTGCCGTGTCCGGCTGCTCCTTCTGGGTCTCTCACTGGGTTTCACGTCCCCTCGTTCTCCCGGAACTTGGTGGGCGTGCGACCCCTCGTGAGTCAGCACGTGGGTGTGTGGTTTGAGCCTTCTGGAGAGACTGCGGTGTGTGTTGACGGGGACTCTTACCAGCCCCTCGCCACTTTTGCTGCTGAGCCGGGCTCCGGTCTCTACACTCTTCACACTGGCCCGCGCGCTCAGCAGCGACTGCAGCAGCAGCAGCAGCCGCAGCAGCGGCAGCAGCAGCAGCCGCAGCAGCAGCAGCAGCAGCAGCTGCAGCAGCAGCGGCAGCAGCCGCAGCCGCAGCCACAGCGGCCGCCGTCGCAGCAGCCACTCCTCCCAGTTCCTGTCCCTCCCCCTAGTCTCCTCCCTGCGTCTCACCAGGTGGTTCCGTCCCCTCAGGTTGTCGCGTCCAGTCCAGTCGCTGCGTCTTGCTCCTGTCGGTCGCTTGCCCACCCCACCGTTCTGTGGCACCACCGGATGGGACACCCTTCTCTTCCACGTCTGCGTGCTATGTCTAGTCAGCGTCTGGTCTTAGGTCTCCCGCGTGTCTTGCCGTCGCTGCCGCCGTCTCTTGCACCACCGTGCGGTCCTTGCGTCGAGGGTAGGCTGCGTGCCACCCCTCACTCCTCCTCCCTTCGTCCGGCCACCGAGCCTTTTGAGACGCTGCACTTGGACGTCTGGGGCCCCTCTCCTCGCCCTGGCCCTGAGCGTGAGCGTTTCTTTTTGGTGGTCGTTGACGACTACTCCCGCTACACCACAGTGTTCCCCCTGGCGAGGAAGTCTGAGGTGACTTCTACGCTGATCAGGTGGTTGCTTACCACCCAGGACACTCGTGGTCGTCGTGTCAGCTGTCTCCACTCCGACCGCGGGGGCGAGTTTCGCTCCGGCATTCTCGCTGGATTCTGTCGCGAACAGGGCATTCGTCAGTCCTGGACGCTTCCGGAGTCCCCACAGCAGAATGGGGTTGCTGAGCGCCGCATAGGCCTGGTCATGGAGATTGCCCGCACCTCCTTGACTCACGCCCGTGCCCCCCATTTCCTGTGGCCATACGCAGTCAGGTACGCCGCGCACCAGCTGAACCTCTGGCCACGCGTCTCTCGGCCGGAGGCTTCACCGACCAGTCTTTGGACAGGGTCCCCTGGTGTCGCGTCGAGGTTTCGTGTCTGGGGGTGCTTGGCTCTTGTCCGCGACACCTCCGCGGACAAGCTCTCGCCTCGCGCCGTTCCTTGTGTCTTCCTTGGTTTCCCTGAGGACTCCTCTGACTTCACCTTTTACCACCCTCCCTCTCACCGGTTCTTTGACTCCCGTGACGTCCGTTTCGAGGAGTCCACCCCGTACTACGTCAGGTACCCCAGTCGAGGTCTCCCGGTTCCTCCTCCCCCCCTCTTCCTGACAGCCGCTCCCCCGCCTGCTCCCCCGGTACAGCCTCCCCCCCCTGGTCCAGCCCCGTCTGGTGTGTCTCAGGCTAGCCCTCCCCCTTCGGTAGCCCCCCCTGTACAGCCTCCCTCCCCACAGTCTTCCTCGCCGCCTCCTGCAGGTGCTCCCTCTCGGGAGGTTGGTCCTGCGACTGTCCCTGTACAGGTCTCTGGTTCTGGGGGTGCTGGAGTTGGAGCTGAGCCGCGGGTTGCAGAGGACTCTTCTCCTCCGGGGGCTGGTACTGGTCGTGCGGAGTCTGGGGGTGCTGGTGCTGCGTCTGGGGGTGAGGGTGTTCCTTCGGTTTCTGGAGAGCCTGGGTCTGGAGCTGGTGTTGGTGCTGCCTCTGGGGGTGGTGTGCTTGGTGCTTCGGAGGTCGACTCTGGGGCTGCCGCTGCCCCGGACACTACTCCTTCCCCCCACCCCTACCCGACCAGGTTCCAGGCTCGTGTTCGTCGTGCTCGTGAGGAGCAGCTGGAGTTGGAGAGAGAGGAGAGAGAGTTGCAGCGGCTCGAGGAGCAGGAGCGACAGCAGCAGGAGCAGCAGCAGGAGCAGCAGCAGGGGCAGCAGCCGCTGGAGCAGCAGCAGCCGCAGCAGCAGCAGCTGTCGTCTCCTCCTCCTGTCTCGGGTCTTCGGACCCTTGGTCTCCCCTCTCCCTCTCCTTCCTCCTCCCCCTCTCCTCCCGTCTCTGGTCCTCCGCTTCCTCCTCCTGACCCCTCTCCCGCTGTTTTCCCTCGTTCTCAGTCTTCGTTGTCCCCTCCTCCTTCTCAGACTTGGGCCTCTCGTCGCTCCCCTCGTGCTCGTCCCTCGTCTCCTGTTCCCTTCACTGACCTTCGTACTGCCTTACTTCGTTCTAGTCCACCTCGTCCGTCTCCGTCTGTGCTTCCGTCTCCTCCTGAGTCGGCTCTCACTGCGTCGCTCCCTACTCCTGTCACTGACTACTACCGCACGTACCGTCCTCTTCTCTCTCGTGTTCTCGCCTCTCTTGTTACCCACCCTCGTGCCTCTGTGTCCTCTGTGTCCGCTCTTACTGCCGCAGTCACTGAGTTTGCCTCTACCCGCCGCCTTGACTTCGCCACCGCTCTTGTGGCTGCTCCTCCTTCCAGTCCTCTGGCCGTCGGGGGTGTGTCTGCCCTTGGCTGTGACGCCCTAGAGGACAGGCAGTTTGAGCTAGAGTTCCTGGCGGCCGCTTCCCCTCATCTCTGTGCCATGCTCCTCGCCCCTGAGGGTGACCCCGACGCCCTTGACATTCCGACTCCTCGCACTTACGCTGAGGCAGTGTCAGGGCCTTGGGCCTCTCAGTGGAGAGCTGCCATGGACGCAGAGATGGCCTCCTACAGATCCACAGGCACCTACGTCGATGAGGTTCCCCCTCCGGGGGCGAACGTAGTCGACGGCATGTGGATCTACAGGGTGAAGCGGCCACCGGGATCTCCTCCGGTCTTCAAGGCGCGCTACGTGGCTAGAGGTTTCAGTCAGCGCGAGGGAGTTGACTTCTTTCAGACCTTCGCGCCCACCCCGAAGATGACCACTCTTCGGGTGTTACTGCACGTAGCAGCACAGAGAGACTACGAGTTACACTCTCTCGACTTCTCTACTGCTTTCCTTCAGGGCAGTCTTCACGAGGAGGTCTGGTTGCGTCGTCCCTCTGCCTTCACTGGCTCTTTCCCTCCTAGGACCCAGTGGAGGCTGAGGCGACCGGTTTACGGTCTTCGTCAGGCTCCTCGTGAGTGGCACGACACCCTGCGTTCTACCCTGTCTGACCTTGGGTTCCAGCCGTCTTCTGCTGACCCGTCGCTGTTCGTTCGTCGTGGCACCACACCTTTCTTTGTTCTGGTCTACGTTGACGACCTTGTTTTCGCCACCCCTGACAGGGTTGCTTTGGCACACGTGAAGTCCGAACTGCAGAAGAGACACACCTGCACTGATCTTGGTGAGCTGCGCCACTACCTTGGCCTGCAGATCACCAGGGACAGAGCTGCTCGCACCATTACACTTTCACAGTCACACATGGTGCAGCAGGTCCTTCAGCGGTTCGGGCTTCAGCACTCCACAGTACAGCGCACACCTCTTGCTGTTGACCACAGACTCACTGGACCCTTTCCTGACGAGCCGTTCGAGCCTAGTGGTCCCTACGCAGAGCTTGTGGGTTGCCTCATGTACCTGATGACTTGTACTCGCCCGGACCTCGCCTTCCCTCTCAGCGTTCTTGCGCGCTTTGTTGCGCCAGGGAGACACCGTCCTGTTCACTGGACAGCAGCTGTGAGGGTGGCGAAGTACCTAGCGACGACATCAGGCGTGGGGCTAGTTCTTGGAGGACAGCAGTCTGTCGTACTTACTGGTCACTGTGACTCCTCTTACGCTGACGACGCTGAGACTCACAGGTCTACTCAGGGGTACTGTTTCAGCCTGGGTTCTGGAGCTGTTTCCTGGCGGTCCACGCGCTCCTCTTCGGTCTCGACCTCTACAGCTGAGGCTGAGATCTACGCTGGTGCCATGGCGGCACAGGAGCTGCGTTGGTTGACCTTCTTGCTCACCGACCTTGGTGAGCGGCCGAGCTCTGCACCGACCTTGTTCACTGACAACAAGGCGTCTATTCTCCTTTGTCGAGAGCCACGACTGGAGAGCAGAGTGAAGCACATTCACGTCAGGTACTTTCTTCTGCGAGAGTTGCAGAGGCGTGGACAGGCTCGCTTTGAGTTTGTGGAGTCCGAGGCCAACACTGCAGACATCTTCACCAAGGCGCTTCCGCCTTGTGACCACCAGAGGTGCTGTGTGCAGTTAGGCCTTGTTGACACTGGTTCTCGTGTTGCTTAGACTTGAGTGTACTGTTTACTTTGCTTTCTATATATCTCTGTTACTTCTTGGACTGGCCTTGTGGCCACTGTTGTTTGTGCTCAGACTGTGTGGTGACGTTGTGATCCACCCTGAGCTTTGTTTCTTGGACTGGTCTTGTGACCGTACTCGTTTGGTTCTGCTAGACACCCCTCACTTAGGCTATGGGGGTGTGTCAAATGTTGTAGCCTATAGTGAGGTTTGTCTTAGGGGGTACAAAACTTAGGGTTAGCTATATGTACCCCAACCAACATCAATGCACCATCCATTCTTCATTCTGACACCTATATAAGACCCGGGGGGTGGGTGTTATGTGCGGCAAAAGTGCAATTTTAGGTCACATTTCACACAGTTAGAGGTACAATCTACCACTGATGAGCAGCCCTTTGAGGGACAGGGACGTGACCAAACCAGTCGCGTCTTGACTGGTACAGTGACAACGCAGCTTCGTGCGCGATTCCGGCCTCGGGAGTTGCATGAACTCTCGCTATGCATGGCTGGCTCTGTTTCCAGCCAATCAGGGTCCATAGTTAGCCCACTGGAAGTTGCCATGTGGCAGAGTCCAGTGGGCGGTCACGTTATCCTCGTATACTCGGTTTTGCGGCACTGTTTAACAAACAAGAAGTGAAGTCACACACCACATTTTGAAACACATCGATTCTGCTTTAAAAAAGTATGTACTATATAATAAGACCCGGGTATTATGTAGGACTTTCCGTTGAGGAGACCCCCCCCATTTTTTCCCGGTATTTATCATAATACCCCCAGGTGTTTTATCCGGGGGAATACGGTATGTGCTTATCTGGACCTGTCTTACTTGTAGGGAAATGCACTGGGTACTGGGCTCGGTATCGTACCGAACCGATCTTGCTTTTCACAACACAATGTTCGACAGCCGCAACTTGAATGCCAGCTTTACTCATTAACACTGAAAGCCTAAGCACATAAGCCTTCATACAACTCCATTTGAAGCAAAAACATTCTCTCGAGCTGAAACGCAGCTGAGACTCATTCAGCAGCACCATCGCCCACACGTCTATGACTCTGCTGGCTGGCCTTGAGGCCGGCAAAGAAATCCATTAGTCCCACAGCAGCCTGGCTGCTGCTCACGCCGCTGCTGTTAATAACATTGCTGCTGGGCCCTCGCTCTGCCTCCTCACTTGCTGCCTGCCACCGTCTGCTGGAAAACACACTGTCGTGCTGACTTAGAAATGGCTGCTGGCTTGGCTGCTGCTGGCTTGCTTGCTGCTGGCTTGCTTGCTGCTGGCTTGGTTGCTGCAGGCTTGGCGTCTGGCTAGGCTGCTGGTTAGAGGGCTGCTGTTTATCCTGGTTGGGGTGAGTGACAGTTAGCGGGACTTGAGTCTTGGGAAGGGGATCGAACAAGTGCTGCCACAACGGTGGTGACGACTTCTCTGGCGATGATGGCGCTGGCGCTGGCTTTGCTGTTTCTGCTGCTGCTGCTGCTCGTGGTGGTGGCGGTGCTGCTGCTGTCTTGGGAAGGGGATCGAAGAAGTGCTGCCAAAACGGTGGCGACGACTGCTCTGGTGATGCTGGCGCTGGCGCTGCTGTTTCTGCTGCTCGTGGTGCTGCTGCTACTGCTGCCTTGGCTGATTCTGCTGCTGCTGCTGTTTCCACTGGCACTGCTGCTGCTGCTGCTGCTGCTGCCACTGCTGCAGGTGCTGCAGCGGGCTGCACTGCTGCTGGTGTTTGCACCTCGTCGCTTTCTAAGGGCGTGTGGGGTTTGGCGTGCTGTGGTGCAAGGCACAGGGGGACAATGGGAGGAATATTAGAGGGGGCAAGGGAGAGGAGGTGAGAGGGATGTTAGAGGGGGATGGGAGAGGAGGTGAGAGGGATGTTAGAGGGGGATGGGAGAGGAGGTGAGAGGGAGATGGGGCCTCAATGGAAAGGAGGAGGAAGAGAGGCAGGGAGAAAAGGGAGCGTGTGTTTTTTGAGAATTCTCAAAAAACACAGGCAGGGAGAAAAGGGAGAGGGGAATGGCGAGAGGGAGAGAAGGTGCTGAGACAGAAACGTGGGGAACGGGGGGAAAGGGGAAAAAAAGGGCAAGAGAGGAAAGCGGCGGGAGCGAGGGAAGGGATGCGAGCGAGGAAAGGGATGCGAGCGAGGGAAGGGATGCGAGCGAGGAAAGGGATGCGAGCGAGGGAAGGGATGAGAGGAAAAGGAAACGGAATAGGAGGGCGAGAACGTGAACAGTCAGCAAGAGAACCCACCTGTGCTGCTAGCATCAACAGATCATCATCTGTGAAATCCACGTCAGCAGCAGCATCCGTTGCCACGTCAGCAACGTCATGGCCACGCTCATAACGCTCCCCTGATTCCTCCTGATTCCCCTCCTCCTCCTCGCAACTCGTGCTTACATATCCCCTCCTGCTCCTGCCCTTCCCTACCTTGCGTCCCCCCTTGCCCCCCATTCCCTCCCCTTTATCCTCCTCTCTTTTTTCGTTCCCCCTCCTGCGGTTTCCTCCTTTTCCTCTCCCTCTCTCCTCTCCCCCTCTCAAGACCTCCTCCCCATCTCTCACCTCCCTTTCAGCCCCCATGTTTCCCTCCTTTCCTTCTTCTGCCTCTCCCTTCTCCCCATCCCCCTCCACCTCCTCTCCACCCTCTCTCTCTTTCTCCTCCTCCTCCACCCCCCCCCCTCCTCCTCCTCCTCCTCCTCCTCATCCTCACTGAATTCATCTCCCAACTTAAACCCCATCGTTCTCCTCCTCTCCCTCCTCACTCGCTTCACACTCCCTCCTCTTTTCCCTTCACCTCCTCTCTTCGTCCCAGCTTTCTTCCCCCCATCTAAACCCCCTTTCTCCTTCTTTCCCCCAACCTTCTTCTCACCCTTCCCCTTCCCCTCGTCCCCCTTCGTCCCCTTCTCCTCCCTCTCATCCCCCTTCCCCCCATCCTTTACCACCAGCATCCAAGCAGGTAATACTCTCCCTCTCTTCCTTGTTACACCTCCTTCCGTCCCTCCACACCGCACTAAACCCATTCCTTTCCACAAGCCCTCCTTACCTCTACTCTTATCATCCCCTTCCCCTGTCTTCCCTTCCCCCTTCCCTATCCCCCCACCGCCCTCTCCGCCTCCTCTTTCCCCAGCCTCCACTCTTCCCGATTCCAAACCTACAGGCT
Source organism: Closterium sp. Yama58-4 (assembly GCA_947470075.1). Classification (NCBI taxonomy): domain Eukaryota; kingdom Viridiplantae; phylum Streptophyta; class Zygnematophyceae; order Desmidiales; family Closteriaceae; genus Closterium; species Closterium sp. Yama58-4. Next base: position 396,530 of record CANIUD010000257.1, read on the forward strand.
TGGAAAGCCCATTAACAGGTTCGGGAAAACGCTGCTCGGCAGCTACCAAGCCTGCCTGAGGCTCGGGCAACATATTCCTTTTTGAATCCGAGCCTGCAGTTACTGAAGGCCTGGGAACGCTAACAGGTGCACGTGCTGACGTGTCACGCCCAGGGGCTGATGTGTCAGCAGCACGAGCTGACGTGTCAGCAGCGTGAAGTGACGTGGCGCCTGTGCTGGCTGGCACCCTTGCACTTGAAATGGACGGCAAGGAGGACAGCTAAGAGAGGGGAAGAGGAGAAAGGGGGAAAACAAGGGAAACACGGGGAGACGGGAAAGGAGGGAAATAGGGACAAGGGAAGAACAGGAGTCATGAAATGAGAGAACTGTGTTTTGAGACGTCTCAAGGGAAGAACAGTAGTCATGAAATGAGACAACTGTGTTTTGAGACGACTCAGAAAGAGAACAGGAGTCATGAAATCAGACAAGATGGAAATCACTTTTGAGAATTCTCAAAAGTGATTTCCACGAAATGAGAGAACTTTTGAGACGTATCAGAAGGAGAATAGGAGGCATGAAATCAGACAAGAAGCATGGCTTTGTGTGTCCTACAGGTCGCACCAGTCGGTTTGGAAATAGAAAGGAGGCAAATAGGGATGAAGGAAGAGCACGAGTCATGAAATGAGACAACTTTTGAGACGTCTCAGAAGAAAGGAGGCAAATAGGGATGAAAGGAGAACAGGAGTCATGAAATCACAAAATCAGGTCCTACAGGTCAAAGAAGCATGGCTTTGTGTGTCCTACAGGTCGCAACAGTCAGTTTGGAAATAGAAAGTAGGGGAATGGACTACAGGGGAAGGACAAGCACTACTTGGAAAGCATGACATATCATGGTATGGCGTGGCATGGCACGGCACGACATGGCGGTGTGGCAGGGAGCATTAGATGCCTCAGACAGAGTGCAGTTGAATTGTTCTGAAGCTCCTGGGCCTGAGCTGGTCAATCTATTGCCCACCTGAGTTGCGCGCTCGATGAGAAGCGCTGCTACGTGCTTGCACACTCCATTGGCCGAGCTGCCATTGTGAACGCAGTGGGGGGCGGAGACGAAGGGGTAAGAGGACGAGGGGAGAGGAGGGGAGAACAGGGGAGAGGTGGAGAAGTGGGAGGGAACGGGGAGGAGGATGGGGTGAGAGAGAGAGAGCAGGAAGGATGTGCGGGGCGAGAGGGGAAGATGCTCCACCACGTGCTGGAAGGATGTGCGGGGCGAGAGGGGAAGATGCTCCACCACGCGCTGGAAGGATGTGCGGGGCGAGAGGGGAAGATGCTCCACCACGCGCTGGAAGGATGTGCGGGGCGAGAGGGGAAGATGCTCCACCACGCGCTGGAAGGATGTGCGGGGCGAGAGGGGAAGATGCTCCACCACGCGCTGGAAGGATGTGCGGGGCGAGAGGGGAAGATGCTCCACCACGCGCTGGAAGGATGTGCGGGGCGAGAGGGGAAGATGCTCCACCACGCGCTGGAAGGATGTGCGGGGCGAGAGGGGAAGATGCTCCACCACGCGCTGGAAGGATGTGCGGGGCGAGAGGGGAAGATGCTCCACCACGCGCTGGAAGGATGTGCGGGGCGAGAGGGGAAGATGCTCCACCACGCGCTGGAAGGATGTGCGGGGCGAGAGGGGAAGATGCTCCACCACGCGCTGGAAGGATGTGCGGGGCGAGAGGGGAAGATGCTCACGAGATTGTCTCATAATCGTTGACCATTCTGAGGCCATGACATGGAGAGCAGAACGAGAGGAAGGGCGAGGAGAGCAGGAAGCGTGTGGTTGCCTCACCGGGCGTGTGCTGGGCACGTGCATTTCCCTTCCACCTTCACACGTGGCACCCCTCCACCTCCTCCCCCTGCTCCCTCTCCTGCCATTGCTCGTCCGCGCGCTCTCCCTCCTGGCCTTGCCCTGCTGCTACCTGCTGCCTCTCCTGTCCCTGCGGCTCCTGCTGCTGCTGCGCCTGTGAGTATATCGAAGCCAACAGTGTAGGCTTCTCCTGGATTCGACCCTGTGATAATAGAGAGAGGGGATGATAACGGGCACGGATTATAACGAGTCTCAAAAACAACCGACGAAGTCCACGGGGGAAGCGGAAGGGTTGTGAGACTCTAAGAAAGAAGGGTGCTGCAGCGTGCCACCCTACGTCACCCTACGTCACCTTACGTCACCTCGCCATCGACGACCTTTGCAAACGTTCGTTACATACCTAAGCATTTCGCCCCGCCCGTGGTCCATCCTTCGTCGCGAAACGACACGTCGGACAGTTTCCCGCCCTGCCACACGTCAGCAGCGCGCCTCCCCACAGCGGGAGCCACGCTGGCAAGCACCTCGTCGCGACTCGCCAGGGCAGCGGGAATCGCGGGCGGGGCGGAAATGCTGTTCATGGGCACGGCGACGCTAACGAAGTTGGAGGTTCGAAAAAGGGACGAGGGTTCGACAGAGGACCGTCACCTTCGAACGGCCGACTAAACACTCTTTCAGGAAATGCCGGGCCAAGATCGCCTTCCTGGAGTGTCGGGACAATGAAGTGGGGACAGCGAAAAGTGCACTCGGCACGTGTGGAGGCATTTGGGTTTGTGATGAGGTGGCGGGGGACGAATGAGGACGTCGCACGTGGGTTGAGCCCCCCAACGCGGTCAATCCCAAGTGCATGCAGATTTTGTGAGGAATTGGTTACGAATGCATACAACGAAACTATTGGAGGAAAAATGTCAAACCGTCGGGTAACCATGCGGTTACCCTTGTTGAGGATTGAGTCAGCTGTATGCATTCGCAAAATTGCACTGACATAGGTTGAAAGCCGTTGAAAAATACCCAGCGTTTGAGCACGTAGGGGAATCTTTTGATCTGCCACGCTGGAACCAGTGCGGTGCACTTTTGGGGGCTGTCCTGTCCCAAGTTCGCAGGAAGGCGATCTAACACGCCGCAGCGTCGAAACTCGTCGCGCCTCAGTAAAAATCCTCACTTCGTATTTTGGACACTTGCTACCCAGTCAAACAGCTGCAAATGCTGTTTTGTACTCGTTTGTGAACGTTTCCTTATGGAGACCCTTGTGGAAAGTCCCACAACACTTTGCCCAGCCCACCAACTTGTGTATGTTACGTGCTTGTCTAAATGAGTAGTATACACCGCACAAAACCCAACTCAACCTAGGAACATTCGACCAAACCAAGCCATCCTCCTCAAATCGCAAAACGTTTATCCAGTTTCCTGGCCTCGAGTGAATCCCCTCAAGCAGTGTGGCACAGCGCAGCGCAGTTCCGTAGGTCTGGTCGTTACAGTATTAGCGTAGCGTAGCCGTCCGATCGTCTCGTGCATGAACGCTCTCCGGCGTTCTCGCCGCTTCTCCGCGTCCTTAGTCCAACATGCCGACCGCCATTTTCCGCTGACCCCATGGCCTCCTCGCTTGCCTCCCTTCCCTCAGTTCCGATCACCATCTAATATCCCGCTCGTTTCGCCATCGCTGGTTCTAGAGCCCTCTCAGCAAACATCGCCATCGCTGCTCAAACGCTCGTTAGTGATGGTTGTGTCTTCGTCTCTTACCATGGCTGCGTCATCCTTATCCAATCCATCCGGTTTCTCCGGGATTTCCTCCTCCTCCATGATGTTCCCCTCTCCTCTCCCTCGTGCCACGTCAGCACTGAGCAGCTCGTTTTCATCGAGGCGCAGTGATCCGCTTCTCGGTTTTCCGGAGCTGCGAGTGTCGCCTGCGACATGCGACAGTAGAAGCGTGGTATCTGCGACAGCAAGCAGTCGCATCAACAGAAGCTCTCCTATAGGCACTCAATTTGGACAATTGTCCCCTCAACTTCCCTCGCAATCTTTCATCCTTCCGGTCCGTTCGTTACAATCACGTCAGCAGCACTCACAGCCTCGGCGTCTCCCACCTGCGGGTGCTTTTAGCGATGGCAACCAACCAGGGTACCCGTATTCCTTCACTCGCGTTCCTAGCGAGGCGTCCTTTAGCGCGGACGGCTCGTGGCCGGATAACTACAGGGTTTGGGAGAACGGCGGCGGATTGGTCCACGTGGAGGCGGTGGTTGACAGCTCAGCAGTGATCGAACCGTCCGCTGTGGTCCATGCGGAGGCTCGGATTGGCGCGAAAACGAGGATCGGATCAGGGTCGGTGGTGGGGCCGTACGTGAAAATAGGCGAGGAGACTATTGTATGGTGAGTTGCTCCAATAGCTACTTTAGCTATTGTTTCCCTTCGTTATGGGTATAGCTGCTTGGCGTGTCACTGTTTTTATGCGTTAGAGGTTCGCACGATTGTGAATCACTGTTTTTAAACTGACCTAGATCCCTCGTGTCCCCCCCCTCTATCTCCCCATTCGCCCTCCCCCCACCCTGCCCAGCCTCCATGTCTTTCCCACCCTTCCCTTTTCCCTTTAACCAGCAAGCAAGGTGCCATGTGTCACTGCGCGATTGCACCATTGGAAACTGCTGCGATCATTTTTGAGGCGCCTCAAAAGATTGCACCATTGGAAACTACTGCGATCATATATCACTAAGCAAGACGACTTTTGAGTCGACTCAAAAGTCTGCTGCGATCATATATCACTTAGCAAGACCCTCCTCCTCCTCCTCCTCCTCCTCCTCCTCCTCCTCCTCCTCCTCCTCCTCCTCCTCCTCCTCCTCCTCCTCCTCTTCCTCCTCCTCCTCCTCCTCCTCCTCTCCCTCCTCCTCCTCCTCCTCCTCCTCCTCCTCCTCCTCCTCCTCCTCCTCCTCCTCCTCCTCCTCCTCCTCCTCCTCCTCCTCCTCCTCCTCCTCCTCCTCCTCCTCCTCCTCCTCCTCCTCCTCCTCCTCCTCCTCCTCCTCCTCCTCCACTACCTCCCCCTCTCCTTGCCCCCTTACTCTCCGCCCTCCCTCCCCCTTTCCCCCCACCCCACGCGTTCCTCTTTCGCCTGCTTGCCTTTCTCTGTCATTCCCCCCCGCCCCCTGCAAGGTACAATGTATCGCTGACGAATTGCACGGTCGGAGATCGCTGCGTTTTCCACAACGGCGTGCAGATCGGGCAGGATGGTGAGCTTTACCGGCAGGTTGGGCAGGATGGTGAGCTTTACCGGCAGGTTGGGCAGGATGGTGAGCTTTACCGGCAGGTTGGGCAGGATGGTGAGCTTTGCCGGCGAGTTGGGCAGGATGGTGATCTTTGCGGGCAGGTTGGGCAGGGAGGTAGGGTGCGATGGTGGGATTTGCGGGCAGATTCGGCAAGATGGTGGGATTTGCAGAGGGCTGTATGTTGTGTTCACATAGACTAGAACAGCATTGGGAGGAACAGGTAGGGCAGATGGAGGCGGACAGAGAGTGCAAATGGAGGGACAGACAGATAGGCTTGGATGGTGGTGATATTACAGTAGCAGTGGTCTGAAAATCCTCGTGTCACCTTAGGCTGAGATTTTTTTTTTTTTTTTTTTTTTTTTTTTCCTTAAAAGACAGATAGACCCGGATGGTGGTGATATTACAGTAGCAGTGGTCTGAAAATCCTCGTGTCACCTGCACTGCACCTCCCGTGTGCTGCAGGGTTTGGTTTCTTTGTGGACGAATCCGGCAACATGGTCAAGAAGCCACAGGTGAGCTGCACCGCACCCCTCTCCCAGTCCTCTCGTGCTTGTGAGTCGACTCAAAAGTCACCTTGTACAGGGTTTGGTTTCTTTGTGGACGAATCCGGCAACATGGTCAAGAAGCCACAGGTGAGCTGCACTGCACCCCTCTCCCAGTCTTCTCATGCTTGTGAGTCGACTCAAAAGTCACCTTGTACAGGGTTTGGTTTCTTTGTGGACGAATCCGGCAACATGGTCAAGAAGCCACAGGTGAGCCGCATTTCTCTCCCAGGTGGGAAACTGCAGGTGGGAAACTGCAGGTGCGAAACTGCAGGTGGGAAACTGCAGGTGGGAAACTGCAGGTGGGAAACTGCAGGTGGGAAACTGCAGGTGGGAAACTGCAGGTGGGAAACTGCAGGTGGGAAACTGCAGGTGCGAAACTGCAGGTGCGAAACTGCAGGTGCGAAACTGCAGGTGGGAAACTGCAGGTGGGAAACTGCAGGTGGGAAACTGCAGGTGGGAAACTGCAGGTGGGAAACTGCAGGTGCGAAACTGCAGGTGCGAAACTGCTGGTGCGAAACTGCAGGTGCGAAACTGCAGGTGGGAAACTGCAGGTGGGAAACTGCAGGTGCGAAACTGCAGGTGCGAAACTGCAGGTGCGAAACTGCAGGTGCGAAACTGCAGGTGGGAAACTGCAGGTGCGAAACTGCAGGTGCGAAACTGCAGGTGGGAAACTGCAGGTGGGAAACTGCAGGTGCGAAACTGCAGGTGCGAAACTGCAGGTGGGAAACTGCAGGTGGGAAACTGCAGGTGCGAAACTGCAGGTGGGAAACTGCAGGTGGGAAACTGCAGGTGGAAAAGTGCAGGTGGGAAACTGCAGGTGCGAAACTGCAGGTGCGAAACTGCTGGTGCGAAACTGCAGGTGCGAAACTGCAGGTGGGAAACTGCAGGTGGGAAACTGCAGGTGGGAAACTGCAGGTGGGAAACTGCAGGTGGGAAACTGCAGGTGCGAAACTGCAGGTGCGAAACTGCAGGTGCGAAACTGCAGGTGCGAAACTGCAGGTGCGAAACTGCAGGTGCGAAACTGCAGGTGCGAAACTGCAGGTGGGAAACTGCAGGTGGGAAACTGCAGGTGGGAAACTGCAGGTGGGAAACTGCAGGTGCGAAACTGCAGGTGCGAAACTGCAGGTGGAGAACTGCAGGTGGAAAACTGCAGGTGCGAAGCTGCAGGTGCGAAAATGCAGGTGCGAAACTGCAGGTGCGAAACTGCAGGTGCGAAACTGCAGGTGGGAAACTGCAGGTGGGAAACTGCAGGTGCGAAACTGCAGGTGGGAAACTGCAGGTGGGAAACTGCAGGTGCGAAACTGCAGGTGGGAAACTGCAGGTGGGAAACTGCAGGTGGGAAACTGCAGGTGGGAAACTGCAGGTGGGAAACTGCAGGTGCGAAACTGCAGGTGCGAAACTGCAGGTGGGAAACTGCAGGTGGGAAACTGCAGGTGGGAAACTGAAGGTGGTAAACTGCAGGTGCGAAACTGCAGGTGCGAAACTGCAGGTGCGAAACTGCAGGTGCGAAACTGCAGGTGGGAAACTGCAGGTGGGAAACTGCAGGTGGGAAACTGCAGGTGGGAAACTGCAGGTGGGAAACTGCAGGTGGGAAACTGCAGGTGGGAAACTGCAGGTGCGAAACTGCAGGTGGGAAACTGCAGGTGGGAAACTGCAGGTGGGAAACTGCAGGTGGGAAACTGCAGGTGGGAAACTGCAGGTGGGAAACTGCAGGTGGAAAAGTGCAGGTGGGAAACTGCAGGTGCGAAACTGCAGGTGCGAGACTGCTGGTGCGAAACTGCAGGTGTGAAACTGCAGGTGGGAAACTGCAGGTGGGAAACTGCAGGTGGGAAACTGCAGGTGCGAAACTGCAGGTGGGAAACTGCAGGTGGGAAACTGCAGGTGCGAAACGGCAGGTTCGAAACTGCAGGTGGGAAACTGCAGGTGCGAAACTGCAGGTGGGAAACTGCAGGTGGGAAACTGCAGGTGGGAAACTGCAGGTGGGAAACTGCAGGTGCGAAACTGCAGGTGCGAAACTGCAGGTGGAGAACTGCAGGTGGAGAACTGCAGGTGCGAAACTGCAGGTGCGAAACTGCAGGTGCGAAACTGCAGGTGGGAAACTGCAGGTGCGAAACTGCAGGTGCGAAACTGCAGGTGGGAAACTGCAGGTGGGAAACTGCAGGTGCGAAACTGCAGGTGCGAAACTGCAGGTGGGAAACTGCAGGTGGGAAACTGCAGGTGGGAAACTGCAGGTGGGAAACTGCAGGTGCGAAACTGCAGGTGGGAAACTGCAGGTGGGAAACTGCAGGTGGGAAACTGCAGGTGGGAAACTGCAGGTGGGAAACTGCAGGTGGAAAAGTGCAGGTGGGAAACTGCAGGTGCGAAACTGCAGGTGCGAGACTGCTGGTGCGAAACTGCAGGTGTGAAACTGCAGGTGGGAAACTGCAGGTGGGAAACTGCAGGTGGGAAACTGCAGGTGCGAAACTGCAGGTGGGAAACTGCAGGTGCGAAACGGCAGGTTCGAAACTTCAGGTGGGAAACTGCAGGTGGGAAACTGCAGGTGGGAAACTGCAGGTGGGAAACTGCAGGTGGGAAACTGCAGGTGCGAAACTGCAGGTGGGAAACTGCAGGTGGGAAACTGCAGGTGGAAAAGTGCAGGTGGGAAACTGCAGGTGCGAAACTGCAGGTGCGAAACTGCTGGTGCGAAACTGCAGGTGCGAAACTGCAGGTGGGAAACTGCAGGTGCGAAACTGCAGGTGCGAAACTGCAGGTGGGAAACTGCAGGTGGGAAACTGCAGGTGCGAAACTGCAGGTGGGAAACTGCAGGTGGGAAACTGCAGGTGGGAAACTGCAGGTGGGAAACTGCAGGTGGGAAACTGCAGGTGGGAAACTGCAGGTGCGAAACTGCAGGTGCGAAACTGCAGGTGGGAAACTGCAGGTGGGAAACTGCAGGTGCGAAACTGCAGGTGCGAAACTGCAGGTGGGAAACTGCAGGTGGGAAACTGCAGGTGGGAAACTGCAGGTGGGAAACTGCAGGTGGGAAACTGCAGGTGGGAAACTGCAGGTGGGAAACTGCAGGTGGGAAACTGCAGGTGGGAAACTGCAGGTGGGAAACTGCAGGTGGGAAACTGCAGGTGGGAAACTGCAGGTGCGAAACTGCAGGTGCGAAACTGCTGGTGCGAAACTGCAGGTGGGAAACTGCAGGTGGGAAACTGCAGGTGCGAAACTGCAGGTGCGAAACTGCTGGTGCGAAACTGCAGGTGCGAAACTGCAGGTGGGAAACTGCAGGTGGGAAACTGCAGGTGGGAAACTGCAGGTGCGAAACTGCAGGTGGGAAACTGCAGGTGCGAAACTGCAGGTGCGAAACTGCAGGTGGGAAACTGCAGGTGGGAAACTGCAGGTGCGAAACTGCAGGTGGGAAACTGCAGGTGGGAAACTGCAGGTGGGAAACTGCAGGTGGGAAACTGCAGGTGGGAAACTGCAGGTGGGAAACTGCAGGTGCGAAACTGCAGGTGCGAAACTGCAGGTGGGAAACTGCAGGTGGGAAACTGCAGGTGGGAAACTGCAGGTGCGAAACTGCAGGTGGGAAACTGCAGGTGGGAAACTGCAGGTGGGAAACTGCAGGTGGGAAACTGCAGGTGGGAAACTGCAGGTGGGAAACTGCAGGTGGGAAACTGCAGGTGGGAAACTGCAGGTGGGAAACTGCAGGTGGGAAACTGCAGGTGGGAAACTGCAGGTGCGAAACTGCAGGTGGGAAACTGCAGGTGGGAAACTGCAGGTGGGAAACTGCAGGTGGGAAACTGCAGGTGGGAAACTGCAGGTGGGAAACTGCAGGTGGGAAACTGCAGGTGGGAAACTGCAGGTGGGAAACTGCAGGTGCGAAACTGCAGGTGGGAAACTGCAGGTGGGAAACTGCAGGTGGAAAAGTGCAGGTGGGAAACTGCAGGTGCGAAACTGCAGGTGCGAAACTGCTGGTGCGAAACTGCAGGTGGGAAACTGCAGGTGGGAAACTGCAGGTGGGAAACTGCAGGTGGGAAACTGCAGGTGCGAAACTGCAGGTGGGAAACTGCAGGTGGGAAACTGCAGGTGCGAAACTGCAGGTGGGAAACTGCAGGTGGGAAACTGCAGGTGGGAAACTGCAGGTGGGAAACTGCAGGTGCGAAACTGCAGGTGGGAAACTGCAGGTGGGAAACTGCAGGTGGGAAACTGCAGGTGGGAAACTGCAGGTGCGAAACTGCAGGTGGGAAACTGCAGGTGGGAAACTGCAGGTGGAAAAGTGCAGGTGGGAAACTGCAGGTGCGAAACTGCAGGTGCGAAACTGCAGGTGCGAAACTGCAGGTGCGAAACTGCAGGTGCGAAACTGCAGGTGGGAAACTGCAGGTGGGAAACTGCAGGTGCGAAACTGCAGGTGGGAAACTGCAGGTGGGAAACTGCAGGTGCGAAACTGCAGGTGGGAAACTGCAGGTGGGAAACTGCAGGTGGGAAACTGCAGGTGGGAAACTGCAGGTGGGAAACTGCAGGTGGGAAACTGCAGGTGGAAAAGTGCAGGTGGGAAACTGCAGGTGCGAAACTGCAGGTGCGAGACTGCTGGTGCGAAACTGCAGGTGTGAAACTGCAGGTGGGAAACTGCAGGTGGGAAACTGCAGGTGGGAAACTGCAGGTGCGAAACTGCAGGTGGGAAACTGCAGGTGGGAAACTGCAGGTGCGAAACGGCAGGTTCGAAACTTCAGGTGGGAAACTGCAGGTGGGAAACTGCAGGTGGGAAACTGCAGGTGGGAAACTGCAGGTGGGAAACTGCAGGTGGGAAACTGCAGGTGGGAAACTGCAGGTGCGAAACTGCAGGTGCGAAACTGCAGGTGGGAAACTGCAGGTGGGAAACTGCAGGTGGGAAACTGCAGGTGGGAAACTGCAGGTGGGAAACTGCAGGTGGGAAACTGCAGGTGGAAAAGTGCAGGTGGGAAAGTGCAGGTGCGAAACTGCAGGTGCGAGACTGCTGGTGCGAAACTGCAGGTGTGAAACTGCAGGTGGGAAACTGCAGGTGGGAAACTGCAGGTGGGAAACTGCAGGTGCGAGACTGCTGGTGGGAAACTGCAGGTGCGAAACGGCAGGTTCGAAACTTCAGGTGGGAAACTGCAGGTGGGAAACTGCAGGTGCGAAACTGCAGGTGGGAAACTGCAGGTGGGAAACTGCAGGTGGGAAACTGCAGGTGCGAAACTGCAGGTGCGAAACTGCAGGTGGGAAACTGCAGGTGGGAAACTGCAGGTGGGAAACTGCAGGTGGGAAACTGCAGGTGGGAAACTGCAGGTGCGAAACTGCAGGTGCGAAACTGCAGGTGCGAAACTGCAGGTGCGAAACTGCAGGTGCGAAACTGCAGGTGCGAAACTGCAGGTGGGAAACTGCAGGTGCGAAACTGCAGGTGCGAAACTGCAGGTGGGAAACTGCAGGTGGGAAACTGCAGGTGGGAAACTGCAGGTGGGAAACTGCAGGTGCGAAACTGCAGGTGCGAAACTGCAGGTGGGAAACTGCAGGTGCGAAACTGCAGGTGCGAAACTGCAGGTGCGAAACTGCAGGTGGGAAACTGCAGGTGCGAAACTGCAGGTGGGAAACTGCAGGTGGGAAACTGCAGGTGCGAAACTGCAGGTGCGAAACTGCAGGTGGAGAACTGCAGGTGGAGAACTGCAGGTGCGAAACTGCAGGTGCGAAACTGCAGGTGCGAAACTGCAGGTGGGAAACTGCAGGTGCGAAACTGCAGGTGGGAAACTGCAGGTGGGAAACTGCAGGTGGGAAACTGCAGGTGGGAAACTGCAGGTGCGAAACTGCAGGTGCGAAACTGCAGGTGGGAAACTGCAGGTGCGAAACTGCAGGTGGGAAACTGCAGGTGGGAAACTGCAGGTGGGAAACTGCAGGTGGGAAACTGCAGGTGGGAAACTGCAGGTGGGAAACTGCAGGTGGGAAACTGCAGGTGGGAAACTGCAGGTGCGAAACTGCAGGTGGGAAACTGCAGGTGGGAAACTGCAGGTGGGAAACTGCAGGTGGGAAACTGCAGGTGGGAAACTGCAGGTGGGAAACTGCAGGTTGAAAAGTGCAGGTGGGAAACTGCAGGTACGAAACTGCAGGTGCGAGACTGCTGGTGCGAAACTGCAGGTGTGAAACTGCAGGTGGGAAACTGCAGGTGGGAAACTGCAGGTGCGAAACTGCAGGTGCGAAACTGCAGGTGGGAAACTGCAGGTGCGAAACGGCAGGTTCGAAACTTCAGGTGGGAAACTGCAGGTGGGAAACTGCAGGTGGGAAACTGCAGGTGGGAAACTGCAGGTGGGAAACTGCAGGTGCGAAACTGCAGGTGCGAAACTGCAGGTGGAGAACTGCAGGTGGAGAACTGCAGGTGCGAAACTGCAGGTGCGAAACTGCAGGTGCGAAACTGCAGGTGGGAAACTGCAGGTGCGAAACTGCAGGTGGGAAACTGCAGGTGGGAAACTGCAGGTGGGAAACTGCAGGTGGGAAACTGCAGGTGCGAAACTGCAGGTGCGAAACTGCAGGTGGGAAACTGCAGGTGGGAAACTGCAGGTGGGAAACTGCAGGTGGGAAACTGCAGGTGCGAAACTGCAGGTGGGAAACTGCAGGTGCGAAACTGCAGGTGGGAAACTGCAGGTGGGAAACTGCAGGTGCGAAACTGCAGGTGGGAAACTGCAGGTGGGAAACTGCAGGTGCGAAACTGCAGGTGGGAAACTGCAGGTGGGAAACTGCAGGTGGGAAACTGCAGGTGGGAAACTGCAGGTGCGAAACTGCAGGTGGGAAACTGCAGGTGGGAAACTGCAGGTGCGAAACTGCAGGTGCGAAACTGCAGGTGGGAAACTGCAGGTGGGAAACTGCAGGTGCGAAACTGCAGGTGCGAAACTGCAGGTGGGAAACTGCAGGTGCGAAACTGCAGGTGGGAAACTGCAGGTGCGAAACTGCAGGTGCGAAACTGCAGGTGGGAAACTGCAGGTGCGAAACTGCAGGTGCGAAACTGCAGGTGGGAAACTGCAGGTGCGAAACTGCAGGTGGGAAACTGCAGGTGGGAAACTGCAGGTGGGAAACTGCAGGTGGGAAACTGCAGGTGGGAAACTGCAGGTGGGAAACTGCAGGTGGGAAACTGCAGGTGGGAAACTGCAGGTGCGAAACTGCAGGTGGGAAACTGCAGGTGGGAAACTGCAGGTGGGAAACTGCAGGTGGGAAACTGCAGGTGGGAAACTGCAGGTGGGAAACTGCAGGTGGAAAAGTGCAGGTGGGAAACTGCAGGTGCGAAACTGCAGGTGCGAGACTGCTGGTGCGAAACTGCAGGTGTGAAACTGCAGGTGGGAAACTGCAGGTGGGAAACTGCAGGTGGGAAACTGCAGGTGCGAAACTGCAGGTGGGAAACTGCAGGTGCGAAACGGCAGGTTCGAAACTTCAGGTGGGAAACTGCAGGTGGGAAACTGCAGGTGGGAAACTGCAGGTGGGAAACTGCAGGTGGGAAACTGCAGGTGCGAAACTGCAGGTGCGAAACTGCAGGTGGAGAACTGCAGGTGGAGAACTGCAGGTGCGAAACTGCAGGTGCGAAACTGCAGGTGCGAAACTGCAGGTGGGAAACTGCAGGTGCGAAACTGCAGGTGGAGAACTGCAGGTGGGAAACTGCAGGTGGGAAACTGCAGGTGCGAAACTGCAGGTGCGAAACTGCAGGTGCGAAACTGCAGGTGGGAAACTGCAGGTGGGAAACTGCAGGTGCGAAACTGCAGGTGGGAAACTGCAGGTGGGAAACTGCAGGTGGGAAACTGCAGGTGGGAAACTGCAGGTGGGAAACTGCAGGTGCGAAACTGCAGGTGGGAAACTGCAGGTGGGAAACTGCAGGTGCGAAACTGCAGGTGGGAAACTGCAGGTGGGAAACTGCAGGTGGGAAACTGCAGGTGCGAAACTGCAGGTGGGAACTTCAGGTGCGAAACTGCAGGTGCGAAACTGCAGGTGCGAAACTGCAGGTGGGAAACTGCAGGTGGGAAACTGCAGGTGGGAAACTGCAGGTGGGAAACTGCAGGTGGGAAACTGCAGGTGCGAAACTGCAGGTGGGAAACTGCAGGTGCGAAACTGCAGGTGGGAAACTGCAGGTGGGAAACTGCAGGTGGGAAACTGCAGGTGGGAAACTGCAGGTGGGAAACTGCAGGTGGGAAACTGCAGGTGGAAAAGTGCAGGTGGGAAACTGCAGGTGCGAAACTGCAGGTGGGAAACTGCAGGTGCGAAACGGCAGGTTCGAAACTTCAGGTGGGAAACTGCATGTGGGAACGGCAGGTTCGAAACTTCAGGTGGGAAACTGCAGGTGGGAAACTGCAGGTGGGAAACTGCAGGTGGGAAACTGCAGGTGGGAAACTGCAGGTGCGAAACTGCAGGTGCGAAACTGCAGGTGGAGAACTGCAGGTGGAGAACTGCAGGTGCGAAACTGCAGGTGCGAAACTGCAGGTGCGAAACTGCAGGTGCGAAACTGCAGGTGCGAAACTGCAGGTGGGAAACTGCAGGTGGGAAACTGCAGGTGGGAAACTGCAGGTGCGAAACTGCAGGTGCGAAACTGCAGGTGCGAAACTGCAGGTGGGAAACTGCAGGTGGGAAACTGCAGGTGCGAAACTGCAGGTGGGAAACTGCAGGTGGGAAACTGCAGGTGGGAAACTGCAGGTGGGAAACTGCAGGTGGGAAACTGCAGGTGGGAAACTGCAGGTGGGAAACTGCAGGTGCGAAACTGCAGGTGCGAAACTGCAGGTGGGAAACTGCAGGTGGGAAACTGCAGGTGGGAAACTGCAGGTGCGAAACTGCAGGTGGGAAACTGCAGGTGGGAAACTGCAGGTGCGAAACTGCAGGTGCGAAACTGCAGGTGGGAAACTGCAGGTGGGAAACTGCAGGTGGGAAACTGCAGGTGGGAAACTGCAGGTGGGAAACTGCAGGTGGGAAACTGCAGGTGCGAAACTGCAGGTGGGAAACTGCAGGTGGGAAACTGCAGGTGGGAAACTGCAGGTGGGAAACTGCAGGTGGGAAACTGCAGGTGGGAAACTGCAGGTGGAAAAGTGCAGGTGGGAAACTGCAGGTGCGAAACTGCAGGTGCGAGACTTGCTGGTGCGAAACTGCAGGTGTGAAACTGCAGGTGGGAAACTGCAGGTGCGAAACTGCAGGTGCGAAACTGCAGGTGCGAAACGGCAGGTTCGAAACTTCAGGTGGGAAACTGCAGGTGGGAAACTGCAGGTGGGAAACTGCAGGTGGGAAACTGCAGGTGGGAAACTGCAGGTGGGAAACTGCAGGTGGGAAACTGCAGGTGGGAAACTGCAGGTGGGAAACTGCAGGTGCGAAACTGCAGGTGCGAAACTGCAGGTGCGAGACTGCTGGTGCGGAAATGCAGGTGCGAAACTGCAGGTGGGAAACTGCAGGTGGGAAACTGCAGGTGGGAAACTGCAGGTGGGAAACTGCAGGTGCGAAACTGCAGGTGCGAAACTGCAGGTGGGAAACTGCAGGTGGGAAACTGCAGGTGGGAAACTGCAGGTGGGAAACTGCAGGTGCGAAACTGCAGGTGCGAAACTGCAGGTGCGAAACTGCAGGTGGGAAACTGCAGGTGGGAAACTGCAGGTGGGAAACTGCAGGTGGGAAACTGCAGGTGGGAAACTGCAGGTGGGAAACTGCAGGTGGGAAACTGCAGGTGGGAAACTGCAGGTGGGAAACTGCAGGTGGGAAACTGCAGGTGCGAAACTGCAGGTGGGAAACTGCAGGTGCGAAACGGCAGGTTCGAAACTTCAGGTGGGAAACTGCAGGTGGGAAACTGCAGGTGGGAAACTGCAGGTGGGAAACTGCAGGTGGGAAACTGCAGGTGGGAAACTGCAGGTGCGAAACTGCAGGTGCGAAACTGCAGGTGCGAAACTGCAGGTGGGAAACTGCAGGTGCGAAACTGCAGGTGGGAAACTGCAGGTGGGAAACTGCAGGTGGGAAACTGCAGGTGGGAAACTGCAGGTGGGAAACTGCAGGTGGGAAACTGCAGGTGGGAAACTGCAGGTGGGAAACTGCAGGTGCGAAACTGCAGGTGGGAAACTGCAGGTGCGAAACTGCAGGTGGGAAACTGCAGGTGCGAAACGGCAGGTTCGAAACTTCAGGTGGGAAACTGCAGGTGGGAAACTGCAGGTGGGAAACTGCAGGTGGGAAACTGCAGGTGGGAAACTGCAGGTGGGAAACTGCAGGTGGGAAACTGCAGGTGCGAAACTGCAGGTGCGAAACTGCAGGTGCGAAACTGCAGGTGCGAAACTGCAGGTGGGAAACTGCAGGTGGGAAACTGCAGGTGGGAAACTGCAGGTGGGAAACTGCAGGTGGGAAACTGCAGGTGGGAAACTGCAGGTGGGAAACTGCAGGTGGGAAACTGCAGGTGCGAAACTGCAGGTGGGAAACAGCAGTTGGGAAACTGCAGGTGGGAAACTGCAGGTGGGAAACTGCAGGTGGGAAACTGCAGGTGGGAAACTGCAGGTGGGAAACTGCAGGTGGGAAACTGCAGGTGCGAAACTGCAGGTGCGAGACTGCTGGTGCGAAACTGCAGGTGTGAAACTGCAGGTGGGAAACTGCAGGTGGGAAACTGCAGGTGCGAAACTGCAGGTGCGAAACTGCAGGTGGGAAACTGCAGGTGCGAAACGGCAGGTTCGAAACTTCAGTTGGGAAACTGCAGGTGGGAAACTGCAGGTGGGAAACTGCAGGTGGGAAACTGCAGGTGGGAAACTGCAGGTGGGAAACTGCAGGTGCGAAACTGCAGGTGGAGAACTGCAGGTGGAGAACTGCAGGTGCGAAACTGCAGGTGCGAAACTGCAGGTGCGAAACTGCAGGTGGGAAACTGCAGGTGGGAAACTGCAGGTGGGAAACTGCAGGTGGGAAACTGCAGGTGCGAAACTGCAGGTGCGAAACTGCAGGTGGGAAACTGCAGGTGCGAAACTGCAGGTGGGAAACTGCAGGTGCGAAACTGCAGGTGCGAAACTGCAGGTGGGGAATCTGCAGGTGCGAAACTGCAGGTGGGAAACTGCAGGTGGGAAACTGCAGGTGGGAAACTGCAGGTGGGAAACTGCAGGTGGGAAACTGCAGGTGGGAAACTGCAGGTGCGAAACTGCAGGTGCGAAACTGCAGGTGCGAAACTGCAGGTGGGAAACTGCAGGTGGGAAACTGCAGGTGGGAAACTGCAGGTGGGAAACTGCAGGTGGGAAACTGCAGGTGGGAAACTGCAGGTGGGAAACTGCAGGTGGGAAACTGCAGGTGGGAAACTGCAGGTGGGAAACTGCAGGTGGGAAACTGCAGGTGCGAAACTGCAGGTGCGAAACTGCAGGTGCGAAACTGCAGGTGCGAAACTGCAGGTGCGAAACTGCAGGTGCGAAACTGCAGGTGGGAAACTGCAGGTGGGAAACTGCAGGTGGGAAACTGCAGGTGCGAAACTGCAGGTGCGAAACTGCAGGTGGGAAACTGCAGGTGGGAAACTGCAGGTGGGAAACTGCAGGTGGGAAACTGCAGGTGGGAAACTGCAGGTGGGAAACTGCAGGTGGAAAAGTGCAGGTGGGAAACTGCAGGTGGGAAACTGCAGGTGGGAAACTGCAGGTGGGAAACTGCAGGTGGGAAACTGCAGGTGCGAAACTGCAGGTGCGAAACTGCAGGTGGGAAACTGCAGGTGGGAAACTGCAGGTGGGAAACTGCAGGTGGGAAACTGCAGGTGCGAAACTGCAGGTGGGAAACTGCAGGTGGGAAACTGCAGGTGGGAAACTGCAGGTGGGAAACTGCAGGTGGGAAACTGCAGGTGGGAAACTGCAGGTGGGAAACTGCAGGTGCGAAACTGCAGGTGGGAAACTGCAGGTGCGAAACTGCAGGTGGGAAACTGCAGGTGGGAAACTGCAGGTGCGAGACTGCTGGTGCGAAACTGCAGGTGTGAAACTGCAGGTGGGAAACTGCAGGTGGGAAACTGCAGGTGGGAAACTGCAGGTGCGAAACTGCAGGTGGGAAACTGCAGGTGCGAAATGGCAGGTTCGAAACTTCAGGTGGGAAACTGCAGGTGGGAAACTGCAGGTGGGAAACTGCAGGTGGGAAACTGCAGGTGGGAAACTGCAGGTGCGAAACTGCAGGTGCGAAACTGCAGGTGGGAAACTGCAGGTGGGAAACTGCTGCTGGTGCGAAACTGCAGGTGGGGAACTGCAGGTGGAAGACTGCACCCTTCTCTCAGGCTCCTCCTGCTGCTTATCGTCTTGTGGAGTTGACTCAAAAGTCAGTTGACTCAAACGTTGACTCCAAGGTTCCTCTCACAGACTCCTCTCCTCTCCTCCTGCTTGTTTCGTCTC
Organism: Closterium sp. Yama58-4; assembly: GCA_947470075.1. Classification (NCBI taxonomy): domain Eukaryota; kingdom Viridiplantae; phylum Streptophyta; class Zygnematophyceae; order Desmidiales; family Closteriaceae; genus Closterium; species Closterium sp. Yama58-4. The sequence goes on from CANIUD010000257.1 coordinate 414,468, forward strand.
CCTTCGCTCCAGCTTCTCTCCATCCCATCTCTTATGTGGTCTCGTTTTCTGAATTTGCTTTTGAGTCGACTCAAAAGCAGGCTCTGATGTGATCTGTCTCGTTGTCTCAATCTGCAATGAGAGACGCGAAGAAACAGCCTCTTCCTCTTCTTCTCTTGTCCTGTCTTTCCGTCCCTCTTCTGTGTCTCTGTTTTCCTACATGGCGGTGTGTGATGATGGCGGTGTGTGTTGATGTTGGCCCTGTATGGGCGAGTGCAGACGCTGGGGGTGCAGATAGGCAGCGATGTGGAGATGGGCGCAAACACATGCGTGGACAGGGGCAGGTGCGTTTGGTCAAAAGAGAGAGAGGTGAGGTGAGTGTGGCTTACAGAGAGCGGTGGGTGTGGTTTACTCTCATCATTTCTCATTCTCTCTGCACATCTTTCTCTCTGCACATCTTTCTCTCTGCACATCTTTCTCTCCTTCTCTCAATGGTGCTGCGTTACTTCCTGCATGCCCCTCTGCTTCTCAGCTGGAGGGACACACAGATTGGTGACTTCGTGAAGATTGATAACCTTGTGCAGGTCCGTCCCTGCAACCCTCGTTGCACCACCCCTACAACCCTCGTTGCACCACCCCTACAACCCTCGTTGCACCACCCCTACAACCCTCGTTGCACCACCCCTGCAACCCTCGTTGCACCACCCCTACAACCCTCGTTGCACCACCCCTACAACCCTCGTTGCACCACCCCTACAACCCTCGTTGCACCACCCCTACAACCCTCGTTGCACCACCCCTACAACCCTCGTTGCACCACCCCTACAACCCTCGTTGCACCACCCCTACAACCCTCGTTGCACCACCCCTACAACCCTCGTTGCACCACCCCTACAACCCTCGTTGCACCACCCCTACAACCCTCGTTGCACCACCCCTACAACCCTCGTTGCACCACCCCTACAACCCTCGTTGCACCACCCCTACAACCCTCGTTGCACCACCCCTACAACCCTCGTTGCACCACCCCTACAACCCTCGTTGCACCACCCCTACAACCCTCGTTGCACCACCCCTACAACCCTCGTTGCACCACCCCTACAACCCTCGTTGCACCACCCCTACAACCCTCGTTGCACCACCCCTACAACCCTCGTTGCACCACCCCCTCTGTACAACAATCCTCTTTGCACAATGTTAATATCGTGAGCATGTACGTGAAGATCGATAACCACGTGCAGGTCCGTATGAAACCCGCACATGCTGAGACGATTTGTGAGGCGCCTTTTGAGTCGACTCAAAAGTCACGAGCAGGTCCGTATGAAATCCGATCCGCACGCACTGAAGCGATTTTTGAGGCACCTCAAATATCGTCTCAGTAGATGCGGAACCGTGGGCAGGTCCGTGCGTGCGTGGGGTGGGTGCGCCGCGCCCCTCTTTGAATGGACCAACCTTTTGGATGAACTCCTCTTCTAGATGGGCGCCACTCTGGATGGACATGCAGTCTTTTGCAATTTCGATATCGTCCCCCATCGTGACCATGCATGTGTTGAGTTGAATTTTGAGGCGCCTAAAAAGTCAACTCTTTGGTTGGACATGCAATTTCGCTCCAATTTGGATATCGGGACCATGTGTGTGTGTGTGTGTGTGAGAGAGAGAGAGAGTGTGTGTGTGTGTGTGTGTGTCTGTGTGTCTGTGTGTGTGTGTGTGTGTCTGTGTGTGTGTGTGTGTGTGTGTCTGTGTGTGTGTGTGTGTGTGTGTGTGTGTGAGAGAGAGAGAGAGAGAGAGAGAGAGAGAGAGAGAGAGAGAGAGAGAGAGAGAGAGAGAGAATGCTTCGCATCCGCTCAGCTGCCACCACCCAATCCAACAGCATCATTCACACATCCCCTTCTTTGACTGTACCCGTTGAGTGAACCCACAGACCTCATTAACTATCTGCATAAACCTGATTGACTGGCCCTATTGACCTGATTGACCGACCCCATTGACTGACCCCATGCGCTCCAAGCAGATCGGTCACAATGTGGTCATCGGTCGCTGCTGCATCATCTGCGGTCAAACCGGCATTGGCGGCTCGTCCACGTGAGTTGGCCAGTCACGTGGAAAGCAACATGCTGCCCGCCCGTGTTGCTTCCTTTCCAAAGATTCCGTCTTAGTTGCGGAAGACGCGTCTAGCGTCTTAGACGCGTCCGTCTAGACGCAGCGTCTAAGACGCTAGACGCTAGATGAGTCAGATAGACGCAGTATTAGACGAAACCCCGGACAGGCTAAAAAAAAGTTCGGGCAGACAAAAAAAAATCTATGGGGCATGGGGAGGGTGGGGGACATGCACGTATGCCACAATGGGGTCAACTTTTCCCCGTACCATAACTTGGGTTTTCTAGATACCAAGCGGTGAAGTGTGGTTTGTGTTCAATTTTGGTTGGGGGGGATTCAAAATTGCTTGGGGGCTGGTTTATATGGTCGAAATGGGTGGGAAGGGGTTCTCATGGCGCGAAATTGAATTTCGCATCGAAATGGTAAATTTAAATTTCGCACGCGCGGATTTGTTTTTTTTTTTTTTTTTTCGGGCTGCAAGACGGGTCGAGCGTCTTCCGCAACTGAGGATTCCGTGCCGTGTGCCATCAGTTTTCCCCATCAGTTTCCCCCATCGGTTTCCCCCATCAGTTTCGCCCATCAGTTTCCCCCATCAGTTTCCCCCCATCAGTTTCCCCCATCAGTTTCCCCCATCAGTTGCCCCCATCAGTTTCCCCCATCAGTTGCCCCCATCAGTTTCCCCCATCAGTTTCCCCCATCAGTTTCCCCATCAGTTTCCCCCATCAGTTTCCCCCATCAGTTCCCCCCATCAGTTTCCCCATCAGTTTCCCCCATCAGTTCCCCCATCAGTTTCCCCCATCAGTTGCCCCCATCAGTTTCCCCCATCAGTTTCCCCCATCAGTTTCCCCCATCAGTTTCCCCCGTCAGTTGCCCCCATCAGTTTCCCCCATCAGTTTCCCCCATCAGTTGCCCCCATCAGTTTCCCCCATCAGTTTCCCCCATCAGTTTCCCCCATCAGTTTCCCCCATCAGTTTCCCCCGTCAGTTTCCCCCATCAGTTTCCCCCTCAGTTGCCCCCATCAGTTTCCCCCATCAGTTTCCCCCATCAGTTGCCCCCATCAGTTTCCCCCATCAGTTGCCCCCATCAGTTTCCCCCATCAGTTTCCCCCATCAGTTTCCCCCATCAGTTTCCCCCATCAGTTCCCCCATCAGTTCCCCCATCAGTTTCCCCCATCAGTTTCCCCCATCAGTTTCCCCCATCAGTTTCCCCCATCAGTTTCCCCCATCAGTTTCCCCCATCAGTTTCCCCCATCAGTTTCCCCCATCAGTTGCCCCCATCAGTTTCCCCCATCAGTTCCCCCATCAGTTCCCCCATCAGTCCCCCATCAGTTTCCCCCATCAGTTCCCCCCATCAGTTTCCCCCATCTGTCTCTGTCCAAGTTAACTTTCTCGAACTCATTCTCACATATGTGCATGCGTGGCTTTTGAGGCGCCTCAAAAGTCGTTCTCACGTATGTGCATGCATGGGATCCACCTATCACATGAACACATACATTCATTGCATTAATCACTCAAATGCGTGTGTGCATGTATGGGATCCATCACATGAACACATACCTGCATTGCATTAATCACTCAAATGCGTGTGTGCATGCATGCATGGCAGTCTGGGCAACTACGTGGTGCTGGCAGGGCAAGTGGGCGTGGCGGATCATGTCACCATAGCAGATAAGGTGCTCCCCTCACCATCCCTCACCACCCCTCACCACCCCTCACCACCCCTATTAGTAGACGCCACTGTAGATTCACAAGTACTCACCAGCCCATGCACCAGCCCATGCACCATGTAACTGAGAACACTCTCCACCTGAGCCCTGCTCTGCCGACCTGAGCCCTGCTCTGCCGACCTCTCACAGTTGCGTTTTGGTTGCGTTTTGCGTTCTCCTCTCATAAGTACTCGCTGATCTTCTTCCGCCCTGCCACTTTGCCGCCGCTGCTGCTTTGCCGCCCTGCTGCATCAAAGCCCCGTGACTTGCTGATTCGCATGTATTGTTACTTCGTGTGTGTCATTATTCGCGCACCACTGCTCGTGTCATTTCTTGTGCCATCGTGTGTGTCACTGCTTGCATCGTTGCAGGTGCGCCTTTCACCCTGGGCCCTGCAGGTGCGCGTAGCAGCCAAGTCAGGAGTGGCAGCAGACATCAAGGAGCCAGGGGACTATGCCTGCTTGTATCTCCCTGCATGTTCCATCACGTGTGCTTTTGCCTGTGGAACAAGCCCCCTCAAACCGTTTCTCATTGTGTGTGCGCCATTGCCCCTGCTCCCATCAGGTGCGCGTAGCAGCCAAGTCAGGAGTGGCATCAGACATGAAGGAGCCGGGGGACTAGCTGCGTGCGTACCTGCGTGCGTGCATGTTTTTATCCCTCTGTGTGGCCCCATCAGGTGCCGAGTCACGTGCATCATCACCCCTTGGCCCCATCAGGTGCCGAGTCGATTTTTGAGTCGACCCAAAAATCGTCTCACCACCCCTTGGCCCCATCAGCTGCGCGTGGCAGCCAAGTCAGGAGTGGCATCGGACGTCAAGGAGCCTGGGGACTATGCCGGCTTGTATCTCCCTGCGTGTTCCATCATCACGTGTGCCATTGTGTTGTCTCATTGCATGTGTCTCATTGTGATTGCCCCATTGCCCCTGGCTCCATCAGGTGCGGGTAGCAGCCAAGTCAGGAGTGGCGTCAGACATCAAGGAGCCAGGGGACTATTCCGGCTTCCCCACGGTACCTCCACCCCCTGCCCATCCCTCATACCACCCCTCCCTCCTTCCTCCTCTCCGCTCCCGGGCCCCTGCAGGTGCGGGTGGCAGCCAAGTCAGGAGTGGCATCGGACATCAAGAAGCCAGGGACTATGCGGGCTTCCCCACGGTACTCCCATCCTGTCCCATCCACCTGTCCTCCCTCATACCAACCCTCCCTCCTTCCTTCACCCCCACGCCTCCACCCTTCCTGCTGGCTTCCTACCCACTCACCACCCTCACACCAGTCAAACCTCTTTCCTTAAATCTCGAGACAGAGGAGAGAACAGAAAGAGAGCCTCTTTTTCCTCAGGAGCAAAGTCCCGTCGAGGTCTGAGCTCTCAGAGGGAAAAGGAAAAAAGGCGCGGAGGATCTGAGAGAAACGCGAAACGCAGATCTCTAGGAGAGAAAGACCTCCCCTTCTTCTCTCTTCTCCCCCCTCTCCCCTCTCTTTCTCTCTTCTCTTCCACTCTCCCCTCTTTCATCTCTTCTCTACCCTCTCCTCTCTTCTCGCTTCTCTCTTCTCTCCCCTCTCCCCTCTATTTCTCTTTCTCTCTCCTCTCCCCACTCCCTCTCTTTCTCTCTTCTCTCCCCTCTCCCTCTCTTCTCTCTCTCTCCCTCTCCCTCTCCCCCCGCCGTCCCTCTCTCATCATGACCCCTCAAAAATGAATGCAGTACTCAGTATCCCATCTCTTTCCCCACTCCTCGTGCTACCATGCTTTGTGGTTTCCGCACAGGTGAAAGCGAGTGAGTGGCGGCGACTGGTGGTGATGGAAAGGAGAATGATGAAGGGATCAGCCCCTGCCACAGATAGATCGGCACCAACCCCCAATCCAACGGCGAAGAAGGCCTGAGGCCGAGTGCACGGGGGGAGGGGGGTGAGGGTGGGGGGGGGGGGGGTGGGGGGTGGGTAGTCTGTACAAAATTAGGAGAATGAAGCAGAGAGATAGATGTTATTGACAATCCGCTTGTATTTTCATGAAGGATAGGTTCGATCTAGTCTGGATAAATTCGCCCTAAGCGGAAGACGCGTTAGTAACTCTCCAGTATAATTTGCCCAATTATCCTTTCAACGTATTTTTCTTCGACTGCCGTTTCGCGCTTTTACACTTCCGCCATATTTTTCGAGTCGACTTGAAAATAAGCGTTCAACGCCTGTCCTAATCTTAGGCGACGTACCGCGCTAGCCGGAGCGCACAAGGCATCGTCAAGGCCGTACCGCGTCTACCGCAGCGCCATGGGTCTGGACGGCGGAACCATCATTTCGCGAACCGACGTTATCCGAGGAGCGTCGTGGCGTCTCGCCTCCAGGTCGCTACCTCCACCGTTACCGTAACTGTTACATTACGTTCACCACCTGCTTACCTGCCGGCAGGCTATACCTTGTGAACTGCCCCTTTTAAAAATCTCTCCCGTTTCCGGATTCCCCCTCTGGCTCCGCCGTTTACCGTTCGGTCCCCGCCTCTCCTTCCCCTCACCGCATCCCCCCCTGGCTTGCGCATCTCCCGCCGCCCTGCGCTCCCCTTTCCCCATTCGCTCCGCCCGACCGCAAAGCAGGGACTCGGCGCGGTCGACGCGCGGGGGACAGCTGTCCGCGGGGGACCTGCTGGGCGGGGAGGAGCGCGTGGGCGCGCGGGAGCAGCGCGACGCCGCGTGGAGCGCGTGCGCGCTGACGGGGGAGGCGCTGAGAGAGCCAATCGTGGTGTGCCAGCTCGGACGACTGTGAGTGGGGAAGGGGGGGAATGGGAGGAAAGGGGGGAGGTAGGGAGGAGGCAAAGGGGCGGAAGGGCGGGAAAAGGGGAAGGGAGAGTAAAGAATGATGGCGGGGAAGGGAGGGGAGGACGAGAGCGAAGGGGAAGAGGGGAAGAGGAGAAGATGAGGATCAGATGGGGAGGAACCCCTCACATCCCCCATTCACCCTTTCCCCCATTCACCCTTTCCCCCACATCTTTGCTACCACCTCAAGAGCTGCAGCGCATGCTACAGCTGCTTCATGTCCCTCCCCCATGTTTCCCCCCATTCCCCTCCCCCCTGTCTCCTCCCATCTCCCTCCCCCAAACCCCCCTGTTCAGCTACAACCGGGAGAGCGTGCTACAGCTGCTGCTGTGGCGAGCGGGGGTTGTGGCAGAGGAGAGTCACAAGGTGAGACACAGAGACAAAGCTCACCCTGCTCTTCTGTGCGGTGCAGTACGGTTCAGCCCTTATTTAGCTACAGTTGCAAGAGTGTGCTACAGCTGCTGCTGTGGCGAGCGGGGGGTGTGGCGGAGGAGAGTCACAAGGTGACACTCAGCTCACCCTGCTCTACTGCGCAGTGCAGTGCGGTGCTATGCGGTGCAGTGTGGTGCGGTGCGGTGCAGTGCTGTGCTGTCCGTCCCTTCTCGCCTTGGCTTCTCTGTTTCAATCCTTTCCCTTTCCCTTTCCCACCTCTATTCCCTTCCCTTCCTGTGCTGCTCTTGTATGTCAAACACCGGTGAATTGTTGAGTCGAGTCAAAAAACACCACTGAATCAGGTGCACTTAACCAATCCAAATCAACTCTCTATCCCACCTCTCCATCCTCCCTCCTCTCTACCCCCCTCTCCCCTTCCCCCCTCTCTACCCCTTTCCTCTTCCCCTTCCCCCTCTCCTCTTTAACCTTCCTCTCTAGCCCCCTCCCCCCTTGCTCCACCCCACCCACCCCCCCTTCTCCACCCTCCCTTCCTCCTGTATCAATGCGTTGTCCCCCAATCCCTCCAAGTGGCGCTTCACCAGGCTACAGGACCAACTGCACCGCTTTGCACACATCCGAACCACCAAGGTGCGAGCAGCGGATCAGGGGGGGCGGGGGATGGGGGGGGGGGTGGAGTGAGGAGGAGGGGGGGGGGGGGTGAGGGGGGGTTAAGCAAGAGGGGAAGTGGGGAAGTGAGCGCAGGGGGAGCAGGGGAGCAACCGACGCTTGCAAGGCGAATGTGAAGCGCCATGGGAGCAAGTCATGGAATGGCCGGCAGGCATATTGAAATCACTTTTGAGAATTCTCAAACCGACGCTTGCAAGGCGAATGTGAAGCGCCATGGGAGCAAGTCATGGAATGGCCGGCAGGCAAAAAGAGTGAGCAGCAAGAAGGCATTGTGGAATGCCCTCTGCAGGGATTTGTTGAGAATTCTCCAAAAAAATCCCTCAAAAAATCCCTCAAAAAATCCCTCAAAAAATCCCTCAAAAAATCCCTCAAAAAATCCCTCAGAAAATCCCTCAGAAAATCCCTCAGAAAATCCCTCAGAAAATCCCTCAAAAAATCCCTCAAAAAATCCCTCAAAAAATCCCTCAAAAAATCCCTCAAAAAATCCCTCAAAAAATCCCTCAAAAAATCCCTCAAAAAATCCCTCAAAAAATCCCTCAGAAAATCCCTCAGAAAATCCCTCAAAAAATCCCTCAGAAAATCCCTCGAAAAATCCCTCGAAAAATCCCTCGAAAAATCCCTCAAAAAATCCCTCAAAAAATCCCTCAAAAAATCCCTCAAAAAATCCCTCAAAAAATCCCTCAAAAAATCCCTCAGAAAATCCCTCAAAAAATCCCTCAAAAAATCCCTCAGAAAATCCCTCAAAAAATCCCAGCAAGAAGGCATTGTGGAATGCCCTCTGCCCGCAGCCTTTGAGGCGCCTCCAAAGTCGCTCTCTGTCTCTCTCTTTGTTGGCCGGCCACCTTCTTGCACCGACCCACGAGCCATCTCGAATGTGGGTTCCATCTTTGGGAGCGCTGGCAACAAGAGCAATTGAAGCATTTTCTGCCTCTCACCCTCCCTCTCTCGCTCTTCCTCGTGCTTCGTCTCGCGGTGAATCTTTATTCTGTTTCTCTCCCCCCTCTCCTCCCTCTCCTCCCTCTCCTCCCTCTCCTCCCTCTCCTCCCACTCCCCGCGCCACTCTCGCAGGACATTGTAACAGTGCAATTCTCCTCCCTCACTCACCCACCTGAAAGCGATGGTGCTGAAAGCACCCGGGGTGACAGCAGCCGGGGTGACAGTGACAGGGGTGATAATGAGACAAACAATGTGAGCTGCAGGCGTGGCGGCGACACTAACGCTGCGGGTGCTGCGGCAGCCGGTGCTGGCGCCGGAGTCACCACCGGCGCAAACAATTTGTCCGGGTCTTTTGCGGCCATTCACGTTTTGAGGCGCCTCAAAACCGGTGCTGGCGCAGTGCCTGGGTCTTCTGCGGCCATTCACGGAGGCATGAGCAGGACGGGTGGCAGCAGTTCCAGCAGTGCCGTAGGGGTTAGTGGGGGAAGTGCGGCCAGCAGCAGAGACGCCTCTCACTGGGTTTGCGCGCTTTCAGGCGCCTCTGCCAGCACTGGCGTGCCGTGAGTGGGGCACAAGGTGTAATAGCAGACATGGGGCAGTGGGGCGCAAGGGGCAGTGGGGCGCAAGGGGCAGTGGGGGGGCGCAAGGGGCAGTGGGGCGCAAGGGGCAGTGGGGCGCAAGGGGCAGTCTGGCACATGTTTGGCAGTAGTGCGTATGGGGATGCCTGTGCATTCAGCACCTGAGCCTTCCTCTATCCACATGCCAAATATGGTGCCGATGGCACTGCCTCTGCACCGTCCATGCACATCGCATGCACGTGGGACTGCTACTGCATGTGTCATTTCGTGTTTCGACTTGGTGTCATTGGCACTGCTTGGAAGTTGGATTGGAAGCCCACATGATTTCCCACCTCGACTATGTCGCCCCCACCCCCCTACTTCCCTTTTGAGGCGCCTAAAAAATTGCGGGTAATGAGACGACTTTTGAGGCGCCTAAAAAATTGCGGGTAATGAGACGACTTTTGAGGCGCCTCAAAAGTCACTGCTTGGAAGTTGGATTGGAAGCCCTCATGATTTCCCACCTCAACTATGTCGCCCCCACCCTACTTCCCTCCCATTCCCGTCACTCTCTGCACAGCTTCTCTCTCCTCCGTCCCTGCGGACATGCATTCAGCACACGAGCACTGGCTCAGGCAGGTTTATAGTGCCACGTATTATTAGTACTGGCTCAGGTGGGGTTTAGTGCCACGTGTCCCTAGGGGAGAGATGACACGTGCATGGGTGATATCTCAGTTGACTCGTGATTTTTCCGAGTGATGGCTCAGGTGAAGCCTTTCGTATGAATTTTAGACATTGTTTTCACGTGGGATTTCCTCCCGTTTGTGATCTTTCCCACTTTTGTTTCACCCTTTCTCCGTTCCCTCTCTCCCTCAACTTCAATCAGTTGAAGGAGAGGCAGTGCCCTGTGTGTGGGAAGGAGTATGACGGAAACTCTGATTGCACTCCCATCAACCCCACACCTGACCAGGTTGGTACACCTGACCAGGTTGGTACACCTGACCACATCTGGTTGATCTGCAAGGTTGGTACAACTGACAAATACATCGGCTTAAATCTATATCTGAACAGGTGACTGTTGTCATGCATCTTTTGTTACAAAATTGCACCGTCTGTCAACGCTTTCTGTTGTGAATTGGCAATTCAGGTGGAGCGCTTGCAGCAGCAACTGAAAGTGAAGGGTCGTGCCAAGAGAAAGGGAGTGCCAGCATGTGATCCGAGTCGTCCTCACTCCGACACCCAGTCTCCATCGGTAGAGTTCCTCTCTTGCTTTTGTTATTTTCCTTACATATTTTTTCCTGTCCGCACTTTCTTTGTTTATTAGGAAGCACGGTAAAGCCGAGATCGCTTATGGCCGAGGTTTGTTTCTTTCTTTGGCAGGAGAATAAACGCTCCTGCAAAAACATCTGAAGTGCACGTTGAAGTCTAAAACAACATCCTTGTTAACTCCAACCTCGTATTTAAGGTACCACAATGTATAGATAGATACAAATGACCAAGCATGGTGTGAGACCCATTGTACTGTATGTTGCCCTCTGGTCTTCGTTGAAATACTCTAGAACAGATGAGGTGAGGTGAGGTGTACAGGTCCCCTGAGCAAATCACTTCGCGTGCTGAGTCAGCTTGTATTGTGGGAATCTAATCCTGCGTATTGGCGCTGCGGATTCATGAATATACTACACCTGTTCTCCGATATTTATACACCCTGAACTTTTAATTTTCCCTGACACCCTATATGGTTTGAGGCTTCGAGGAGACGGACGCTCTGGCATTGCGGGTCTATCAGGAACTAACCATCAGGTACCGTCCTTTCGAAACTCGAACTATCTGAATGAGCGGGGAAAATTCAAGTGCCAGATTGTTCCTGCGTAAGCTTGCATTGGGATCGTGTCAGATTATCCCTGAAATTTCTTCGAGCGTTGCGAACTACCTTCGAAATTAGTTTTCTCGAGGGTAGGTAACCCAGATCGTAAAGATATCAGGTGTGGAATTACCGGAGGACATGTGTATTCCTGCTTCAACTGGGGCTCAATTTAGGGTCATGAATATGCTAATCCTGCTTCAACTGGCGTTCAATTTAGGGTAGGTTCGACAATTGGCAGGATACCATCATGGTCAGTTCCAGAACATGGAAACTTCGGAAAATGATTCTGGAGGAAACGAGATGTGCTTATTACAGAGGTTGACCAATCTCCACACTCTGCCATGTTTGTTTTCATTTGGGTTACCATACCATTCCCCTGAGTCACTCTTCTTTTCCGCACCCCTGAAACGGGGACAGCCACCCTGAAAATACCTCCTCCTTCGCCTCTATTTACCTTAGCTGGTGAAAATCACATCTGTTCTGTGTATCAGTATCGTTCTCTATTTACCTTAGCTAGTATCGTTCTCGCTGTACTGTATCGCACCGCAGCTTGCTCCAATCGCCCCTACGCTTTTCGCAATCATGTTTTCGTGCTCTGCGAACGTGATTCCCTGATTGCCCGAATGTTCTCATCGTGTGTACTGAACGTTCTCTTCTTCAATTGGCTCTTCAGACTCCAATCTGTATTTGCGTCTTCAGTTCACCCGACCAGTTTAGTCGTAGACGCACAGACAGCCATAGGGATCAGGATCGTGTGTTGCGATGTTTGTTTCCAAGAGATTTCCGTTTAGGGCTGCTGACGTGCAGTTAGTCTTGTGACATAAGCTGGAAGGCGATGGTGCCGGACGGGACGAGGTATCCCAAAGTTCTCCTTGCGATGTTATAGGTCACACGGTTCTGGTTATTGCGGAGGGCCTATCTCGTCCATAACCACAATTGAGTCCTCATGACGATCCTTCCTATGAAGGACAGATCACGATAATCTAGGACGGTTCTTCTCGAGAAGAACCTCACGTCCGTTCGCTTCTCCTAGGGTCAAGTGAAGCTGTTACGGCCACACAAACAGCCTTCGTAATCTCGCGCAGATCCGCTCACGTAAACGTAATTCAATGTGCTGTGATGTGAGTGCGTGAGGCAGGTGAGGTTTGGTTTGCGTAAGTGAGAGTGACGGTGAGAGTAATGGCAGTAACAGTGTTCCCTGGAGGTGCGAACGGGCAAGTAGGGGGGAATCCTCCTAGAGAACCGCGGTTCTCGCTACAGTACCACACGCGTTTTTTTACTCCGTCTTCGTCTCCGTCTCTGTCTCTGTCTCCGAACCGGACAGGTGTATCTTCTCCCATTTCGGTGTACTACGGATATACGGTGTGTACAGTCCACCACAGCATCCCGCTATGTTCGGCTATGACAGTCGCAGAGGTCACCATGCTGGGATGGGGGCACCACGCCAGCAGGGCTTACATCATCACCGGTGGTAATACCATCATGACGACATTACGGTATCATGCATGCGGCGTGAATGATGCCTGCGATCCCGCCGCCTGTACGACGCGAAACCAGATTCTGAGAATCTACACCGACTTGAAATGTTTTTGACGGTCCCAGCAGCCTGATTGGCAAAGTGTCATCTACCTCTGACGGCTAGCAGGCCCAGTTTCCACTCAGACGTTAAAGATGTCGCCAATTATTGGCTCACACACCCTCGCCACGCATTGCTCGGTTTGCAAGTTGTCTAAATGTCAGTCAGTCCCACGCCGCGTCGCGAGAGTGCTTTTCGTCCTCCCCTCTCCAAAGGACTCCAAAGCATCCCCCATGCCGCGACGCGAGACAGCATGATGCATCTATTACTAGCATCTGAAAGAGCCATTGTATTTCCTGCCTTGGTCAGCTTCTCCAGATCTGTTTTCATAGAATGCCAGCTGGTACGAGTAATAAGGCTGATGCATGGATTCTGGGACAGATTTTCCTGGCCTGTTAATCTCTTATCTCCCAGCAAGTGGCTACCAGTCGTTTCCGACGATTCCTTCGAGAGAATCCTTTTCCGCTCTTCGTTCTGTTTCGAGGCTTCTCAATAGACTCGTCTGGGGTAGTGTCAGTGACAAGGAATAGTCCGTCAACGTCACGTTAACTTGGTCCGACTCTCCTCATGGATTGCCTGGGCGCGGCGCCACTAGTAACGGAGGAACCAAGTTTCGACGCGGTTCTAGTAGCGGAGGAGCCGCATTTTGACGCCGCGCCTCTGGCAGCGGGGGAACCGTGTTTCGACGCGCTCCCAACCGGGGAGCTTCAAGCCGCGCTGGCGCTTCAATCGGATTGGAGCAGCATCGGCAGGGAGGAGCTCCGCCTGATCCACGAAGCTCTGCAGCGCGCCGAGCAGCCCGGCGGGCTGGGTGACTCCACTTTGACCGCCGCCGCGCAGCACGGGCTGGGAGATTCCGAGCCCGCTTTGATCGCCGAGCGTGCTTTAGTAAGCGCGGAGCGGCACGCACTGCCAGTGGTGCGAGTGCCAGTGGTGAGAGCGCGGGAGAGTGAAGGAGAGAGTCTAATAGGAGTAGCACCCTCAGCAGGGCGGCTTCTGCATGATCATTCTGTTGGGAATGGGGCTTTTGGGGAGCTATTCCTTCCCAACCCCATGCTGACTCAGACGCGGGATGAATCTGGTCGTTCCCTTCCGCTGCTTCCTGCGCCGCTGCTGACTCAGCATCTTCCGCCCAATCAGCAGCTGTCAAGTCAGCCGTCGACGCAGCTCAGCACCTCTCCTCCTCCACCTGCCGGTCCCTCCTTCCCCTCACCGTCCCTTCCTCCTGTCCTCAACGCCTCAACAGCATTTGAAGCCTTCAACTCTCCAAGCTTCGTACCAACGTTTGGCGCGAAGCGAAGGCTTCTCACTGCCCAGATCAACGGCCTCGCCCAAATGGACGCTTTTCAGGCGAGCAAGCGGTTACGTGGTAACCACGCGGCTGCTGATGCTGCTCTCCCTCTTGCTGCAACCGCTGCTATTGTTACAACTGCTTTTCCTGCTACTCCTGCTGCAGCCATTGAACCACGTGGTGCTGCTGCGGCTGCTGCTAGTATTTTCTCTAACAGCAGCACTCTCGTTTTCGCTGAGAAAAGCCGGGGCTGTATTGCCAAGATCAATGCACCATGGAATGCTGCAGCAGCCCTTCCTGCTTTTGAGGCGCCTCAAAAGTCGCCGCGGAATGCTGCAGCTGCAGCAGCCCTTCCTGCTTTGGCGGCTCTTACCCCTGCAACACCAGTGTCAAGAATTACTCCTGTTTCTGTGCCTTCCTGCTGGTCTGCTGCTGCGACTGCCGCTGCCCCTGCTGCTGCAACTGCTGCTGCACCTGCTTTTACTGCAACCACTCCCTCAAGAGACGAAGGCGTGTGCCGCACACGTCCAGGCGTGAGCCCCACATATTCTGGTTTGGACCCCACACACCCTGACACGTGGCCCACACGTGCTGGCGTGAGCCCCACACATACTGGCGTGTGTCTGCCACAGAACCCTTTGGACCAGCTTGCTGCTGCTCTCATGCAGCCTCTGCCCCATCCCTTGGAGATGGCACGTAGGGTGCGACTTGACGGCTGCGTGGCCGCCTTCCCCCTCGCCGCTGCTGCTGTTGATGATGGTGCTGCCACTGGTGGTTCTGCTGCCGCAGGCGCTGCTGCTGCGCCTGCTGTTACTGCTGCTCCAGATGCTCCAGATGCTCCGAATGCTCCTGCCATGCCAGTCTCGTTCCTCGCACACCAGCAGAGGCAAGCGGTTATAAGCACCCTGATAAGGCGACTCCAAACGCAAGCACCTGCCAGCACCGCACTACACCGCTCCGAGTCGCCAGATCTGCGTTTTGAACTGTCTCAAGGGCCGTCCCCACCGCTGCATCTCCTGCAACCAAATCCTCTAGTGCAGCCAGCAATGCAGCCAGAATTTTCCCAGGCACACGCACAGGAACCCTTTCCTCCAAAAACCTCGGTACCGCAGCCACACGCACAGCACTCCTTGGCTCCAGACTCGCAGCAAATGCAGGCAGCAGCAGAGCGTGGGTCTGCATCACTCCAAGACCAAGAGCCAACGCCGAGAGGGGCCATGGGCTTTAAGTCGCCCTCTGCAACCCTGTCTCCCTTGTCCCAATCCCCGAGAGGTGGGGTGGGACGTGTAGGGGTTGCTGTTGCAGGAGTGCGTGGGTCTGCAGCAGCGCAGGAGTCAACCCCAGGAGGAAACACAGGCTTTAAGTCGCCCTCTGCAACCCCGTCTCCCTTGTCCCAGTCCCCGAGGGAAGGGGTGCGACGCACAGGGGTTGCAGCAGCAGGGGCGAGGCGGATCACTGGGAAGAGCGCGACTGAAAAACATCGGCGGTCCCGAATAACGTCAGTTGGGCGAGGATACGGTGCTCTGTGTGTGTGTGTGTGTGTGTGTGTGTGTGTGTGTGTGTGTGTGCGTGCGTGCGTGCGTGCGTGCGTGCGTGCGTGCGTGCGTGCGTGCGTGCGTGCGTGCGTGCGTGCGTGCGTGCGTGCGTGCGTGCGTGCGTGCGTGCGTGCGTGCGTGCGTGCGTGCGTGCGTGCGTGCGTGCATGCGTGTGTTGGCTCTTGATGACTTGAAGGTTTGTTCATGTTCACTCGTCTTGACCCTTGCTGACTTGGAGCCTGTTGTTGACTTGACTCAGTCCTGTCCCTCCCTCCTCCCATCCTTGCCTTGCAGAGAGCGATTGGAGGCCCTCAAGGCAGCGATACCAGCAGAGGTGCTGCTGAGACAACAAGTTAGTGCAGGCTTTTAAGATGTCTCAAAAGGCTCCTTTGTTTCTCCTGTCCATCCATTCATTCCTCTTCCCATCCTTGCCTTACAGAGAGCGATTAGAGGCCCTCAAGGCTGCGATACCGGCAGAGGTGCTGCTGAGGCAGCAGGGCCGGGCGGGGTTCAGCAATCGCACGCAGATCGCCACTCTGCTGGATGCTACAGTGGGGTTCATTGAGGGCATGCGGGAGTACAAGCTCGAGCTGGAGAAGCAGCTTTTTGCCCCGTAGCGGTGCTTCTGAGGGAACCACCTTCCTCGAATTCTCTAAGGCGTACACCTGACGATTCAACAGCTCTGCAAACTGCAGCATGATCAGTTGTGCAGCCAATTGCACGCAGATAGCCACTCTGCTGGATGCTGCTGTGGGGTCCATCGAGGGAATGCGCGAGTACAAGCTGGAGCTGGAGAGGCAGCTTGTTTTGAGACGTCTCATGTAAAAATATTATTTTTGAAACGTCTCAAAAATAAGCTTGTTTTGAGACGTCTCAAAACACACATCGAGGGAATGCCCGAGTACAAGCTGGAGCTGGAGAGACAGCTGCTGGCCCCGTAGCGGTGCTTCTGAGGGAACCCAGCCTATCCCAATCTCTCAAGATTCAATGACACTGCCCTATGCTTCCGCTGAGCAGCTGGGCGCACGCAGATAGCCACTCTGCTGGATGCAACAGTGGGGTTCATTGAGGGAATGCGGCAGTACAAACTCGAGCTGGAGAACCATCCACCTCGAATTTTCGAGGCGTAACAGCACTGCAGCAGGCTTCATTTGCGCGCCCAGTCGCATGCACATGGTCACTCTCCCTCTCTTCTGGATGCTGCCATGGGGTTCGTCAGGTGAATCCGGGAGAGTTTTGAGACGTCTCAAAACAGTCCGTCAGGTGAATCCGGGAGAGTTTTGAGACGTCTCAAAACAGTCCGTCAGGTGAATCCGGGAGAGTTTTGAGACGTCTCAAAACAGTCCGTCAGGTGAATCCGGGAGAACTGCAAGCTCGATCTGGAGAGGCAGGAGCTGACCTCATGAAAGTTGATCTGGGCTGGGATAGCCGTTCAATGCTTCTCAACTGCGTTACACGTGCCTCCTGTGAGATTCGGAAGGCTCGCGCTGAGCCTCAGCCCATCATCGCCAGCCCAGGCCTGTAGGTTTATATTCTCAAGGTCTCTGGTTTGAGGTTTGACACACTCAAGCTGACGCTCGCGCACGAGCAGGATTCAGCTGCTCTGCTGGCTGGTGTTTTGCCCCTGTGGAAATGCTAAACGCAGCGATTAGGGCTTCGATTTTGTGAAAGGTGGTTTATAAAACAGTAAAAGTGATAATGTACCGTACCATAGACGTGATTCACTGCAAGTTCCATGAGAGAGATTCTGGACTGCACACTGCTAGCTGCTGCTGCATTGCATGCAGTAGATATCTATCAATTGATTGAGCACGGTGCAGTTGTGGCTAGAGGGATGCACCTACCCCATTTGATCTAGATTTGCCAGCGGGAGGTTCAGAAGTTTTTTTTCTGAGCCAGGCTTGCCTGCGCGAAAGTGTTGGTTGGCAGGGGAAGACCTGGATTTCATGCGGACACTTCTCTTCCGCAGTAACAGCTCACCAGGGTTCAGGGTTCCGGGTGGCAAATGTGCAGGTATAGAATGGCACCTGGGATAATTTATCTGTAATATCGTTGAAAATCAACCATGTACGGTAATCCCCAACTGTAGGATCCACGGTCCATCGTAGCTGATTGGTGTATTTGATGCTGATTTGGGATAGAAAACTACCGTATATCAGAGCGCTTCAAGGCACTCACAACAGCGGGAAAAAGAGTGGGCATGAATGTGAGTTCTTCCAAAGAAAGGGTTTGGTAAGGTCCCAGTTAACCCTGTTGAAAGTGGAACCCGCCAGGGAAGCCACCTCCAAAACCACCTGGAAAACCACCTGGGAAGCCCCCTCCCCCTTGGAAGTGGAACCTGACGTTCTGCCCAAAGGGGAAGCCGCCACCTCCTCCCTGCTGCTCTGGCTCATCCACATCCCCCCCCCGGTCGTAACGCCCCCTCTTTTCCTCGTCTCCCAACACCTGGAGGATTAGGCGAGGGGGTGGGATATGGGTTGAGTTTTGAGTCCACTCAAACTTGCCGCCTCCCCCCTGCTGCTCTGGCTCATCCACATCCTCTCCTCTGTCATATCGCCCCCTCTTGTCCTCGTCTCCTGACACCTGGAGGAGGGTGGGAAAGAGGGCAGGGGGTGGGACATGAGTTGGAAGGGTGAGGAGAGTGAAGTTGGTAGGGTGTGGCCCCAATGTACCCCTTTGCTTCTCGTATCCCAAGGTGCAATATAGTCACCTCGTCGCTTGACCCTGCGATGAACCTGTCGACCTCATTGCAACACTCTTTCTCGCCTCATATGTAGCTGCAACCTCCGATGTTCTAAAAGAATTCTCAAAGAGCAGCAGTCACAAATCAAGCTGAAGCAGAAGAATAAGCTCGGCTAACCCCACTCACCTCGTATGCAGCGGCCACCTCCCTAAACTGCTCCTCTGCCTCCTCCTTGTTCTCCGTGTTCTTATCCGGGTGCCATATGAGAGCCAGCCTCTTATACGCGCGCTTGATGTCAGCAGCAGATGCGCTCTTATCCACCCCCAGCACCTTGTACCAGTCCTTGCGTTTGCTCATCTTCAACCCTTGCTCTGCCCTCTGGAATCCTGCTACTGCTTCTCGGCTCTGCATAGTGTGGAGGGGATGGGGGGACGGAAGGCCACAGAGGGAGGGTGAGGGTGAGAAAAGGGGAGGAACGCTCTTGTCCACCCCCAACACCTTGTACCAGACCTTGCGTTTGCTCGTCTTCAACTCCTTCTCCGTCCTCTTTAAGGAGACAGCTTTTGAGACGTTTCGGAAATCAGCTAGTACCAGTAAATGTGCGAGGAGCAGACCTGACAACAACGGTGGAGTGGCGTTACAGCAGAGTGCTGGCTGTATGTGTGTGTACACAGACGTGTGACTTTTGAGTCGACTCAAAAGTCACCTCGTGGCGTTACAGCAGTGTGCTGGCTGTATGTGTGTGTACACAGGCTAGTATACATGAGCACGTTGCACTCTTCTCGACCTACCTGCTGGTTCAGCTGGTGTGCGTGCTTGAAGTCCCCTAGAGCGCCCTCCCACTCCTCCGTCGCAATTCGGGCCTCACCACGCTGGTAGGGCAGGGCAGGTGGACAGAGATGGGAGGGTGGGAAAGGGGGGAAAGTGGTGGGGGGTGTACGGTGGTAAGAGGGTGTGAAGCTGATGTCAGCAATGAGAGAGTGATGTCAGCAGTGAGAGGGTGATGTCAGCGAAGAGAGGGTGATGTCAGCAAAGAGAGGGTGATGTCAGCAATGAGAGGGTGATGTCAGCAAAGAGAGGATGACGTCAGCAAAGAGAGGGTGATGTCAGCAATGAGAGGGTGATGTCAGCAATGAGAGGGTGATGTTAGCAATGGAATGGCAGCAGCGGAGTGCCAGCATGAGGAGAGGAGGTTAGGGTTTTGTTAGGCAGCTGTCGAGGTGACTTTTGAGGCGACTCAAAAGGGAGAGTGGCAGCATGAGGAGGAGAGGTTACTGTAACACTCACCAGCAACAGCGCATCAAAGTGGTCATTATCTACTGCCAGCACTTCCGAGCATGCCAGTGCCGCCTCCTTGCCCCGCCCCAGCTTCACCAGGCTCTTGCAGAGGCCCAGGTGCAGCTTCATGTTGTGCTGCTTGTGATCGGGGATGATCTGGTATGGGCAATGCGGGGAGAGGGACACGGGAGGAGGAGGACGACGAGAATAAATGGGAAAAGCACAGTACCGGGGGGAGCTTCACCATGCCATGCCCCTGCACAGCCCCAGGTGCAGCTTCATGTTGTGCTGCGTCGGGGAGTATCTGGTTGAGTGAGGTGAGGGGAAGCACGCTAATCTGCAAGTACGTTAGATGCACATGCCAGTACGAATGGTAATCACTTTTGAGAATTCTCAAAAGTGTGTCGGGGAGTATCTGGTTGAGTGAGGTGAGGGGAAGCACGTCAATCTGCAAGTACGTTGGATGCACATGCCAGTACGAATGCTCACTCTACATTCTAAATACTCCACATTCCGAGCACAGAGTGCTACCACGCTCACACATTATTCCTAAGTTCACTCGCATTCTGAAACCCAACCACATGAATGGGCAAAGCCACGTGCTAAGACTGACCTCCAGCGCTGCTTTGAACTCCTCTGCTGTCTTGCGAAGTATAAGTTTGAAGAATTCTCAGAAGTGATTCCAACGTGTAAGAGTTCTTCTGATTGAGGTAATTACGAAATAACTGACCTCGAGAGCAGCCTTGAACTCGTCTGCTGCCTTGCGATACTTGTTCTGCTCCAGCAGATCCTGGGCCTGGTTAAACCAAGAAGGTGAGGGTATCAGCGGGAACAAAAACGTTTGGATGCATGTTGAAATGAGTCCGGAAAAGGTGGCAATTCAAAACTAGCTCGGGTCTACCAACTCAGATGCCTGATTACGTTGCAAAACAGAGGGGCCAGTGGGAAGGGCGGCACTGAAATGTGCATTCACATGAGTCTGGAGGACGAAGTGGGCAACTCGAAACTAGCTCTGCTGTACCAAGCCACTGGCCTGGCGAAGTGCAGACGGGAGGCGGGGTGAATGAGAGAGAGAGAGAGAAAAAAAAAAAAAAAAAAAAGGAGTTTTGCTACCACTCAGACACGTCAAGCAACGCTGCCTTCAATCAATTCAGCTGCTCTAACAACTGTAGTGCCTCACAGGACAAGGCCTTTGATTCAGCTACTCCTCCAATGCCCTTCCAGCACTCGCCAGTATGCGCTTCCCAACTCCACCCGGAAATCCAAGTCCTCCCATTGCCGTCCTCCAACCTCTGTGCCTTGCCCTTTCCAAGCCACTTCTTCTCCTCATCCAGTCCATTCCATAACCCTGAGCTTCACCGTTAGAATCTTCACCTGCCTGTATGTGTCTCACAGCTTCTTGCCTCCTCCTGCTTCTACCGCTGGCCTCTTCTCTCGCCTTCCTTTTCTCTCCACAACCCAGCCAACTCACCGCTTTGGTCTTTTTCTCGAGGTTCTTGAGCTGCCTGTACGCCTGCTTCAGCTCCTCACCTTATCCTCCGCCCAACCAGTCCCAGTCCCCTGCCCTTCCCTCACCAGTCCCTCTCCTTGCCCCCGTCCTCTCACCGCTTTGGTTTTCTTCTCCAGGTTCTTGAGCTGCCTGTAGGCTTTTTTAAGCTCCCCATGCTCGGGGTCAGACCGAAGACCTGCCTGGAAGTGCCTGGAAGAGGAACGAACGCGGAGCGACAGGAAGCGAGGAGAGGGCAGGGAGAGGGGGAGGGGCGAGAGGGGAAGGGGGGGAGGGGAAAGGGGGGGAGGAGGGGGAAAGGGGGAGGGGGAGGAAGGGCAGGGAATTTGTGATACCTGAGGAGAAAGGTCCGTTGGAAGTGTGTGAGATGGGGGGGAAAGAGAGGGGTACGGGCGAGAAGGTGAGGGGAGAGAGAGGTATAGAGAAAATGGGCATGCTGGAGGAAAAGGGGAACGCCCGCCAAGTAATGTGACATAAATCTTCTTTCATGAAGGCTTCAAATTAAGTGTGTGGTCGTTGCTGGCATTGCACTTACTTAAGTGTGTGGTCGTTGGCAGGCATTGCACTTACGTGCGTGGACGTTTTTGGCATTGCACTTACTTAAGTGCGTGGTCGTGGTCGCCGTTGTACAGATACGCCCTCCCCCTCAGAAGCAGCCCTTCCAGATCGTTCTCATCCGACTTAAGCGCCCTACCCGCCTCTGCAATCACGCCAGGGTAGTCCCCCTTCGCCATAAGCAGCTTCGCTTTAAGCAACAGCGCATCTTTACAGTCCGGAACTACACTGAGCACGTCATCCTCTAACCGCTTCTCCACCTCCTCCCCTCGCCCGGACTCTACCGCGCTTTTCACGAATGTTAGAGCCTCCGCTGCTGCCTTGGTTGACGCTAGCTCCTTCCGCGCGCTGGTATGCGACGGCTTTAACTCTAATAGCTTCTCGAAATCGGCGGAAGCTGCTGAGAACCTGCGTGGGGAAGAAATTGGCGAGCAATCGGGGGGGATCGGGAGATCAATGAGAGAAGGAACTAAGAACGACCGACGTATCTTCATGGCAAGCCTAACGTCCAACTGATACAATTGGCGGCTAACTCGCGTTGACCTAAATGGCCCTGTCAAGGTCCGCCTCTTCGGGCGCCTCACGACTAATCCACAGAATTTGATGGCCTACTGGCTGAATTGTCGGCTTACTGGCAGAGCTGACGGCGGAGACGGCCTATGTGCAGGTAGTTCTGCAGGGAAGGTCTGCCTGAACAACCCTAGCTAGATCCGCCTCTTGGAGTGCCTGACGGCTAACTGGCAGAAGTCTACGGCCTACTGGCAGAGACGGCCTGTTGCCGGAATTGCCGGCCTACTTGCATCAGAGTTGCCCTCCTACTGGCAGAATTTCCGGCTTACTGGCACAGCTGACGGCGGAGACGGCCTCTGTGCAGGTAGCCCTGCAAGAACGACGGCTCCACCTGGATGGCCATGTCTAGATCCGCCTCTGCCTCTCTGTGCTTCCGCTGCTGCAGATACACCGCCGCTCTCTTCGTGTAGCCCAGGCCCGTGCTGGGATCCGCTTCTGGAAGAGGGGAAACGAGAAAAAGTGGGGACGAGGAGAGGCGTGAAACTGAGTTTCCTAATCAATTAAGGTTCCTCTGCAATTGAAGTTATACGACCTCTTTGTGTAGCCTGGACCTGAGTTTGGCGCTCGCCTGTTGTTACTTTTTTTTTGGGTGCACAGAGGGGAGAACTGGGGAGGCGAAATCCTCATTAGCCGCGCAAGCTGTTCCGAGCAGCCCAGGCTTGCGCGTGCTGAGTGTGAGTCGAAGGGGCAGAAGGAAGGGAGGAATGGATAATGACATGAACTGGGATCGGCGGAAGGGAGGGGAAAGTGGACTGAAGTTTCAACTAGAAGATGACTGACAGTAACTTCTGCGATTGCAACAGACGGTTCAGAATCTTTCCAATGCCCTACAAAGGAGACTGTCCGTTGGATAGGTTTTGCGACGCCGAATATCATACCGGTACTGTTACTGATGCACCAACTTCGCAAGCATGAATTGGTGATGCGGTGTTGGGAGACTAACCGATGAATGCGGTGTAGTGTCGCAGCGCGGCGGAATACTGTCCTGCCGACACCGCCGCATCGCCAGATTGCAAAAAAGAGCCTGATTGGGAAAATAATTGCGATTCATGACACAATCGCAGGAAGCAAAGTTATAGGGTTAAGTCAAAGAGTTAAGGAGTTGCCATTATAAGTTGGATCGGGGATACGTGACACAAAGCTTCTACTACTATTTGTATCCACGAACGCGATGCACGCTGTCGATAAGCTGCAACTGCAAACCTCGACGGGAGGTTGTCAACCATACCTGGATCTGCTGCCGACGCAGCGACGAGGAAGATCAGCACACTGATACTTAGACATTGCCGCGAAAAAATTGCAATAATTTCATAAGTTCTGCTCCTTCTCCACCTCCCGCAGGCGCTACCATCAATCATGCTGCTACTGATCGCGGCGCAAAGTAACTTGCAATTGATAAGGCACCTGGGACGAGGTGATGGTAAATTAGCCTAAACCGCGACAACATCCAAACACTCAAGGTCTGCCTTCTAGGATAACACATTAATCGGCAGATTTCATAGGAATTAGATTGAAAGGGAACTAGTTACTAGGCATATCCAGTGAAACAAAAGCTATTTGGTGATCAATGGCTTCCTACAGTAGCAACAAAAGCGTTGCTTTCAGAGATGGTTGGAATCTGTGATGTGCGGAATTTCCGAGGCTTGGTCTGGGTTGGTTTGGGTGTCCGAAAGGTGGCGACTGTTTCGCGAAGAGTCGTTGGCCAGCCAGTGTAAGCCATCTGGACTGCGACTGGGAAATATTTTCTTCTGGAACCTGGCACAGTTCTAGTGGTGCTTCGCTACTGCTGATTGGTAGACCTGAAATGATTGACGTGTATTTCACAGAAGCATTTCCCGGTGATGGTATTCCCCCATTTGAGGATAGTCACCTTAACCATGTATAGCTAATTCGATTTTTTCCCACCAGATAGAAATTAGTTTTACTTTCAAAATTGGGCGTTTACCTCTTATTACCATATTTCTTGATGAACTTTCATTCACTCATAGTCATTCGTGTACATCATACAATAAAACCCATCCTAGGAATGACTTACTATCTTGGAACTTAATAAAACCAAAACCGGAAACCCCAAACAGTCTCATGTCAACCAAGTGAGGCCCTTCCACCCATGGTGCCCCCTCCCCATGAGGCAGCAGCATTTCAGCAGCATCCCAGCAGCTTAGGTGACTTACGAGTAAACCATGTAGCCATGTAGCTTGATTACCTTGCCTAGTATGTGTGTAATGAATTCAAGCAAATCCCGCCGTTCAGCTTACAAGCTTATCGACGGTGAGCCGTGGTTTCAGCAAGGCTTGGATAGCCTGTGGTGTTCGTGATTTACACCAAACCAACCACCCTTGATTGTGGGAATCAAGCGGAATGTGAGCCAACCTAGTGTGAATCCAGCGGATAGACTTTCGCGAACTCCTCCACTTCGCCAATCTTCAACCAACCCCTTCAGGCCCGCACCATTCCACCTGGGCTTAGCTGAAACCCTTGTCGGTACTGTATAAGCTACGTTATTGCCAACGACCACAACCTTGGTTTTGGCTGGTCCTTTCTGCCTGGTCTTAGCTGAAACCCTCGCCGCTGCCTGCAAGTACCACCTGCAGCAGTCGAAACCCTCGAGGGCTTGCTCCACCAGATCTCAAGAATCATAACAATCGGGACCAGGCACAATTTATTACACACCTTGATAGGTCCCTAGGCTATTTTTCACCACCCGGAGTTGGGAACTCATCAGCTAATATATTTTTTTCTGTGCGCTTGTGGACTAGAGGTGTAGCGTGCCTCGGTATTTCGCATTTTGATTCCCAAACCAATTTGAAGCCTTTGTGCGGTTCGATTGTTTCTTCAACTACTGAAAAGCATTTCTTGCCATGGAATTGGGTCGCGATCCCGCTTATTACTCTGGCCCGGGAACCTCTGGTGGAGGATCGGGGTATCCTGTCGGTGGCGGTTCCGCGTATCCTGGCGGCGGTGGTGGTTCCGCGTATCCTTCACACGGCCTTTGGAGCGACGAGGAAGATGAAGAAGACTACATGGGGGAGGAAGGTGACGAAGGCGATGACCTTCCGGACTCTAAGAAGCGCAAGCGTGACCGCGGAAGCAACTGGAGCCTCGCGGAAGCGCTCTGGTTCGCGGAAGGCCTTAAATCGCACCAGCAGATGCAGGACAGCCTGGGAGAGAACGCGCTCAAGTGGGGGAAAGTCGAGCAAGGCAAGTACCTCGTGAAATGGATGGCTTCGGGCCGCGCTCCCGGCGGTGCGGTGTACCATCGCTCCGCTCAGTCCTGCATCAGCCGCCATTACAACACGAAGCTTCTGTTTCGGAAGATTTTTCGTTGGCAGCGGCAGGTTCAGCAGGAGCAGCGCCGGAGGCTGCAGATGGAAGGACGGGCGCCCCCTCCCGGAGATAACTCGCTGGACGCCGCGAATCCCGGGTACTTTTGGCGGCTGAGCGTGGAGGAGCGCGAGGCGATTGGCATGCCGCCGCATTTCCCGCGGGAGTTGTTCGACCATATGATGGAGTGGATGCCCATTGCGGTGCACGCGCGGCAGGAGCAAGAGCGGACGCAGCCGCAGCAACAGCCCGGTCAACGCGGGATGCAGCAGCAGCAGCAGCAGCAGCACTGGTCAACTCGGTCAACGCGGTCAACGCGGGTCAACGATTCAACCCCGTGGTGGCGCGGACGGGAATCAGAGTGGAATGTGGGATGCCGGCACGAGCTCTGGAGGGAATCTTGGAACTTCTAACCTGCCCGGCGGGATGCCCTACGTCCCTTCGACTGCGGAGGATCCGTATCTCGTGGCTCTGCGCGACCAGGCGAGTCTTTTACTGGGGCCGCCCGCGGGTCAAGCGGCTGGAGCTGGTGCAGGCGGGGACGGACTGGGCGCTGGAGAGGGGGACGAGGGGGACCCATTAATTTCGAGGTTGGCGGCGGCGACGGGGCCTGGCGCAATGGGCGGCGGAAGGCACGGCAGTCAGGGAGACCTGCGCGGGGCTCCTGCGGCAACTGCCGGAAGGAGAGGACGTGGCCGCGGAAGAGGCGGCGGAAGGGGGCGGGGGGGAGGCGCAGCGTCCGCAAGCGGATACGGGTTCGCGGGCGGGCAAGAAGACGACCTGATGACGTGGCGGGTCAACGACGGCGTGCTGTCTCGGCTTCCGGGGTCGTCGCGCGAGCCGCGCTCGGGCGGAGTGTTGGGGAGCGACGCGATGGTCCGCGCGGCGCACGTGATTGCGGGGGCGATGGGCAGGAGCGAGGACGCGCTCGCGAAGCGCCAAAAGCTGGAGACGCGGGAGCGAGAGGCGCGGGAAAAGGCTCGGAAGGCCGAGGCAAACCAGCTCAAAACCTACCGGAATAGCGATCTGGGGCTGAAGAAAGAGAAGCTAATGTTGCTGAAGCGACAGGTGGAGGCTCAGGAGAGGCTGGTGGTCCTGGAAAAGCGGCGGGAGAAGCGGGAGAAGCAGCAGGTGGCGGCGGTTACGGGGATGGCGCAGGCTGTTGGCGCAGCTGCTGCGGCGGTGCATGCGGTGGTGGCAGCTTCCGGGAAGATTCCAGGCTTGGCTGGGCTTGATATTGAGGAGTTGGTTAAATCGAGCGTGGAGAAGCTTAAAGCGAGTATGGTTGTGGAGGAAGAGGAAGAGGAGGAAGTGTTGGGAATTGGTGGCGGTGGTATTGGTGGTGGTTTTGGGGGGTTTGGTGGTGTTGGTGGGGGTGGTGGTGGGGTGGAGGAGCAGGAAGATGGGGAGAAGGGAATGGAAGGATTCGTTTGTGCGGATGGGGGTGAAGCGGAGAGGGAGCGCGAGGAGGATGGGGACGCGCGCGAAGTGGCTGCTGTGGTGGAAGCTGGGCAAGGGCAAGAGGTGACTGGCGCAGGGGGGGTCGTAGAGGGCGCAGAGGGAACCGCGGGAGCAGAGGGAGGATGGCTGGTCGGTGAAGAGGTTGAGGGGGGGGGAGTAGAGGGACTGGAGGTGGAGGGAGAAGGGGCGGGAGAGGCAGGAGCAAGGAAGAAAAATGAGGCTGGCGCGGGGGAAGGCGTTTCTGTGAAGGAGGGCGTTGCTGTGAGTGAGGGTGATGATGGGATGAACGTGGATGGGGGAGGGGATGCGGGAGGGGATGTGGGTAAGGAAGGGAAGGATGAGCAGGTAGTGGCAGGAGTGAAGAAGGATGAAGGGGCAGAGGGAGGAGGAGACGCTGGGAAGGTTGAGGAGGGAGAGGAGGGTGAGAAGGGGAAGAAGGAAGGGGTGCAAGAGAAGGGTGCAGGGGACGGGAAGGAGGAGCAAGATGAAAAGCTGGGCAGTGCAGGGAAGGATGTTGTTGAGGGTATGGAGGTAGACAGTGTGGTAACAGGTGGTACAAATGCTGATGCAGATGCTGCCACTGCTGATGCAGATGCTGCGGTCAAGGAGGCAGATGCAGCAGGAGAGGGTACTGGTTCAAAGCAAGGTGGTGAGACTGAGACTGAGGCTAAGAAAGGGGCTGGAAATGAGACCAGTGCGGCTGAGACCGGGGCGGCTGAGACTGGGAATAAGACCGGGGATGTGCCATCAGCCGAGGTGGGTGAAGGGGCTTCTAGTGGTGTGGCCAAGGAGGAGGGAGGAAGAGATGAGAAGGTGGAAGAAGATACAAAAGAGGGAGTGGCGGTGGGGGCAGAAGCAGGGAAGGAAGGAGAGGGTGGTGCGGTTGATAAGGGTGGGGCAGGGGGTGAGGGGGAGGGCGAGGAGGCTTCCAAGGGAGGGGACAGTGCTGCTGCAGGGGAGACAGCTGGTGGTGGGGAGGGCGGAGCAGGAGGAGCAGAGGGTGCCAGCAAAGCAGGTGACAGTAAGGAAGGTGACAGTAAGAGAGGTGAGGCTGCTGCAGGGGATGCCATGGCAGTGGATGGTGCAGCAGCAGGGAGCGATGCAGCAGAGGCAAAGCCGTGACTTTGAAGAAGCTTAACAGGGTGGAATGGAAATTAAAATGGTGCTCTGCCCATAGGCTGCACTGACAATGTGGGGCATTGGGAAACGTGTTTTTGAGCCTACTAAAAAAATGCAGCCGAGGCAAAGCTGTGGTGGAATGGAATGGTGCTCCTCCTGTAGGCTCCACTGACAGTGTGAGGCATGGGAAACCTGGGTGTTGGGGTTGGGGAAGAGGTACGGTAGAGGGGCTTCGGAGTATCGTGGGGCATCGGCAGGGGGATCGGCAGTGGGATGGGCAGGGATCGGCAGTGGGATCGGCAGTGGGGTCGGCAGTGGGATCGGCAGTGGGATCGGCAGTGGGGGTGGCAGTGGGATCGGCAGTGGCATCGGCAGTGGGATCTTATGGGAGGGGGTCCCCCCTTTTTCCACACCCTCCCTCTGCTTCTTTTTCTGGGTACCGGTGTTGTCTTCTGCATTGTTTAACACTTCTCTTTTTTCTCCTAGTTTCTCTTTTTTCTCCTAGTTTCTCTGTTTTCTCCTAGTTTCTCTGTTTTCTCCTAGTTTCTCTGTTTTCTCCTAGTTTCTCTTTTTTCTCCTAGTTTCTCTTTTTTCTCCTAGATTCTCTTTTTTCTCCTAGATTCTCTTTTTTCTCCTAGTTTCTCTTTTTTCTCCTAGTTTCTCTGTTTTCTCCCAGTTTCTCTTTTTTCTCCTAGTTTCTTGTGATTTGCTGAAACTATCTACCCTTATCTTCGCACTTCCTACCATCACCTTCCATAAACTTGCCATCGTTGCCGTTTCACTCGGCCGGTCTGCTGTGCTATGCTGCTCATGTTGGGTGATACACAAAACCTGGAACCAGCGACATCCCCAGTTCCCATGGTAAATCCTGCCCTCAAGGCCTCTAACAGGTTACACATGCCTTACTTTTCCTTGAACACAAGAAGCTTTCCCCTCATTTCCCACCTCTGCTGCTTCCTGTGGCTGCTGGAGGCCTCCCTCATTTCCTTGAACACAGAAAGCCTCCAGCGGCCACGTGCATGAAGAAGTGTTTTGAGACGTCTCAAAACACCCCTGCTGCCTGCAGCAGTCACACCAGCTGCTCCGTCCGCTATAACAGGAACCTCATCCCTGCTTTTCCGGGAACACAACAGGAAGCTTCCTCCTCTCTTCCCACCCCGCAAACAGCCTCCCTGCAGCGCTCGCCTCCTCCTCCCCTGCCGCCTGCAGCAGCCCCACCACCTGCTCCGCTATAGAGTCCCACACTAAGAAATCCGACCAGTTAGTCACTGTAGAACTCCCGGGGGGTGTAGACGCTTTTACTGAAGAAGCGGTAACTGCAGAGGAGGGTTCGGAGAGAGGCTGTGGTGGAGGTGTGGGACCAGCAGGGGCGGTCCATGGCTTCTCACTGACGTAGTGTATGAACACAGGAGGGGCTTGGCCCTGTAGGGCCTCGTCCACCACCCATGATATGGCTCCGAACCTGGTGGGGGAGGGTGGGAGGGGGGAAGAGAGGCGGGAGAAGGAGAGTGGTGGGGGGGAGGAATACGAATGCATGAACACTGGGGGCGCCTGGCCCTGTAGGGCCTTATCCACCACCCATGATACCTGTAGGGCCTCGTCCACCACCCATGATATGGCTCCCAACCTGCTATGGGAGGGTGGGAGGGCATCCCGCAATAGAGGAAGAACTTAAAGGTTAAGTTCTAAGGAAGAACTTTGAGATGTACTCAGCCATGGCTACCCTACTCCTAATCACCATGCATGCACCCCTCGTCACCGCATCTCACCGCATACGTGCGTCCAGGGCAACCCCTGTCGAGGAAGAACTTAAAGGTGAAGCATTCATTGGGGCCCGCCATGGCTACCCTATCCCTCAGCACCAACCAAGCACCCATCATGACCTTGCATGCATCCCTCATCACCGCATCTCACCGCATGTGCACGTGCGTCCATGGCACCCCTCGATCCAAGAAGAACTTGGAAATGAAGTACTCATCAGGGCCGGCCATGGCTGGAACCCCCATGACACTGCATGAACCCAATGTCATATACATGCTATGCATGCACCACATACCGCATGTGAACGTGCGTCCACGGCACCCCCCTATCGAGGAAGAACTTGGAAATGAAGTACTCATCAGGGCCTGCCATGGCGTCCCAGTGGCCAATGGGGTGGTGCCGCGCGCACCACTGCACGTCGTCGAATAGACGGCGGCTGGGGGCGAGCAGCAGGGTGCAGCCTGGGAGGAAGGGAGGGAGGGAGGGAGGGGTAGGGAGTGGGGACGAGGGAAGGGAAGAGAGAGGGAGAAAGGAACAACCCCTCGACTTCCCAGCGCATACAGCATAGAACAGCCCTTCCATGCCTCGCCTCACATCATCATCTGCCAGAAGCTGCTGTCGCAATTCCCTTCCTCCCCTCCATCTTCTCACGGTCCCACACCATTCCTTCCCAGCTATTTCCCACCCCACCACTCACCTCTCATGGTATACAACAGCCCCTCCATGCCTCGCCGCACATCATCAACCCACCACTCTCTCTCATTGCTCTCACAACCTCCCCCTGCCCCGCACCTCCCCCTGCCCCGCACCTCCCCCTGCCCTGCACCTCCCCCTGCCCCGCACCTCCCCCTGCCCTGCACCTCCCCCTGCCCCGCACCTCCCCCCCTCCATCTCCCTCCCCCTGTCTCACCGCGCATGGCATAGAACAGCCCCTCCATTCCTCGCCTCACGTCATCATCTGCCAAAAGCTGCTGTCTCCCTTCCTCCCTACACCCATCCCTTGGTCACCCAACATCCTCACCCCCTTCCTCCCTCCCCCCATCTTCCTCACCACCCACCGCGCATGGCATAGAACAGCCCTTCCATGGCTCGCCTCACGTCATCATCTGCCAGAAGCTGCCCATGCAGCCGCTGGTTCGCACCAAGGTCCCTGCAAAATGTGGTACAATGGGGTATGGTGGGGTGCGGTGGGGTGCGGTGTGGTGCGGTGGAGTGCAGTGGGGTGCGGTGGAGAAAATTGTCGGGTGTGGTGGATATGCAAAGAGATTTATTGCTTGCCAGCAGACGCCCATGCACCCGCTGCTTTGCACCAGATCCCTGTCAGAGGTGGTTCATTGGGGTACAGTAGGGTACAGCGGGGTACAGTGGGGTGCAGTGGGGTGCAGTGG
Source organism: Closterium sp. Yama58-4 (assembly GCA_947470075.1). Classification (NCBI taxonomy): domain Eukaryota; kingdom Viridiplantae; phylum Streptophyta; class Zygnematophyceae; order Desmidiales; family Closteriaceae; genus Closterium; species Closterium sp. Yama58-4. The sequence continues at coordinate 445,511 of CANIUD010000257.1, forward strand.
GGTGCGGTGGAGATAGGAATGGTGCAGTGCAAGCACATGACTGCCACGACAAGAACGCATGGGTGGGGTGCAAGGATGTGAGCACGCACCGGCGGTAGAGGTCGAGGATGCCAGCTGGTGCACGTCAGGTGGGGAGCGCGCGCACGCGCACGCACACACACACACACACACACACACACACACACACACACACACACACACACACACACACACACACACAACACACACACAGGTGGGTGGGGGGGCACAAACACGAGCACGCACCGGCGGTAAAGGTCGAGGATGCCAGCTGGAGCACGGCAGGCAAAGAGAGAATCAGGGTCTGCAAGAGCAAGGGAAGAGGGAGCGCTATGCTGCTGCTGGTGCAATTGCTGCTGCTGCTGCTGCTGTTTCTGCTGCTGCTGCTGCTGCTGCTGCGGCTGTTGCACGTTGCTGCTGATGCAAGATGGCGAGGACGGATGGCGAGGAGGCAACAGCATGCAGAGGGGTGTAGGTGGGTATGGAGGGGCGGAGAGCGGTGGAGACAGGTGTGGCAGCACAGTGTGAACCACGGGGGAACGAAGTAGGGGGGTCATGAGATGGGAAAGGAGAAGCAGCAGCTGAAGCAGAAGCAGTAGCAGGTGAACCAGCAGCGGAAGGGCAGCTTTCAGTGCCTGTCTTTCTTCTCTCTGCTTCGCGCCACAACTTAACTCGTTCCAGCAGGGTCAGCCCATCCCCTTGAATATTTTCCAGGGTAAAAAACCCTGACACGCAGACCATATCCGCATCCAAAAACGCAACCTTCTCATACTGCTCCAGCCGCAACACAGTAAACTTAGTTAAGCACGCACTTAACCACGGATTATACATATGCCCGAACCGGACCTGCCGCCTCTGCCGAACCCCCTGCCGAGCCTCCAGCCTCGGCACAACCACAACATGGTCCCAAACCTCCCCAAGGGCTGCGGTAACATCCGAAGCAATGTCGTCTGTTACCATGCAGACGAGATCTGCGAAAGTGTTGGCGAGTCTGAGCGAGTGACCTAAAACCAGAGCCCCACACGCATACACCTCGTTCTGCATCACTAGTGTAGCCCATGCATACCGCCCTGGCCCTTGCTGCTCCGCCACACTACCGTTCCCACTGCCGCTACCGCCGCTGCTGCTACAGCCGACATTGCAGCTGCTGCCGGTGTTGCCGTTCCAGCTGCTGTGGTAGGGGCTGGTAAACTGACTGGTGGCATTAGCAGCGTTGCTGCAGTCACTGCTGCCGCTGCTCGTGACTCTGCTGCTCTCATCAGCCAATCGTAACCTGTGATAAGCTGCTGATAAGCCATCAGGACTTGATAAACTATCAACCGCTGGCGCTTGATCAGCTGGCGCCAATTTGCCAGCAGGTGTGGCGTTACTGGAACCAGCTGCTTTATTGTTATCGTAGGCATTATTGTAACGAGGGGCTGTATCGACAGAAGCTGCATTGCCCCTTCGTACCCTGGCATTATCGATCCGCCCACCGTACGAAGACGTTTCCCCCCATCTTGCCGCCCTTCCGCCTCCTCCCCCCCATCCCCCGCCTCCCCCTCCTCCGCCGCCTCCCCCGCGCTCCCCCCATCCCCCCTCCGCACGGCTGCTTCCCCTCGCGTCGCCGCGTGCCTTCCACCCACCGCCGCCGCCGCCGCCGCCGCCGCTGATTGCGCTCCTCGCGTCGCTGTTTCCCCACGCGTCGCTCCCACGGCCAACCGATGCATGCCTGCTCCTGTTCGAAGGAACCCACCCTCCGCTAGCGCCGCCGCCGCTTCCGCCGTCGCTGCTGCCGCCGCTTACGGCTTTCCTGATCCACGAATTGTCGCTGGCGGAGGCACCTTGATTCAAGCGCCCGCCAGAGGCGGCGGCATTTGCGGAGATGCTTCCGCTGCTGCTGCTACGGCTCGGCCGGAACTTGCCGCCAGAAGCGGGAGCTGACGTGTCGTTGGTGCTATGGTGATTGGCCGACATAGCGCATACGCGGTTTTGCAAGAAACCAAGGTTGTACGGAACTTTGTGCTCCTGTTGCAGCGCGTTTCGGGAACAAGGAATTGGTGGAAGTGGGCGATGCTGTTAGGAAGGAATAAGGGGATGAGGAGATGTTGAGATGAGTACGAGAATGCTTTCGAGGGGTTCTGATGGTTTTGACGGGCGATATTGAAGGGACGGTGATATTGATGGCTGGGTGCGGTCCCGTACGGTGTCGTGCATGAGCAATGCCATCTTGGTTCGGACTTAAAGCCCGAGTCCTAAATTGCGGGCCGCGCAGGTCAAGCTTTTAAAACTTGACGAACTAGTGTTTTCAAGGTTTGAAGAAAAGCGTGCCTGCAATTTGGGACTTTTGGGAACTGAACCAACCCCCAGGGCGAAATACGAGGGCGGGCTGGGTTTGGCGAAAAAAACGAAAAAAGCGAAATCGGAATCTTTCGCCAAAACCCTCACCACAAAAACCCCCTCGCGTCAACCTTTTAAAACTTGTGCAATTTGGGCTGCCGGCTTTAAAGCCAGCAGCTAAAATAGTGACCCCCCCCTTCTAGTTGGGTCCACTTGAAAACTGAAGTTTTTTTGGAACAGTTTCGGAACCAATGAAGTGCTGTGCATGTTTATTTTTTCACTCCTGACGAGTCTCGCTGTGAACGGGGAACACTTGGAAGAGTGCACAATTCTGATTGGCAGCGAAACTCACACACAATGCACACATACTTCTCTGCGAATTTGGCGCAAGGTTTCAATGCCTGTATTCACTCGAGCAGTCATCGAACTTCACAAAACCGAACATCAATCAACAACACAGAATCCAGAGCACACACATATGCCAAGGTGGGCCGACGACCTGGCAGAGCTGCGAGAAACGGCGAGACCTTGGACTTGAGGCTGAGAGAGGTTAAAAATAGGGACAGTGTAGGACGAGGGGGATAGAATGATATCGATGGGGAGAGAGAGAGGAACAACGGCCAGCGAGGGGAGAGCGGAGGAGCGAAGGGAAGAAAGAGAAGAGAGGAGGCGAACGACGGGATGGGAGGGGAGAGGAGGCGAACGACGGGATGGGAGGGGAGAGGAGGCGAACGACGGGATGGGAGGGGAGAGGAGGCGAACGACGGGATGGGAGGGGAGAGGAGGCGAACGACGGGATGGGAGGGGAGGGGAGGACCGTGAGCGCGATGGCGAGGGAGGGGAGGAACGTAGCGCGATGGCGAGGGGAGGGGAGGAACGTGAGCGCGATTGCGAGGGGAGGGAGGAACGTGAGCGCGATGGCGAGGGGAGGGGAGGAACGTGAGCGCGATGGCGAGTGGAGGGGAGGAACGTGAGCGCGATGGCGAGGGGAGGGAGGAACGTGAGCGCGATGGCGAGGGGAGGGGAGGAACGTGAGCGCGATGGCGAGTGGAGGGGAGGAACGTGAGCGCGATGGCGAGGGGAGGGAGGAACGACCGGATGGGAGGGGAGATTGCAAGGGCGACGGGATGGAGAGCGCTAAGGCGACGAAATGGAGAGCGCTAAGGCGACGAAATGGAGAGCGCTAAGGCGACGAAATGGAGAGCGCTAAGGCGACGAAATGGAGAGCGCTAAGGCGACGGTAGAGAGAGCGCTAAGGCGACCATAGAGTGAGCGCTAAGGCGATGGGAGGGAGAGCAGCTAGCATACGACGAGAGGGAGAGCGCTAAGGCGACGGGAGCTAAAGACGACGCGGTGAGCGATGGGCCGACGAATGCATGCGCGAGGGGAGAAAGAGATGGTGACGGGGGGAGAGGAGAGAGACCCGCGAAGGTGGGAGGGGAGCGGAAATTGGACGAACGACTGGAGGCAAGGGGAGATGACGAAGGCGCGATACAGGAAACTAACACCTGCGGAAGGGTAACGATAGGCTACGGAAGGGAATAAAATTACGATACAACGCTATGTAACAGTCTTACGCATTCCTGTTGGGTCGTTAGTTCCTTAGCTTGGCCACAAACATCTATTGTTGTCAGCTATAATATGCTAGGAATGAAACTAGTGATTACGGGACGGAGAGCAACTAGCATGAAACCCAGTTCCAGCTTGAAACCAACTTTGGCCTGGCGATCGAAACCATCGCTTGGCAAGAGTCGTGCAGGTGTAGCACGAAACATGCGACAGAGGAGATCCGCAGGGAAAAAAAAATTGGCGGGAACATGAAGAATCAAAGATTGGCGACAGCCAATCACATTTGCTCATGGTGCTTTTCGTTTTGTTTGGAACAGTGCTCGAACGGCCCGTTTTCGGCAGCCACTTTCAAGATGGGACAGGGTTCACTATTTTATATTTCGGTTTTAAATCTTTACTGCTTGCTTCTTTGCACTGCTTTCGAATCCTATAAAACACTGAAAGTTAAAATGACGCTTAAATTTGTGTCACAAGCACTTTGTAAAGCGTATCTCTCGTGTTTCCATTACAATTGGGTCAGCAAAGGTTCGTTGCGCGCGTTTTACATCCAATCAGTCCTTTCTGTTCCACATGCGGCGCAGTTCACGTGCCCTCGACCAAATCCAAATGACCCCTCCCGCTCGCTGACACTCGTGGCATCAGGTGCGTTCTGACGGCTGTCCAGCGCATCCTTTTGTCACCGAGTCTTCAGGGGCTTTACTCTGGAGGATGCTTGCAATTGGGCAACCTTGCTGCTGATTTGGAGAGTACACCACACGATCACCAATCATCGTCGTTCCTGAAACAGCGCACCAAGAAGATCTCCACCTCCATTCTTGCCGACAGCGTGGCACGCCGGCATGTCCGCCCCCACCCAGCCAAGCCTTTGCCATTCCTTCCACTCCCCCATGCTTGGAACGGGTCATCATTCTGTCGATTTTCCCTGCCCCGCTGGCGGTACGCAGCGAATTAAGCCTTGAATTCGATCCAGATTCATTATCTACAGTTTCTTCTCCTCCAGCATCGCGTCGCGTCGCGACACCAGCAAATAGCATGCCCGTGCGAGCAGCACATTTGAAATTCTCTAGACAAAGAGCGAACTAGAAACACTAGCATTTACTAAAATTCCATTCCGCGATAGTCGTTTGATCAACCGAGGTCTTTCATCCACTCACGGACTTGTTACTCTCGGCTTCTTCAGTTACTGGTCGGCGAGCATTCACGCACACTTGTGCGGTGACTATCACGTGTTCCCATAGCTATCGGCCAAATGGCTTCCTTACTGGGTATTTCCGTCACCGCGGCGCCGTCCGTTGCGCTGTCCAGGACGTCATCTCTTGAAACCCAGTCTCGCATTCTCAAGGTATGCTCCTTCTTTCTCTTCCGACCCGTTCCCTGACGTTCTATGCTGAATTTGGTTGCAGTTATCATTCGCTGCCCGCCAGCTACTTGGTTGCAAGTAGCAAAAAGAACAAAAACTGTTCTCCTTACAGACAACGTCATTGCGAATGTATGGGCGGTGCTAACATCTTCAATGGCGCTCTTTGTTTTTGTCGGCAGGGAGGAGCTCGTCTCGCGCACGCCAAGGCAGCTCGCCCGACGCAACGCCGATCGAATACCAAGACATGCGTCGCAGTGCGTTCTATATTACCTCTTCATTTTCATAACCTGTTGCGGTCTGTTTCCTCATGCTTTCTACTTAGTTCATTTTCCCGAATATCCTCAAGCATTAGTGCTCTTTCGAAATTTCACGTGCATCCTAGTCCCGCATGCCGCCTTAGTCGTGTCCCCGGTTCCTGATTCACTCGTCCATACCTGTTCTTTTTTCTGTCCCTCTCTGCCTCCGGCCGAATTTCGACCTGACCTATTGACACTTGACTCAAGTCGCATGCAAACCAAGTTATGCCGTCTCCATGTGGCGCTCTCCTCTCCTCTTGTCCTCGCAGGCCTTCGACCCGACCAACCAGCCGCGCGAGTCCACACGAGCGGGCGACGCGCTGCAAAAGGTCATGAACGTCCCCGATTTCGCGCCCGACGACATTTTCGTCGCCAAGCTCAAGCCGCACGAGGTCCTGCGCAACCTCTCCGTCGCTGGTAAGTCCCTTGCCGCTCCTTCTCTTTCGCCATGATGGCTCCCGTCTCTCTCTGTGCTGCAGTTCGCGCCTGTCACCGTGTGCTAACCCGACGCTCCTGCTTTTACCGTCCTTTTTCTCGCGCAGAGCTGTACGAGCAGGCGATAGCGCAGGAGGAGGGTAACTTCATCGTTTCGACGGGCGCGCTGGCGACGCTGTCGGGGCAGAAGACGGGCCGCTCGCCCAAGGACAAGCGCGTCGTCAAGGAGCGCGCCCACGCCGAGGATCTCTGGTGGGGCAAGTGAGTACCTGTCGCGGGAGGTTCGGGGTTTAGGGCTTGGTGTGGACACGATCCCCGAATTCGGGTTTCGGGCGACTCCTGCTCGGGCGTTCCCCTCATATCAGCTCAACTGTGTTTTTTTCATTTATGCGTTGAATCTTTGGGTGTCTTACATTCTGTGTCGTGTCCTTTTTGTGTGCGTGCTGTGTTCTTGTCTCTGTGTGTGTTTGCGTGCGAGCGCGGGCAGAGGATCGCCCAACTACGAGATGGACGAGTACACGTTTATGGTGAACCGCGAACGAGCCATCGATTACCTCAACACCGTCGGCAAGGTGCGTTGTCCCCGTTATAAGGCCGTGATCATCTTAAAAGCATACTCAATACACACCCTCACGAGGCCGGGGTGCGGTCCAGAAGTGAGTGTTAGAGCAGATAATGCTGCTTCGGACACACAATAACGTTGTTTCCTTCATACCAGAGTCACATGTGCCAAGCTATCTGCTCACCTGCTACTGACTTGTGGTTCACCGTTCCCCCTCACCTTCTCGTGTCCTGTGATCCAATCCCGTGCTGCAACGTGGCTGCAGGTGTACGTGCAGGACATGCTGCTGGGGTGGGACCCGAAGCTGCAGATCAAAGTGCGCATCGTATGCTACGCACGTGCCTACCACGCGCTCTTCATGCACAACATGTGAGTTCCATACGCTACCTGTGACTGTGTAGTTGTTTGCTGCATGTGGTAACTAACAATGAGGACCACGATTCTGCTCATCGTTCGCGAACGCCTCTTCCAAACACAACTTCCGCTTTCAGCTGGTCGCAGCTGTCACTCCTTTCCCTTCAACACACCCTCCCCTCCTTTCTCACCCCACTCACACGTTCCTCTCTCCTCCTCCACAGGTGCATTCGCCCCACCCAGGAGCAACTCGACAACTTCGGCGAGCCGGTGTTCACCATCTACAACGCGGGGCACTTCCCCGTGAACCGCCTGAGCAAGTTCATGACGAGCACGACGAGCGTGGACATGGACCTCAACCGCATGGAGATGGTCATCCTGGGGACGGAGTACGCCGGGGAGATGAAGAAGGGACTGTTCTCGCTCATGAACTACCTCATGCCCAAGCAGGTCGGTTGCTAGTGGTGCGCTGTGGTGTGCAGTGGTTGAAAGGTGTGTGTAAGCGCATAGCACTAGCAGCTCACGAGCGTGGACATGGACCTCAACCGCATGGAGATGGTCATCCTGGGGACTGAATACGCCGGGGAGATGAAGAAGGGACTGTTCTCGCTCATGAACTACCTCATGCCCAAGTAGGTCGGTTGCTAGTGGTGTGCTGTGGTGTGCAGTGGTTGAAAGGTGTGTGTAAGCGCATAGCACTAGCAGCACACGAGCGTGGACATGGACCTCAACCGCATGGAGATGGTCATCCTGGAGACTGAATACGCCGGCGAGATGAAGAAGGGACTGTTCTCCCTATCTCATGCCCAAGCAGGTAGGTTTCCCGTGAAGTGGGCTTACTGAAAGAGGAGAAACAGATGGGCGCAGAGCACGACGAGCGTGGACATGAAAGAAGCTGGTGTCGTGCTTGTTTGTGACTCAACCAGCAGGTGTGCTCCTTGGGTATTGAAAAAATAACAAGAACGAAAAAACAAAAAGAAGCTCCTTACTGCACTTGGGGAAAGCATGTATTCCAAGAAGTCACTCTAAGACGTATCCAACCGCACTCGAGTCGGCATTTCAGTCACGCCCATTCCCATGCTCTCTTACACCAAGCCCCTCCCGCTCTCAACCCCCATTCCTCCACGTTCACGGCGTGCTCTTGCTGCATTCGGGCGCCAACGAGGATGGCGACGTCTATCTCTCTCACACCCTACCTCTTGTTTCCATCTCCAAATCCTCCTCTCTCTCCTTCTCCCTCACCCTTACTCCCCCCCTCCCTCACACCTCAGGGTGTGCTGTCACTTCACTCCGGTGCCAACATGGGCAAGGACGGCGACGTCTCTCTCTTCTTCGTCTTCCATCTGCTCACGATCCTTGTTTCTCTCCGCTTCCCCCTCCGTTCCACCCCTCTCCCTCACACCTTAGGGCGTGCTGTCACTTCACTCCGGTGCCAATATGGGCAAGGACGGGGACGTCTCGCTCTTCTTCGTTTTCCATCTGCTCACAATCCTCCTTTCCCTCCACTTCCCCCTCCGTTCCACCCCTCTTCCCCACCCCTCAGGGCGTGCTGTCCCTTCACTCCGGCGCCAATATGGGCAAGGACGGGGACGTCTCGCTCTTCTTCGGCCTGTCAGGCACGGGCAAGACAACCCTCTCCACCGATCCGCACCGCTTGCTGATCGGCGACGACGAGCACACGTGGAGCGACGACGGCGTGGCCAACATCGAGGGCGGCTGCTACGCCAAGTGCATCAACCTCAGCCGCGAGAAGGAGCCCGACATTTACAACGCAATCCGGTTCGGAGCGGTGCTGGAGAACGTCGTCTTCGACGCGCACACCCGCGTGGTTGACTATGACGACAACAGCATCACGGAGAATACGCGCGCGTCGTACCCCATCGAGTATATTCCCAACGCGAAGATTCCGTGCACGGCGGGCCACGCGACGAACGTGATTCTGCTCACGTGCGACGCGTTCGGCGTGCTGCCGCCCGTCAGCCGGCTGACGCTCGAGCAGGCCATGTACCATTTCATCTCGGGTTACACCGCCAAGGTCGCCGGTACCGAGATGGGGGTCACGGAGCCCGAGGCGACCTTCTCCGCGTGCTTCGGCGCGGCGTTCCTGATGTGGCATCCGTACAAGTACGCGTCGCTGCTGGCGGAGCGCATGAAGAAGCACGGGACCACGGCGTGGCTTGTCAACACCGGGTGGACGGGCGGGAGCTACGGAGTGGGGAGCAGGATGAGCATCAAGAGCACGCGCGCGATCATTGACGCGATTCATGATGGGTCGCTGCTGAAGGAGGAGTATGTGACGACGCCCGTGTTTGGCCTGCAAGTGCCTACCAAGTGCAACGGCGTGCCCACTGAAGTGCTTCAGCCTGAGACCCTGGTGAGTGACAATGGCTGGACGGGCCTTCTTCCCCTGGGGTTCCCTCGCTGGTCTCCCCTTGTAGGATCCCCTTTTTAGACTCCCTTTCTAGGTTTTTCTTTAGGTTTGCCCCCTCCAGTCGTTCAGAGCTGTGCTCCCGCCCCTCTGCTCGTTTCCCCTCTCTTCCCCCTGTGCTCCCGCCCCTCTGCTCGTTTCCCCTCTCTTCCCCCTGTGCTCCCGCCCCTGTGCTCTTTTCCCCTCTCTTCCCCCTGTGCTCCCGCCCCTCTTTTCCCCCCCTCCCACTTTTTTAAAATCAGTGGCCTGACGAGGCCAAGTACCAGCAGACCCTGGAGAAGCTTGGCGCGCTGTTTGTGAGACTCGCCTCAATAACTCACTCTCACACCTTTTCCTTTGTGTCCTTCTCCCCCACCCCCCCATTACCCTCAACCCGCACAGTGGCCCGACAAGGCCAAGTACCAGCAGACCCTGGAGAAGCTGGGAGCGCTGTTTGTGAAGAACTTTGGCAAGTTCGTTGAGTTCGAGATGGGCGGCGAGACCACGCGCATCCCTGACGAGGTGCTGGCAGCCGGGCCTAAAATCACGGAGCAGCAGCTGCAGAAGGCGCTCAGGTAGAGCGGTGAAAATCTGCGGTAACATGCGATATGGTGTGGATATGAGGTGGTGGTGAGCGGTAACATCTGCAGTCCCAGAGCAGCAGCAGTGGGGAGAGTCCAAGACAGGAATAGGGGGGGGTGGAGTTGGAGTGTGGTGACTGGCGAGAGAGGGAGGAAGAAGTGTGTGTTCGTGAATAGTAGCGTAGGTTTGTGTTGGTCTGTATTTTCCACAGCCTGTGGAGTGAGCTGTGATGTGATTGATGCTTGTTTTCCTTGCCAGTGTTAAAATTGCATGAAATAAAAGTGCATGTTATAAAAAAGCTACCCTTGTTTAGACATACACGAATCGCTATGTAGACTTCAATCTCAGCTTCTTGTTTGTTGGAATCTTCAAGCACAGCCACTAACTAGGCATACTTGTCGCCTACTCGTATGCATCATACGTATACCGCATGGGGGTGGAGAGATGCTACGTAACAGGGAGGTGCTCCTGGAAAGTGCAGGACACACGAATAATTAAATGTCGGGAAATACATGACCATCCATTACAAGTTTTGAGCGAGCAGTGTTCACCAATCTGAGATTTGGTTTGCGAGTCAAGTCCGGTCTCCATTTGTCCTGCCAAGTTCCGACCTGAGTAATGACAAGCTACATTTCTATATACATGGTACAGAATCACAGCCTCATTACAACAGTTCTCAAAAGTTTCCCCGCCTTAGCTCCGAGAATGCGGACAGTACATGTGCATGAGAACAAGCCAATGGTGGCCCAGACACTGCCCTGTGCTTGCCACTCCCCACTATCACCCCCTCTCTCATCACGCCCCACCTTTCACAAAACCAGTCTGCACCTTCTCACCCCCCTCACCACCCTTCTCAGCAGCAGCAGCAGCAGCAGCAGCTTCACCCTCTCCTTTGCCCCCCTCCTTCCCCACCTCCGCCTGTGGTGTTATCACCCCAAGCCCAGATACAGCCCCCCCCTCCCCCTCCCCCCTCACCCCCCTCCGCCTTCCCACCTCCCCCCTTCCCCCTTGCTTCCCCTGCCCCCGTCTCCACCTTCCCCTGTCCCCTCTCCCTCTCCCCCTCTCCACGCGCCTCTCCCCCCGCTGTCCCCCCCCTCTCTGTAAGCACGCTCAGCACATGCCTCAGAACATCATTCCTTGAAATCACACCCACTACAGTCACACCCGGCCGCCCCCCCTCCCGGGGCGCCACCACAGGCAGCCTCTTAATCTTCGCATCGAGCATGATAGTAGCGGCGTCTTTAACGGGCGTGTCGGGAGTGACTGAGATGGACTGCTCGCTCATGCTTAGTCCCACGGTCTGCGAGAGCACTTTAAGAGCCTGGTCCTCATAGGTCTCTAGCATGCTCGTGTCTGACGTCATCATTGACCAGAGGTAGGGCGCGCGGAATGCAGTTTCAAGCTCCTGAAGGTGATTAAACGCAAGGGGACAAAAGGGTAAAGGGGCAAGGGGGGAACAGAGGACGTGGAGAAAGAGAGGGGGGGATGGTATGTCTCGAGCGGGCTCGTGCCTGACGTCATCATGAACTGGGAACAGAGTGGACCCTGCAACCCTCCACCTTCCCACCCCCTGCATCGCACCTTATCGGTCGCGTCCACCTCCTTCCATAACAAGTCCTCCTCGCTGATCACGCCCACCAGCCTGCCGCTGCCCGTCGAGTCGCCATCGTACGGCTCCACCACCGGCGCGCCACTGATCTTGTGCTCTATTAGCGCCTGGCGGTGGGGCGCGAGTGGGGTAAGGGGAGAAAGGGGGGGGGGGGAGGGAGGGAGAGGTACAGACAAACGGACCAAGAAGAAGGGAGTCAATAGACAGAAAAAGAATACGGTTCTACCACCACACGCGCAAGATGACTCCCGCACCAAGGCACGACACGCACGAGTGCCAGGGAACGAAATCACGCACGAAGCAACACAGTGACTCTCGCAAGACGACGCATACACGCGAAACGCGACACGCGCACACGCGCAAGACGAGGCACTCACGCGCAGGGCGTCCTCGAGAGGCGTGTCTCGTCGGAAGCAGATCGGGTCGCGCGTCATGTACTGCTCCACCTTGCCGACAGCCCGCTGCTCGCGCGGCCGCGCCGACCGCAAGTCCTCCACCGCTACCTCGGTCGCCATGGCGGAAGGAGCGACGAGCTTTCACGAAAAAAAAAAAAAAAAAATCAACGATGTCAAAGTCAGGAGCGCCGATTGATTGTAGATCGTAAAATCGAGGACGTCAAGTTGGGAAAAAGCAATGAAGGAAAGAAACAGTGTTGGGTCTACTCGGGAAAAGGGATTCCTACTAGAAGTCCACGAAGTAGTCCCGAATCAACAAGGAAACATTCGTACGAGTCACTCAGCATGCGTTAATCCAGTTTCTTCTTGTGACAAATGGCGAGTCGACAAACTATTGCACGTGGATCTGGCCACGAGCCGCATGCGCCAGACGTTTTAGGCCAGTGCATGGCATAAGGGTGAACGCGAGTACGAAATCCATAACTTGAGAATTGGTACACTCCACCACCGCTGGAAATGCAGGGATGCAAGAACATTAGATCTGGTGGAGTGAGCGACAAAACGTCATGCGATCGGGTACTTTGTGCGAGTGGATATGCGATGTGAGACTATCGCTTGAACTATGTAACATTGTTGCTGATGGTTTTGGTTGGCGAGGCGACTAGACCAGGCCAGACTCGTGCGATCAATCTCCTTCAACTTTTGCTGCGCTGGCGGAGTTGCGTGATGCGCTGTCCAATCCCTCGAACCCGCTCGAAGATCCCGCCAGCGAAGACTCCAACGTTGCAGCGCTGGTGAATCTGTGGCACCCGAAATCCATCTGACGGCTTGTTGACGTGGAACGGACCAACATACACGTGAACATTCTGCAACGTCAGCCTCATGGTGGAACCACGAATAATAAACAAGCTCCTGACAGGCTTTAGCTTTGCTGCGTTGTTCCCGAGCGTACGTCACCGGCCCGCGCCCTGCACGAACGAGCAGCATGTCACGTCGCGCTGGCAAGGAGTAGTTTCAGCGGGGACCGAACCGCACCTAGCCTAACTTATCCAACTTCTCAGCTTAGGGAATGCCGAGCCAACGTTTCTTGGTGGACATTATCGAGCTGAGCGTCCCGCTCAGCATCATATTTTAATTGTCAGGAGCTCAACCAAGTCCAGTTTACTCCAATCCTTCCTTTTGCAAATCTTGCTGTCATCCTGTTCTATAGCTCACATCAGCCGCGACTCTCGCGTTGTTTAATCGATAGTCCTTTCGAGTCTAACATTTCCGGCGTTCTTGAATCATGGCTGCGGTTCAAGCTCTCGTCCTGACCCACACCAATCTCGCCATTGCCACACCCTCCCTTAGACTTCAGGTAAGCATTCTACATATCACTTGTCTCGTGCAGAATGCGTTGCATGCTCGTTGAGACGATTTCTTTCTTCTCACCACGGCATTATATCTCACCTCGAGTTTCCTGCTCTTTCAGGAGCAACCTCCCCGAAGACTCGCCATCACTGCGGCAAAGCGCCACCGGCGGCCGGGAGTGCACCACCGAGGCCCCGCGGTACGCTCCCTTGCCATCCCGTTCGCAAGCCCTAACAGCTGCTTGCCTCAATAATGGGAGTTATGCTGTTGCTTCTTGTTCCTCCTACTTGTTTTTCTGTGTTTGTGTTGGTGATGAAGGATGTTGGTTGCTGGCGCTAATATCAACGGTTTTCTCGCATTTCTTCTTATCTCTTTGCATCAGCTCGAGAAGGCGACATTCCCGCAAGGCTACGGCGCTGCGCCCGAGACGCCTCCGCAGAGCGCGATGGCCGCCAAGGCGGAGGAGGTGAAGCCGCCGGCTGCGGAGGCGCGGATGGAAGAGGAGCGCCCCGCGTGGCACGAGTCGATGAAGGGGCAGCTGTTCTGGTTCATGCGCACCCTCGGGACCATCGTCGATTAAATTCTTCTTCCAACTTCAGAAGGCAGTTGTCGTTCATGCGTACCGTTCCTGGTGACTATCGTCAATTAGGTGCTCCCTGCGCTCCTGGCAACCTCGAGAACTGCCAGCGCCAAGTATTTTCTACATCTCTTAGGTGTTTATCAGCATACACTATCGCGAGTTTGGGGGAAATGCTTGTTGTAGCTCGTTAGGGTGTAAATACCAGTGCAAGCGTTTCTGCTAGAGTGCTAGGATCTTGTACCGGCTTGCCACAGCCTGTAACATTCCTGTAATACCGGCTTTTCCTGGACGTTTTCCTGGTCGTTTTGCCTTGCCAATAAGTAACACTAGTCGCAGACACACTGACTTTACTACGTTCAAGAAAGGTGAATCCATCATTGGTCATGGCTGTTACTGTGCATGGAAGTGGCAGCCTTGCGTATAAGGGTGGAATGCGCTTGTGTGATACCATACCAGATCAGATGCCCCTTGAATCCATGTGGATGCATGGCCCTTCCTCGGATCTCTGTTTAAGGCCCCAACTCCTTCAGGTCGGTCTACCCACTTCTACTTGTCAATAAAACTAGGCAAGAATGATTGAAAGGAGAGGGGTTTCACTAGCAGCAGTTGGGGTACATATAGCAAACCCTAACTGGGTTGTACTCGCTATAGAGCACCCCACTACAGGCTAGACAATAATAACATTCTGACACTACTTATGCGATGGGCTGCTTGCTTCCCCTTTAATTGTCCCCTCCTCCTCTCTCTTCCCTGTCCCTCCTTGTGCCCAAGTGCTCTGTGCCCTCCTTCATGTGTTTGTGAACTGTGCCTCCCGTCTGGTATTGCCCCGCTCGTCCTCGTTCCTTCCCTACATACCCGTGCACGTGGCTGGGACCCTGGCTCCTTCCCTAAATCCCCCCCCCCCCCCACTCCCCCCCCAAACAACTTTAGCTCCCCCTCAACGACCCCTCCCGTGCCCTCCCTCCCCTCCATGCTCTACGAGGAGAAGGCAGTGGACGTATAACATATCATGAGCTGCTGTGGTCCTGAGGAGGAGTTTGTGCACGCATCCTTTATCCATTTCAAGCCGTTAAAAACAGGCCAACATCCTTGTCGTTTACAAACAGCAATTCCCTAGCTGTGTGTTTTAGTGCATGATAAGGCATTTCCAATCCAAGTTTGTTAGAATGGACGTGCACTGGTCCCCATTTAAAACGAGGAGAACCATTTCAGGGTGTTGCATTGTAATCACCTGCCATTCACTGTTCCTCGCTGGTGGGCTGGGCATTCCCATTCGATGTACGGTAATGCAAGTGGGCTTGCTTTCATGAATTGTTCACATCATTTGTGTATTGGGTATGATGCTTCCACTACTCTGAGCATTTGATCCTGCTCCAGTTGTGTTGCAGCTTGCCTGTGGCTTTCCTTGCCCCATATACACAACAGTGGCATGCTGGATGCATGTCTGCTTTCAAGTTGTTGATCCTTGCTGATACAACCAAAGGATCAGTGGATAGGATAGAATGTGTTAAGCCTGAAAGGAGACAGTGAAGTCTCTGTAGTGACCTTGTTGAGTAATAGTTGAAAGAGAACAAGATGATTAGAAGGTAGGAGTACAAGAGATTAAATAGCAAACTATCTAGCCATGTACTCTGAGGGGTACATTCCCTTATTAACTGTATTACATAGCTACAGTAACCACGACTATTGCTATTCTCGACAGTTACCGTGTTGCAGTCTGTTAACTGTCGCGTGGTTGCTGGATCGTCAAGGGTCACGACCGTTGACTATCTTTAGACGGTTGACCTTCGGGTGACCCTCGAGATTCCGCGTGCTCTATATGAGCTAATGCGGTACTAGTACAGAGGAGCATCTTCGGGAACAGGGCCTCAGATTCGTTTGGGGGTACACTGAGGCCTCAGGGCAGTTTTTAGGAAATCAGAATTTGCCCTGAATTGTCAGGGCTGCACAGGGTGAGGTATCCTGAAATGTCAGTGCTAAATTTGACAGTATCCTGGCAGCTCAGTGCTACATTTCGTACAATCTTGTATATTTCGCGCGTGTTATGTTAGTGGGGATCGAAATGCTCTCCACATTCGAAGTGTGTAATGCTGGGGTGCAGCTGCAAGTGGCTGGCAGTGCAAGTGGCTGGGGTGCGAAACTGTTACAGCACAGTACAAGCAGATGGCGGCGGTGGACATCGTGGGCGAAATTGGCTGGCAAAAGCGAAGTGTTCTAAAGCTAAAAAGGATTTGCTTATATTGATAGAGACGTCAAGTGTGGTGACGAAGCGAGTAAAGCAATTGACTGTTGAACTGTAGGTCGCCTGCTCGATTCCCGCTGGCTCCGAAATTTGTAAGCCCCGAAACCCAAGAGATTTTTTGTACAGTACATCTCGCTTCAGGGCGAGCTTCGATACTATCCTGAGTCGTCAGGGCTGAACCTACAGCGTTATCCTGAGTTTCCAGTACGCAAAATAACCATTATACTGATTTTACAGGACAAGTAATTCCCTTATGCTGTTTTTTCAGGAGAAGCACACGACACCTATCCTGAATTCAGGAGAATCAGGATAAATTATCCTGATAACATAGGCCCTGTTCGGGAATGCCTTTATAACCTTTCGGTTATTCCAACACTCCCCTTCATTCCTGAAGGTGGGCCACGTGGGATTTCTTGGTGATCCCACAGAGGTTGGCGCAGTGCTGGTACTGCTGACGTGGCAGTTTCTTCGTCAGGAAGTCGGCTGCCATGTCACCGGTCGGGCAGTACGTCAGCTTGACTTTCCCCTTGTCGATTTCGTCCTTCACGAAGAAGTAGCGAAGGCCGATGTGCTTGGTGCGGTTGACGAAGCCGGGCTTGTTCGCGATCTTTATCGCGCTCTGATTGTCGCAGAGTAACGTGAAGTGTCTGTTCATCGTCACTTTCGCCTCCTGCAGGAGCTCCATCAGGTACAGACCTTCGCGAACAGCTGCGCTAGCTGCGATGAATTCTGCTTCAGCTGACGAAAGAGCGATGAGTTCCTGCTTCTGGGAGTTCCAAGAGATGAGTCCAGCAGGTTGGAGTTGGAAAATGAATCCTGTACGGGAGCGTCTGTTATCAACATCTCCAGCATGATCGGCATCCACGTAGCCATGAAGCTGCAGAGTAGCGGTGAGGTTGGCTTCGTAGGTGAGGCCGACGTCGGGAGTGGAGATGAAATACTGCAGTGCTCGGCGTAGATCCAGTAGATTCTCCCCTTCAGGTCGCTTCAGATACTGTGCGAGCTGGCTAGCGACGTAGGAGAGATCGGGCCGGCACGTGACGGCGGCGAACAGGAGGCAGCCGAGCTGCTGCTGATAGAGACGATGGTCGTCAGGAGAGAGTGGCGTGGTGTCGGGCTCGTGGTTAGGAGGAGGAGTGCGGTAGGGGGTAGTGAGGTTGATGGGAGCGATGGCGAACCGCTTCGCGAGTGTTTCGGCGTATTTGGCGGCGGAGAGGTGAATGGAGGAGGCGGACTGGGTTACGTTGAGGCCGAGGAATTGGGTGACGTTGTGATTGACGGTGACTTCAAGCTTCTTTTGATGTCGGCCTCGAATTGGTCGAGTAGCTCCGTGTCGTCCCCGGTGTAGAGGAGATCGTCGACGTAGGCGACGAGGAGGATGAACTTTCCGCGCGACTCCCGCCTGTACATTCCGAGATCGTGCGGCAGTTGAGTGAAGCCGAGCTCAAGGAGGACGGAATGCAGGTACTGCTGCCACAGACGAGGAGCTTGCTTGATTCCGTAGAGAGACTTTTGGAGGAGGCACACGGCGCCGTCGCTTTCTTCGAATGCGTGGGGCTGTTCGACGAAGATGATGGCATCAACGGGAGCGTACAGGAAGGCGCTTCCGACGTCGATTTGCCGGAGCGGTCGCTGTTTGACGGCGGCGATGCAGATGAGGATGCGCACCGAAGTGTGACGGCCGACTGGAGCGTAGGTGAGGGTGAAGTCCACCAGGTGAGTTTGCTCGAATCCCCGCACCACCCAGCGCGCCTTGTACTTGTCGATCGAGCCATCGGCGAGAGTTTTGATGCGAAAAACCCATTTGCCGCTGAGAATTTTCCTCCCCTTTGCCGATGATTGTGGAACCAGCTTCCAGGTGCCGCGCTTCTTCAGCGACGCGATTTCGGCGGCCATGGCTGCTCTCCATTTGTCGTGGTCGGGGCCAGACAGGGCTTGGCGGACGGTGGTGGGTTCCTTGGGCGAGGTGTGGCGAACTGCAACGGCGAGGCCGAGAACCCGAAGACCGGTTTCGTTGGTTTTTTTGTAGAGAAGACGGTCGTAGTCGTGGGAGCTGGTAACTTCGACCACGTCGTCATCACTGTCGTTGCCGAGGCGGAGGGTGTCTTGCGACAGGTTGGGTTGTGGTGACTCGGCATTGGGTGATCGGCGCGTTTCGCTGTTGTAGTTGTGAGCTTCGCGTGTTATATCATCCGGATCGGGTTGGTGTACGGGCACGAATGTCGGAGTTCCGAGTTGGCTCGTAAGGGGGATGTTCGGAGCAGATTCCATCTGGGTGACATCAGGTGCGTCTGCATCCTCGGCCAGGTCAGCTTCGTCGTGTGACGTGGCGAAGCTGCGGTGGCCCTCGAAGAGCCTCTCGAGCAGTTTGTCAGCTTCCTGGTGCTCCTTGAAAAGGGGCAGAGTCAGCTTCTCGTAGAAGATGCAGTCACGTGATTTTGTCACCTCGTGTGTCGCGTAGTCCAGTACGATCCACGCCTTGAATTCTTTTTCGATTCCGAGATGGATGCCCCATCGTGCCCGGTCAGCAAATTTTCCCGTCCGCGCAGTATGGGGTCTGTACTGTACCATGCACCCGAACACCCGAAGTAGGCGTGTATCTGCTTTTCTGCCCGTCCAAGCCCGGTAAGGAGAGTTGTTGTCCTTGAGGCTTCGCGAAGACAGCAAGTTGTGCAGCCGAACAGCGTGATTCATCGCAAATGGCCAATATCTGGTTGGGATGGCCGACTGCTTCATCAGAGCCCTCATCCGCGTGGCGAGGCTCCTGTTTGTCCGTTCTGCTACACCTTGCTGCTGGTGGGCGTAGGGCAGAGACACCAGGTGCTCGATCCCCTTCTGCTTGAAGAGCTCTTTGAACTCGTCCGAGAAGAACTCCAGGGCTCCGTCTGTCTGCCAGGCCTTTAGCTTTAGCCCAGACTGTCGCTCAGCCCGCTTCATCCACGCAATGAAGCATTCAAAGGCCAGTGATCTGCAATCGGTATTGATGGCCCAGACGTAGCGCGTGGAAGCGTCGATGAAGGTAAGCGTGTACTGCTCCCCGTCAAGCCCTTGTTGACTGAGTACCATGAAGTCGCTGTAGACCTTATCCAGCGGTTTGTAGCGCTCGTACCCTGGTGGTAAGTCTGGGAATGGTTGGTGGTTGAGGGATGCAGTCGGGCAGACGATGCACGGCGGATTGGGAGAGTCCGCGGTGAGGGAACCGTCTCGGGGGAGGAGAAGTGCGTCGTCATCGAAGACTCCAGCCTTGAGCGAGTTTTTGAGCGTGGCGTGAGAGGGATGTCCAAGCCGTTGGTGCCATGTTGCTGGGTCCGCACGGTAGCCGACTGTCTTCTGATAATATTTTTGCCGTGCTGCCTCGTCGTTTGCCTCCCCTTCAGGTCCTGTGTCAGCGGCGTTGTCCGTTTCGGCGGCGAGTGCGCGAATTGCTTTTCTCTCCAGAAGCGTGTGGGGAATACCGATGATGTCGTCGGTATCGCCAGCTTCGGCTTGGTCTCCGGTGACAAGTAGGCATCGATCGGGCCAGTCCCGAGCGGGGAGTCCCGACATGGGGATCCTGTAGTAACTGTATTCAGCACCAATGACTTCAATTTCTTGGGGTCCTTGTACCGGCGGCTCTGGCTCCTCGGTAGGTTCAGGTAATTCCGCTGGTCCCCCCATGAATTCGTAGGTCTCTTCTTCCTCTGACTCTTCTGGCATTGGTTCGGGTGTGTCAGGGGCGTACTGATCCGGAAGAGGAGGACCTCCCCAGCAGGTGCCGCGAGTTGCCCAGTACGGGTCGACGATGGCGACTTCCGCGGGAGGAAGGCCGGCTGCTACGGCGTGCCCTTGTTCCGCTTCGCCCGAAGTGCCCCAGCCTCCTCCGGCGCCCCACGTGTCTCCGATCGTCCTTGCTTCTCCGACTGCTGCGTCTTTGACTTCTGCGCCAACTTCCCCAGATGGGGCAGGAGGAGTCCAGCCAGTGCCACCTTCCTCGGCTGGGGTAGGGGGAGTTCCCCGGCCAGTTGCAGCAATTTCTTTCGTTGCGACGGCACCCCATCCGCTTGTGGCCGCTTCCTCTGGAGTCAGGACTTCGCCCCAAGATCCAAGTGCGGGTCCGGAAGTATCCCAGCCTGTCCAGCGCGTTTCCGCCGGCGTGTTTTCCTCGGCAGGTTGTGTTGCAGGGCCTGACGTGCCACTGTCTTCCTCCATTGTGGCAGGTCCGGTCTCAGCAGGATTCGAGGTCGAGGCGGTCGGGACAGTGCGCAAGCGCAGAAGGCCGTCAGAGGCGGGTCGCTCGAGGTCCATCTCGTCGGGATGTGACCACGTTGGCGCCTCCGTGGGAGTCGTTTTTAGGAGCAGCGTGCGGTGGGAATCGCCGGTTGTGCCCTGAGCCGAGAACTGCAGCACGAAGACTCCGTCGTCGTCGATCGCCTTTCCGATGTAAGAGTCATCATAAAAGAGCTCGAAGGTCTTCTCTTTGCGGTTGCTGCGAATGTCGATTCCGCATCGCATGAGTTGAGCTGACGAGAGCAGGTTGTATTGGAGATCTGGCGCGACGAGGACGTCTCCGATGTGAATGGTAAATTTCGTGTCATTCGCCTCGAGGTAGATCTCCCCAATCTCATGTGCCTTCATTTTTCCGTTGTTGGCTGCGGTGATTTCGCAGGGTCGTCGCATGCGCCGAGAGTTGCTGATGAACTTTGATGATCCCACCATGTGTTGCCCGCAGCAACTGTCGAGGTACCAGGTGTCCAGATCCTCGTGGCGCTGGCGGGCAAGGTTGGCGATCTTGGGCGTAATGATGCGATCGAAGTCGCCAGTGTTCGGCGAGAGAGCGAAATATCTACTTGCGGGAATGCTCGGCGGCGATTCCGGAGTAGGAGGAGGAAGCTCGAAGTCAGGAGGGATGTCTGAAGGGCGAGTCGACCAGGTAGAAACCGTTGGGTCGTTATCTGAGCTGGGCGCAACGGGGGTGGGGTTGTCGGAAGGGAATGAAATTCGATCCCGATCCCAGTAGCGGAACCCTCTGCTGCGGCGAGCCATGCAGCTTATGACCGTCCCTTTCCCTTTGTCCTTTGCCGAAATGACCGCAGGGGACTGAGAAGTACTGGCGACCGAGGGAGGCGACACAGTGGAGGTTGTGGCAGAAGGCTTGGATTGAGCTGAGGGTTGCTGGTTGGAGGCGTTGCGCCGTTCATCAGCAGCCTGACGCTTGTAGCACTGGTCGATGGAGTGGCCAGACTTCTTGCAGTATTTGCAGAAAGCTCCCTTCTTTCCGCGTTGCTCCCCTTGGGATCCTCCTGTGTAGAAGGCTAATTTTTCCCGCTTGACATTCTTCTCGTTGTACAGGTCGATCTCCTTCTGCTCCGAAAGAAGCGTGGCGCACAGAGCCGACTCCGATATGGTTGCTCGGGCGCGAAGGAGTGACTGGCACTGACGCCAGTCGGGGCCAAGGCCTGAAATGACCATTGAGATGAACATGTCGTCGGGGACAGAACCACCGCACTTCTTGACTTGATCGCGCAGATTGCGGCACCGATTGATTAACATACGGTCCTGCTTTATCCCCTTGCTTCATTTTAACCGAAGTTAGTTGACTGAGCAGGCGACTCATAGTAACTGGATCTGTTGCCATGTATGAGTTGCGCAGGTGTTCCCAGGATGCGTGCGCGGGAGCCCACTCCGTCTTGTACGGACGAATGCCGAGCTGCTCTTCAGGTGAGAGATTGCGAAGGAGAGCGGTGTACGCGAGAAGTGATTCGTGGTAGTACTGATGCTTCTCCTGGATGGTGCCTTCCGAGGGAAAAGGCAGACTTCCGTCGTAGTACATCCAGATCTGAGCGGTTGTCGCAAGAAGCTCGAATTCGAAACTCCACGTGTAAAAATCCTTTCCGTCGAAAGGAATTGAGGTCTTCAATTTTGAAGTCAGTACAAATTTGGTTTGCATTGAAGCGATGTCTGACTGCGACCGTTGTGGGTTGTCTTGTGCAGGAGCTGACCCTTGACGATTGTCAAAGGTGAAGGATCTCTCGGAGTTGACGCGGCGGTCTTCTCCAGGGAGAGGAAGTCCAGCAACGCCACGTGCATAGCTTGAGCCATCAATGCTCATAGCCTGATGGCTTTCGAGAGCGTTGATGCGTGCAACTAGCTGCTCAACGACAGCGGCGCTGACGGAGGTCACCGCTGATGGCGCGTTAGTAGTTGCTGGTGGTGGGCCCGGTGAGTCTGCAGTAGCTTTCCCTTCAGGAGCCATAGTGTTGCAGACCTTAAGATGTGATAATTGATTTTATGAAAGGATTGTTCTAGGAAGAACGAGGGCTTGACAGATCCTATAATCCACTCTAGCTCTCATACCATGCTGATACAACCAAAGGATCAGTGGATAGGATAGAATGTGTTAAGCCTGAAAGGAGACAGTGAAGTCTCTGTAGTGACCTTGTTGAGTAATAGTTGAAAGAGAACAAGATGATTAGAAGGTAGGAGTACAAGAGATTAAATAGCAAACTATCTAGCCATGTACTCTGAGGGGTACATTCCCTTATTAACTGTATTACATAGCTACAGTAACCACGACTATTGCTATTCTCGACAGTTACCGTGTTGCAGTCTGTTAACTGTCGCGTGGTTGCTGGATCGTCAAGGGTCACGACCGTTGACTATCTTTAGACGGTTGACCTTCGGGTGACCCTCGAGATTCCGCGTGCTCTATATGAGCTAATGCGGTACTAGTACAGAGGAGCATCTTCGGGAATGCCTTTATAACCTTTCGGTTATTCCAACAATCCTAATCTGTGTTCCACAAGCTACTGTATTGTAATGTGAAGGGAATTTTTTTGTATTTTTTCTCTGGAGGTGTGCAAAACATCGCACGGTTAAATTTCCAAAGCATTAAGCGGGTGCCATAGGAATACCACCAAGCAAATACATGAACCAAAAATGGTGCATTCAAATTAACTTATCAACATTGTTCACGTACAAGACTATATGTAGACTAGCTGATATACTGAAACGGTGTTGTGAAACAACGAAATATCTTGATCTGCACGTGATGCTTTGCTTTCCTGTTGGCTGTTCCTTCGTCACAGGGACAGTTGTCGGTTCCCGCTGAATTTCCGGTGTGTGCCAGTTCCAAACCAAGATGGCGGGAACTGACGCTACAAAGATTCCGGCTTTCCTGGCAGAATTTATGTAGGGAGTGAGCTGCCAAAGATCAACTTCAACAAATAGGGTGCCATTGCATTCTGACATTCACGAGTCTCTCTGCGCACCACATGTGCCATCCTGTCAGTTCCCTCGCAGTTCCCTCCCACTTCTCACGCATGGGTATATGGCATTCAAATGTTGGCGGGAAATGGATACCAGGTCTTCCGGGCAGTACAAAGAACAGAGACCGCACGGATTTTGTTTCAGCCCCTCCTTGACGTGGCAAAAAAGCGCTTTCCTTTTTCCAACCACCCCTCTCCTGGTTGTGATGCAGCCAATAGGGAGTCTGCCCTCCTGTCCATGAGTTTTTTTCCACGTCGAAGCTTCTTTCCCCCAAAACCGAGCGGGGTGCGGCAACCCCTTGAGACCCGTCCCGCCTACACATCCCAATGTGACTGGCTAAGCCCAGAGGTGCGGGTACACGTGCCAACCATTGATTGTCTCTTCGTCTGAACATACCCCCGCTTACCACATTCTCTGGTTCGGCTTAACGGAAGTCAGTGGCTCGGGGAACCAAAGCGACGGACTTCATAGTCCGTCGACACCCATAATACAGACCACCGCCTGAAACGAAGACGGTTGTGCTTTGCAGTTGCGTTGCTAGAAACCGTTCCTCAAGTCCGTCAAGTCCAGCAAAGCATCTGTCGGCGGAGTCAGCTGAAGGCCTGTCCTTGCTTGTCCAACCAACTGACAGACAGAGGCCCAGAAACCATTTCCTGTCAGAATTCTGCTTCTCTCTTCATTTCTGACACAGAAACCACATTCCTAAACTGATCAGATCCCAAGGTTTTGAAAGTTTGAAACCTAAGAGGTTTCTGCCATGGCTCATCAAGGTGGCTCTTTGACAGCGGATTCGCTATCTCCCGCGGAGCCTTGCTCAGTAAAGCAGCTACAGCACTGCGACGAAGTTATTGCAGAGGACGCTGAGCACTGCCACATCTCACTTGTAAGTTATTGTTTCGCTCATATTCGTGTCGTGGTGTGGGAGCCAAGCTCGAAAATTTTATGAAACGAATCCACACACAATCCTAAATCAATCACGAACTGTCTTCGCTTATGAAATGTCCGTTCCTTTTCTCACTTTCGCTGAGCAGGATGATTTCCAGAATGAAGCGGAAGGTGATTTCATGGACATTTTGTGCTTGGATGAGAGCATGCTGCAGCTTGAGGATGACATTTTGGCTATCGCCGACGATGACATCGCTGGTCCCATCAATCAACTAAACCTCCAGGCGCCTGCGACTGTGGATATCCGGCCACTGAACGAAGTTCCCACTCCTCTTCCTCCTTGGGATTCCGAGGTCAGTATCTCATCAATAACTGCCCATCGAAAACCGCTCAAATATTTCGTTTCAATGGTCTGATTTGGTCGATGTGACATGCAACTGAGTAAATTCTGTATTGTTATGTGCCGCAGGGATCTTCATTGTCTGAGGCTGGAGCCGCGCCAGTCGTCGCTGAGAGGATCCAAGAGGTCAACACGTCCTCACCCGAGACCCCCTGCGTCAAACCGTCATGGCCATTGCTATCTCCGCCACACCACAAGCGGTTTCATTCTTCCACCGGATCTCACCGGGAAGGCAGTCCCGTTTCAGTTCTTACCGTGCGGTTGTCTCCCGGCCGACCATTCGAAGGACTTGGCGAGCCAGCTCTCGTCGAGTACGAAACTCCGAATTTGTCCTTGAGGAATGCCGATCTTAATCCGGCAGATTCGTGTGCTCTCTCCTCCAGATCCCGCAGCAAGCGAATGAGGATTATGAAGCGGGTCTGGTCGACGGATGTAATTTCACATGTGGTTCCGGAAGACGCTGGGGTTGGCAGCAGCGACGAGTTCGACGATTGTTATGAAGGGCCTACGGGAGAGATTGAAGACTCACGAATTGGTGGATTTTCTGAGGATAGAAATTTCTGCACAACTCCGTCGCTTGGTCCGCTCAACTCCGTTCCTCCCGCGCTTGAACCTCAACCCAGGGGCTTAATCGGTGGTCCTGATCCTGCGACCTCGGACATTAGCTCACTTACCCTCAGCGGAACTGATTTGCCTCGATCAGCTTCGACGAACCAAGTGGACTCTGTAGCCAAGCAGCCGTCCAAGAAGCGTAAGCCTCAAGGGAGTCCCGATGGGAAGGACAAGGATGGCAACATTCGCCGATGCACCCATTGCTCGTCAACGACCACTCCTCAGTGGCGAGCGGGCCCTATGGGTCCCAAGACACTCTGCAACGCCTGTGGAGTGAGGTACAAGTCCGGAAGGTTGTGTCCGGAGTATAGGCCAGCGAGCAGCCCGGAATTCCAGCCGGAGAAGCATTCCAATTCTCACCGGAAGATCGTGGAGATGCGGAAGC
Source organism: Closterium sp. Yama58-4 (assembly GCA_947470075.1). Lineage (NCBI taxonomy): Eukaryota > Viridiplantae > Streptophyta > Zygnematophyceae > Desmidiales > Closteriaceae > Closterium > Closterium sp. Yama58-4. Next base: position 471,116 of record CANIUD010000257.1, read on the forward strand.
AGCAAGAGGCAGGAGTGGTCGACGGAGGAGCTCCGTCAAACGTTAACCTGGAAGTCGTTGTCGCACCGCCGACTCCGTCACGGGCTCCTAAGAAGCAGATGCAAGACGGAAACACATGTAACGGTAAGAAGCCTAAGAGGGAGAAGACTGAGGAGGAGAAGGAGAGAGCTCGTATCCGACGGCGGTTACGGAAGCAGCAGCAGAAGCTCGTCCTTCAGCAGCAACAGCAGCAACAGCAGCAGCAGCAGCAGCAGCAGGAAGTCGTGCAGGCCGGGACTTTCTACGGTGGTTATCCAGTTCAAATGGGTGTAGGCTCCGCGCTTGTCAGTACTCCCAGTATCGGGTGCGTGGATACGGGATCACTCGTAGTCGATCCTCTGGTAGCTGATGGTATGGTTGTCCCCAGCGTTCCCAGGGTGCACAGCAGCCTTTCACCCGTTCCTTACGCCGCGCCTCCACCTATGCTTCAGACGCCTGCAGCTGCGCCTCATACGACAGCACCTGCATCCTATGGAGCTATCGGCTACTGCCAGCCCTCCGTCGTCCCCTCTCCTGTATCCCACGTCACAGAATCCGGACCTGAAGGTTGCTGGAACCCCAGCCAATCGCAAGAGTCCGCTGGGGTTTTGTGTGAGGATGAGGTGGTGGATTGGCAGGGGATGGAACATGAGGAGGATGAGGACGCCGAAGGATACACCTCGTTCCTGGCTCTGGACTGCCAGCCCCTGGCAACTCCCGTCCTCCCCATGCTGGACTCAGCAGTGCCTCCTTCCTTCGCTGCTACATCTTCGTTTGCCATGTGCAATGCGAATAACGCTGGGGCAGGACCTGGTTGTATGAGCGCCCGGGAAGATCTGAAGAGTTATTGAGGGGCTTGACGGGACCTGCCTAGCTTTTCCGTTTTAGTGATTTTGTTTGGTTTGAGATTTGTGATTGTTTGGGGTGTCGGAGTTCATTTACACTGCAGGGGTGACTGAAGTGGAAGAGACTTGTTTGTGCGCTCCTCTACAAGACGCCTCTTTAAAGAGGGGTGGTCATAACTGCAAGAGGTTGCGCAAAAGTGTGTTGCCTCGGCAGCTGCCTTAACCCTCCTATATGGCAGCACAATAGTGCTGCCTCCTACAAGTCTGTTGGTTTTGGGGTGAATACAAGTTTGTCCCTCTTCAGGCTTCTATTGTGGCTTAGTCACCTGATTTGCAAGGTTTTGTGTGCCTAACATTAGCGTACATCTATTTTCAGGTGCTTTGGCCTCAGAAGGAGATTGCAACGCTTGCAAGCTCTTCACTAAGTTGTCAGCAGGACAATAATTGCAAGCCTTTTCACACAATTATTCTTAAGTGGCGGCTGTCTAATCAGGTATTCATCAGAGAAGCAGGCATCTCTGAAGCCAACTCAGATCACATCCAACATATCTTCCTACAAAAAGCATGTGCTCCATGCTTTGAACCCACTCACTACACCATGTCTCCCGCACTGTATGTCGGCTCGACTCCAGGAGTGACTAAGCGCACGCCACTCGTAGAGCGGGAGGAGGTGGAGGACCCAGATGAGCCCAGGCCAGTGTAGGCAGCAACTGCACTTCCCTGGCTAGTAGTCCCTCCTCCCCCAACCACAACTGGATTAGGCTGCACTGCTGGTCTGTACAGCCTCTCCCTCCTCCCGTTCCCAGTCCCTCTTCCACTCGCTGCTGCACCACCCCAGCCGTGAGGAAGCAGCGCATCCACATCACTCTTTACCCCACCTATTCCGTTCCCTAACGGCCACCACACCCACTGGGAGCTCTGTGTCTTCTTCTTTTTAGGAGGGGCAGGGGAAGAGGAAGTGAGCGGGTTTGCAGTGGAGGTCGCGGGGAGTGTTGCTGCTGGTGCCGATGGCAGCGCCTGTGCTGCTGGTGCGGATGGCAGCGCCTGTGCTGCTGGTTCCCCTGTTGGTGGTGTTGCTGAGGGTGGTGCGGATGGTGGTGGCACAGTTGCTGATGCTGGTGGTGAGGACGAGTTCTCCTCACTTCCTGCTGCCTTTGCAGCTGGAGCTGGCGCTGATCTTGGTGCTAGTGATGCTGCTGCTGGTGGTGTTGATGCTGGCGCTGTTGCAGTCCTTGCAGCCTCTTTCACATCAGATGCTGGCGCCCCAGCATCCTCCCCATTCGATGGTGTTATTGCCCCAGTGCCATCAGATGCTGGGGCCCCAGCACCCTCCCCTGCCTCCTTCGACCCACTGTCGGTGCCATCACCGATTCCCATTCCAGCACTGCTCCCCTCACCTCCTCCACCTCCATCCCCACCATCTCCAACAGAAGGCGCACTCGCATTGCTCCCTTCGCCACCAGTATTGCTGCTCTCCTCTCCAGGAGCTTCTGTGCCTGAGCTGTCAGATTGCGACTCTGAGCTGTCAGATTGTGACTCTGAGCTGTCAGATAGTGACTCTGAGCTGTCAGCGGTGGTGCCCGAGTTGTCAGAACTGGCGCCTGAGTTGTCAGAACTGGTGTCTATGTTGTTAGATTTATCCAGGCTGTCATAGCTATCGCCTAATTTGTCAGTCTCTGAGTCCGAGCTGGCAGAACTGGTGTCTGAGCTGGCAGAATTGGTGTCTGAGGTGGCAGAATTGGTGCCTGAGGTGGCAGAATTGGTGCCTGAGGTGGCAGAATTGGTGTCTGAGCTGGCAGAACCGGTGTCTGAGTTGGCAAAACTGGGGTCTGAGCTGCCATCAGCTCCTCCTGCGCCATCGCTCTCCCCACCCGCCTCTGCTGCATCCCCCTTGCGCGCATCTCCCTCAGTTGCACCCTCCTCCCCTCCCGTAGACACACCCTCCTTCCCCCCAGCAGTTGCACCCTCCCCCCCAGAGTTCGTTCCATCCTCTCCATTAGAGTCGGTCCCACTACTCCCGGTGTGGGATGCCCCTCCATTATCTGTCACCTTCTCCTCACTGCTCGTGGGCGGATCCGCTCCTTCTGCGCCCTTCCCCACCTCACTGCTTGTGCTGTTTTCTGCCTCCACTCTGTCCTTCGCCCCTCCATCGTCTGCCAGCTTCTCCTCATCACTCCCTGTGGGCGGGTCCGCTCCTCCTCCGCTGTTCCCAGCGGGGGTCTCACTGCTCCCGGCGGGGGATGCCCCTCCATCATCTGTCACCTTCTCCTCATCACTCCCTGTGGGCGGGTCTGCTCCTCCTCCGCTCGTCACCTCCCCACTGCCCGTGGTGCTCTTTGCTTGCTCTTCTTCCTTCACCTGTTTACCACTCCCTTCCTCTGCCATGTTCTTTTCTGTCTCATCCGTCCCTTGTCCCCTTGCCCATCCTGTGACGCCTCCTCTCCTCCCGCAGTCCCTCCCTCACCACCCCCCTTTTCCCCCTCCTGTTCCTTCTCCCCCTCTCCCGAGCCCTCCTGGCCTGCATCACCCCCCTCCGTCTCCCCACCCGCGTCCATGGTCTCATTCTTTCCACCCGTCCCCTTCACCCCCGCCTCCTCCGAACCAGCATCCTCTGTGCTCCCTGCTGCATCCCAAGAACCACCCTGCCAAGAAGCATCGTTATCTGACGAATCCGCATTGGCTGAATCCGAGGAGGAACTTGAAGAGGAATCGGATGAGGAATCAGAAGAGGAATCAGAAGAGGAATCAGAAGAGGAATCAGAAGAGGAATCAGAAGAGGAATCAGAAGAGGAATCAGAAGAGGAGTCAGAAGAGGAATCAGAAGAGGAATCAGACGAGGAATCAGAAGAGGAATCAGAGGAGGAGATTGAAGAGGAATTCAGAGAGGAGCTGGTCCCGTTAGACAAGTCTCCCACCCCTCCTATCACTGGCACGTTCCCTCCCCCACCTTTCGCCATCTTTCCTTCCCTCCCTTCTTCTTCCCCTTCTTTGGCATCCCCACCTTGCTGACGGCGTCCCACCATACGCTCCCTTCTCCTCCCCCACTTCCCCTGCCTCCTTTCTTCCTGCCGTGCTTCTTTGCTGCTGCACCAATGTTGCTGCTGCTGCTGCTGCTGCTGCTCTGGGTTGATTGGGGACCACTAACATCACCGCTGCTGCTGCCGCCGCCGCTACTACTACTGTCACTGCTACCAGTCTTCTCTGCCTCACTCTCACCGCCTCCAGGCTCGGTAGTGCCACCACTGCTGCTGCTATCATCGCCACCATTGTTGCTGCAGCTGCTGCTGCTGCTGCTGCTGCTGCTGCTGCTGCTGCTGCTGCTGCTGCTGCTGCTGTCTCCATTTCCTCTTGACCCACTATCACCACTGCCATTATTATCACTCTCACTGCCGTCACTGCTCTTACTGTTACTGCCGCTGCCGCTGCCGCTGGTGCTGCTATCACCTCCGTTACTGTCACTGCTGCTACTGCCACCGCTGCTACTATCACTTCCGGTACTGTCACCACTGTTCTTATCACTGGATCCGCCCAAAGGAGGAGTCCCCTCAGCACCCCCTCGTTCCTTGTACCCCAGGTGCTGCCCCTGCCGCTCCTTCTCCCACCTCTCCCTCTCCTGCCTCTCCTTGTGCCCCACAAACCCCCCACCACTGCCACTGGCCCCGCCACTCCCCCCACCACTGCCCCCGCTGCTGCTGCTCCCCTCGCCCTCCCCCCCTCCTGCCTCCCCACCAGCATCGCCACCGGAATCGCTCCCATCATCCCCGCCTGCCCCCCCAGAATCCCATCAGTCTCCGAAGGGGAGGAGCTCGAAGAATCACCGCTGCTGCTGGTGGAATCGTCACTGCTGCTGCTGCTGCTGCTGCTACTGCTGCCACTGGGAGCAGGGTTAGGGCTCTTGCGCTTCCCCCTAGAGGCCCTATCATCTGGCATCGGGCCGACCTTGTTCGACCCTATCCCCCCGTGCTGGTCCCTCCCTTTCATCCCCTTGGTGCCCCCACTGCTGCTCTCGCCGCTGCTTCCCCCCTCCTCCTCCTCTCCACCACTCTTGCTTCCACTGCTGCCGCTGTCACTGCTGCTGCTGCTGCTGCTGCTAGTGGCACTCCCACTGCTCGTCCCAGCCTTTTGCACCCCACTCGCACTCTTCCCCCCCCTGCTGCCCTTACTCCCACTGCTCCCTCCGCCCGCCAGCGTGTTCCCTCCCCCAGCACCTCGCCACGGGTCATCCGGCATGCCTCTGCCTCTCCAGCTGCCCCCTCCAATCCCATAGTTCCCATTGCTCCCCGCACTGCTGTACCCACCTGTCTTGCTGCCACTGCTGCCACTGCTGCTGCTGCGGTAGCCCCCACCTTCTATTAGCCTGTTGCCGCCACCCCCATCCAGCAACACGTTTCCATCACTGCTACCTCCGTTGCCACCACCACCACTGCTGCTCCCACCGCTGCTACGGCCACTGCTGCTGCTGCTGCTGCTGCTGCGGCTGGTTTCCCCAACGCTCAAGCCCCCCCCTCCGGTGCTGCTACCCTTGCTTGTACCTCGATTGCTTGAGCCAGTATCATCACTGCTGCTGCCACTCGCAGTGCCATCACCACCCCTGCTTCCTCCCCTTCCTCCTCCTCCTCCGCCTCCCTCCCTTCTCAGCCGAAGCTAGCGGATCATAGGGGTCTATTTCTGGTGCTGAGTCCCCTGAGGAGCCTTCCTCGGAAGATTCACCAGAGGAATCTCCTAAAAAGCCACCTGAAGATCCAGAAGGAGTCTCACGCGAGGAGTAATCAGGCCTTCTGCTTCCGTCGTACCTGCCTGTGCCACCACCACCACTGCCACCACCACCACTGCCACCACCACCACTGCCACCACCACCACTGCCACCACCACCACTGCCACCACCACCAGTCGCACCAGCAACCTCCTCGGGACTCCTAATGCCGCCAGTGCTGCCGGTACCACTCCTGCTGGTTCGACTTCCCAAGGATACTCCATCCCATACATTCCCGTTGCTACCACCATTTGTTCCGCCTTGCCTGCTGCTGCCGCCACCACTGCCATAACCACTGTTGCCTACATTTCCACCATTACCACCGCCATTCCCACCACCACCATTCCCAACAGAACCTGATGAGCCTAGAGGGTCGTACGGATCTATTCCCGACTCATCAGACCCCCCACCTCCCTCTCCCCCGCCTGCTCCTCCATCCGCGTTATAATCACCCCCGCTGCTGGTGTCGTCACTGGTATCGTCACTGGTGTCATCCGCGGTGTAGTCCGCTGGGGGGTTTCACCCCAGTCTCCTCCCCACCTCCTCCCCCTCCTCCTCCCTCCTCCTCCCCCTCCTCCTCCCCCTCCTCCTCCCCCTCCTCCTCCCCTCCTCCTCCTCCCCCCTCCTCCCCCCCTCCTCCCCCTCCTCCTCCTGCTCCTCCTGCTCCTCCTCCCCCCCCTCCTCCTCCGCGTCCTCCTCCTCCCCCTCCTCCTCCTCCTCCTCCTCCTCCTGCTCCTCCTGCACCATCATCTCCCCCACTGCCTGTCTCCTCCTCACCACCTCCGCCCCCACTCGTATTCTCCTCTCCCCCCCCATTGTCATCACCGTTACTATCACCACCACTACCACCACCACCATCACCACCACTACCACCATCACCACCAACACCACCATCACCACCACTACCACCATCACCACCACTACCACCATCACCACCACTACCACCATCACCACTGCTGTTTTCGGAACTGCCATCACTCCCTTGGTCCCCTGCCTCTTCGCCTCCACCATCCGCCCCTCCCCCCTCCTCTCCTCCCTCCTCACCATCCACACTGTTGCCCCCCCCTTGCTCTCCTCCTGCTGATCCTGACCCATTATCAGAACCACCAGCAGCACCACCACCACCAGCAGCACCATCACCATCACCACCACCAGCAGCACCATCACCATCACCACCACCATCACCACCACCACCACCACCACCACCATCACCACCACCACCACCACCACCACCACCAGCACTGGTGCTACCATCGTCCTTTCCTCCATCACTCGACCCACCTGTACCACTGTGCTCTAGGGAGGAGCCACTGTCATTCCCACCGCCACTGGGGGTGCTAGCGCCACCATCATCACCCCCACCACTGGGGGTGTTAGCGCCACTTGACTCGCCTCCGCTGCTGCTCTGCCCCCCCCCTTCCTCCCCTCCTCCCTCACTCCCTCCGCCACTCCCTCCCTCACTCCCTCCGCCACTCCCTTCAGCTACCTTAGCCCCTTCTCCATCCACCTGGGTTGGCTTGGCCACCCCTCCGCCTCGCTTCCTCCTCGCCTCCCTCCACTTCTGCCGCAGTGCCTCCCTCTTGCTCTTCGTCTCCCTCACTCTCTTCAGTGTCTCCTCCCTCCTCTTCTTCTCCTCCGCCTGCTTGCTCAATGCTTCACCCTCCCCCCCCCCAACCTCTTTTCCGTCACCCTGTCTGCTCTCACCACTCTCGCCCCCATTCTCTTTTTCCCCATCATTTCCACCCTCTCCTCCTCCACTCTCTCCTCCTCCACTCTCTCCACCCTCTCCTCCATTCTCCCCACTCTCTTCCCCTTTACTCTCCCCACTCTCTCCCCCATTCCTCTCCCCAATCTCTCCCCCATCCCCTCCCCCTTCGTTACCCTCTGTAGCCTCTTCAGCTTGCAACGGAGGCACATCATCCGCCTCCCCTGCCTTCCCAGTATCACTCTCTCCACTATCACTCTCCCCATAATCACTACTCTCACTTCCGTCACTCTCACCGTCCTTACCGCTCTCCACCGCAGTCAGCCCAGTCCCCTCCTCCTCCCCTTCCTCCCCAACCCCCCTCTCTCCCTCACCTCCCCCTGCTGACGTGTCATCTTGCGATTGGATTTTCGCGCCAGCCTGGCGAAAGGGAGCCAGGATAGCATCCAAATCAACCACGCGGAACCGGTACTCACACGCGCTCATCATCGCGCGTATCCTCTCCTCCTCCTCCGCCGTAACCTCCTTTTTCAGCTCCGGTATTCCCAAGGGGGACTTGATGCTGCTTCCAGGCGTCACCAGTACATTTTCCATAACCGGCTGTAGCTGCCTCTCCGGCTGTTGCTGTGCCTCCGGCTGTAGCGGCGTCTGTAGCTGTGTTTCTGCCGCCCGGGCCTTTAGCAAGCTCCTGCTGGGGGTGATGTTGATGTCGGCGAATGAGACGCCGACACATGGCACGGTGGCGCTGCAGCGCACGTAGATCCCGTGCGTGTGGTTGCTCGTGCCGTAGATGTTCCGGAACGACACGTTGCTTATCGCCACTGCATCGCCACTGCTGCTGCTGCTGCTGCTGCTGCTGTTGGTGCTGCTGTTCACCGATGCTGCTGGTGGTAACCAGGTTACCAGCATCGTCGCTGTCACTGTCATCGTCAGCATCAGTGCTGCTGCTGCAGCTGTAGGAGCCGTCACTGCAGCGGGTCTGCCAATGGATGGAGTGGTGAGATGTGGGAGGGAGAGATGCAACAGCAAGAGGTGATTAGATGCATGGGAAGTAATAGCAGGTACTGGACTTCATTCGGGTCGTTTTTTTTCGAATTCTCAAAAGCATCAGGTGTTTGTCATTGTTTGGGGATGCATTTTGAAGGCCACCTGTGGGGCCAGACTGAGTTGAGTGCGGTCTTGAGACATTTAGGAGAATCCGCTGACCTGGTCGATTTTAATTGGTTCGGTCGTCTCGACGACTTCCACGTCAGCAAAGTGCACGTTGGACACGCACCCCCTGCCGCCCTGGAACGTGCTAATGCGCAGCGCGTTCCTCCCCCCGTACACCGTCGCGTTCTTTACAGTCACATTCGTTACACACGCCGTGAAGTGGTCCTGACCGAGATTGAAGATGCTGGAGGGGGATGGAGGGGAGATAAGTACGAGGTTTGGGAAGGCGAAATTGGGAAAGTTGAGATTGGAGAGAGGCAAGGGAGGGAAGGGAGGACAAGCGTCGGGGGAACTAGAAACCAGGACTGCTGAACGAACTGAAGGGTCGGGGAGTCAGGGATCGTAAGCGGGGGGAGGGGGGGGTGGTGCGTCTACTCTCACGCACAGCTACTCATACACCTTGAGAACCAGTCCTCTTCTTACCCCATCCCTCCCTTCCACCCTCCCCTGATGTCGCAGCCAGCCGAGCTGAACACATGGCTGATGTTGGCGCTGATAGGGTAGTACTGAATCTACCCACAAGTATTCATACTCTTAGAAACTCATATCCTGGCGTGTGTTTACTCTCACGCACAGCTACTCATACACCTTGAGAACCAGTCCTCTTCTTACCCCATCCCTCCCTTCCACTCTCACCTGATGTCGCAGCCAGCCGAGCTGAACACATGGCTGATGGTGATGTTAGTGGTGGTAGGGTACTACTGAATCTACCCACAAGTATTCATACTCTTAGAAACTCATATCCACAGGTATTCATACTCACCCATTCCCCCAATAGTCAACACCCTTTCACCCTCACCTGATGCTGCGGCCAGCAGAGCTGAACACATGGCTGATGCTGATGTTGGCGCTCTTATCCACAAAAGATCATACCTACAGCACTCATAACCACAAGCATTCATTCTCACCCATCCCCCCATCCGTCCCCTCCGCCCTTACCTGATGCCACGACCAGCAGAGCTGAACACACGGCTGATGCTGATGTTGGCGCTCTTATCCACTATAGCGATGCCGTTGCCGCCCGTGTGCATCCTGCAATTCCTTATAATCACATTCGTTGCAGCAGCCAGGTGCAGCCCGTCAGTCCCAGGGCTGTTGTACGGACTCATTGCAGTCACCTCCTGTACAATCACGTTGTTGCACTCCTGTATGCTGATATGCGTCTCAGGCGGGTTTCGTACAGTAATCTGCTCTATAACGAGATTATCACACTTATGGAACAAAAACCCTTTGGGTCGGGCGTATGAGTCGGGCTGCCCGAGCGACAAATGTTCCCGCCATGTCTCCAGCCCCTGCCCGTCAAAACTTCCCGCCTGCCTGCCCTGCCCGGACGACGTCACGGTCAGCCCAGTCACCCGGTCGAAATAAAGATGCGCCGCCACGCTGTAAGCCGATTGGTAGGAAGAAACGGGCATGTTAGGAGCCAGAATCCTCCCGTCCAATAAGAAGATGACACCTGGCCCGCAGGGCCCCAAAAATACCATGGGTGTGGTGAGGAAATCAGCTCCATCGGGAATGGTGACGGTGGCTTTGGCGTTGTTCTGTCGCGCCCATTTGCATGCTTCGTTAAAAGCTGCCTCAATAGCCTCGCCATCGTCGTTCTGCCCGTCGCCTAGCGCGCCGAAATGGTACACGTTGAAAGAGCCTGAAACGGAGGTGTCTGTAACGGGGATAGGCTGGGAAAGCGTGCGCAGCACGTCTTGCGTAGTGGTTGCGTTGGACGTTCCTCCTCCTGCGCCTGAGGAGTTGTTCTGTGAAGCTTCCACCACCGAGCCGGATTTGGGGGGAGGGTAGATCTGAAAGTTGGGCCATTCCTGATCGGGAGGGTCGGAATACGGATCGTTCACCTCGTCAGCACCCCCATCACCATCACCATCGGCATCAGTACTGTCACTATCACCGTCAGCGTCAGCAGCACCATCAGCACCAGTACTGTCACCATCACTGTCAGTATCAGCATCTAAGCCATCAGCAGCAGCACCACCACCACTTCCCCCATCCGAATCCACCCCCACGCCTCCACCACCCACCATCGTTTCTTTCACCACCCCTCCCCGCCCGCGCGTGCCGTTCCCCGCCGTCCGTCCGCAGAGGTCCGTATGCACGCAGAACGCGGAAGAGTAGAAGCACGAGGGGAACGGCTCGCAGCTGCCGACGCGGTTCGCGCGCCCCGCCCACGCGCACGTGTCGAGCGTGCACGCGTCGCCGTCGTCGCACCCGCGCGCGACGCGCGACACGACCGAGCAGAACGAGTCGAGCTCGAAGCGGCAGTCGCCCGAGAGAGTCGTGGCGGCGGGCGGCGGCGCCCATGCGTCCGCGCGCGACAGGCGCGCGGAGAACGGCCAGCCTTCCACGCGGACGAACAGCCCCTCCTTCGGGCGGAACAGGCACGCGGGGCGGGGGAGCGGGGCGCGAAGGCGCGGGTCGAGGAGGTCCGGGTCTTCCGAGCCTGATTCTGCCGAGCCTGGTGAATCGTCTTGGTCTGAAGCGGGTTGCTGCTGCTCCCCTTGCCCGTGCGCCTGCCGCTGCGCTAGTGCTTCCTCCTCCAGCGCCTCTATCTCCTCCGTGCTCATGCCGCCGCCATCGCCGCCGCCATTGCTGCTGCTCTCCTTTCCGTCAGTGGCTGCGCTGTTGCCATTCGCTTGAGTCACACTCTCCCCTGTGTCACCCCCGCCGTCATCACCAGCGCCGTCGGCGCCGCCAGTGCCGCCAGCGCCGCCAGTCACGGCAGCACCGGCACTAGTCACCGTCCGAATCCCTTTTCCGCCACCCGCCGCAAACCCCCCATCGCCCACCTCTCCCCCTCCCCCTCCACCAATGCACTCCTCCTTCACGCGCCGCTCGCACCGCGCGCTCTCGTAGAAACACGACGGGAACGGCGTGCAACTCCCGATAGTGTTATTCCCGCCTTGCCACAAACAGTAATCTTCCGTGCATTCGTCCCCGTCGTTGCACCCCCCCGGTCTCCCCACCACTCCGCACGCCGAGTCGATTATAAACCGGCAGTTACCGGTCATGGCGACTTGCCCGGGCCGCGGCGCCCACGCGTCGCTTGCGGAGAGGCGGACGCGGAAGCGGTTCTTTAAGCGGATCATGAAGCGGTTCTTATGGGGGATGAAGATGCACGCGCTGCGAGGCGGCGGCATTGTTCCCACGATCTCGATAGTGTCATCTGACCCGTCCTCGTTATTATCCCCAGTATCATACTCGTTATAAGCATCGCCGCCGTCCAATTCAGATGCGTCTCCTGCGCCCTTTTGCTCCCCTTCCTCGCTCTCCGCCTTCCCTTTCCCCTCCGTATCCGAATCCGCAGTCCCCGCGTTCTCCCCCGTTTCCCCGTCTTTTCCATCCCCTTCTCCGCTTCCGCCACCTTCCCCCTCGCTTCCGCCATCGCCTGCGGATACATTGGCGGAAGCGGATGAAACCGCGCCTTTCGGCGCAGACGGGGGAGTTGGCGGCGCGATGCAATCTGGATTCGTGACACTATCGGGAGACGCGGTATAAGAACAGGATGGACCCGCTAAGAGGCAGTCGGGATAAGGCAAACACGTGGCTGGGTCGGCCGGCACACACGTGTCGGTCGTGCATTCGTTGTGGTCGTCGCATCCGCCAGTGGGCGTGACATCTTGACACGTGGCGTCAATCAAGAACTGGCAGTCGTTCGTCAGCACCTTCCGACCAATGGGAGGCGCCCACGCGTCCGTCGAGTTGAGCGGAACCCTGCGTATGAGCCAAGAATTTGGAACAAGGGCGAATTACCATGTGGATAAAACAGAGAAACGAAACGAAGGCAAAATCAATGAAAAAAGCGAAACCACGGTTTTCTGCTCCGCTGACAGTGACGGTTTCTGAAACGCTTTGAACGCTGATAATTCACTAGCTGCCTTGAACCCCGTCTCCGGTAACGGGTTCCCCTTTACAAGTGAAAGATGATTGTTTCTACACCTCGGTTGATAACGGGCCGCCTCACGGCAAATTCCACTCACAGTGTACTAAGTCCCTCCACCAGCACGAATTCCCGTTTCTCCGCGACAAACACGCACGCGCTCGCGCGCGCGCGCAGCCCCGCGGCCTTCACCGCGTTAAGGAGAATCGCAGCCCCCACTGGCGCGCGCTCCAAGCTGACCGCGCCTGCCTTTCCGCCACGAGTCATGGCGGGAGGGGATTTGGGCGGCGCTGACGTGGAACGCGGGGCAGGCGCGGGCGCTACAGCCGCGGCTGTAGCCGTTTTCTTGGCGGGGACTATGGTAGAAGCGGCAGGCGGAAAGATGGCTGAAGGAGTGCTGGCGGGGGCGGAAGGCATGTGCGGAGCAGCGGAGGCGGTCTTCTGGGTGGCGGAGAGGGAGGCGGCCGCGGAAGCGAGAGGAGTGACGTCACTTCCGGCACCTCCGCCGCTTATGGTGGTGGCGGGGGAAGCGGAGGGGAAGAGGGGGATGTTGGCGATGGGTGTTGGCCCGGGAATTGCGGATCGTGCAAGCAGCGCTGCCGCAGCGGGGATTCGATTGCTGGCGGAAACCGAGTTGGCAGCGGCTTGTGGGGGTGTGGCGATCGGTGTTGCGAGTAGGAGCACTGGTGGGTTGGTGGTTGGAGGGATGAGACGCGAGAAGGGGGAAGGAGAGGTGATGATGACAGATGCAGTAAGTGAAGGGAGAGAAAAATAGCAACGACAAGGAAATGATTCGAACGAAGAGATTGCAATCGTCTAACCGCTAGTTGGAAGGAAACAAGTAAAAGCCGCGTGGGAACGACGGATTATGAATCTCGAGGAGCAGGAGCGGTGAGACGTCTTTCAGGAAGAGAAAGAAGCTCGGTCAAGAGCGGTGCTGTGGAGCGAATCTACGTATGACTGACTGTCCTCTGACATGCTGAAAGGCAGTTGAGCGCACGTAAGACAGACGGATTCAAGGCTCGGAAATAATAGTTAACGCAGGGTTCGACGTTTCGTGTAGTCACGCACCTAGGGATAGAATGATGGCCGCCACGCAGTTTCTGCCAGACCTGAGTCGCGTTGCAGACGGAGAAGAAGCTGCTGGTAACATTGTTACAATCTCACGGTGTGGCAACATCACACTGACTGTACGTCTCCGTCGTTTTCCAGGGGGAAGGGCCGCTAACGGCGGTGTGGTGACACTAAACGGCCGTCGTCGCCGCGGCGACAGTGACGTATGCTCGTCTGTAAACATGACTACTCTACGTCATGGGTTTGTACAAGCTCGGACCATAGATTACTCTCGGCCCTCTCTGTTCTTTCCGAATGTTATGGTTCTTAAAGTGCTTTTGTTTGAGGTGAATGAGCACAACGCACAAGTGCTTCTTGCTCAGATTGTCGAGAGCGTTTAGTCTAGAGTTCGTACTACCAGCTCACATAGAAAAAAACAGCTCTTTTGATGTGCACTGCTTTGAATCTCTCGTTTCCTGGATGGCTGTGCTGGGAGTAGATTCCTCCTCACGTGTCTGACGGGTGCTGCTGGTCGGAGTAACGGGACGGCTCGAAGTGATGGGACGGAAAAGTGAGAGGAGCCATGGAGTGTAGTGCCCCTGGAAAAGGAGCTGGTTGATAGGCGATGGAAGTGGGAGGAGTGGACGGTGGTTGGTTGATGGACTTCGCTGAAGGGAATTTTAAATTTCGAAGGGGCATCGCAGCCGTCAACAGCTTGAACCATTCCATTGGAGAAATCGTAGCCGTCGGTAATTTCGCGCCTCCATGCCTTGCAACGGGTAGCAGGACGAACAAGTATGGTTTGAATTGGCCAAAACCTCACACCGCTCGCGTCGCGAAGTTAACCGCCCTCAAGATCTGCTTCCAACGAGCCGCTCATCACATCGTACGGCCAACTTGACGTCCTGAAATGTTTCGAGGGCGCGAACGCAATTCAAACTTTTATTCGCGATAGAGGCATGTCGATCTTGGCATTATAGAACTTGAGAGAAGGTCCAAACTAAAATACTATAGATATGTCGACTAAAATTCTATAAGCATACAATATCTAGCATATATCCCGAAATTCATATCTATCATCCCGAAATTAATATGAAATATGAAAAAAATGCTAATATTCACATTAGATCAACCTCTCTTACTAATGGGCATGTATGATGCATCCATAAGAAATATTTACAAAGGTTATGCTATAGGACAATATGTAGCTCATTATAAAAAAAATCATTTGAAGGAAATTCGTGGGCAAACTCGAGACTGGAAGGAAATAAATGAAAAATATCTTGCAACAAAAGCAGGCGAGCACTCTGTATCGCTGTCGGGAACGAGTATAGGTTCAATGTCCGCGGTTCTGTATAGATTCGAATTGAGGATCGTGTCGTCTCGGGATGCACCACGGGCACTGTTCGACAAGTTGCTAGATGGAATGATTAGATTGCTGCGCTGTATGTCTGTGACCAATGAGAAGAAAGTGGTTTCATGCGCTGGCGTGCTACCCCTTTGGTCCAGATGCGCCCCTTGATTGTTTGCAATAATTTAGCTCGAGTGTTGTGGAGCATGAACCTGGCAGGCCATATTGATGGATGGTAACATTCACCTGTACACGCACACACCAATAAGCACTAGAATGTGGGTAATTATCCTTGGAATCATAGATCACTGAAGATAATCCGCACTCATCCCAACTCCTACTCCCTCGCAGCCTCCCACCTCTCACCATTGCCTTGTGTGCCCTGCCTTGCTAGTGTGAACAAGCAAGTAATGTTCACGTGAGGTGGAGGTTGCACAACCTTAGAGCGAGTGAGTGAAGTGTGCAGAGTGTGGTTTCAGAGCTCCACTGTTTACTCTGAAAACACTGCCTAGCGAAATCCAGCGCACGTATGGAATGGATTTCTACCAGCAGGGTGTTGGTGAAGAATGGAGGGCACCGCCATGCAAGGTTTCCGCCCTGTGGAAGCAGATCCCACCCCATTTTTCTTCCTGACCAGATCCAACTTACCACAGTTTTCCTGCCCGAACGCCATGCACATTCACATTGTTGGATGTTCGTTGGGGGCAGCCATGGCAGCCATACACCATTGTCACAGCGACGACGGCCGTCCGATTGATCACGTCAATCCAGCGTGGCCCTCCCCAGCAATGGGATGCTGCTGCGTCAGCAGCATCCAGTTCATGAACGCGCCTGCTGACACGCGGGGGAGGACACCAGCACAATTTGTCTCCATGCGCGGTGGTCCCTAGGAAGCACTAACCCGTATCATCTGGCTTCGCCTCGCCTCGCCTCGCCTCACCTCGCCCGCCCCATCCATCTCCTCGTGCGTTTCTCCCTTCCTTTCCGCCTCTAGAGAGGAGGGAATCACGTGGGCGTCATTTACCTCCTCCCCTCACCGCCACGCCATCACTTCTCTCGACTCGCCTCGCCATCCCAGTCACCCCTGCGACGACCATCCACTCCATACCTTTCCAAGTGGCAATCTCTCCTTCCCTCTCCCATTCTTTCAGATTCTCCTCTCTTTCCACCCTGTCCGGTATTCCGTCCGTGTCCCTTTGCCTCCCTTCAGGAGAAGCTGCATTTGCTGTGCTGCGATTCCGTGGCAAGTTGGTAACCCGTTGTTTGGCAAGTGCACCACCCTCCCCTTCGCGCTGGCGTTCTGTCTCTGATCCATCCGCCTTAGACCGTGCTTTCTCTCAAAGCCCGTTGCCGCCATTGCCTGCGGCAGGTTCACCCCCCTGCTTGCAATTCGCTACCGCTTCTGAGCTTTCTTGCCTCCAAACTGCATTTCTTTCACACTCGCGAACCAATTGAAGTATCCTGCTGCTAAATTCTCCAGTAACGTTAGTATTTTATTTAGTCTGCGTTAGCAAACATAGCTTGTATCCTGACTCTTGGAACGGCTTAGCATAGTCGTTTTTCCTTGGTCGCTAGGGTAGTCACTCCTCTTCTTACACCCTCAGCACCATACCACAATGTGTTTCGACAATTCTTGGCTGGCGGCCTCATCTCGGGTCCAGCAGGACAGGAATCAAGTAGACTCACAGAAATTAGTCAGGCAATGGGGTTCAGAGCTCTCCCTTAACCCAGACTCGAACCAATTTTGGGCCTCGGAGGAATCTGATTATATCGAGGACGCTGAGCCTGAGCCTTCACCCCATTCGTTCATCGCAGAGGACTTACCATGGGCGAAGCGCATGCTGTCATCTCACCGACGGGAGTCCGTGGACCTGACCAACAACCTCCCAGACGATTGCTTGTCGCACATCTTCTCCTTCCTTCCCAATGCCAACGACCGCGGCTCGTGCGCTCTCGTCTGCCGCCGTTGGCTTCAGATCCAGGGCCTTCTGGGCTGGAACGGTGCGGCTCCATTCGCCATAGGTCCTCTGGCGACGAAACCAGAGGCAATCACCTCTGATTCTGCAGATTCCGAGAAGCATTCTGCACCGAGTACCGCCGGTGACTTGTCGCGTTGTCTAGAGGGTCGCCATGCCTCAGACACGCGGCTCCTTTCGATGGCCATCGGCCTGCCTAGCCGCGGCGGACTCAGCCGCTTAGTGGTTCGCGGGGATCGCGTGACAGCGGTTCCGGCAATCTCCACGCCGACGCGCCTCACCAATCTTGGCTTCCAGGCAATTGTCGGCGCGAGTCCCGGGCTGCTGTCGCTAACGCTCTGGAACTGCCCGTACGTCGACGACGAGGTGCTCCGGATGCTCGCGTCTCGTTGCAAGGCTCTTCGCCGCCTCGATATAATGAACTGTCCACGTGTCACCGACAAGGGCCTGTCCGCGATCGCGCGTGGCTGCCACGAGCTCCTGAATCTCAGCGTTTCCGGGTGCCCTCGCGCCTCGAACGCCTTCCTCGCCGCCATGGCGTCCGGCTCGAAGCGGTTGGTGTCTCTAGCGCTCTCCGACTTACCCATGGTGAATGAGTATGGATTAAAGCTCATGGGTTCTTTCTGCAAGGAACTGAAGCGGTTGCGACTGTCTGGGAAGATTGGCCTAACAGACTCTGGTTTGAGGCTTGTGGGTGAACACGTGGCGGGCCTACAGTGGCTAAAGCTGTCGGATTTACCTTTGTTGACAGAAGAGGGTTTCAGAGGACTTGGTCAGTCGAAAGGATTCCAGAGCCTGCAGTCCGTCACGTTCGCCGGTTGTAAGCAGCTTACGAACACGGCTTTAAGGGCGGTCGTGGAGGGGTGTTCGAGTTTGAAAAGCCTCAGCTTGTCTAAGTGTCCCGCCGTCTCGTGCTGTGGGATTAAGGACGCTCTCGACGCGGCTGGATCACTCGAGTCTCTAACTCTTCACAAACTCTCCAATCTTTCCTGTGCGCGGGGTTCTGAGGAGGCGGGACAGGTGCAGCAGCGGCAGCAGCAGCAGCAAGAAGGGGGGTGCAAGGGCGGGTGCTGCATATGGAGCGGATCCTGCTCAAAGCTCACCAGTCTGTGCATCAGCCACTGCGACGGCGTAGGTCGCCGGTGTCTCGAGATGCTGGGTCGCAGCAACGCCAGCCTCCAGTCGCTCGAGCTGGCGGGTCTTCCTGGAGCAGAGGACAAGGGCGTCACTAGCCTAGTAGCAGGCTGCGGGGCGAAGCTTTCAAGCGTGGACCTGAGCGGCTGTTCCCAGATCACAGACAAGGCCGTGGTTGCCATTTCGCGCTGCTGTGGCAACTCTATGAAATCCTTGTCCCTGGATGGGTGCTCCAATGTGACTGACCGCAGTTTGAGAGCCATAGCCTCGTCGTGCACAGCTCTTGAAGACTTGGACTTGTCCATGTGCGGGATCAGTGATCGTGGACTGTCTGCCTTGGTCAGCAGCTTGGGGCCATCGCTTCTCAATCTATCACTGGCTGGATGCCAGGGAATGACGGACAAGAGTCTGAAGAAGATCATGACTCAGTGCCAGAAGCTCACTGGACTCAACTTGAAAAATTGCCCAGGCTTGACCAAGGAGGCCATAAGGTCCATTCAGCTGAGTTCTCACTGTCTCAGTGGGCCCAGCTGCCTATTCGTCGATGATGCCTTGTAGTTGATATGTAGTTGTATCGCCTTTTACCACGATGAAAGATCCATTGCATGCACTTACCAGATAGGCTGTACGGTTAATGGGAAACATGTACAGCACTTGGGAGACATATTTATGAGTTTCCAGACATAATGACATTCCGAGTGTATTCCTATTATAAGAAAGCTTGCTGCAAAAGTGGATCCTAGAACAGCAATTTCCAACATGAGAAATACGGTAATCAAGACTATTGGTGTGAACTTTTAGAATTCGCACGTAGATGAGCTGCACTTCGAATCTCAACTATTCCCACCACCACCTTCAATCGAGTGCTCTCTAGCTGCAAAAGCGCAGTTACCTAGTAAAAGATTTGGCTTCCAGTCACCACTATTGGAAACCAAGCTGGATAGCAAAGCAAGGACGATACTAATATACAAATCCTACAAACAAAAGCGGAAGAAATGTCATAGCTGATGGGCGACGACAACAGCCAAGGTCTGGTTATACGTCTGCAAAACAAAGATTAAGATATTTCAGAGAAATGCCCACCATGTAGCCACGGTAAATCATGAAAAAAGGCACACTCAAAGAGCGTCCAAAGGCTGGCAACGGACCTTCAAGTAGTTGATATATGCAGCAGCGCTTTCTAGAAGCTCCGCCACGTCAGGCTCCGGACCAACCAGTGAAGACGGTATCGATTTTTGAAGCATTTTCAGGCATTGCCTGCACCACAGACAACATGCTAAGTCATGCTGAGGTCGCCAGGACTCATCCACAAAAAAAAAAAGAAAGAACAGAAAGAAGCTTACTTGAGCTGCTCTCGTCTTTCGTTCCACCCTTCTGGAGACAGGTCGTCGTGAGGGGCATAAGGAACTCCACCTTCCTCTCTGTCGTCCGTAACAGTCGAACCAAATTCGTCACTCACAGCCTGCGTCTGCATGCCGAACTGTTCCAAATCCCTCTCAGACCGCTGAGAAGCGGTATGCGCAGCGTTATCTTGTACGAGGTCCATTGCTTCGAAATATTGCACGAATACTGACACTAAAAACTCAGGAAGGAAGTTCCTACCGCGACACGACTGACTAATTAGAGAATCGCAAAATGCAAATGACACAAGTAGGCAAGATGAGAGCGTACCAAAGCGATATTGCACAATCTGAATCCAAGTGACAGGGAAGTGGTACTTATTGGCAAGCTGAGAGAGCTGAATCTGAAAGCACGACAGACGAGAGAATGGCTAGGGTAAGACAACAGAAATCCAGTTGCCGCACGGAACGGCTAGGATTAGGCTACTCAAGCTAAGAACCATCCCCATCAGCACCGGGAACGGATGACGCCTTACTGAGTAATGGCGGGTGGGGGATGATTGGCTTGCACAGAATATCAGCGAACGCCTGATGTTCCCTCAAGGCGGATCGGATCATATCGGGTACACCACGCCTTTGCAGTGGTGGTTGCCCAGCCCCATGGGAAGAAACGACAGCCAATCGCAGCTGTGTGCGTTGTGGATACGACGAGGCGGAGGTCCCGTTAGCCGCAGGCTTGCGAATCGCGAGCGCGCAAATTACGGGTCACCAAGTAATTTGTGATCAGAGAAAAACAGCAACTCCAGAAAACTAGGAAAATGTGGTATAGTCTCAGCTCCGCGATTTCCATAAAATTTGGACGAGACAGATATCTTAACCCAATCACAGGCATTTCAAGGATACCACAAATAGATTTCAGCCAGAGAAGACTCTTTAGACGCATCCTTGCAAACCCTCATCCTTACGTACGTTGCGCGAGGAAAACCAACACGAAGCCAAAGCCAGAAGCCACAAACGGACAGTCTAGTGCGATGCAAACCAGGGACCCAAAGGCCCATTCGACTGTGGCCCACTGGTGGAAGGCAAGCCTCCACCTGGCAGACTACTATTGGCCGAGGCCACAGCAGGCACTCTGCTCCCAGGAGCAGCAGAAGCCACTGCTGCATGATGAGTCAGACCGCCGGCCGGATGGCTCAGAACATGCGGCGGCAACCCGTTTGCAGGATGAACAGGCCGAATGCCCATTCCCACGCCAGCAGCAGCAGCAACTCCTGCTGCCATCCCCGCCCCCATCCCCACCGCCATGCCTGGACCCCCGGCACCAGCAGGACCGGCAACACCCGGCCCTGCCAAGCCTGCGGCAGGCATGGGCAAAGAGGGCAAGGCCCCTGGGTGAGAGGGTGTGGGGCGATTGGGAAGATAGAGAGCCGCACCCAAGGCAGGTGCGACGAGGAGAGACTGCGAGGCTGACGCTGCAGCAGAGCCTGCAGCGGCACCCGCATGGTCCAATGAGGGGCCGACAGCTAAGCTGTCGGCCAGGGCTGCTGCTGCTGCCTGTTGTGGTGGCGGGGATGGCTGCTGCTGTTGCTGATGCTGCTGCTGCAGGTGAGCGTGTTGCATGTGTGCCTGCGAGTGCACCTGCTGCTGACCATGCTGCTGCTGCTGCAGCTGCTGTTGTGGCGGCGGCTGCTGCGCTTGTGCAACTGCCTGGTGTTGCTGCTGCTGTTGCTGCTGCTGCTGCTGCTGATTCTGGCTGAGGCTGCTGCCCCTGCTGCTGCCTCTGCTGCTGCAGCAGCCGAACCTGCCTAAGCCCCTCGTCATGAATCCGAGCCAGAGTATCAAGCTCGGCAAGCGACAGATTCTCCAATCCAGCACCATACAGCGGCGCATGCCTAGACATCTCCTCCTGAAGCGATGCTTCTAGGGTTTGGATATAATCCTGGTGAGCATGCAGCTTTGCCTCCATGCCGTCGATGTATGCCTCGTATCGCTGCACCTGCTCCTCCTTCTCCCGCAGCCCACCCTCCGTCTGCCCCACCGTCTGCGTCAGCCGCCGAACCTCCTCCTCCAGGGACTGCCGAGCCTCGTCGCGAGACACGGTTTCCGTGGCAAAGCGCTTCACCTCCTCGTCAAACCGCTTCCTCGCCTGCTCTGCCGCTTTCAGGCGCTCCGCTAGGGCGTTCTTCTCCTTCACCACTTTCTGTGAGGTGCGGGGAAGGGGGAAAACCAGGGAGGGAGAGGAGGGGATGATTCTTGCCTCTGAGGTTATCTGTGCACACAGAGCCGTAGGAGGGAGAAGGGCAAACAACGAAGCTTAAGCATAGAAATAATCGAGTTTGAAACTGGAAGAGCAGGGGTGAGGGCAAGGAAGAGAAGATTGGTAGGGGAGAGGGGAGGGAGGGAGGACATAGAGAGGAGAAAGACAAGGGGATGCACAGCTCACCTTGAGCTCCTCCCGCTTACGCGACTTGAGCTGTGTCAGCTGCGCCTCAGCCGAGGCAGGGGGAGAGCGAGTGGATGGGGAAGGGAGGGGGAGGGGAGAGGGAAGGGAGGGGGGACCGCGAAGGAAGCAGGGCTCACCTTGAGCTCCTCCCGCTTGCGCGACTTGAGCTGCGTGAGCTGCGCCTCGCTCTCCCTCAGCCGCTCCGCCAGCTGGCGCTTCTCCCCCGCCAGCTTGCTCACCGCCTCGTCCTTCTCCGCCTTGGCCCACTCCACCGCCCCCTCCATCTCCCTCACCCTCTCCACCGCCTCCCTCCTCTCCCTGGCGCCCTTGTCTGCTTCAGCCTTCAGCTCAGCCTGCACAGGGGAATGTGGTAGGCACAGGAGGAACGGGGGAAAAAGGGAAGCTTGAGTGAAACTCGTCCTTCTCCGCCTTGGCCCACTCCACCGCCCCTTCCATCTCCCTCACTCGCTCCACTGCCTCGCGCCCCATCACTCTGCCCCCACCATCAGTCTTTCCTCACCTTGAGCCTGCCCCCACCACCACCCATTTCTCACCTTGAGCTTGCCCACTGACGCCTCTGCGTCGCTCAGCTTCTGCTGCAGGCTCGCCTTCTCCCGCCCGTGCCGCTCCGCCTGCCCCTGCCCCTCCGCCCTCGCTGCTCTCAACTCGCCCTCTGTGGCCTGCAGCTGCTGCCACACCACCGCCCTCTCCTGCACTGCCACGTCAGCAGCCTCGCGCATGAGCGACAGCACTGGCCGCGCCACCCCCTCCTCTTGCGCCTGTGCAGGGCGACGGGGGGAAGAGGAGGGGAGGAACGGGGGGGGGGGGTGTGGAGGGAGGGGGAAAGGATGTGGGAACGGAGGGGGGGGAGAGGAGGGGGGGGGGGCACTAGGGGAGGGGGCCAGTTAGGAAAAGAGAATAATGAGAACCCATACATTGAATCAGGAGACAAGAACCAAAGAGAACGATGAGCCAGAGGGAAAGAGTTGGAACGGGAGAGTTGGAAAGGGGAGGGTTGGGAGGGGAGGGTTGGGTGGGAGGGGAGGGTTGGGAGGGGAGGGTTCGAAGGTCATTCACCAGACGTTCAGTCAGCAGCCTAGCACCCAGACACACATCAGACAAAGAACCACCCCAACAACTCACAAGGAACGAGAGGATGTCAAGACCAACCTCCCCTTGCGGTGCTACACACACAGCACACAGCACACAGCACACAGCACACAGCACACAGCACACAGCGCATTCATCAAGCAAAACCCCAACCCGACAGCTCACGAGGAACGAGAGGATGTCAAGCCCAAGCTCCCCTTCCGGGGCGCCTCTCTGGCAGCTGGTCACTCTTGCCACGAGTCCTCGCAGTATCCTCTCCCTGCGCCCCGCGTCGCCATACACCTTGTACAGCACCGCATACAGCGTGCCCACAAACTCCCGCACGCGCTGCTCCTCACTCATCGCCAGCGCCTCTGCCAGCCCGATCACTGTCGGGAAATCCGTGTCCTCCAGACTGGTGCCTAGCGCTGGGGAGCTGGAAGGGACTAGGGCGTTTCCGGAGGGGTCGAGAGCGGGAGAAGAGGAGGGGGCGATGGATGCTCCTCCTCCTGCTGCTGCTGCTGCTGCTGCTGCGGCTGCTGCGCCGGTGGTGCATGTGGAGCTGCAGGGCTCGAGACACCTGTCGTGCTGTTCCTGCTGTTCCTGCTGCTGCTGCTGCTGTTGCTGTTGTTGCTGTTGCTGTTGCTGCTGACGCCGTTTCTTTCTCGAAAGCTGCTGCTGCGGCTGCTGCTTCCCCTGCTGCTGCCTCTGCGGCTGCTGCTGGGGTTGCTGTTGCTGCTGCTGCTGCGGCTGCTGCTGCGGTTGCTGCTGCTGCTGCTGCTGCTCCACCATCCCCCCCTACCTCACTCCCACCAGGCGCTGATCCAGTCAGGGCCGGCAACCCAGCAGCACCAGCAGCCATCCCACTCCCATCCACCCCATCCATGCCCCCCCCTGCCGATGCAGCAGACAGAGCCGCCAGATGCTGCGACCGCCGCCTCTCCAGCACCATCACCATCGCCTGCTCCCCAAACGCTCCTCTTGCCACTGCCCGTTCAAACACCGCCTGCGCGTTCCCCCGCAGACGTGGCAGCGTCAGCATCTCCATCAGCATGTCCACGTCAGCAACACGCCAGCAGGCGGCGGCTGCTGCTGCCATGACAGCAGCCTGCTGTGCGGCCGCCAGCTGGAGCTCTGCAGCTGCCGCGGCAGCTGCAGGGGAGGTCGAGGGGAGCGCAGGGGCGGGGGAGGAGGAGTAAGGAGAGAACGCGGTCAAGGAGTTTGCAACCCCGCCAGCAGCGCTGCTGGTGAACGTCCCTCCAGGAGACCCCCCCGCGGACGCCCCAGCAGAAGCGCTCCCCCCTGCCCCTGCCCCTGCCCCCCCACCTCCCACTCCACCACCACTAGCCCCACTCGCCATCGCCCCTGCACTCCCACCCCCAGCCGCCGCAGCTGCCACCGCCGCTGCCGCCGCAGCCGCAGTCCCACTGTTAGCCGACGCCGAGGCAAACGCAGCAAGGCTCTCCAGAGCCTCAGGCGTGAGCGAGTGCTGCAGGTGTGAGAGATCAATCTGGCCTATAGACGCCATCTGGGCCATGGGCAGCAGCGAGGGGAGGGACGCAGCTGCTGCAGCCATGGCGGAGGAGAGGAGGTGCGGGTTGAAGGGGCGCGTGTCGGCGTCTATGTCTCTCAGCATGGCCATGGCTATGTCCTCTCGGGCGACTACAGAGGCACGCAGGGCGTGCAGCACGCGTGGGGAGACTGCTGGGCCCAGCTGCTGCAGTCGCTCCCGCACCGCTCGAACCTGGGAGAGGGAGGGGGGAGGAGTAAGGGAAGCCGGGTGAGGATGTGACTTGTGATCTAGTTAACAGGCTGCTGCAGCAAGTGGGAGAGCGATAAGGGAGAGAGGCCGCCGCACAGGAGGAACTTACAGCAGGGGGGAGCTGCTGGCACTCGGCTGCGGTTTTCAGCATGAAGCTGAGAGCAACAGAAGCTTACACCAGCAACAACAGCCCACTTGCACAGAGGACAAAGGGAAGGAGATCTTACGGCGGGGGCGAGCTGCTGGCACTCGGCTGCGGCTTTAAGCACGAAGCTGAGGGCGGCTGCAAGGGCATCGTCGGTGGTGTGAGGCAGCAGCAGCACCGCCTCCTCCAACACCAGCGACCAGGTGAGCGGGTCTAGTTCCATCTGCACCAGCGCTCCCACCACCTGAGAGATTGAGGGGGAGCAAAGCAAGGCATGCATCGAGAATATATTAAGCGCACGAGGAGCCTGCCCATCACCTGCAGCAGCAGCAGCACTGCCTCCTCCAACACCAGCGACCAGGTGAGCGGGTCTAACTCCATTTGCACCAGCGCTCCCACCACCTGAGAAAGCGACAGCCAAGGGAAGTGAGCAAGGGGCACAGGAGGGTGAGGGAGAAAGATGCTTTTTGAATCGAGTCAGAAGTCGTGTCATCACAGGCAGAAGCAGCAGCACTGACTACTCGAGCACCAGCGACCAGGTGAGCGGGTCCAGCAGCAACACTACATCACCAGAGAGAACAAGCCACTTTGTAATCAACTCTAACGTAGCATGGACAACACTTACCGGCAGCTGCATCATGGGTTCGGCGCCGGGCTGTCGCAGCCGCTGCAGCAGCGCCGCAGCAGCCTCGCCGTGCTCCTCCACGTCCACCAGCCTCGGCACCAAGCCTAGGATCTCGGCTTGGAAGGCCCGGGGCGCATGCTCTAGCACCATTGCCACCTTGCGCGCGGAGTGCGGGCGGCGCCGCAGTGGCGGGTCAGGGTACGGGTAGGCTTGCGCTTGCGGCACGGCGGTTTCGAGGGCGCGGAGCGAGTCGACTATGATGCCCAGTAGCTCGTCTGCTTGCTCGGGCCACTTGATCTTCAAGAGAGAGGGAGGGAGCAGCGTGAGGGAGTGGGAGAAAGGGGACAGGGAAGTGACAAGGGTTGTACAGGAACTGAAGGAAATGGACGGGGTTGGAACGTCAAGGGAGGGCCTTGAAGCCTGTCACCAGCCTCTCCCTCCCCTCCCAACAAATCCCAACAAGCGCAGGGGAAACCAAGTCCTGGAGCCAAAGCCACGGAACGGGACGCAACATTCGGGGCACCTCGAAAGTCGCAAGAGTCAGCATAACGTACCGATGTGGGGAGCTGTCGCTGCCCCCTCTGCTGCTGCTGCTGCGAGCTCTCTCCGTTCACACTCGTCACGGCAGACCCACTACTGCTGCTCTCTACCTCTGCCACAGAATTTGCCCTCCCCCCAACGCCCTTAACCCCCACCTGCGCGCCAAACCCTTCCCCAACACCACCCCCACTCACAACCCCACTACTGCTACTGCTGCTGCCACTATGGCCCCCTGATCCTAACACCCCCCCTGCCGCCCCTGCGCTCGCTCCCTTTCCCCCTCCCCCACCTCCTCCCCCACTGCTTGTGCTGCTTGCGCCCCGCCGCCCCCCCCCACCCCCATTAACCCCGTATCCGCTGCCGTAGCTGCTGCTCTGAACAGCAGCGTCGGAGCCCCCCGCCCCCCCGTGCCCCTGCTCTAGCCTCTGCGCCACTGACAGTTCCTGGAAGGCGGAATCCGCGGGGTCTCTCCGCCCCCCTGACGCGCCACCCGCGCCCCCGCCTCCCCCGCGTTTCCCCTCGCGGGGGGCCGGGGCGGAAGGGGGGGTTGACGCGGGGAGGGATGGCGGAGGGGTGCAGGCGGAAGGGGCGAGCGGGGGAGTGGTGGCGGACGGGAGGGGGACTGGAAGAGTGGGCAGGGAGGTTGCAGTGTCGTCTGCTAGTGTGCGTTGAGAGCAGCGGGCAGAGAAGGGCAGCAACACGCGCAGATTTGCACACACGCACACACACATTCACACACGCGCACACAGACATGCACACACGCGCACACAGACATGCACACACACACACACACACACACACACACATTCACACACGCGCACACAGACATGCACACACGCGTACACAGACATGCACACACACACACACACACACACACACACATTCACACACGCGCACACAGACATGCACACACGCGCACACAGACATGCACACACACACACACACGCACACACACACACGCACACACACACGCGCGCGCACACACACACACACACACACACACACATGCACACACACACACACACACACACACACATGCACACACACACATGCACACACACGCGCGCACACTCGCACACACACACACGCGCACACACTCATTCACATGCGAACACACACATGCACACGCGAACACACACATGCACACACGCGCACACACCCACACGCACACAACCACACACACACAAACAGACACACACAGAGAAGAAACGCGGTGACGTCATCGTTGAGAGAGTGGGGCAGTGAGCAGGAATTCCTGCCAAAATCCAGCCAGCATGCAGGCCAGATAGCTTGTCACCCCTCAGCACTCCTCAGCACCCCCCCCCCCGCACTCCTCAGCACCCCCCCGCACTCCCCACCACTCCTCACCACTCCTCACCACCACTCCCCACCACTCTTCACCACTGCTCACTCACCTGTGCCAAAGAGGTGCCCAGCGTCTGTATCGCCCTGGGAGGGCGCGCGTTGCTGGCAGCACTCGACCATGATATCCAGCAGCAGATCCACTAACCTCACCACTCCCCAGCACTCATAACCGCTCACTCACCTGTGCCAAAGAGGCGCCCAGCGTCTGTATCGCTCTGGGAGGGCGCGCGTTGCTGGCAGCACTCGACCATGATATCCAGCAGCAGATCCACTATCGCCTGCTGCAGGACCTTCACCCCCATCAGCAGATTCACCAGCGACGGATGCTCCCCTTCCCCCTGCCCCTGCCCTTGCCCCTGCCCCTGCGCGCCCCCTTGCGCCTGCCCCTGCGCTCCACCCTGCTCTTGCCCCCCTCTCCCCTGGTTCTGCCCCCGCTGCTGCCCGCCCCTGCCCCCCTTCCCGTACCCGCCTCTTCCCCCCGCGCCAGACGCGCCAGCAGCGGCGGAAGAGGAGGCGGAGGCGGAGGCGGAGGCGGAGGCGGAGGGGGGCTGCGCGGGGGGGAGGAAGAGGCGCTTGATCTTAGTAGGGTCGTCCAGGTAGGTGCGCAGGCCGCCCAGGAAGGTGGCCACTGCGCCCGCATCCATGAGCAGCTTCTCCCGCAGAGTCACCTGCAGCTGCGTGGGGTCGAGCAGCAACGGGGAGCTGTCCCCGTAGCTGAGATGGAACCCCGCACGCACCAGCAGCGAGCGGAAAATGTCCTCCTCGTCCCCCATCAACCCCCCTGCCGCCCCCGCCGCTGCCCCTCCTGTCACAGCCCCAGCCGACCCCCCTCCACCACCACCACCAGAAGCAGCGGCAGACGCAGCAGCAGAGGCAGCAGCAGAGGCCGCCACAGCGGCAGCAGACCCGGCGGAGGAGGGCGGGGCAAGGGAGGAGGATGAGGAGGAGGGCATGGCCCCCAGTCCCCCAGCACCCCCGGGGCCTCCTGGTCCTCCCAACCCAACCTCCCCGTCGTCACTGTCTAGCAGCTCTTCCCCGTCTGTGCTTAGCCCGTCCCCATCCTCGTCCTCCTCCTCGTCCTCCTCCTCCTCCTCCTCCTCCTCCTCGTCTGACATCATCACCTGCCCAGGCACGCCCTGTGCGTGGGCGAGGGTGGGGAAACGAAAGAACCAAGGCGAGACATTTTGAAGGAAAAAACAGTCTTATCCACGTACCTCCTCCCCTGCTCCCGTTCGGATTGGACTCAATACGCCATGGAACCCTGACAAAACCCTCTACCGCACACACTGTAGGCGTCGTCGTGTGATGTGCCAGCAAGGTGATTCCGACTCCACTCACAACTCAGTTCAGATCAACCTAACCCCGCAAGCATAACCCCCATATCCCACAACTGCATACCCCAACCCTCCTCCCCGCAACCACGTACCTCACACCCTCTCTCACCTGAAAGTCCGAGAATTCGGGGCAGCAGTCCAGGAAATCACACACGAACACCATGAAATCGCGCAACACTGCCCCCTGCCCCACTGGCCCCCTGCCCCCTGCCAGCCCCACTGCCCCCTGCCAGCCCCACTGCCCCCTGCCAGCCCCACTGCCCCCTGCCAGCCCCACCGCCCCCTGCCCTACACCCCCAACCTCCACGCCCTCTCACCTCGAGATCCGAGAACTCGAACCAGGGGCAGCAGTCGAGGATGTCGCACACAAACACGACCGTATCCCGCACTAGAAACCCCCCCTCCGGATCCAGCAGCTCCGCGACCTTCATGAGCTGCAGCACGCTGTTGTTCCACGTGCGCGTGCACACGCTCGCCTCCTTCCATACGCTCGCCTCGGCGGCCTTCTGGTTGACGATGCCGATCTTGTACCGCACCCAGAAGTTCTTGTCCATGTCCGTCGCCGCCATTGTGGTTGCTGTGGACGGGCCCGCGCCCGCCATCGCCTGATCGCTCTCCAGGTAGATGCACAGCGTGTCAAACGACTCGTACACGCCTGGGGGGGAGGGGAATGGGGATTGCGGGTGAGAGCGGTTGGGTTTTTGGATTGTAAAGGCGAAGCCTAGGGACTATACGACATATGCCCGCCATGGCCTGGTCGCACTAGAGGTAAACACAGAGCTTATCGAACAACTCGTACACGCTTGATAAAAGGGATGGGGGGAGTGTGGCGCATCGATGGTGGCGCATGGTGCGCATGAAACCCTAACTGCTTGCTTAGAGAGCAAGGCGCAACGAACGCGAGCCAGTGGGAGGGCGCGGGAAAAACAGAGGGCGGAGACAGGGCGCGGGGAGTGGGGAGCGGGGGGGTGAAGAAAACACTGAGCCGGCGAGAGCAAGTAGCACAGACCGGGAAAGGCGGGAAAGGGAGGAGGGAAGGGAGGGGAGGGAAAGCGACAAAACAAGCGCGGATTGCACAGGAAAGAAGCGCTACGAGTCAGAGGGCGAGTGACTGTGAGCGAGCATGAGGTGCGTGCGCTCACCAATGCGGAGGTCGCAGCCGCCCGCGGAGAAGAACTTGCTGAAGATCTTGCGCGTCTCCATGATCTCCTTAAACGCCAGGAAATTCTCCACCTTCCACGTGAACACGCCGCGCTTTGCAATCTTATTCGCGCTCGTCACGTCCATCGCGCCCCCCGCGATCAGCTGCGCCGTCCCCGCGCCCCCTATCCCCACCAGCCCCGCGGGGGACGCTGCCCCCTCGTCCGTATACTCGAACAGAAACGACGACTCCTTCAGTATAAGCACCTCCGCGGAGAACACCACAGTATCCGATACAAGGAACCCCGAGTCTAGATCAAAGAGGGACGTGAGAGTGACGAACTCGCGCCAGCCCCAGTCTTTGGCGGCCTTGCTGTAGCGGTTCTGCGACTCCTTGGCGACGCAGCGATCCTCCTGTCGCTGGTTGACGACCGACAGGCGATGGCTCACGAAGCAGCTCCAGTCGGCTGCTGGCACGCGCGAGTCCGTGACCTCCAGGAACATGGACAGGTGGCACGGCGGCTGGGATTGACCTGGTCAGGGGCATACGCGAGGGAATAGCGGGGAAATATGGGGGGGAATAAGGAGGGATCAGGTGGTACGCCCGAGTCCGTGACTTCGAGGATCATGGACAGGTGGCACGGCGGCTGCGACTGGCCTGCGCGGGTGCGGTGGGCGACATGCGGGGGGAGGGGAAATAGGGGGAAATGGGGAGATGACGAGGGGTAAGGGAACGGCGGGTAGGGCAGAGGGAACATGGACAGGTGCCACGGCAGTTGCGTCTGGTCTGCGCAGGCGAAATTCGGTGCAAGGCGGACGGGGAACCGGGGGAAGCGAACAGAAGCGGCGGGCCACGCAGAGAAAGGCGGCTGGTGAAACGGGATAAAAGTGCGAGAAAACGGCGGAAGAGACGGCGCGACGAACGAAAAATTGGGAAGGGGGGAAATGTACGCAAACGCGGAGAACGGCAAACCTAAATTCGGCACAGGAGACTTCACTCCACGAAACCCTAGTACGACTAGTGTATACCTCACAGCTAGCGCGCACACCGCAGCACAAACGTACCTCGCGGGTAAACGATGAGGCGGCAGTCGCGGCCGCCGACCTGGAAGCGCTTGCTCTTGATGCACAGCCCCGTGATCTTGCGCTTCTTCAGCAGGTCCTTGAGCCGCGTGAAGTTATCGATCCGCCACACGAACTTCCCGAAATACCCGTCGCCCTTCTTCACGTTGCTGCCGCGCCCGCCCGGCAGCGACGGGTTCTTGGAAAACGTGCTCGACTCCTTGATGACGTGGAACGACGCGCTGAACACCGCCGTGTCGTCCACGAGATACCCGGCCGTCGCGGATACGAAATCCGCCATGCGCATGTAGTCGTTCCACCCCAGACTCGTGTTATCCCCGCTCTTGTTGTCCGCTGCGAATCGGCCGTACGAGTCCCTGTGCACGTGGTTCGATCCTGGCCGTTGGTTCAGCACCGACATGCGGAACAGGCACCAGCAGCTGCGCTCCGGGCCGGATGACTTATCGACGTCTTTACTCTCGAGGCACATGGAGAGGTAATCGACGTTGTTGACGGACGACTGGTAGACGCTCAGCCGGAGGTTGCAATCCCCGGCGGGAAACACGGGACTCATGATCTTCTGCGTCTTAATCATCTCCTTAAACAGCGAGAAGTTGTGAACTTTCCACGAGAATTTCCCGCTAACAACCTCCCCGGTAGCGGGAGTAATCGACGACGCAAGCACCTCGTTGTCGCGCGAAAACGACACGGACTCGTTAAGAATGAGAATCTCCGCCGTTATAAGCACCGCGTCGGTCATCAGAAACCCCGCGCGGGAATCCAGCACGACCGACGACGGCGTGAAGTCGCACCACCCGTGCGACTTCTTCTTCCCCGAGAACCGGTGCCATGAATCCCGCTGCACCGTCTTGCTGTCGTCCTTCACGTTCACCACGCAAAGCCGGTAGCTCGCGAAGCAATCCCACTTGCTACTAGCCGTCCCGCGAGGGTCCGTGAGCTGCAGATAAATCGATATATACCCCGGCAGAGCCTGCGAATCGCCTTTCGGGTATACCAGCAGCCGGCAGTCGAACCCGCCTACTTCGAAATACTTGCTCCAAAGCGCGCGCGCCTTGACCTTGCCGAACTGTGCGATGGTCCATTTGCAGATGGCCGCGTGGTCGCCTTTCCGCTCTACGACCACGGATTCCTGGCCGGCCTCCTTGGGATCATCTATGCTCTCGTTGCCTCGCAGCTGGACCTTGTCGCTGCGAGATCCGGGCAATGTGCCGTCTGAGTTGATCTGACACGCCGTCGCTCCTGATTCCTCCGCTTTCCTCATGATGCCTGCCTAAGGAGAATCGCCTGACTAGGTTTACGGATGCTTAGGAGAAATACCTAAAAAGAAGGAAACATTACGGATGGCTTTATTGAATAGTGAGCCTTCTGCCGTCGGACCTTGCTACACGGAAACCTAATTTTGAGTAAGAAGCAACAAAAATGGCTATCTGAAAGGTCAAACAGGAAAGACGCCAACGAAGCTGAAGCTTCTTAAAAAACGAAAAGCCTCGAAGCTAAGAAACCACAAAAGCTCACTATCCCGCAGCTAAGGATACGGCGTAAGATCTGCCGCGACAACTAATCTACTCCCTGAAAGCGAAAATCACTCTCCTTATTCCAGATCTGCTAAACGAGAGCGTGAGGACGAGGAAGAAAAAGTTCAAAGTAAACCAGAAACCCTAACTTGGCTCTCTCAGATGGCGTTCTACGCAACCACTCAAAGGGTGAGTGCCGTGCCACGTATTCCTCCCCCTCGGGATTCCCTGCAAACGGATCATCCCCTCATCCGTCTGTCCACCTCTACCCGCCAGATCCCGCTGGGGCAGGCAGGAGGGAACAGAGTCCCCGTCGGCGCTCGGTTTATCATCTGTCAGGGGGTCGCCGGTTCGTAAACGAAAACCTTCGCGAAAAACTTGAAGGTCAGAACGAGCCTTCGCGGTAGCCGTCACTTCGCCATGGAATGTTCCGCTGTTACACCAGCAATTTGAAGCATATCCTATGCCTATCGGTTTTCTCTAAATGTTATTTCTAGAACAACAAATTCGTGCAGAGCAGAAAAACATTGGTACCGTACAGGACAACCCTAAACCCATGAAACGTATCCTTTTTTGTGGTCGGTGAGATCTGTATCTGGTCTCACCATAGTACATGCTTGTCCCACAAATTACTTCTTTCGTTCGTTGCAGCACGGAGCGCACCTGAACGTTATGTGCGCTACCCGGTCTTCCTTTCCTTTTCTCACGCCTTCGCCTTTTCCTAGCCTAGCCTGCTCTAGCGTAGATTTCACGTTCCCAAGGCCACCAGCGATCGATATAATCACATCCGAGAAAACCTCGTGATGTGGTCGTCGAGACACCCGCACGCGCCGTGGCCGCGGCCGAGCGTTGGCCGCTTCTGCTACATCATGGTGGCGATCGCAGCGGCCATCGTGATGGTCTACCATCACAACCAGATGCAACAAGAGATCGACATCAATCGACGGTCCAGGTTCGCCGATCACACCTGCTCTGCCCTTCCCCCTCCCTCCCCTGCTCGCCTCTTCAGTATAAGTCTGATTCTTTCAGCAGGCGTTGGCCTCTTCGTCCTCGCTCACGTCCTCATTCTCTACCGTTCGCGCGTGTCATCCATGTGTCATGCGCGTGTCACGTTTGGATCATGCGTGTGCGCCACGTGGCAGGAATCAGATGGAGCGGCTGTACGATGCGATGCGGCGGCAGGAGGGCGAGTGGAAGGCCAAGGCGGAGGACGAGCGGCTGCGACTCGCGGAAGTCATGGACGCGTGCTCCAAGGTCTGATTTGTTACTGTGATGCAACCGAGACAGAACAGCCAGTTGCGTTCCCTCCTGGTCCGCAGCCCGACAACTAGAGCCTCACACTCTCCTCGCCTGCTCCCTCTCTCTCCCTCCTGTTCCACAGGTGCGGCAGCAGCTAGCAGCAGAACAGCAGGTCAGCCAGCAGCAGGAGCAGCAGATACGATCTCTGCAAGAGGTGTGTGAGCGAAGGAGCTCTCGGGAGGGATGGAGGTAGTGAGGGAGGGAGAAGATGAGTTCTGTATGTGCACGTGTCCACGTCAGCATGTGTGCATGTCCACGTCAGCATGAATATGCGTCCACTGTGTTGTACCTTCCTTGGCTCCTTCCAGCAATGAATTCTCAAGCCTGCGTTGTGCTTTCTTGCATGTGCCTGTACTGGGTGTGACTGCGTGATTGTAACAGGAGCTGCGGGCAGCAAGAGGAGTGCCCCATGACAACACGCCTAAGAAGCCCCCAGAAGGAGGCAATCCTTGACTTGGCTCTTGCCCAGCCCGCACTGGCAGGCAGGCAGTGTCACCCTTGCCATCTTGCCCTGCCTGGAATGGGCAGTGCATGTGTTTCACACACCTGGAATGGATTCAGCACCTGGATTGGGCGGCACGCACAGGGAGCAGCACTGGGTGGATACTGAGTGTGGGATGGGGATGGCAAACCGCACGCGCGGACAGAGACTCGCACACACCCACCTCACGCACCCAACGTCAAGTGCTTCCAGGATGTGCTCTCCGCTCCTCCTGCTTCGCCTCTGCACAGCTCAACCCCGCCCACATGCACTGCACCCAGTGGCGACATAAGCCCGCATCTCAACGTGCGACGGGGTCAGCATCAGCTGAGCTCTCGCGTGTTGTGGACTCAGCCCAGGGGGAGAGTGAGAGCTCAGCTGACCCCGAGCTTAGCAGCCCTCGGGCCAGCTGCGGGAGAGGGAGAGTGAGGCGGTTGCCAGCATGTCAGCTGGGGCTTTTTGGAAGGCCTCTCGACACCTCACAATGTTATGCGAGCGAGGGGCTGTCGAAGGCGGTCAGCTGGTGAGGTAGCAGATGTAAGGCGTGAAGGCTGAGCGCCTGCTTTATCTCTTCCGGTTTCCAGGCATTCCAAGTCGCTGGCAGACATTTCAGCACGACCAGCAGCCTTCACAGCTCCAGCAGCAGCAGAAGCAGCAGCAGCTGTGTCCTCGACCTCCTTTTTGCTGTGAGCTGAATTGATTGATGCTGTATCAGCAATGAAGGGAGACCTCCCAGCTAGGCTACCACTGTGACATCTGTCATCCTGGTTTGACAGAGTGCCGACTGCTTCGGGATTTGCCACTCCGAACCAACTTCTTCCAGTGCTTCACTGCTGCCCTGATCATGCTGAGAGGGATGCACTGGGACATGTGCTTTAAGATGTACGGTATCTCTAGTTGAGCTTCTTGCGTGTTGGTGTTTCTTCATGTCGATTTTGAACTGCTTGCAGTTGTTGGAAGGTAATGGTGGAAGCATGCCTACTATTGAGAGCCTATCAGACATTTCCAGCCTGCAAATTATGAATGAATTTAGCACTCTTCACAGATGGTGCCTTAGCAGGTTAAAATTATATAGAGAAGATTGTGTGAACAGCTCAGAGCAGGAAGCGAGCAAGCACGCACTCACAGCATAGCCACACTGGAATCAAGGCAGCAGAGCACGATGCATGGAGCGTGTACGGCGGCGGGAGGATGGATGCAGCACCCCCAGCACCTGCAGCTCCGATGCTGCTGCCAGGAACCGAGCCCTGGTGGGGTTGGCGGGTAGAGGATCAAAGGAAAACAAAGGCCTTCATGAGAACGTGGAGGAGGTGCCAAGGAATGACGATGGAAGGACGGTGCAAGAACGAGGGGAATGACATGGCCAGATTCAAACATAAAAACGTGGTTAGGGAAAGAACGAGACATGAGTTGACTTTTGAGTCGACTCAAAAGATTCGAACATGAAAAACGTGGTTAGGGAAAGAACAAGACATGAGCAACCGAAGCATTTTTGGCTGCATGTGCATGAGCAAGCATGGACGCAACTGGATTTGGTCGTCTGAGAGAGATGCTGTGGTGGCACCATCATGCTTCGTCTCCTGCTGCTCCTCCCCACCACTGCCACCCTTCCTCTTCCTCCCCCTCCTCCCTCCCGTCTTCTCACCACCCTTCACTGCCTCTCTCCCATCTACCGTCCTCCCTTTCCTCCCACGCCCCCGGCTCCTCTTTCCAACAGCAGCAACAGCTTCAGCTACACCAGTAGCAGCAGCACCAACAGCTTCACCCACAGCAACACATCCAGCCGCACTAGGTGCCGCCACAGCAGCAGGGGGTGCACAGGCAGCACGAGTGGCAGCAGCGAAGGCAGAGAGGAGGTCACGGGAGTCAGCAGAAGCACCGGGCATGGCGCACACAAGAGAGTACAGCCGACCCGTGTCATGCGCTGTCGATGCTGCTGGTATCCCATCTCCTTGAGACGACCTTTCAGCCACTCCCAAGCTTTGATGTGCATGTGAGTTGGATGACAATGAAGCTGGGTTTGTCCCCTTGTGACCTGATTGTTTGGTGAGGCTCGCAGTGTCAAGGACATGCGAGGGCGCTGGCACGATATGCTTTTGTGGCTTCTGCAGTGGCCGTCTCGTGAGACTGAGAATATCCAGTGCTATTGATGGTGCTGGGTCCAGCTGCACTTGAGATTGCTGCCGCTGCTTCTGCTGCCATTCCTCCTCCTCCTCCTCCTCCTCCTGCTGCTGCTGCTGCTCCTGCTGCTGGGTGAGGTCAGAGCGAAGGGA
Organism: Closterium sp. Yama58-4; assembly: GCA_947470075.1. Classification (NCBI taxonomy): domain Eukaryota; kingdom Viridiplantae; phylum Streptophyta; class Zygnematophyceae; order Desmidiales; family Closteriaceae; genus Closterium; species Closterium sp. Yama58-4. Next base: position 507,482 of record CANIUD010000257.1, read on the forward strand.
GGAGAGCACAGCGGCCCCAGCAGGGTAGACTGCGAGGGAGGCTGGGGCTTCAACGATGAATGGCTGCAGATGGGGGTGAGAAGACCAGTCTGCTGCACAGAGGCTGGAAGGGGACGGGTCAGTGAGAGGCGGGAAAAGATAGGGGAGAGAGGAGGGGAGAGAGAGAGAGGAAAAGAAAGAGTGAGGCGGGGGCTTTGACGATGAACGGGTGCAGGTGCGGGTGAGAGGACCAGTCTGCTGCACAGAGGCTGGAGCGGGAGAGAGGGGGGAAGAGAGAGGGGGGAAGAGAGAGGGGGGAAGAGAGAGGGGGGAAGAGAGAGGGGGGAAGAGAGAGGGGGGAAGAGAGAGAGGGGGAAGAGAGAGGGGGGAAGAGAGAGGGGGGAGGGGGGAGAGAGAGAGAGGGAAAGGAGAACTCAAGCTCAGACAACAAACCTTTTAATTGTATTACTAACACCAAAACGTTTTGGTGTTAGTAATACTATCAAAAGCAGCACTCCAATTCTCTGGCAATTGTCGATTCAATCTCCCCAATGCTCACCGCACGAGAGACGCTAGCAGAGCTTGCAGCTTCCCCGCTACATGCGGCAGAAGCAGGTCACACAGCGGCCTGGGGGCAGCAGGAGGGGCTGCTCCAGGCTGCTGGAAAGGACGGGGCGCTGCTGGGTGGCTTGATGCTGCTGATGGCGGTGGTGACGCTGCCGATTGGAGCAACATGGCCCTGAAATGCAGTGGGTTGTGTTGTGTTGGGTTGGGTTGGGTTGAGTTTGGTTGGGTTGGGATGGGTTGAGTTTGGTTGGGTTCGGTTGGGGGTTATTGTAGAAAGCCAAGAAGCACAGTGGACGGGCATGCAAACAGTGAAGGCGTGGGTCTATGCAGAATCACTGTGTCATAACCTTACCACACTGTCAAGCCTACGCTACACACTTGCACTCCTCCATACCGCTCTTCATCCCATTCCACCCACCTTCTCCGCATCACAGCGCTCGACCCCCTTTGAGCCATGCTCGCAGCACCCGCCCCTGCCGCCCCTCCTTTCACGCCTTTCCCACCCAAACCGTCCGCTCCTTTCACCCCACCTCCTCCTGTCGACCCTTTCCCATCTAACCCTCCCTTAGCCGAATTGCCAGGTCTGGGGTTTGCACGATCCACTCCACTCCCCCTCTCCACCTCATTCTTGTCCCTCGGATCCACTCCTTTCCGCTTTTCTGCTGCTGCTGCCGCTGCTGCTGCTCTTTCTGCTTTGGCTCGCCGCGCAGCTGCTTCCACAGAGGCTTGGATCTGCCGAACCAGACGGAGCGGCTGTGCCGAACCAAAAATGAGACAGGAACAAGGATTGGCACAGAGGACGAGTGGATGGACAAAGGTCTGATTCCTGTGGCAATAGATAGACGCAACAGTTGGCTTGCTGAACAGAGATTAAGCTTAACAGAAACCACAGAACTAGGAAGGAGCGTAGAATCACCCAACAGACTCACCCCACGCACTCACCTCAGGCAGTTTGGCACAGGTACGTTCCAGCCAGCCCAGCACTGCCACTGCTCAAGTCTCAGAAACCCAACCAGCCCTAGAAACGTACTAGATAAACTAACTCCCGAGAACTACCCCCACCCCACCCACTCACCTCATGCACTTTGGCACAGGTACATTCCAGCCAGCCCAGCATCTTCACTGCCCCAGCCCGGCCTCCTGCACCCAGCCTAGCCTAGAAGTGCACCGGATAACACCAGAGGCTACCCCTACAAACACATCCAACAGACTCACCTCAGGCAGCTTGGCACAGGCAATCTCCAGCCAGCCCAGCATCCTCTCTGCTCCGGCCTCCCCTCCCGCCTCCCACGCCCACTCTCCATCCCCTCCCCTCGCCTTGCCCTGCTCTCCCTCCCCTCTCACTCCTTCCTTTCCTTCTCCCCTCCCTGCAGTTTGATGAGGTCGTTTTTGAGTTTGAGACGTCTCAAAAACAACCTCATCACACGTGGCCCCCCTCACTCCCTCCTTTCCTTCTCCCCTCCCTGCAGTTTGATGAGGTTGTTTTTGAGTTTGAGACGACTCAAAAACAACCTCATCACACGTGGCCCCCCTCGCTCCCTCCTTTCCTTCTCCCCTCCCTGCAGTTTCTCGCCCGCTTACAACCTCCTCCACCTCACCATCCCCTCCTTCCTCTCTTGTCTCAGCTACCTCCCCTTCCTCTCCTGCACCCCCTGCCTCTCCTGTCATTTTCCGCAGCCTTTCAGGATGCATGTTGCTTCTCTCCTTCCCCGTGTGCCTCCTCTCCGCCTCTTCCAACTCTTGCCTGGCAGGCGCAGGGAGGAGAGGAGGGCAGAAAAGCAGGGCGCGTGAGACAGTGAGGAGGGGATGGTGCGTGAGAAGAAAGAGTGCCGAACGAGCAGCTGTAGAGAGGACTTTGAAGCACTGTGATCATAATAATGCCAAAGAGGCAGATTGTAACCATAGCGACGCCTCTAGCTGCAGTCGATTCCCTCCCAGCAACACAGCACCTTCCATGGCACCACTTTTGAGGGCAATCATAAGGCATCATCCATCATATCACGCACTCCTTATCGCACTCCTTATCACAATGGCTCATGCACCCCCACACCTCCCTCCCTCACCCACGCACTCACCTCGCCAACGCAATTGTCGCCTCGCCCCCGACGGCATCATCCATCACATCATCGACTCCTTATCACCCCCACACCTCCCTCCCTCACCCATGCACTCACCTCGCCAGTGCATTTGTCGCCTGCACCACTCGCTGCAAGCACTCCGTGTGACTCAGCGCCTGGCCCACAGTCGGAGCAGCAGCACCAGCAGCGGCAGCAGCAGCAGCAACAGCAGCAGCAGGAGGGGCATGGGCCCGGGACGACCCTGAGCTGAGGGCAATCTGAATTGCTGTAGGCGCTGGGGAGGTGTTAGAACCCCAGCCCCCTTGTGCCGTAGGTGCAGGAAGTTGTGCAGTTGTTGGTGTCAGGGAGATGGCGGGGAGAGGGGTGAGGGAGGAGAGGAGGCGGAGGAGGGACTCCGGGGAGGGAGTGTGTGGGGGAGTGAGGGAGGGGTGGAAGGAGGCGAGGAGGAGAGCGAGGAGGTGCGCGGAGTGGGGAAGGAGGAGGTGCAGGCGGAGGAGGAGCAGGTAGAGCGCCTGAAAGGCAGGAGGGGTGGAGGAAAAGTAGAGTGGGTGGAGGAAATAAAAGAGGGTAAAATGGAGGGATGCGTGGAAGAAACAAGCCTCAACCTGCTGAGCCTTGGGCTCAAGTCTTGGGTACATAAAAGGGATGAATGGGAAAGGAGGGTATAATGGATGGAGGGCCAGAGAGAGCTGACTGGTGGAAAGATGGAGCATTGAAGGAGGAAAGCTTGCATCAAGATAGGCCAGAGGTTAACAGAGAGGCAGGCATGATCTTGCGAGAGGCCGAGGAAATGGGTGAGCAGCTTGATGGGTGAGCGAGAGCACGTGCACCAAGATAGGCCGGTGGTGAAAGCGAGTTACATGAACAGCGGACGCCCATTGGCCCAGCAGGGGAGGCGCAACTGGTGGAGGTGCAGCAGAGGCAGGCGGCAGTGTGGCGGTGCAGAGGATGGCAGACCCACAAGGAGGGTCAGATGCATTCGCTGTGGTGAGCGAGGATGCGCTGAAGAAGTGGTTGTGAAGGAGGGTCTGCAGGGAGGTGAGAGGCAAAGAGAGGGAGAGAGGGAGAGAGGGAGAGAGGGAGAGAGGGAGAGAGGGAGAGAGGGAGAGAGGGAGAGAGCGGGGGGATGAGAGGGTGAGACATGAGGAGGGTCACGCGAGCCCACTGTGGTGAGCAAGGGTGTGCAGAACAAGTGGTGGCGGGCAAGGAGCTGAAGGAGCGCACCCCCCGTCCCTTTTCGCCCACCTCTGCAGCTCACATTGACACAGCGCGTGAGCCCGTGTATGGACCAATCACCCATCACCCATCACCCATCACGCACCTCAAATGGCTTTTGGATGCACCTCAAATGGCTTTTGGATGCACCTCAAATGGCTTTTCGATGCACCTCAAATGGCTTTTGGATGCACCTCAAATGGCTTTTGGATGCACCTCGAATGGCTTTTGGATGCACCTCGAATGGCTTTTGGATGCACCTCAAATGGCTTTTCGATGCACCTCAAATGGCTTCTGGATGCACCTCAAATGGCTTTTGGATGCACCTCAAATGGCTTTTGGATGCACCTCAAATGGCTTTTGGATGCACCTCAAATGGCTTTTGGATGCACCTCGAATGGCTTTTGGATGCACCTCGAATGGCTTTTGGATGCACCTCAAATGGCTTTTCGATGCACCTCAAATGGCTTTTCGATGCACCTCAAATGGCTTCTGGATGCACCTCAAATGGCTTTTGGATGCACCTCAAATGGCTTTTGGATGCACCTCAAATGGCTTTTGGATCCACCTCGAATGGCTTTTGGATGCACCTCAAATGGCTTTTCGATGCACCTCAAATGGATTTTCGATGCACCTCAAATGGCTTCTGGATGCACCTCAAATGGCTTTTGGATGCACCTCAAATGGCTTTTGGATGCACCTCAAATGGCTTCTGGATGCACCTCAAATGGCTTTTGGATGCACCTCAAATGGCTTTTGGATGCACCTCAAATGGCTTTTGGATGCACCTCAAATGGCTTTTGGATGCACCTCAAATGGCTTTTGGATGCACCTCAAATGGCTTTTGGATGCACCTCAAATGGCTTTTCCCCGCTCCCTCCCTCCCTCCTTCACGCTTCAGCTCACCTTGAGGCAGCGCTTGATCCCCTGTATGGACCCGTCGTGCACCTCAAACGACTCCCACAGTGCAGCCCAGGCCGAGTGGGAGAGCATCACAGGCACCGCCACCCCTGCTGCTGCTTCACCTGCTGTTACTCTTGCTCCTTCTCCTGCCCCTCCTCCTGCACCTGCTCCTGCCCCTGCCCCTGCCCCTGCTGCTGCTGCTGCTGCTGCTGATTGGCAGTGATGGCGAGGGAGCGGAGCACAAGGGCTGTAGAAGGGCGGAGAGGAGGAGGGGGTCGAGGAGGAGGCGTGGACGGGGGAGGCGGAAGGTGGAGAGGTGGAGGTGGGGGAGGGTGCTGGGCGGCAGGAGGCGCGGGATGGACGGCAACGAGTGGACGCCAGTGAGGATGAGGACAAAAGGGAGGGTGCTGCGCCATTCGCTGGGGGGTGGGAAAAGGTAAAAGGGGGGGGGGATGATGGGGGAAGGGGTGGACGTGGGTTGGAGAAGTGTGGTTGGGGAAGCGTGTTGCTGGCCAGGAAAGGGAAGCAGGGCGGCGACAAGAGGGAGGACTCCTGACCTCATGACACTGATGAGCGAAGAGGGAGGACTCCTGACCTCATGACACTGATGAGCGAAGAGGGAGGACTCCTGACCTCATGACACTGATGAGCGAAGAGGGAGGACTCCTGACCTCATGACACTGATGAGCGAAGAGGGAGGACTCCTGACCTCATGACACTGATGAGCGAAGAGGGAGGACTCCTGACCTCATGACACTGATGAGCGAAGAGGGAGGACTCCTGACCTCATGACACTGATGAGCGAAGAGGGAGGACTCCTGACCTGATGACACTGATGAGCGAAGAGGGAGGACTCCTGACCTGATGACACTGATGAGCGAAGAGGGAGGACTCCTGACCTCATGACACTGATGAGCGAAGAGGAGGACTCCTGACCTGATGACACTGATGAGCGAAGAGGGAGGACTCCTGACCTCATGACACTGATGAGCGAAGAGGGAGGACTCCTGACCTCATGACACTGATGAGCGAAGAGGGAGGACTCCTGACCTGATGACACTGATGAGCGAAGAGGGAGGACTCCTGACCTGATGACACTGATGAGCGAAGAGGGAGGACTCCTGACCTCATGACACTGATGAGCGAAGAGGGAGGACTCCTGACCTCATGACACTGATGAGCGAAGAGGGAGGACTCCTGACCTCATGACACTGATGAGCGAAGAGGGAGGACTCCTGACCTCATGACACTGATGAGCGAAGAGGGAGGACTCCTGACCTCATGACACTGATGAGCGAAGAGGGAGGACTCCTGACCTCATGACACTGATGAGCGAAGAGGGAGGACTCCTGACCTCATGACACTGATGAGCGAAGAGGGAGGACTCCTGACCTCATGACACTGATGAGCGAAGAGGGAGGACTCCTGACCTCATGACACTGATGAGCGAAGAGGGAGGACTCCTGACCTCATGACACTGATGAGCGAAGAGGGAGGACTCCTGACCTCATGACACTGATGAGCGAAGAGGGAGGACTCCTGACCTCATGACACTGATGAGCGAAGAGGGAGGACTCCTGACCTCATGACACTGATGAGCGAAGAGGGAGGACTCCTGACCTCATGACACTGATGAGCGAAGAGGGAGGACTCCTGACCTCATGACACTGATGAGCGAAGAGGGAGGACTCCTGACCTCATGACACTGATGAGCGAAGAGGGAGGACTCCTGACCTCATGACACTGATGAGCGAAGAGGGAGGACTCCTGACCTCATGACACTGATGAGCGAAGAGGGAGGACTCCTGACCTCATGACACTGATGAGCGAAGAGGGAGGACTCCTGACCTCATGACACTGATGAGCGAAGAGGGAGGACTCCTGACCTCATGACACTGATGAGCGAAGAGGGAGGACTCCTGACCTCATGACACTGATGAGCGAAGAGGGAGGACTCCTGACCTCATGACACTGATGAGCGAAGAGGGAGGACTCCTGACCTCATGACACTGATGAGCGAAGAGGGAGGACTCCTGACCTCATGACACTGATGAGCGAAGAGGGAGGACTCCTGACCTCATGACACTGATGAGCGAAGAGGGAGGACTCCTGACCTCATGACACTGATGAGCGAAGAGGGAGGACTCCTGACCTGATGACACTGATGAGCGAAGAGGGAGGACTCCTGACCTCATGACACTGATGAGCGAAGAGGAGGACTCCTGACCTGATGACACTGATGAGCGAAGAGGGAGGACTCCTGACCTCATGACACTGATGAGCGAAGAGGGAGGACTCCTGACCTCATGACACTGATGAGCGAAGAGGGAGGACTCCTGACCTGATGACACTGATGAGCGAAGAGGGAGGACTCCTGACCTGATGACACTGATGAGCGAAGAGGGAGGACTCCTGACCTCATGACACTGATGAGCGAAGAGGAGGACTCCTGACCTGATGACACTGATGAGCGAAGAGGGAGGACTCCTGACCTCATGACACTGATGAGCGAAGAGGGAGGACTCCTGACCTGATGACACTGATGAGCGAAGAGGGAGGACTCCTGACCTCATGACACTGATGAGCGAAGTGTGAGGACTCCTGACCTGATGACACTGATGAGGGGGCGCAGGGCATTGCTGCAAATCCGCCACCACAACAGCCATGGAGCATCCACCGCCACCACCATGGAGCATACACCGCCACCACCTGTCCTCCTCCTGAGTTGAGTCAAACGAGTAAGCAGCACTGACCTGAGGACAGTGATGAGGGCATGCAGCGCGCTGCTGCTGCACGCAGGTGCATCCGCCACCACAACAGCCATGGAGCATACACCGCCACCACTGCAGCCAGCAGCATTGCCCACGCTACCAGCGCTAGTGTGCGCCTGGTGGTGCCATGCGGAGAGGGCGGCCATGTCAGGGACCTGAGGCACAAGGGGAGCACGGGGATAAGGAAGCACAACAAGTGGATGGGGGGAACTGGTGTGCGCCTGGTGGTGCCATGCGGAGAGGGCGCCCATGTCAGGGACCTGAGGCTCAAGAGCGGCGTGGGGAAGAAGTCGCTCAAGATGTGCTTAGAGAAACGTGAGAAAAACGTGACTTGCAACGTTGGCTGCCTCACCTTCCCCGCCTTCCCCGTCAGCTGCTGCAGCACACTCAACACAGCCTGGCTGCCCGCCTGCCCTCCCCCGCCGAAGCTATGTGGCTCCAGAAGCGCCACGTGGCAGCACTCCATTTGCTGCAGGGAGGACTGAAGCGCGGAGCAGAAGGAGGCAGTGTCGGTGGAGTCTAGCGAGCCGGTTACCACAACGCTGGTCGGCAGCTTGCAGGCCATGCCCACCCCAGCAGGCATTACCGGGACAGGATTTATCCCGACAGGTGTTGACTCGTCCTCGTGGCCTGCATCGTCTGGAGAACGGAATAGGGAGCAGGCGAGGTAGCTGGCTGCTTCATACAGCAATCAATAATTTATTTACTGTATACACTGAATAAAAAACCAGTGTAAGTTACGTGGGCTTGTCAGCCAGGCAGGCTGCGGTTTGAGCAGATACACACTAGGCCATATCCGCATGTGCTTGTAGCCAGGGTGCGCATAGCAAGGTGATTTCGAGTACAGGTGCTTACAATAGAGGTGCTTACAGCGGTGCAGAGCGGTGGACGTCTTGACCCACTGCTGAAGCTGGGCAACCACCCGACTCTCATGCTCGCACAGCGCTGCCTGCATGCGGTGGCGTGGAGTCGCATGGGATCGCACAGGGTTGCATGCGGTGGCATGAGATTGTATTGGGTTCCATGGGGTCACATGGGGTCGCACAGGGTTGCATGCGGTGGCATGAGATTGTATTGGGTTCCATGGGGTCACATGGGGTCGCACAGGGTTGCATGCGGTGGCATGAGATTGTATTGGGTTCCATGGGGTCACATGGGGTCGCACAGGGTTGCATGCGGTGGCATGAGATTGTATTGGGTTCCATGGGGTCACATGGGGTCGCACAGGGTTGCATGCGGTAGCATGAGATTGTATTGGGTTCCATGGGGTCACATGGGGTCGCACAGGGTTGCATGCGGTGGCATGAGATTGTATTGGGTTCCATGGGGTTGCATGGCGATGCGAGGGTTACATAAGACACTAGCGTCCCATGCATGTCTTTCATCCATGCTCCCAGGCTTACATCTATGCGCTGCTGCATGCTGCCCCACGTGGCTTCAAACGCGCCTCTCCCGAACACTGCTCCAGTCTCCCTCCTCCTTTTCCCTCCTGCTGCATTCCCACCCTCTTCCGCCGCATTTCCACCCCCTGCTGCCGCCTTCCCATTCCCTGCTGCCACACCCCCTGCTGCCGTGTTCTTCCCTACTACAATCACATCCTTTACTTGCACAGGGCCATCCCTCTCAAGCCCAGCAGCACCCCTCTCTGCCGCCTTCCCTCCCTGCCTCGCATCCCCCCTTTGCAACACAGTCTCCCCCGGCACCACACTCTTTACGTTTGCAGCAGATGACTTTTGAGTCGACTCAAAAGTCAACACAGTCTCCCCCGGCACCACACTCTTTACGTTTGCAGCAGATGACTTTTGAGTCGACTCAAAAGTCAACACAGTCTCCCCCGGCACCACACTCTTTACGTTTGCAGCACGGCCCTTCTTTCGCCTTGGTGCGAAGCGCCCGTCCGATTTCCTGTATCGTGTGTTCCCAGCCTTACACGCAGTACCTGTCTCTGTTATCGCAGATGCTCCTTCGCTATCTCTCCCCACCTCCTCGGTCTCCTGCCCTTCCTCTTCTTCTTCCCCCCCCTCCTCCTCCCTTTTCTCCTCCCCTTCCTCCGCCTCTCCCTCTTCCTCGTCCTCTCCTTCCCTTGGCACCTCTCCCTCTTCCGCACACGTGTCCGCCTCCTCGCACGCGGTCCCTTCCCCTGACACCACCTCCTGAACGTCGTTGTCAGCGGTAGCTGCATCACCACTATGAGCATCATCTCTGCTCTTCTCCCTTTCCTCCCCCTCAGTTCCTTCCTCCTCTTCCTCCCCACCTCTCTTCCTTTCCCTTTTCTTGGACCGACGCTTTCCCCTCCCCTCCTCCTCCTGAACTCTCGCCTCATTTCGCAGCTTTGATTGCCCTGAAGACTCTCTCTCATTCTCTTTCCTTGTCCCCTGTTTCTCACGCCCTCCCTCTGCCCCCGGTTTCTCACTCACTTTCGCGGTTCCCTTTCTCTCATTCACTCCAGCTGTCCCCACTCTCTCACTCACTCCCGGTGCACCCTCTTTCTCACTCACTTCCGCTGTTCCCCCTCTCTCACTCACTTCCGCTGTTCCCCCTCTCTCACTCACTTCCGCTGTTCCCCCTCTCTCACTCACTCCGCCTGTCTTCCCTGACAATCTCAGGGATCTCCTAGGCGTAAGGAGCCTTTTGCCATCCGACGGCTCAGATTGATTCCGAGGCGGCTCAGGTTGGACTGACTCTGCTACCACCGTGCATTGAACCTGATCCCCTTCGGACGGCGTAGATTCGCTCGAAGTTCCCTTCGCACGCAATACCGCTGATTTCGCACCGTCGGATTCGCGCTCGTGTTTTTTCTTCCTCGTCGACTTGGTCAGAGTGGCATTGCCACGCGACATGGGTTTCTTCGGCCTCATCAGAAATCAGAAGGAAGCTAGCGCGTCGCAAAAGGAAGTTCTTTAAAAGGAAGCTATCGCTTAGATAATCCACGGGCGTGAAAAACTCGCTGATCCGCGGAACCTGTCTTTTGTCGCTTCTCTATCTCTTCGCTTGGCCTACGCAGCACCCCGTGGCCGGAAGGGCCGAAGCTTATATCGAAACAGGGGCGATGACGATGCTATGAGATGACGCTTCGTAGTGAGAAAGCAAGGAGTTCATGCTGTACTGCTGACTTCAAGCCATTGACGAGCAGAATTGAACAAACCGGACAAGCTTCATCCAGTGTGACAATTGAGCAGCTAACAGGGAAGGAATTTTGCCAAGCAAGGAGAGCAGCACCGAATGCAGTGCGTTTTGGTTACCTCTAAACCAAACCAAGTTGCGTGTAATCGGCGGCGCATTTCGTCGCCAGAATGACAGAGGCGCCATTTGTGTCAGTACTGTGGTGTGTCAGATTGCTCCTCGAAAATGACCCGCCATTCCCATAACGCACCACAAGCCAAGTTCGAGGACAATCGCAGCACGAGTACACTACAGCTCATATAATAAACTTGATTTGGTGATCTAAGTACGGAAATTTAATTTTCCTTACGTCGCACCCCTGCTTACCGCGTACACGACTGTTCCCGCCAAAGCACACCGTTACCACTCTCGACATTCACCTTGAACGCATTCCCGCCACTAGACTCGTCGCAACCCAACCTCACGGCTCGGCTGGTAACCCGCGCTCCGGGCCTCCGCTTCGACACTTCCCGACCTCAGCCACAGGCACGTCACGCACCTCCCACACTTAGTTACCGTTACCACTTTAGTTTTGCTAACTCTCGCTCAATGGACTGTTTCGCTTCGATTGTGCAATTCTCACTCGTTCGCTCAATTGCACTCGTAACGCTTGATATTTAGAGCCTACGATATCTTCTCGGACCGCACCCACACCTTCGCTTCCCCACTATCTCAATTTTTGGAGGGGGTAGACGTCTCCCGGTGCCCAAGCACCGCCGCGCGAAGTTCTCTCACGTAAGCACGCACGACCACGACTGAGGCTCTCGCTGAGCTTGCCCGACACCCCCGCCATGGCCGAATTCAATCTCGCGACAATGATGCAAAAAATCGCGACGCTCACGGCGGAACGCGACTCCGCCCGACAGCAATCAACGGCGAATGCATCCGCACCAGCACCAACACCTACAAATGCACCTGCTCAATCGGATGAGCCGATTGTCATCTCGTCCGACACACCATCACACCACGACAGTGTGGGACAACGATCAAGTGTAGCCAGTAATGGCGCCGCCCACTCAATGCGTAGCATGGAGAGAACCAGGGCCATACCGAACGCGAATGTACCTCGCGAAGCCCGTTTTCACGTCGAACTGGCAGCTGCTGGCAACAACGACATTGGCGAGCCAATGCCGCTCAAGTTGCAACGCCAGGCCTGCTTTGATCCTAGCCAATGCCCATAGTCGGTAGAGACTCGGCCCACCACTGACGAGACTGACTGCTCGTCCGACCTCACCAACCCTCACCGAGTCACAGTACCGATTCACGCTATCGATCGGGCTCAAATGAATAAGGAGGGTACAGCGACGGATTGCCCAATACTGGTTCACGAGAAAATACAGGGAGTAGCAGTGAAGATTTTTATTGATGGAGGAGCAAATCACAACTTAGTTAATATCGCCACCGCATGAAAACTGCAACTGACACTTAGTCGCTGCTTACCAGAGATCGACGCACGCTTAGTTGACAGAACACCACTGGCCATACGGGGAAAAGTGGAGAAGGTTAAAGTCCGCTGCGGAGGGGAGACTTCGGGCTTACACAGGAAATGCTCGCGACGACATTGGATGGGCACGACGTTTTAATGGGACGTGATTGGTTGCGACGCTACAATTCGCGAATTGACTGGACGACATGAAACTGCACTGTGCGAAGCGGTGGTAACTGGGTGGAACTACCTTGCTGGCAGTCGCCTGAGTCATCAATGGTCCACGTCCACGCCATCACGATGAAACGGGTTGTCGTCGCTGGAGCTGATGTATACGCAGTGGACATCGTGGTGGTGGGAGCAGCAGAGGTGCGGAGTGATTTTCAGAAACTTCTAGTAGCTGTACTGCCCGAACTACAGGAATTACTAAAATGATACCCGGTTTTCCCGACGACTTACCGGAGGGACTGCCACCTCAGCGAGCACACGACCACCGCATAGAACTGGAGGCGGGGGCACAAACAACCGTACAATGACTGTTCAGACTGACACTGTCCGAACTCGACGAGCTAAGGAAGCAGTTATGTTACCTGCTAGAGAAGAAGTTCATCCGAGCGAGCTCGTCATCGTTCGCCGCACCGATACTGTTCATATCGATAAAAAAGATGGGGGACCCGCATGTGTATGGACTACCATGCACTGAACCGGGTAACAATCAAATCGCGATACCCCATCCTCCGCGCTGACGAATTGATCAATCAACTGCGAATAACCTGCGTGTTTTTCGAAATGGGTGGTGAGTGGGGCCTGAAACCCCTTGTGTGGTGAGTGGGGTCTGAATCCCCTTGGGTGATGAGTGGGGCCTGAATCACCTTGGGTGGTGAGTGGGGCCTGAAACCCCTTGGGTGGTGAGTGGGGCCTGAAAACCCTTGGGTGGTAAGTGGGGCCTGAATTCCCTTATGTGGTGAGTGGGGCCTGAAACCCCTTGGGTGGTGAGTGGGGCCTGAAACCCCTTGGGTGGTGAGTGGGACCTGAAACCCCTTGGGTGGTGAGTGGGGCCTGAAACCCCTTGGGTGGTGAGTGGGGCCTGAAACCCCTTGGGTGGTGAGTGGGGCTTGAAACGCCTTGGGTGGTGAGTGGGGCCTGAAACCCCTTGGGTGGTGAGTGGGGCCTGAAACCCCTTGGGTGGTGAGTGGGGCCTGAAACCCCTTGGGTGGTGAGTGGGGCCTGAAACCCCTTGGGCGGTGAGTGAGGCCTGAGTGGGACTGTCTGCTGCTCCTACTGCTGGCAGGTGAAGGTAGGGAGGGGATGGGCTGGGTGGGTGAGTGAGAAGGAAGGGGCCTGAAACCCCTTGGGTTGGGTGGGTGAGAGGGAAGGGGACTGAATCCCCTTGGGTTCGGTGGGTGAGAGGGAATTGGGGTTGGGTGGTTGAGAGAGAAGGGGACTGAATCCCCTTGAGTGGGATGGGTGGGAAGGAAGGGGTGAATCCCCTTCCGTGGGATGGATGAGTAGGAAGGGGTGAATCCCCTTGGGTGGGATGGGTGAGAAGGAAGGGGTGAATCCCCTTGGGTGGGATGGGTGAGAAGGAAGGGGTGAATCCCCTTGGGTGGGATGGGTGAGAAGGAAGGGGTGAATCCCCTTCCGTGGGATGGGTGAGTAGGAAGGGGTGAATCTCCTTGCTTGGGATGGGTGAGAAGGAAGGGGTGAATCCCCTTGGGTGGGATGGGTGAGAAGGAAGGGGTGAATCCCCTTGGGTGGGATGGGTGAGAAGGAAGGGGTGAATCCCCTTGGGTGTGTTGTTTTGCATGGGTGGTGTGTTGTTCTGGATGGGTGGATGGGTGGTGTGTTGTTCTGGATGGGTGGATGGGTGGTGTGTTCTAGATGGGTGATGATGTGTACTGGATGGGTGGATGGGTGGTGTGTTGTTCTGGATAGGTTGTGTGTTCTGGGTGGGTTGTGACCTCATTGATGTCTGCCACCCATAGGCGCTGTGGTACGGTGTGATTCGGTATGGTTCGGTGTTGTGTGGTCTTGTGGTCCCACTGTTAAACTGTATTATGCTTGTAGGCTGTAGTGGGGTAGCCAATATGGGGTACAACCCCAACTAGGGTTTCATATTTGTACCCAAACTTCTGCTAGTTCATTCATTCTTGCCTAGTTACTTTGACATGGTATCAGAGCAGGAGGTCCCTAGGACCTACCGACCGTTTTTTTTTTAAGGGCCCACCACCGCTCGCATGCGGTTACCACGCTACCCCGTGCCCTAGCCTCGTAGCGCCCTCGTGCGCCCTCGTTAGCGCCCTCGCGCGCCCCTCGTTAGCGCCCTCGCGCGCACCCTCGTTAGCGCCCTCGCGCGCCCCTCGTTAGCGCCCTCGCGCGCCCCTTGCTAGCGCCCTCGCGCGCCCCTCACTAGCGCCCTCGCGCGCCCCTCGCAGTGTCGCCCGCCCGCCGAGCCGCCCGCTCGCAGCCCGCTCGTCCCGCTGCCCGCTTCGCAGCCCGCCCGCCCGCTCGCTGCCCGCTTCGCGGCCCGCCCGCTTCGCAGCCCGCCCGCCCGCTCGCTGCCCGCTTCGCGGCCCGCCCGCTTCGCAGCCCGCCCGCCCGCTCGCTGCCCGCTTCGCGGCCCGCCCGCTTCGCAGCCCGCTCGCTCGCTGCCCGCTTCGCGGCCCGCCCGCTTCGCAGCCCGCCCGCCCGCTCGCTGCCCGCTTCGCGGCCCGCCCGCTTCGCAGCCCGCTCGCCCCGCTGCCCGCTTCGCAGCCCGCCCGCCCGCTTCGCTGCCCGCTCGCAGCGCCGCCCGCCCGCCCGCTACCTGCTTCGCAGCGTCGCCCGCTGCCTCACTGCCCGCTTGCTGCGTCGCCCGCCCGCCCCGCTGCCCGCTTCGCAGCCCGCCCGCCGCGCTTCTCGCCTGCTGCTCCCTGCCTGTGCACCGCCGCTTGCTCCTGCTGTGGCTGCTAGCTTCGCTCTAGCGCGTCCCCTCTGCTGCTGCCGCTGCTCTGCTGTGCCCTCACGCCTGAGCTATGGCCTCTATTCGCGTTCTTTCCTTCGATGCTGAGGGCCGTCCCGTGCAGTTCACTTCCTGGCTCGACGACCTGCAGTTGTATCTTATGAGCAATAGCACGGACCACATCTCCCTCTATGACTACGCGTCTGGTGCTGCCGCTGCTCCTGCTGCCACAGCCGAGCTTAGTGTTCGTTCCCACTGGCAGACTCGTGACGCAGCTGCTCGCCTAGCCATTCGCAGTCACCTGCCGCTAGCTGAGCTCGAGCATTTCGGCGACTGCAAATCCGCTAAGGCCCTGTACGATGCTGTCGTTGCTCGCTACTCCTCGCCTGCCACAGCCGAGCTTAGCCGCCTCATGCTGCCGTACCTGTTCCCCGATCTGTCCACCTTTACTACAGTCGCCGATCTTATCACCCACCTTCGCACTAGTGATGCTCGCCTGCGTGCCGCCCTTCCCACCGAGTTCTGCGCTAAGAACCCCCCTCCACTGTACTGGACACTCCACTTCATAGTCACCCGTCTCCCTGACACCCTCCGCTCAGTTCGAGACCACTTCCTTGCTCGCTGTCCCACTGAGCTCACAGTCGCCCTCCTAGAGGAGCACCTGCTCGCGGCCGAAAAGAGCATTGTAGCTGTCGGTGCTGCTCGTGGCACTCCTCGCACCCCCATCTTTGAGGGGTGTTCTCCCTCTCCCCTCGCTCCCTCCTACGCTGCTGCTGCTGCTGTTGACTTCCTTGGTGCTGAGTCTGTTGGCGCTGCTTCTGCTCCTGGTGGGAGGCGCCGCACCGGCAAGGGCAAGGGGGGCAAGGGTGGTGGTGGTGGCGCTGGGGGGGGAGGAGGTGGGGGAGGTGGGGGGGGAGGCGGTGCTGGAGGGAGCGGTGGCGGGAGCGCTGGTGGGAGTGGGGTCGGTGGTGGAGGCGGGGGCGGCGGAGGAAGCAGTGGCAGTAGTGGCGGCGGCGGCGGTGGCGGCGGTGGCGGTGGTGGCGGTGGTGGCGGTGGCGGTCGGAGCGGTGGTAGTGGTGGCGGCGGAGGTTGTCAAACATTGCATGTTTATATTATGTAGGCTGTAGTGGGTTACACCTTAGGGGGTACTCAAAGTTAGGGTTTCCTACTTGTACCAAACTCTGTGCTAGTTCATCCCATTCCTGCTCAGTTATTCTGACATGGTATCAGAGCAGGTCCATCGCTAGGACCGCTCTTAGGGCCCACCGCTACCTACCTACCTACCTACCGTGCGCCTCTTGCGCCTACGCGCTCTCGTGCGCCCTACCCTACGTGCGCCCTCGTGCGCCCTACCCTACGTGCGCCCTCGTGCGCCTTTCTCTCCTTGTGCGCCTTCGTGCGCCCTCGTGCGCCCTCGTGCGCCCTCGAGCTGCCCCTGCAGGTCCGTCAGGCCACCGAGCCGTCGCTGCAGGCCTGTCAGGCACCTGAGCCGCCGCTACAGGCACGTCAGGCACCCGAGTCGCCGCTGCAGGCCCGTCAGGCCCCCGAGCCGCCGCTACAGGCCCGTCAGGCCCGAGAGCCGCCCCTGCAGACCCGTCAGGCCACGCGCGCCGCCCCTGCAGGCCCTAGCCGGCCGCCGCGTCGCTCTGCCCGCAGCGTCGCCGCCTCTCCGCGGCGTCGTCGCCTGCCCGCGTCGAAGCCGCCTGCCCGCGACGTCGATCCCTGCCCGCGGCGCCGTCGCCTGCCCGCGGAGACGTCGCCTGCCCGCGGCGTCGTCGCGGCGTCGCCACCTGCCCGCGGAGTCGTCGCCTGCCCGCGCCACATGCACGCGGCGTCGCCACCTCCTCGCCGCGTCGACCTGCCCGCGGCGTCGCCACCTGCCCGCCGCGTCGACCTGCCCGCGCCGTCGCCACCAAACCCTAATCCGTCGCCCTGCCCGCGGCGTCGCCACCTGCCCGCCGCGTCGCCCTGCCCGCGCCGTCGCCACCTAACCCTAATCCGCCTCTCGCCCCTGGAGCAGCCGCCACTGCAGTAGCAGCCCCTGGAGCCGCCGCCACTGCAGCAGCAGCCCCTGCAGCCGCCCGCCACTGCGTCAGCAACCACTGGAGCCGCCCACCACTGCAGCAGCCGCCCCTGGAGCCGCCCGCACCTGCAGCAGCCGCCCCTGGAGCAACTGCCGCCGTAGCCCGGTCTAGCTCTGCAGCAGCTGCCGCGGAGCTTCCTACTGCGCCTGCCACGCCGACCACTGGTGAGCATTGCCCTGCCAGCACTGCTACCGCTGCTACTGCTACTACTGCCGTTTCTACTCCCACTCCCGCTACTCCTGCTGCTCCTGACGTGGCCAGATGCAGCCACAGGACCGTGCGCGTGAGTCCCTCACGCTCCAGCAGGCTCGTGAGTGGTACGCCAGTTGGGGCTATCGAGGTGGCCGTAGTGGTAGTCGCTCTGACGTGCGTCGTTCGGGAGGCTCAGGTAGTGGACAGGTGCAGCAGCCGTGCCCTCTTCTGGTCCAGCAGGCTCGTGAGTGGTACGCCGGTTTGAGCAGTCGGGGTGGCCGTAGTGGTAGTCGCTCTGGCGTCCGTCGTTCGGGAGGCTCAGGTAGTGGACAGGTGCAGCAGCCGTGCCCTCTTCTGGTCCAGCAGGCTCGTGAGTGGTACGCCGGTTTGAGCAGTCGGGGTGGCCGTAGTGGTAGTCGCTCTGGCGTCCGTCGTTCGGGAGGCTCAGGTAGTGGACAGGTGCAGCAGCCGTGCCCTCTTCTGGTCCAGCAGGCTCGTGAGTGGTACGCCGGTTTGAGCAGTCGGGGTGGCCGTAGTGGTAGTCGCTCTGGCGTCCGTCGTTCGGGAGGCTCCGGTAGTGGACAGGTGCAGCAGCCGTGCCCTCTTCTGCTCCAGCAGGCTCGTGAGTGGTACGCCGGTTTGAGCAGTCGGGGTGGCCGTAGTGGTAGTCGCTCTGTGAGTGAGGCAGCCGCTCTCGGTGCCAGTACGTCTGTGCCCCCTGGTACTGAGTCGACTGCAGCACTGCACACCTTCACACTGGACTCAGGTGCTTCTCGCTCTTTCTTTCGTGACCGCACTGTCCTTGAGCCACTCGCTCGGCCAGTTGCTGTCTCTCTTGCTGACCCCTCAGGGGGTCCGGTCATTGCGACCTCCTCCACTACACTTCCGTGTCCAGCGGTTCCGTCCGGCACGCTCTCAGGTCTCTACCTCCCCTCGTTCTCTACGAACTTGGTGGCGGGCTGTGCTCTGCAGGACGGGGGTGTTCACCAGTTCACCCCTGCCTACGAGCGTGTGACACATTGCACGTGTGCTCGGACGGGCCGCCACCTGGCTACTTTCACTCGGGAGCCGGGGTCGGACCTGTACACACTGACCACTGAGTCCCCTCAGGTGGCTGCGTCTGCGTCTGCGTCAGGTCAGCTGTCCGCCCCCTGCTCATGTCGCTCTCTGGCGCATGAGACTGTCCTCTGGCACCACCGCCTTGGTCACCCGTCTGTGCAGCGCCTTCGGGCCATGCACAAACGGGACCTTGTTGCTGGTCTTCCCAGGGTGCTCCCTCCCCTTCCCGACTCCCCTGCTCCTGACTGCATTCCCTGTGTCGAGGGGCGGCAGCGCGCCGCTCCTCACTCCTCCTCCTTTCCCCCGACGACTGCTCCCTTGCAGACGCTCCACATGGACGTGTGGGGCCCAGCCCGCGTCCGTGGTCAGGGTCAGGAGAGGTACTTCCTGATAGTTGTTGACGACTACTCGCGCTACACCACGGTCTTCCCCTTGCGCGCCAAGGGTGACGTCCCTGGTGTTTTGATCCCCTGGATCAGCCGAGCCCGTCTCCAGCTAGCCAAGCGCTTTCACTCGGACTTTCCTGTCCTGCGCTTGCACTCTGACAGGGGTGGTGAGTTCGCCTCCGACCTCTTGGCAGCCTACTGTGCTGAGCACGGCATTGAGCAGTCGTTCACGCTTCCGGCCTCTCCACAGCAGAATGGGGTCGCTGAGCGCCGCATTGGCTTGGTCATGGAGGTCGCTCGTACCTCCCTGACCCATGCGGCTGCTCCCCACTTTCTGTGGCCGTTTGCGGTCCGGTACGCAGCGCATCAGCTCAACCTCTGGCCCCGTGTCTCCTTGCCGGAGACTTCCCCGACTCTACGGTGGACGGGAGAGGTTGGCGATGCGTCGCGTTTCCGGGTCTGGGGATCTCGAGCTTTTGTCCGCGACACGTCCGCGGACAAGCTCTCGCGTCGCGCTGTTCCCTGTGTCTTTCTTGGCTTTGTTCCCGACGCGCCTGGTTGGCAGTTTTACCACGTCACCTCGCGCCGGGTTCTGGCCTCTCAGGACGTCACTTTTGACGAGTCCGTCCCCTTCTACCGCCTCTTCCCCTACCGCACTGCCCCGCTCCCCCCCCCGCCTCTCTTCCTCGCTCCAGGTGCTGAGGTACCAGACCCCCTCCCCCCTCAGGGTGCCGCTCCCTCAGGTGTGTCCCAGGTAGACCCGGGTGAGCCTGTCGAGGTAGCTGTTGACTCGCGTCCTGCGTCTGGGGGTGCTGAGCCTGGGAGTACTGCGTCTGAGGGTGCGGAGCCTGGGGGTGCTGAGTCTGGAGGTGCGGAGCCTGGGGGTGCTGAGCCTGGAGGTGCGGAGCCTGGAGGTGCGGAGCCTGGGGGTGCTGAGTCTGGGGGTGCTGAGTCTGGGGGTGCTGAGCCTGAGCGTGCTCCACCTGGAGGAGCCCTCTCCTCCCAGCAGCTGCAGGAGAGGTACCTCGAGTACTGCCGCCTCCCGAGAGGTGCTTCTGGAGCTCGTCCCGGTACTTCCCCTCCTACCCAGGAGCTCCCCCCCATTCAGGTGATCCGCGAGTGGTACACGCGGCGCTGCAGTCTTCGTAGTGGTGCTCCTGGTGCTGCGGACCCGAGCAGTGGTGCTGTTGCTGGTGCTGAGGACCCGGACGCTGGAGCTGCTGCTGGTGCTGAGGACCTGGGGGCTGGAGCTGCTGCTGGTGCTGAGGACCCGACCGGTGGCGCTGCTGCTGGTGCTGAGGACTCGGGCGTTGGAGCTCCTACTGGTGCTGAGGACCCGGGCGTTGGAGCTGCTGCTGGTGCTGAGGACTCGGGCGTTGGGGCTGCCACTGGTGTCCCTGCTGCTTCTGGAGACGCTGCGCGGCCGCGACCGTACTTCGTACCGCTCCTTCAGCAGGTTCTTGGTCAGGCTCCTCCTCCTAGTCCTCCTCCCTCCGTCGAGTGTCCTCTGCCTGTCCAGCCGCAGTCACAGTTACCGCCTGCCTCGCCTCTCCCTGCTCCCTCCCCTTACGCTGGTCCCACAGGAGGTCTTACAGAGCGTCGTGAGCCTGAGTCTCGTCCTGCGTCGCCTGTTCGTACTGCTCGCACTGGTCGTCGTGTCCCACGTGAGCGTCCTCCTCCTGTCCCTGGCACTCACTACATGACTCTGCGTCCCTCCACTGCTCCGCAGCGTGTCCCGCTGCCGTCTCCTCCTGCGTCCTCTCTTCCTACTCTTCCTGACCCGGAGTCTGACTCCCGTCGTGCTGCCAGTCCCACTGTTACGCGTCTCCTCGCTACAGTTGTCACTGACCCGACCTTTGAGTCCTCTGCTGCGTCTGCTCTGGTCGCTGAGTTGGTTGACTTTGCTGCTCGCTGTCGCCTAGACTACGCTGCCAGCCTTGTCGCTAGGTCTGAGTCTGCGTCTGCCTGTCCTCCGTCCGTCGGGGGTGAGTGTGCCCTCGGCACGGACGTCCTTGAGGACAGACAGGAGGAGTTCCACTGCCTTGCTGCTGCTTTGCCCCGTCTCGTGTCCTTGCTAGTTGCCCCTGAGGGAGACCCGGATGCACCAGACATCCCGACCCCACGCTCTTACGCTGAGGCGATGGCGGGTCCCTACTCCTCTCAGTGGCAGACAGCCATGGACGCAGAGATGGCCTCCTGGAAGTCCACAGGCACCTACGTAGACGAGGTTCCCCCTCCTGGGGCGAACATCGTCAGTGGCATGTGGATTTTCAGGGTGAAGCGGCCGCCGGGTTCTCCACCTGTCTTCAAGGCGCGCTACGTGGCTCGAGGCTTCAGTCAGCGAGAGGGAGTAGACTTCTTTCAGACCTTCTCCCCCACCCCGAAGATGACTACTCTTCGGGTGCTGCTGCACATAGCCGCTCACCGCGACTACGAGCTTCACTCTCTTGACTTCAGCACTGCTTTCTTGCAGGGCAGCCTGCACGAGGAGATCTGGCTGCGCCGCCCCCCTGGCTTCACTGGGTCAGTTCCTCCTGGCACCCAGTGGAGGCTTCAGCGGCCGGTCTACGGTCTCCGCCAGGCGCCACGTGAGTGGCACGACACACTGAGGACGACACTTGCGGCTCTTGGGTTCGCTCCCTCTACTGCTGACCCGTCGCTGTTTCTACGCACCGACACCTCGCTGCCGCCGTTCTACATCCTCGTGTACGTCGACGACTTGGTCTTTGCCACTGCTGACACCGCGGCACTCGCTCACGTGAAGTCGGAGCTGCAGAGGAGACACACGTGCACAGACCTGGGTGAGCTGACGAGCTATCTTGGCTTGCGGATCACCCGGGACAGAGCACGGCGCACCATCACCCTGACTCAGTCACACATGGTGCAGCAGGTTCTCCAGCGCTTCCGCTTCACGTACTCCTCGCCTCAGTCCACTCCTCTGCCTACCGGTCACTCGCTCTCAGCTCTGCCTTCGGATGAGTCCGTAGAGCCGAGTGGCCCGTATCCAGAGCTTGTGGGCTGCCTCATGTACCTGATGACCTGCACTCGACCTGACCTTGCATACCCTCTTAGCATCCTAGCACGCTATGTCGCTCCTGGCCGTCATCGGAAGGAGCACATGGATGCTGCTAAGAGGGTGTTGCGCTACTTGTGCAGTACGTCGGGCATGGGGCTTGTGCTTGGAGGGCGAGACCGGGTTGTTCTCACAGGGCACTCAGACGCTTCTTGGGCAGACGACCAGGCTACTCAGCGGTCGTCCCAGGGTTACACCTTCAGCCTTGGCTCTGGCTCAGTTTCTTGGCGTTCTACTCGCTCTTCTTCTGTTCTCAGCTCCAGTTGTGAGGCTGAGATCTACGCCACAGCCATGGCTGCTCAAGAGTTACGCTGGCTGACCTACCTGCTGACCGACCTCGGAGAGCGGCCTCGTTCTCCTCCAGTGCTGTACGTCGACAACAAGGCTGCCATTGCCTTGTGTGAGGAGCACAGACTGGAGCACAGAACGAAGCACATCGCTCTGCGGTACTTCCTTGCTCGAGAGCTGCAGCAGCGTGGTCAGCTTTGTCTGCGTTACGTGGCCACGGAGGCCAACACTGCTGATGTGTTCACCAAGGCGCTTCAGCCTTGTGACCATCAGCGCTTTTGCACGCTGCTAGGCCTTGTACCTACTGGGCCTCACTTGCTTACCTCTTGACCTTGCTTGTACTGTGATCACTATATATATATGCCTACTTGTTTACTTTTGCTAGGTTGTGATCACTGTATCTCTTGCTTTGTTATAAACCTGCATGTGAACTGGTCTTGTGACCGCTTGCTTGTGCTCGGAATTTGTGTGGAATCCTTGAGATCCACCCTGAGCTTTGCTTTGCTTTGCTTTGACTGGTCTTGTGACCCTGTGGTTGTCTCCCACTGCGCCTATGGGGGTGTGTCAAACATTGCATGTTTATATTATGTAGGCTGTAGTGGGTTACACCTTAGGGGGTACTCAAAGTTAGGGTTTCCTACTTGTACCAAACTCTGTGCTAGTTCATCCCATTCCTGCTCAGTTATTCTGACAGAGGTCGGAGTGGAGGCACTGGCTCGGGCCAGAGCTCCCAGCAGCAGCAGCGTCCCCAGACGACCCAGCAGCTTCGTGAGTGGCTTGCTCAGCGTGGGACGTCGGGGGGCAGTGGCCGCTGTTCTTATGTCATTCGCACAGGTGACCGCAAGGGACAGACGTGTGGGAGGTTCCACACCCCGTACCGCTGCTTCTCCCGCCTTGACGACGCTTGGCGTGAGGAGATGGGTGCGGATGTTGAGCGCCCCCGCTGGGCTGAGCTCATGAGGGCTGGTGTTGATGTCTTTGCTCTTGACTATGATGCTATTATTGCTGCCATGTATGCATTGACTGTTAGTGCCGAGGGAGACTGTTACTTGTGTGTGCCGCCTGACCCAGGTATAGAGCCCGCTGCCCTGGGTACTAGTGAGTCTGCTCTCTCTGGTATGGTGCCCCCTGTACTTGCTCCCTCCAGTGCTGTCCCGGCTGGTTTCGAGTCTGCTCTCTCAGGTACAGCACCCACAGAGACTGCTCTCTCAGGTACCGCACCGGCTGAGGCCTGTCACACCTTCACCCTTGACTCAGGTGCTTCCCGTTGCTTCTTTCGTGACAGTACTGAGCTCACACCGCTTCCTGCACCGGTCCCAGTCTCCTTGGCTGACCCCTCTGGGGGCCCAGTCCTTGCCCAGTCCACCACTGTCCTCCCTTGTCCGGCGGTTCCGTCTGGCTCATTGTCGGGTTTCCACCTCCCCTCGTTCTCGACGAACCTGGTGAGCAACGCTGTCCTCCAGGATCAGTGGGTTGACACCTTTACCCCTGGAGGACAGCGTGTGGCGATCTGCACGTGCTCCAGGACCGGCCGTCACCTGGCTACGTTTACCCGTCGGCCGGGGTCGAGTCTCTACACACTGACCACTGCGTCTCCTCAGGTCGCTGCTGTCGGTCAGGTGTCTGCGTCAGGTCTGGTAGCCCACGCCTGTGAGTGTCGTTCCCTGTCGCACCAGACTCTTCTCTGGCACCACCGCCTGGGTCACCCCTCTTTGCCACGCCTTCGTGGCATGCACCGTCGCCACCTTGTGTCTGGTCTTCCCAGGTCCCTCCCTCCCCTCCCTGCCTCGCCTGCGCCGCCTTGCCTTCCTTGCGTCGAGGGGCGGCAGCGCGCCGCTCCTCACTCCTCCTCGTTCCCCCCGACAGAGGCTCCTCTGCAGACCCTCCACCTGGACGTGTGGGGCCCAGCCCGCGTTCGTGGTCAGGGCGGTGAGCGGTACTTTTTGCTGGTTGTCGACGACTACTCGCGTTACACCACGGTCTTCCCCTTGCGCACCAAGGGTGAGGTCCCTGCTGTTCTGATCCCTTGGATCCGCACGGTTCGTCTCCAGCTCCGCCGCCGTTTCCGGACGGATCTTCCTGTCCTGCGTCTGCACTCTGACAGAGGTGGTGAGTTTTCCTCCGATCTCTTGAGGACCTTCTGTCAGGCGGAGGGCATCGAGCAGACCTTCACGCTTCCGGACTCCCCACAGCAGAATGGGGTTGCTGAGCGCCGCATTGGCCTGGTCATGGAGGTCGCTCGTACCTCCTTGGTCCATGCGGCGGCTCCCCATTTTCTGTGGCCGTTTGCTGTCCGGTACGCCGCGCATCAGCTCAACCTCTGGCCCCGTGTCTCCTTGCCGGAGACCTCGCCCACACTGCGTTGGACGGGGGAGGTTGGCGATGCGTCGCGCTTCCGGGTGTGGGGTGCTCGTGCCCTTGTCCGCGATACGTCCGCGGACAAGCTCTCCTCCCGCACGCTTCCCTGTGTCTTCC
Source organism: Closterium sp. Yama58-4 (assembly GCA_947470075.1). NCBI lineage: Eukaryota > Viridiplantae > Streptophyta > Zygnematophyceae > Desmidiales > Closteriaceae > Closterium > Closterium sp. Yama58-4. Next base: position 532,081 of record CANIUD010000257.1, read on the forward strand.
TTGGCTTTGTCCCTGACGCGCCTGGCTGGCAGTTTTACCACCCCACCTCGCGCCGGGTCTTCGCCTCTCAGGACGTCACCTTTGACGAGTCGGTCCCTTTCTACCGTCTCTTCCCCTACCGCACTGCCCCTCTCCCTCCTTCGCCGCTTTTCCTCGCTCCTGGTCCCCCTCCGGTAGACCCCCTTCCCCCTCAGGGTCCTGCTCCTTCAGGTGTCTCTCAGGTAGACCCTCCTCCCGTCGCTGAGCCTGTCGAGGTCACAGGTGACTCAGGTGCTGCTGCGGGTGGTGCTGCTGGGAGTGCTGAGCCTGGGGGTGCTGAGCCTGGGGGTGCTGGGCCTGGGGGTGCTGGGGCTGCGGGTGCTGGGACTGAGGGTGCTGGAGCTGAGGGTACGGTGCCTGAGAGTACGGAGCCTGGGGGTGCTGAGCCTGGGGGTGCTGAGCCTGCGGGTGCGGGGCCTGGGAGTGCTGGGACTGCGGGTGCTGGAGCTGAGGGTACTGTGCCTGAGAGTTTGCCGCCTGGGGGTGCTGAGCCTGGGGGTGCTGCGACTGGGGGTGCTGAGCCTGCGGGTGCTGAGCCTGCGGGTGCTGAGCCTGGGGGTGCTGCTACTGAGCCTACGGAGCCTCGGGTTACTGCGTCTGGGGGTGCTCCGGTTCGGGGTGCTGAGCAGTCTCTCACACCGCAGCAGCTTCGTGACTGGTACGTCCGGCGCTTTCGCCGTCCTAGTGGCTCGGCTGGAGTTGGGGGTGCTGGGGCTGCTTGTTCTGGGAGTACTGCGACTGGAGCTGCTGGAGCTGGGGACTCTGGCGCTGGCGACGCTAGCGGAGTTGGAGCTGCCGACTCTGGGGGTGGCGCTGCTGCTGGTGCTGCGGACCCGCCTGGTGGAGCTGCTGCTGGAGCTGAGGACCCGAGCGGTGGCGCTGCTGCTGGTGCTGGGGACCCGGACGTTGGAGCTCCTGCTGGTCCTGAGGACCCGGCCGCTGGAGTCTCTTCTGCTTCTGGAGACGCTACGCGGCCGCGACCGTACTTCGTACCGCTCCTTCAGCAGGTTCTTGGGCAGGCTCCTCCTCCTTGTCCTCCTCCCTCCGTCGAGTGTCCTCCGCCTGTCCAGCCGCAGTCACAGTTACCGCCTGCCTCGCCTCTCCCTGCTCCCTCTCCGTACGCTGGTCCCACAGGAGGTCTTACAGAGCGTCGTGAGCCTGAGTCTCGTCCTGCGTCGCCTGTTCGTCCTGCTCGCACTGGTAGTCGTGTCCGTCGTGAGCGTCCTCCTCCTGTCCCAGGCACTCACTACATGACTCTGCGTCCCTCTACTGCTCCTCGGCGTGTCCCTCTACCGTCTCCTCCTGCGTCCTCTTTGCCTGCCGTTCCGGACCCTGAGTCTGACCGATATCGCGCTGAGCACCCTACAGTCACGCGTCTCCTAGCTACTGTTGTCACTGACCCTACCTTTGAGTCCTCGGCTGCGTCTGCTCTGGTCGCTGAGTTGGTTGACTTTGCTGCTGCCTGTCGTCTAGACTACGCTGCTAGCCTTGTTGCTGAGTCAGAGTCTGCGTCTGTCTGTCCTCCGTCCGTCGGGGATGAGTGTGCTCTTGGCACGGACGTCCTTGAGGACAGGCAGGAGGACTTTGACTCTCTTGCGGCTGCTGTACCTCATCTCGTGGCCTGGTTGCTTGCCCCTGAGGGAGACCCGGATGCACTAGACATCCCCACTCCGCGCACTTACGCAGAGGCGATCTCGGGTCCCTACTCCTCTCAGTGGCAGACAGCCATGGACGTAGAGATGGCATCCTGGAAGTCCACAGGCACCTACGTCGACGAGGTTCCCCCTCCTGGGGCGAACATCGTCGATGGCATGTGGATTTTCTCCACCTGTCTTCAAGGCTCGTTACGTTGCTAGAGGCTTCAGTCAGCGTCAGGGGGTCGACTTCTTCCAGACCTTCTCCCCCACCCCGAAGATGACCACTCTTCGGGTTCTGCTGCACGTTGCTGCTCAGCGTGACTACGAGCTTCACTCTCTTGACTTCAGCACAGCGTTCCTGCAGGGCAGCCTGCACGAGGAGATCTGGCTGCGCCGCCCACCTGGCTTTACTGGGTCGTTTCCCCCTGGTACCCAGTGGAGTCTCCGCCGGCCAGTCTACGGTCTCCGCCAGGCGCCACGTGAGTGGCATGACACACTGAGGACTACACTTGCGGCTCTTGGGTTCGCGCCGTCTACTGCTGACCCGTCGCTGTTTCTGCGCACAGACACGTCGCTGCCGCCGTTCTACATTCTCGTGTACGTCGACGACTTGGTCTTTGCTACTGCTGACACTGAGGCACTCGCTCGTGTGAAGTCGGAGCTGCAGAAGAGACACACCTGCACTGACCTGGGTGAACTGCGTAGCTACCTTGGCTTGCAGATCACCCGGGACAGAGCTCGCCGCACCATCACCCTGACTCAGTCACACATGGTGCAGTAGGTCCTTCAGCGCTTCGGCTTCCAGTTCTCCTCACCACAGGCCACACCTCTGGCTACCAGCCACTCGCTCTCAGCTCCACCTTCGGACGAGTCCGTAGAGCCGAGTGGCCCGTACCCAGAGCTTGTAGGCTGCCTCATGTACCTGATGACTTGCACGCGACCTGACCTCGCGTACCCTCTTAGCATCCTTGCTCGTTACGTTGCGCCTGGGAGACACAGGCGAGAGCACTGGGAGGCTGCTAAGAGGGTGCTGCGTTACTTGTGCAGTACATCAGGCATGGGGCTGGTGCTTGGAGGACGCGACAGAGTTGTCCTCACTGGTCACTCGGACGCTTCTTGGGTGGACGACCTGGCTACGCAGCGGTCGTCACAGGGTTACACCTTCAGCCTTGGCTCTGGTTCTGTCTCGTGGCGGTCCACCCGCTCTTCCTCTGTTCTCGGCTCTAGTTGTGAGGCTGAGATCTACGCCACAGCCATGGCTGCACAGGAGTTACGCTGGCTCACCTACCTGCTGACTGACTTGGGAGAGCGGCCTAGTTCTCCTCCAGTTCTGTACGGTGACAACAAGGCGGCTCTTGCCTTGTGTCAGGAGCACAGACTGGAGCACAGGACGAAGCACATTGCTCTTCGCTACTTTCTTGCTCGAGAGCTTCAGCAGCGCGGTCAGCTTCGGCTTGTGTACGTGGACTCGAAGGCCAACACTGCTGATATCTTCACCAAGGCGCTCCCGCCTAGTGATCATCAGCGGCACTGTACTTCTTTAGGCCTTGTGTCCACGTTTCCTCACTTGCTCACTGCTTGACATTCTTTGTACTGTACTTTATATATATCTTGTTGCTTGCTTGCTAGGTTTTGATCACTGTGTTGCTTGTCTTGTACTATATCTAGCACTGCATGTGAACTGGCCTTGTGGCCTTTACTTGTGCTCGGAGTGTGGTGACGTTGTGATCCACCCTGGGCTTTGCTTTGCTTTGCTGGACTGGTCTTGTGACCCTTTGTTCTCCCCCACTTTGCCTATGGGGGTGTGTTAAACTGTATTATGCTTGTAGGCTGTAGTGGGGTAGCCAATATGGGGTACAACCCCAACTAGGGTTTCATATTTGTACCCAAACTTCTGCTAGTTCATTCATTCTTGCCTAGTTACTTTGACACCCACTACCGAAAAGCCCCCTGAGTCCTCTGATGTCACGTGACCCGTGACAGGGCGTTTCATTCAGACTGGTGGTGTTCTGGTGACTCCTGCGGGGGGGAAGGAGGGGGGGCGAATGTAAATGATGGTGGTTCCGAGAGTATTTCGGGGCTCGTTTTCACCACTTCCCGCTACAACCGAAGATGGGAAATTTCGGGCGCGAGGGGGGGAAGGCTCCGAAGGTAAATGAAGAATCTGTGGGTACATTTCGTGATCCGAAAACGGGGGTATCGCAATTGGCGCTAAATGGCAAGAAGGGTTAGAAACAAAAACCTGGGTGTCTCTATCCAGAAAATAAGTTGTGAGTAAGCTCAGGGAACGTTCTTGGCCCGTGTCAAACTTCGGGCCAGGCTGCTTGACACGAGGTGGAATAGACAGGCAGGGGGCAAAGTCGTTTTTTTTGTGTCAGACCCCCCTGGGGAGCTTGACACCAAGTAAACTTGGCCCGAAGTTTGACACGGGCCAAGAACGTTCCCTCACTAGGGTTTGCACTTCGTGTACAGAGAAGGCCATTTTTTTTTTCCTGCTTCTCTAGTGTGGCTGTGTTCTGTAGGCACGAGAGAGGGGGGGGAGGCGGTAAATAGGAACCTTCCCCCAACTGCGTTTTTTTTGGGTCGAAAGGGTGGTCAGCTCGGAAAAAGTTCCGAGCCTCCCATTTACCCTCCGAAGGTAAATGGCGACAGAACAACCATTTCCCCTCGCGGATTTAGGGTTCCAAGAAGCCGCCCATTTCCCCTCCCCACCTTCCAACGCAGGCAAATTTTGCACCGTTCGCCCCGCCCTACGAAAACTGCTTTTTTCGGGGAGGTGCGGCGGTGGGGGAAGGGAGGCGCTGGGAGAGGGAACACCATGGTTGCGTTCTGCAGGCACGACAGAGGGGGGGGGAGGAGGTAAATAGGAACCTTCCCTCAACTGCGTTTTTTGGTTCAAACGAACGGTCAGCCCGGAAAATGGATCCGAGCCTCTCATTTACCCTCCGAACGTAAACGAAGGTAAATGGCAACAGAACAGCCATTTACCCTCGCGGATATGAGGTCGTGGGAAGCTGCCTATTTCCCCTCCATCACCCAAAAGTGTCGGTCCGAAATGCAGCCGGCCAGCTAGGTGGTCCACGTTGTATCCTTTGACCCTTCGAAAATGTCCAAATAGAGTCTTCACCCAAAATTGAAGGGTCTAAAAATGTCCGAAAATTAGCCAAAACGCGAAGTATCCAGAATCTGTCCAAAAAGACTCCGATTCGCGTTGCTATGCGGAAGGTCGGGGGATCGATGCTTGCAAGGTGCTTTATACCGAACACACGATGGTTGGATCAGAAGAATAGTTGAGTCGGTTAACTATTACAGCTTACGTGTTACAAGCAAGAATCGATCTCGCGACCATCTCCTCGCTAATATCATCGTAACCACTATGCTAGATCGGTTATGAGCACTGCGTTTTTTTTTATTTAATACATGCGCTTTAAAAAACTCCCATGTCACATGTCCTGTTGCCACCTGTCACACCACCTGCCACACAAACGCCTTCCTGTGCAGGTTAGGTTCTGAGAACATTAGCCATGCGATACCTACACACCACTACAAACTCATCGCCCAAACACCCTCGACTTATGCATCCATTTCAGATCTAACTGCGCTATTTCTTAATCTCAGCTTTTCGTTAGCGCATTTCTTGCCCTTCATTTGTTCCCACGATCTGTTTTGCTTAGCCTATCTCAGAATCACTAGGCAAGAATGAATGAACTAACAAAAGTTTTGGGTACAAATATCAAACCCTAGTTGGGGTTGTACCCCATATTGGCTACCCCACTACAGCCTACAAGCATAATACAGTTTAACACACCCCCATAGGCAAAGTGGGGGAGAACAAAGGGTCACAAGACCAGTCCAGCAAAGCAAAACAAAGCCCAGGGTGGATCACAACGTCACCACACTCCGAGCACAAGTAAAGGCCACAAGGCCAGTTCACATGCAGTGCTAGATATAGTACAAGACAAGCAACACAGTGATCAAAACCTAGCAAGCAAGCAACAAGATATATATAAAGTACAGTACAAAGAATGTCAAGCAGTGAGCAAGTGAGGAAACGTGGACACAAGGCCTAAAGAAGTACAGTGCCGCTGATGATCACTAGGCGGGAGCGCCTTGGTGAAGATATCAGCAGTGTTGGCCTTCGAGTCCACGTACACAAGCCGAAGCTGACCGCGCTGCTGAAGCTCTCGAGCAAGAAAGTAGCGAAGAGCAATGTGCTTCGTCCTGTGCTCCAGTCTGTGCTCCTGACACAAGGCAAGAGCCGCCTTGTTGTCACCGTACAGAACTGGAGGAGAACTAGGCCGCTCTCCCAAGTCAGTCAGCAGGTAGGTGAGCCAGCGTAACTCCTGTGCAGCCATGGCTGTGGCGTAGATCTCAGCCTCACAACTAGAGCCGAGAACAGAGGAAGAGCGGGTGGACCGCCACGAGACAGAACCTGAGCCAAGGCTGAAGGTGTAACCCTGTGACGACCGCTGCGTAGCCAGGTCGTCCACCCAAGAAGCGTCCGAGTGACCAGTGAGGACAACTCTGTCGCGTCCTCCAAGCACCAGCCCCATGCCTGATGTACTGCACAGGTAACGCAGCACCCTCTTAGCAGCCTCCCAGTGCTCTCGCCTGTGTCTCCCAGGCGCAACGTAACGAGCAAGGATGCTAAGAGGGTACGCGAGGTCAGGTCGCGTGCAAGTCATCAGGTACATGAGGCAGCCTACAAGCTCTGGGTACGGGCCACTCGGCTCTACGGACTCGTCCGAAGGTGGAGCTGAGAGCGAGTGGCTGGTAGCCAGAGGTGTGGCCTGTGGTGAGGAGAACTGGAAGCCGAAGCGCTGAAGGACCTACTGCACCATGTGTGACTGAGTCAGGGTGATGGTGCGGCGAGCTCTGTCCCGGGTGATCTGCAAGCCAAGGTAGCTACGCAGTTCACCCAGGTCAGTGCAGGTGTGTCTCTTCTGCAGCTCCGACTTCACACGAGCGAGTGCCTCAGTGTCAGCAGTAGCAAAGACCAAGTCGTCGACGTACACGAGAATGTAGAACGGCGGTAGCGACGTGTCTGTGCGCAGAAACAGCGACGGGTCAGCAGTAGACGGCGCGAACCCAAGAGCCGCAAGAGTAGTCCTCAGTGTGTCGTGCCACTCACGTGGCGCCTGGCGGAGACCGTAGACTGGCCGGCGGAGACTCCACTGGGTACCAGGGGGAAACGACCCAGTAAAGCCAGGTGGGCGGCGCAGCCAGATCTCCTCGTGCAGGCTGCCCTGCAGGAACGCTGTGCTGAAGTCAAGAGAGTGAAGCTCGTAGTCACGCTGAGCAGCAACGTGCAGCAGAACCCGAAGAGTGGTCATCTTCGGGGTGGGGGAGAAGGTCTGGAAGAAGTCGACCCCCTGACGCTGACTGAAGCCTCTAGCAACGTAACGAGCCTTGAAGACAGGCGGAGAACCTGGCAGCCGCTTCACCCTGAAAATCCACATGCCATCGACGATGTTCGCCCCAGGAGGGGGAACCTCGTCGACGTAGGTGCCTGTGGACTTCCAGGATGCCATCTCTGCGTCCATGGCTGTCTGCCACTGAGAGGAGTAGGGACCCGAGATCGCCTCTGCGTAAGTGCGCGGAGTGGGGATGTCTAGCGCATCCGGGTCTCCCTCAGGGGCAAGCAACCAGGCCACGAGATGAGGTACAGCAGCCGCAAGAGAGTCAAAGTCCTCCTGCCTGTCCTCAAGGACGTCCGTGCCAAGAGCACACTCACCCCCGACGGACGGAGGACAGACAGACGCAGACGCAGGCTCAGCAACAAGGCTAGCAGCGTAGTCTAGACGACAGGCAGCAGCAAAGTCAACCAACTCAGCGACCAGAGCAGACGTAGCAGAGGACTCAAAGGTAGGGTCAGTGACAACAGTAGCGAGGAGACGCGTGACTGTAGGGTGCTCAGCGCGATACCGGTCAGACTCAGGGTCCGGAACGGCAGGCAAAGAGGACGCAGGAGGAGACGGTAGAGGGACACGCCGAGGAGCAGTAGAGGGACGCAGAGTCATGTAGTGAGTGCCTGGGACAGGAGGAGGACGCTCACGACGGACACGACTACCAGTGCGAGCAGGACGAACAGGCGACGCAGGACGAGACTCAGGCTCACGACGCTCTGTAAGACCTCCTGTGGGACCAGTATAAGGAGAGGGAGCAGGGAGAGGCGAGGCAGGCGGTAACTGTGACTGCGGCTGGACAGGCGGAGGACACTCTACGGAGGGAGGAGGACAAGGAGGAGGAGCCTGCCCAAGAACCTGCTGAAGGAGCGGTACGAAGTACGGTCGCGGCCGCGCAGCGTCTCCAGAAGCAGAAGGGACTCCAGCGGCCGGGTCCTCAGCACCAGTAGGAGCTCCAGCGTCCGGGTCCACAGCACCAGCAGCAGCTCCACCGGCCGGGTCCCCAGCTCCAGCAGCAGCTCCACCGTCCGACTCCTCAGCACCAGCAGCAGCTCCACCAGGTGGGTCCGCAGCACCAGCAGCAGCGCCACCCCCAGAGTCGGCAGCTCCAACTCCGCTAGCACCGCCAGCGCCAGAGTCCCCAGCTCCAGCAGCTCCAGTCGCAGTGCTCCCAGAACAGCCAGTCCCGGCAGCTCCAGTACCCCCAGTACGAGCACCCCCAGGACGAGCAGCTCCAGCACCCCAAACTCCAGCCGAGCCACTAGGACGGCGAAAGCGTCGGACGTACCAGTCACGAAGCTGCTGCGGTGTGAGAGACTGCTCAGCACCCCGAACCGGAGCACCCCCAGACGCAGTAACCCGAGGCTCCGTAGGCTCAGTAGCAGCACCCCCAGGCTCAGTACCCGCAGGCTCAGTACCCGCAGGCTCAGCACCCCCAGTCGCAGCACCCCCAGGCTCAGCACCCCCAGGCGGCAAACTCTCAGGCACAGTACCCTCAGCTCCAGCACCCGCAGTCCCAGCACTCCCAGGCCCCGCACCCGCAGGCTCAGCACCCCCAGGCGCAGCACCCCCAGGCTCCGTACTCTCAGGCACCGTACCCTCAGCTCCAGCACCCTCAGTCCCAGCACCTGCAGCCCCAGCACCCCCAGGCCCAGCACCCCCAGGCTCAGTACCCCCAGGCTCAGCACTCCCAGCAGCACCACCCGCAGCAGCACCTGAGTCACCTGTGACCTCGACAGGCTCAGCGACGGGAGGAGGGTCTACCTGAGAGACACCTGAAGGAGCAGGACCCTGAGGGGGAAGGGGGTCTACCGGAGGGGGGCCAGGAGCAAGGAAAAGCGGCGGGGGAGGGAGGGGGGCAGTGCGGTAGGGGAAGAGACGGTAAAAAGGGACCGACTCGTCAAAGGTGACATCCTGAGAGGCGAAGACCCGGCGCGAGGTGGGGTGGTAAAACTGCCAGCCAGGCGCGTCAGGGACAAAGCCAAGGAAGACACAGGGAAGCGTGCGGGAGGAGAGCTTGTCCGCGGACGTATCGCGGACAAGGGCACGAGCACCCCACACCCGGAAGCGCGACGCATCGCCAACCTCCCCCGTCCAACGCAGTGTGGGCGAGGTCTCCGGTAAGGAGACACGGGGCCAGAGGTTGAGCTGATGCGCGGCGTACCGGACAGCAAACGGCCACAGAAAATGGGGAGCCGCCGCGTGGACCAAGGAGGTACGAGCGACCTCCATGACCAGGCCAATGCGGCGCTCAGCAACCCCATTCTGCTGTGGGGAGTCCGGAAGCGTGAAGGTCTGCTCGATGCCCTCCGCCTGACAGAAGGTCCTCAAGAGATCGGAGGAAAACTCACCACCTCTGTCAGAGTGCAGACGCAGGACAGGAAGATCCGTCCGGAAACGGCGGCGGAGCTGGAGACGAACGGTGCGGATCCAAGGGATCAGAACAGCAGGGACCTCACCCTTGGTGCGCAAGGGGAAGACCGTGGTGTAACGCGAGTAGTCGTCGACAACCAGCAAAAAGTACCGCTCACCGCCCTGACCACGAACGCGGGCTGGGCCCCACACGTCCAGGTGGAGGGTCTCCAGAGGAGCCTCTGTCGGGGGGAACGAGGAGGAGTGAGGAGCGGCGCGCTGCCGCCCCTCGACGCAAGGAAGGCAAGGCGGCGCAGGCGAGGCAGGGAGGGGAGGGAGGGACCTGGGAAGACCGGACACAAGGAGGCGACGGTGCATGCCACGAAGGCGTGGCAAGGAGGGGTGACCCAGGCGGTGGTGCCAGAGAAGAGTCTGGTGCGACAGGGAACGACACTCACAGGCGTGGGCTACCAGACCTGACGCAGACACCTGACCGACAGCAGCTACCTGGGGAGACGCAGTGGTCAGTGTGTAGAGACTCGACCCCGGCCGACGGGTAAACGTAGCCAGGTGACGGCCGGTCCTGGAGCACGTGCAGATCGCCACACGCTGTCCGCCAGGGGTAAAGGTGTCAACCCACTGATCCTGGAGGACAGCGTTGCTCACCAGGTTCGTCGAGAACGAGGGGAGGTGGAAACCCGACAACGAGCCAGACGGAACCGCCGGACAAGGGAGGACAGTGGTGGACTGGGCAAGGACTGGGCCCCCAGAGGGGTCAGCCAAGGAGACTGGGACCGGTGCAGGAAGCGGTGTGAGCTCAGTACTGTCACGAAAGAAGCAACGGGAAGCACCTGAGTCAAGGGTGAAGGTGTGACAGGCCTCAGCCGGTGCGGTACCTGAGAGAGGAGTCTGTGTGGGTGCTGTACCTGAGAGAGCAGACTCGAAACTAGCCGGGACAGCACTGGGGGGAGCAAGTACAGGGGGCACCATACCAGAGAGAGCAGACTCACTAGTACCCAGGGCAGCGGGCTCTATACCTGGGTCAGGCGGCACACACAAGTAACAGTCTCCCTCGGCACTAACAGTCAATGCATACATGGCAGCAATAATAGCATCATAGTCAAGAGCAAAGACATCAACACCAGCCCTCATGAGCTCAGCCCAGCGGGGGCGCTCAACATCCGCACCCATCTCCTCACGCCAAGCGTCGTCAAGGCGGGAGAAGCAGCGGTACGGGGTGTGGAACCTCCCACACGTCTGTCCCTTGCGGTCACCTGTGCGAATGACATAAGAACAGCGGGCACTGGCCCCCGACGTCCCACGCTGAGCAAGCCACTCACGAAGTTGCTGGGTCGTCTGGGGACGCTGCTGCTGCTGGGAGCTCTGGCCCGAGCCAGTGCCTCCACTCCGACCTCCGCCGCCACCACTACCACCGCTCCGACCGGCACCGCCACCACCGCCACCACCGCCACCGCCGCCACCGCCGCCGCCGCCACTACTGCCACTGCTTCCTCCGCCGCCCCCGTCTCCACCACCGACCCCACTCCCACCAGCGCTCCCGCCACCGCTCCCTCCAGCACCGCCTCCCCCCCCACCTCCCCCACCTCCTCCCCCCCCAGCGCCACCACCACCACCCTTGCCCCCCTTGCCCTTGCCGGTGCGGCGCCTCCCACCAGGAGTAGAAGCAGCGCCAACAGACTCAGCACCAAGGAAGTCAACAGCAGCAGCAGCAGCGTAGGAGGGAGCGAGGGGAGAGGGAGAACACCCCTCAAAGATGGGGGTGCGAGGAGCGCCACGAGCAGCACCGACAGCTACAATGCTCTTTTCGGCCGCGAGCAGGTGCTCCTCTAGGAGGGCGACTGTGAGCTCAGTGGGACAGCGAGCAAGGAAGTGGTCTCGAACTGAGCGGAGGGTGTCAGGGAGACGGGTGACTATGAAGTGGAGTGTCCAGTACAGTGGAGGGGGGTTCTTAGCGCAGAACTCGGTGGGAAGGGCGGCACGCAGGCGAGCATCACTAGTGCGAAGGTGGGTGATAAGATCGGCGACTGTAGTAAAGGTGGACAGATCGGGGAACAGGTACGGCAGCATGAGGCGGCTAAGCTCGGCTGTGGCAGGCGAGGAGTAGCGAGCGACGACAGCGTCGTACAGGGCCTTAGCGGATTTGCAGTCGCCAAAATGCTCTAGCTCAGCTAACGGCAGGTGACTGCGAATGGCTAGGCGAGCAGCTGCGTCACGAGTCTGCCAGTGGGAACGAACACTAAGCTCAGCTGTGGCAGGAGGGGCAGGCGCAGCACCAGACGCGTAATCATAGAGCGACACATGCTCCTTGCTATCGCTCAGGAGGAACAGCTGCAGGTCATCTAGCCAAGCGGTGAACCGCACAGGGCGGCCCTCAGCATCGAACGACAGCACGCGGATGGAAGCCATAGCGACAGTGTGACAGAGTAACGCAAGCTGCCGCAGCAGGGGAAGGCGACTGTGCACGGATAGAGAGCAGCGGGCGAGGCTGGCGCTACGGGCAGGCGGCGCTGCAAGCGGTCAGCGCGACGGGAGGGCGACGCTGCGAGCGGGCAGCGCGGCGGATGAGCCGGGAAGCGGGCAGCGCGGCGGGCAGGCGGCGCTGCAAGCGGGCAGCACGGCGGGCGGGCGACGCTGCGAGGCGGGCGGGCCGCGAAGCGGGCAGCGGGCGGGCGGGCGGGCTGCGAAGCGGGCAGCGGGGCGAGCGGGCTGCGATGCGGGCGGGCCGCGAAGTGGGCAGCTAGCGGGCGGGCGGGCTGCGAAGTGGGCGGGCCGCGAAGCGGGCAGCGAGCGGGCGGGCGGGCTGCGAAGTGGGCGGGCCGCGAAGCGGGCAGCGGGGCGAGCGGGCTGCGAGGCGGGCGGGCCGCGAAGCGGGCAGCGAGCGGGCGGGCGGGCTGCGAAGTGGGCGGGCCGCGAAGCGGGCAGCGAGCGAGCGGGCTGCGAAGCGGGCGGGCCGCGAAGCGGGCAGCGAGCGAGCGGGCTGCGAAGCGGGCGGGCCGCGAAGCGGGCAGCGAGCGGGCGGGCGGGCTGCGTAGTGAGCGGGCCGCGAAGCGGGCAGCGAGCGGGCGGGCGGGCTGCGAGCGGGCGGCTCGGCGAGGGGCGCGCGAGGGCGCTAGTGAGGGGCGCGCGAGGGCGCTAGCAAGGGGCGCGCGAGGGCGCTAACGAAGGGGCGCGCGAGGGCGCTAACGAGGGTGCGCGCGAGGGCGCTAACGAGGGGCGCGCGAGGGCGCTAACGTGGGCGCACGAGGGCGCTACGAGGCTAGGGCACGGGGTAGCGTGGTAACCGCATGCGAGCGGTGGTGGGCCCTTAAAAAAAAAACGGTCGGTAGGTCCTAGGGACCTCCTGCTCTGAATACCATCTCAGAATAACTAGGCAAGAATGAATGAACTAACAAAAGTTTTGGGTACAAATATCAAACCCTAGTTGGGGTTGTACCCCATATTGGCTACCCCACTACAGCCTACAAGCATAATACAGTTTAACAGCCTAGTCCTACGATTTCTGTAGAACCAGTCTAGCTATGCGGATGTTAGACATTTAGGTTCATAAATCCAGTTTCCGTTGTTCTATGCAACAATGGCATGGTGTTCATTGCTGTCTGAGATGTACGCAGTCCTTTTTTATAATAACGCATTCCATGACGCCGCTTACTTATAACGCTCCTGTTTCCAATGTCTATCTATCCCCATTGCAGCATTTGAGGGTCTTCTTTTTACGTAACATGTTGCTCAACTTCGAGCGTTGTTAAGGAGCACGATGTGCGCTGAAACATCGTGCGCCGCTAAGGGACGCGACAAAGTTGCTAAGGGGTGCTACGGGCGCTGCTAAGGAGCGCGATCGGCGCTCTAAGGAGCGCGACTGACGCTGCTACGGCGGGTGCTGCTAAGAGACGCGACGGGAGCAACTAAAGTGCGCGACGGGCGCTGCTAATGCGGCTGCTGCTTAGAGGCGCGATGAAGAGCGGTAATTACCTTGTATGAACCTGTGTGTTAACGGCTGCTAATCATCGCTTACCTTCTGTTCTTTCTTTCAATTGTTTTTGGTAAAGATCTCCTTCATAGCGAGTCAATGTGTCATCACGCAAAATGGTTTGTACGATTTGATGTTGGCATTTTTTGTGGTTACCGACTTATACGTACATACAACGTTCACGTTAATTTCGCGTTTTTTTTTTCCTCCCCTTTGAAAGTATACGCAATATGGAGGTTCTGTTTAGTATTTCACAGCCGCCACTTAGTTCTCTCTCACTAAGGACGCGACAGGCGCTGCTTCGTTAGGTCGCTGCAAAGGGTCGTGACGGGCCCTGCTAACCCTGTTGCTGGTAAGGGGCCCGATGCTCAACTTGCTTAATGATTTTGTTGATAAAGCCAATGTGTCGTGTATTTTTTTGTTTTCTTGTATTCAGAGATGTATTAATCCTTTTGTACATGGAGATGTTTGTTTCAATCGTTTCTGGTGAATATTTCCTACCTTGCAGGACAATGTGTCATTAGTCACCACTGTTTGTACGATTTAGGATAATTTTATAGTTATAATTTTCTGCAATAGACCTTGTGGCTCATTCAATATTGTTCTTTAATTTGTGCAGGTTTTTTTTTGTAGCATTAATTAATGGGGGTTCGTATATTTATCTGGAAATCCGTAATTTAGTTTCTAGCATTTTTATCAAGTAGAGATGCCTTTGCATGTGTTTTCTCATAAATCATGTACACAATGGTTGGGTATTATTTTTATTGGTAAAACGTATCTTAGTATATCGGGTACGTGCTGTACACAGTTTGCATTCGCCTTTCGTACTGTCCGAATGAACTCTTCGCGGACTCTTTGATGGGACGTAAAACAGACTCCGGAATGTAGCAGGCCTTGGTCCAAAAAGTCTCTTTTTCTGCACGTCCGGAATCCGTCCAGAAAGAGTCCGTTCGGACTCTTGGGGACAACTTTGGGACGCTGGAAAATGGGGAGTCCCCACCTTCCTTCTCTGGCAAAATTTGCCTCCTTCGCCCCCCCTTTCGAAAACTGCTCTTGCCCGGGATGTGAGACGGAGGGGGGAGGGAGGCGCTGGGTTAGGGAACACCACACCTGAACCCTTCCAAGCAAACAACCCCTCCCTTGAGTAGCCCAAACAGGGACGCGTCAAACTAACAGGTTAAAAAAACACAAGCCACCAACCTCCTCGAACTGAATTGAAAACCCTAACGAGCTCACAACACAACTCCCCTTTGGTTACCCTTCTCTAAACTTCAACCCTTTTTCTGATGCCGCGCAGCTCTATCTACCCAACTTCGATGCAGTGGAAATTGTGGCTGTTTTTTTGTCATTTACCTACAGCAGCTTCGCACCGAGCAACCGAAAATTCCCACTTTCGGTTGTAGCGGGACGGGGGGGGGGGGGGGGGGGGGGGATTCGAAGGGGAAACTGCTTTGGAACCCTCGTCATTTCCCTTCGCCCCCCCACCTCCCTCCCAAGGGAAATGCCTACAGAACGCAGCCCATACACGAACTGAGGAGATAAACTCTACAACGGTGGGAGCTAGACTACAGGGTGGGCACTGGTTGTAGGAGTGATCATAGCTCTGTCTGTGTTCTCTAGGACTTGTGTTTTCACAGGGCAAAACAGCAAGAGTTTCACTAAGGAAAGTTGAGAATAACAGAGTTCAGAATGAACATGCAATGGCAAAGACTGACTACATCACATGCAAGGTTTGCTAGCACTCAGGCAGGTCGACTGCCAGCACGACAAAGTCGTCGACCTGCCAACGAAGCAAGTTCGTGATCCGCCAACGCAGCTCGTATGCGACTTGCCAACGCTGCAGATGGCGGCCTGCCAACGCTGCTCCCGCGCAGCTTGCCAACGCAGCATCCGCGCGGCTTGCCAACATTGCATCCGCAGGTGATTGTAAGCGCATGTGCAAGCACCTACTTCGCAGGTGCTTGTAGACAGTTATGCACAACGTGCACTGTCAAGTACATTGCGCAGGTTGTCAGCCACATGCTGACGGTTGCACATGATGAGCCACGTCGACCACGTGCTGCCACGTCGGTCGACTTCGCCACAGCAGCCTCGACGACGTTCGCACACCTTCGCGCACCTCGTCGAGCAGGTAACTTGGTCAACCAGGTAAGGTACCTGACATCTTCTGCAGGATGACGACCTTCGTCATCACCGGTTGACGACCTTCGTCGTCGCGGGTTGACGACCTTCGTCGTCGGGGCTCGACGACCTTCGTCGAGCACCTTCGTCGAGCACCTCGGTCGACATTTCAAAATGTCAGCCCCTGATTGGTCGAAATTAGGGCACATTCGAATTTCTGGCCAAAATTCGCCTGTGCAGTCTCAATGTTGCGCAGGGTCAAACGCGACCCTGCGCAGACGGACACCCGCGAACTTCTGCACCAGCTGCGCCACTCTGGTCGACGAACTGCTTCGTCGACCATCCTCGTTGAACTCCAACTCCTTTGTCGACGAAGTCACAGTGGTTCCGCGCAGGTCGACGACCACCTTCGTCGACCTCTGCGGAAGGTCGGCTGCACCTCCCACACACCCGACCACAAGTCAATTTGCCCATGCGAGGGCGGGGCCAATTTCCTTCAACACGAGCCCTAGAAAGCAAACACCCCTAACCTCGAATAGCCCAAACAGGGACGAAGTAACATGCGTGAAAAAAAAAATGCATTGAGGTTTGTGTCTTGCAGGTGGGTGTGGTGGGGTTAGATTTTGTTCCATCTGATTACCCTTCTAAAAACTTCTACCCTCGTTCTGAATTCGCCCAGGTCTATCTACCCATGAATCGTGCGTGCGAAATTGTGCGTGTGTTTTCTTCATTTACCGTCTGAACCTTCCACACGAGATGGCGAAATTTCCCACAATCGGTTGTAGCAGGAGGGGTGATGTCGAGAGGGAAAACTGCTTCGGAACCCTCGTCATTTCCCTTCGCTCCCCCACTTCCCTCCCGAGGGAAATGCCTACAGAACGCAACCTGTGTGTTTGGGCTAAGAATTCCAGAAGTCTCAAGTTTCACGAGTATAATTTCGATGTTCCCTCCCCTAGATCCTCTCTCCTCTGGCCATCGCACTTCCCCGTGAAGAGTGGTTGCTGGAAGGCAAGGAGAGGGAGGCAAAATTTGCCTGGGAAAAAAGGTGGGGAGGGTAAATGTACAGCTTTCTAGGGGTGCACATCCCTGGGGGTAAATGAGCATTTTGTTGGCATTTACCTTCGTTTTGGTTCGGAGGGCAAATAGATGGCTCGGCATGGTTTTATGGGCTGACCGTCGAGTCGAACCAAAAAAACGCAGAGAGGGGAAGATTCCTATTTCCACTCGCCCCCCCTCCGCCAGTGCCCAGAGAACACCACCGCTATGTATGTAGGTCGGTACGAGATTGGCGGCGGCGGAATCAGGTCTATCCAGCGCGACAGATCCGTACAATCAAACTCCGCAGCACACTCACCCTCAGGCATGGCCGCAAGTGAGGCAACAGGTAGACCATAGAGCTCAGATCGCCTTCCTGGAGTGTCTGGACAATGAAGTGGGGACAGCGAAAAGTGCACTCGGCACGTGTGAAGGCATTTGGGTTTGTGATGAGGTGGCGGGGGACGAATGAGGACGTCGCACGTGGGTTGAGCCCCCCAACGCGGTCAATCCCAACTGCATGCAGATTTTGCGAGGGAGTGGTTACGAATGCATACAACGAAACTGTTGGAGGAAAAATGTCGACCTGTCGGGTAACCATGCGGTTACCCTTGTTGAGGATTGAGTCAGCTGTATGCATTCGCAAAATTGCACTGACATAGGTTGAAAGCCGTTGAAAAATACCCAAAGTTTGAGCACGTAGGGGAATCTTTTGAGCTGCCACGCTGGAACCAGTGCGGTGCACTTTTGGGGGCTGTCCTGTCCCAAGTTCGCAGGAAGGCGATCTCAGTTGCCTTGCCATTGCCAGTTTTTTCATCACAAGATTCAGCACAAGATTCACAAGAGGGACTTGCTTAGTTGTCTGGAATCAGCCATAGTGGTCTTGCTGATAACGTTAGCCCTAAGTCCCGAAGCAAGCAAGCTTTCCCGCCATTTTTCTTCGCTGTAGATTGGCCACAAAGTTTATTATTTGCGTGGCTGGCTTCCTGGTGTCAGCAGCATGCTTCAATCGTGTGCGAGGTTAGCTGGAGATAGAAAGCAGCTGTCAGTCCGAACACCGAAGCAGAATCTACGCGCAGCGAGAGGCTCTCGTGGACCGTTGATTCGACATCTGTAGATCCTTCCCCGACACCGCTGAGCCTTTCTTGTTCATTTGGAGCCTGTAGTTTCAGAATCGTTCCGTACAGTAACGCTGTTGTATTAGGCTGATGAGACCAAGACAGGAGGTCACGACTCACAATACATGCATGATGGGGGACTCAGAAGAACACATCATGCCACCCCATAGTTTCCCAGTTTCGCCGTACTTGCGTACGAAAAGGCGTGCGTGACCTAACCATCCAAGGGTACTATAGGCTCGGATGCACACTGTACATACTTCCCAATGTGCGATTCTGCTTCAGTAATCTCTTAACATTGCGCTCACTTGTCGACAGCTGACTCCTCAAGTAGCATTCAAAGTCTCACTCACTGCCTACTAGGAACCTCCGAAAGGCTGCTCGCTCGGAAAGTCCTGACTTAAAGTGACAGTTTCCGAGTACAAGAGAGCTAACAGAAAATAGAGATAACAGAATTCGCTGTATAGCGAGGACAGCAGATGGGACTGACGTCAGTGGTTAGAATAATGGACGCGGCGGGATCGGCCATGCTGGCCTCTCACCACCACCAGGAAATGGCTGTCCCTGGAGATCGCGCGCACGGTGGGGTTGCGGAGACGATACATGAGGCGCCTCGAAAATCGCCTCAAAATTCGCCGCACGACGCTGCGGGATCGGCGATGCTGGCCTCTCACTACCACCAAGGAATGGCGGCCTCCGGAGATTGCGCCACGGGTGCGGTTGCGGAAACGACACGCCTTGGAAGCTCCGCGCACTCCCCGCAACAGGCGCAACCCGCGCAATCTCCGCAATCTGAGATTGTTCCTGTCAGGGACGCGGGGAGCGGCGCGCAAGCGCAAGCACACGCGCTAGATCCGGCGGAGAAGCGGCTACTGGAGCTGGGGTACCGACAAGAGCTGAAGCGACGCCTGGTGGGGCTCTGGAAGAAAAAGGGGGGGAGAGGGTGGTTGGGAGGGAATGGGTTAGGGGGGTGGAATGGGTTGGCTAAGGGCGAGTCTTGAGGTGAGGATTCTCAGAGAGCACTTACCTTCCTGCCTCTACTCTACCCCTACTCGCAGGGCTGGCTGGAGATGTACGGAGTGTCAGCAGCAGTAATGAACCCCTACATGGCGGCCGTGCCCTTCCCAGCCTTTCCCAATCTGAATCCCCAAACCCATCTCACGCACCTCACCCCACCCAGGGCTGGTTGGAGGGCGGGTTGGAGACGTACGGCGTGTCAGCAGCAGTAACGAACCCCTACATGGCGGCCGTGCCTTTCTTTGGCCTCCTTTACCCTTCATTCAACCTCCGCCAATCTCCCCTCCCAGGACTGGCTGGAGATTTACGACGTGGCAGCAGCAGTCATGAACCCCTTAACGGCTGTGCCCCTCCTGCCTTTCCTTATCCGTCAACGCCGTTCCCCCCTCCACTGGCTGGGCTGGCTGGAAATATTCGGAGTGTCAGCAGCGGGTCATCAACCCCTACATCACGGCCGTGCCCTTCCTTCTCTTCCCCCCCTCTCCTACCACCAACACCATTCCCTTTTCCCCCTCTCAGGGCTGGCTGGAGATATTCGGAGTGTCAGGAGCGGGCCATGAACCGCGCTGCTGCAGGCACAGCCCGTGGTGTAGCCCTGGGTCGCTCTTCCGAGCCCTTCCTCATACTCCTACCCACACCCATCTCCCCCTTCCTCATACTCCTACTCACACCCATCTCCCCCTTCCAGGGCTGGTTGGAGATATTCGGAGTGTCAGCGGCAGTCATGAACCCCTACATGACAGCCGTGCCCTTCTTTGGCTTCGCGCTGCTGCAGGCAGGGCCTGTGGGCGTGGTGTGGCCGTGGGTCGTCCTTGCGCCCTTCGCCCTCTGCATGGTCCTCGTTATTGCCGAAGTCTGCTCCTCCTTCCCTGTGAGTCTGCTGCTTGCTCTGCATGGTCCTTGTTATTGCCGAAGTCTGCTCCTCCTTCCCTGTGAGTCTGCTGCTTGCTCTGCATGGTCCTTGTTATTGCCGAAGTCTGCTCCTTCTTCCCTGTGAGTCTGCTGCTTGCTCTGCATGGTCCTTGTTATTGCCGAAGTCTGCTCCTCCTTCCTTGTGAGTCTGCTGCTTGCTCTGCATGGTCCTTGTTATTGCCGAAGTCTGCTCCTCCTTCCCTGTGAGTCTGCTGCTTGCTCTGCATGGTCCTTGTTATTGCCAAAGTCTGCTCCTCCTTCCCTGTGAGTCTGCTGCTTGCTCTGCAACCCCACACCAACACTGCCCACAGGCTTCGAATCTTCTCTATACACAGACGCAGGCGGCCAGCCCCTTAGCCGCATTTCCGCGTCCATTCTCCTCCTCCCCTATCTGGCCTTGTCCACTGTGAGAATTACCGTATGTGAAGTGACACAAGCATTGCTTCCCCCCTCTCCCAATCCGTTCCCCGCTCTTCGTCTGTTCCCCATCCCATGCCTGCCTGCATGTCCCCCCCCCCCCCCCCCTCTGCCTATCCTCCCGCTGCCTCCATACATCTCGCTGTATTTCTAACCAGCCAGCCTGTTGCCGCCTGTTTTTGAGTCGACTCGAAAGCAGGCCTGTCGCCTCGCCGCCGCACTTGAAGCCCCTGATGGGCCCCAGTCCATTCATGCCCGCCCCTGTCTTTCCCCATGGGCCCCAGTCCATTCATGCCCGCCCCTGTCTTTCCCCCATCTTCCCCCCCATGTCCTCTCCCCACAGACGTCAGGCTCGCTCTACTTCTGGGCGGCCAGCCTGACGCCTCCACCCAACTCATGACCCGCCTGCCCTCCCGCATCTTACCCATGCGCACCCACACCCCCTCCAGACGTCAGGCTCGCTCTACTTCTGGGCGGCCAGCCTGACGCCTCCCCCCAACTCATGACCCGCCTGCCCTCCCGCATCTTACCCATGCGCGCCCACACCCCCTCCAGACGTCAGGCTCGCTCTACTTCTGGGCGGCCAGCCTGTCCCCACCGCGCTGGAAGCCGCTGGTGGCGTGGGTGACGGTGTGGCTCGAGGTGATCGCACTTTCAGTCTGCGCCAGCAGCATCGCCTTCCCAGGTATGACCGTCAGGCCCTTCCGAGGTCCCCCGGCGAGCTGTTGAGGCCGCTCTTTTCCAGGTATGCATGGTGTGGTGCTACTCGTCTTACCCTTCAAGCAGGCACGCTGGAAGCTGCTGGTGGCGTGGGTGACGGTGTGGCTGGAGGTGATCGCACTCTCTGTCTGTTCCAGCAGCATCGCCTTTTGAGGCGCCTCAAAAGCACTCTCTGTCTGTGCCAGCAGCATCGCCTTCCCAGGTATGCGTTGGTATTGCTTGCCCTATCTTTCAACGCAGCAATTCCCCACATAAGTGATATGAACAACCACATAAGTATTTCTGCCTCATTCCTCTTCCCTTCCCCCCCACACCAACATGGCGCAGCTGGTGCAGCGGCGCAGCTGGTGCAGATGATGATCCACCACATGGCGGGCGGGGAGCACGTCTCCTTGCTTCCCTCACCTTAATGTCCTTCCTTTCACTCCCCTTCCGCCCCCCCCTCCCCGCCCCCCCCACACCAACATGCAGCGGCGCAGCTGGTGCAGATGATGATGCACCACATGTCAGACGGGGAGCACCTCTCCTCTCCTCCCACACTCACCTTAATATCTGTCCCTACGCTCCCCTTCCTCTCTCCCCTATGTCTCTGAGCAGCGGCGCAGCTGGTGCAGATGCTGATGCATCACATGGCGGGCGGGGAGCACCTCTCCTCCACGGCATTCTTCTTTGCCCTCTACTGCGCACTGCTGCTCTCCTGGGCGCTCCTCAACTCGCTCTCCCTCGCCTGTGTCTCGCGCCTCCTCGACTGCTACGTCTACTTCGCTGTGGCATACACCATCGCCATTGTGAGTGATGCCACTGCCTCTCTCCATTGCTCTGAGGTGCTTCACCTCAACTCCCTCTCCCTAACCTGTGTGTCTCACTTGTAAAAACCGCGTGACTTTAGTCTGCCTTTGAGTCGACTCAAAAGCAGACTCACCTCAACTCCCTCTCCCTCACCTGTGTCTCGCCTCGTCGTTTGCTACGTCTACTTCGCTGTGGCCTACTGTACTGAGATGCCTCAAGATGACTTTTGAGTCGACTCAAAAGTCACTTCGCTGTGGCCTACAGTACTGAGATGCCTCAAGCTCCTTCTCCCCCGCCTGGTGCTCCCACCTCCCAGTGCATGGGTCTACCGGCCATGGCCTACACGATTGCTGTGCTGTGGTCTGCTAGTATTGCTTTTGTAAAGTCTAGAATACGATTCCCCTCCCGACCATCCCCTGTACCCTTCGTGCCACCAGGTGACAGTGCTGCCAGCAGTCGCAGTGGAGCTGAAACCACCCTCCTTCATTTTCCTCGAGTACCAGTCTGGCTGCGCCATCACGGGCGTGTGCGCCGTCCTCCCCTCGCTCATCCTCGCCGGCCTACTGCCGCAATTCTCCTACTATGGATTTGATTCTGCCGCCCACGTCACGGAGGAGACAAGGAACTCTGACGTCTCGGGCCCGCGGGCCATTCTGGGGTCGTTTCTCATGCAAGTGGTGTTTGGCTTCGCCATCCTCGTCACCTTCACCGCCTGCATCCAGGTGAGAATGTCTCCCTTGCATGCACGCCGTCGCATTGTATCGCATCACACCGCATCACACCGCATCACGTCTCATCTCGTTGCAATGCAATGCGTGCAAGTGGCTTATGGTCATGACCTGCTTGGTTCATCCCCTCCCCCTCTCCCCCAACAGGACGACTAACACACTCTCTTCACGGCCCAGTGCGTGTCCTTCATGGATCCTTCATGGATCCCGTCCCGTCGTGCACTCTCTTCACGGGAGAGGGCATACCCTTCATGGATCCCGCTCACTTCACCCAAAGCATCTCTCCTGCCTTCTCCCCTCTCTCTCCCCCCCTCCCCCCCTCCCTTCCCCTCCTCCCTCCCCCACAGGGCGACTACCGCACTCTCTTCACAGGAGAGGGCTCATCCTTCATGGATCCCGTCGTGGACCTCCTCATATCCCTCTTCACCGCTCGCTATGGCTCC
The DNA here is from genome assembly GCA_947470075.1 of Closterium sp. Yama58-4. Classification (NCBI taxonomy): domain Eukaryota; kingdom Viridiplantae; phylum Streptophyta; class Zygnematophyceae; order Desmidiales; family Closteriaceae; genus Closterium; species Closterium sp. Yama58-4. The sequence continues at coordinate 554,802 of CANIUD010000257.1, forward strand.
CCCATCGGCGCCTACGTGCTGCTCTTCCTCATGGTCATCCACTTCTATGCCGCTGGCTTCGGGGTCACGCTTGCCTCCTCGCGGGCCATCTATGCGGCCAGCAGGGACGGCGCCATGCCATGGTCGCGCGTGTGGAGGACGCTGTCGAGGCGCAACCGCATTCCCGTCAGGGCCATCTGGCTCTCCACCTTCATCGCTATCGCCTTCGGCGTCCCCAGCTTCTTGTGAGTCATGTTTGTCTTGCGCTGCTGCTTCTTGTGAGTCATGTTTGTCTTGCGCTGCTGCTTCTTGTGAGTCATGTTTGTCTTGCGCTGCTGCTTCTTGTGAGTCATGTTTGACTTGCGCTGCTGCTTCTTGTGAGTCATGTTTGTCTTGCGCTGCTGCTTCTTGTGAGTCATGTTTGACTTGCGCTGCTGCTTCTTGTGAGTCATGTTTGTCTTGCGGTGCTGCTTCTTGTGAGTCATGTTTGTCTTGCGCTGCTGCTTCTTGTGAGTCATGTTTGACTTGAGCTGCTGCTTCTTGTGAGTCATGTTTGTCTTGCGGTGCTGCTTCTTGTGAGTCATGTTTGTCTTGCGGTGCTGCTTCTTGTGAGTCATGTTTGTCTTGCAGTGCTGCTTCTTGTGAGTCATGTTAGTCTTGCGCTGCTGCTTCTTGTGAGTCATGTTTGTCTTGCGCTGCTGCTTCTTGTGAGTCATGTTTGTCTTGCGCTGCTGCTTCTTGTGAGTCGTGTTTGACTTGCGCTGCTGCTTCTTGTGAGTCATGTTTGTCTTGCGGTGCTGCTTCTTGTGAGTCATGTTTGTCTTGCGCTGCTGCTTCTTGTGAGTCATGTTAGTCTTGCGCTGCTGCTTCTTGTGAGTCATGTTTGTCTTGCGCTGCTGCTTCTTGTGAGTCATGTTTGTCTTGCGCTGCTGCTTCTCCACGTTCATCGCTGTTGCTTTTGGCGTCCCTAGCTTCTTATTAGCCCCTTCTAGCCGGTCCTTTGTTTTGTTCGTTTGTTTTTTGTTTTGTGCTGTAGTGTATTGTTTTGTTATGTTCTGTTGTGTTGTTTTGTGTTGTATTGTGTTGTGTTCTGTTCTGTTTTGTTGTGTTCTGTTGTGTTCTGTTCTGTTTTTTTCTTTCTTTCTTTTCTTTTCTTTCCTGTTCTGTTCTGTTCTGTTCTGTTTTGTTTTGTTTTGTTTTGTTTTGTTTTGTTTTGTTTTGTTTTGTTTTGTTTTGTTTTTGTTCGTAGTTTTTTTTTTCCCGCTTAAAGGTGCCCAGCGATGTGTTGCGACTCCCGCTATGCAGAGCCTCATCCCCTGTACGCATTCTTCAACCTCCACACCCTTACCGGTAATCCACGCAGCTCCCCGACGTTCTTTGGAACAGTGGCAGCAGTAACATCAGCAGCATGGCTGGGGACATACGGCATCGTCGTCTTCTTCCGCCTCATCATCCCGCCGCACCGCTTCAAACCTGGCCCTTTCTCCCTCGGCCGCTGCGCGCGGCCGCTCTGCGTAGTGGCGCTGGGATATATCGTGTACACCATCGGTGTGTTTATGGTGCCTATATTCTACCCAATCACGTGGGAGACCTTCAACTATGCCCCCATTGGTGAGCTTGTGGCTTCGTTTCCCATTCACATGGAATTTCTGAGTGGGTGTCATGGTATTAATTGCGGAACTAATATTCCCCATGTTGTTTCTTTCATGGCCGCTCTAATACTTGTTCACTTGTTTCCTGTCATTTTATGTGCGGCACTGCAGCATCACTTCTGCTGATGAGCTTTGTCATCCTATGGTGGATGGTGGATGCACATCGATGGTTTGTTGGCCCAGTTCCATCCGTTACTACTACATCATTAATTATTGAGTCACACTCCACAGCCTCACATCAGCCCCAAGTGTTGCTTGATGAATTGGAACCTCAACACCACTCGCCTAGCCTACCGCAAATGGTAGACCTATAAAAGGAGGCCATGTATGTAAATATAAGTGTGTATCCCTCATACATATTTGTTAATGGTAATCTGTGTCTATCATGCTGTCTGACTAGATATGTGGGACAGCCGGGCATGTTACTACTTGGGCGCATTCCAGTTTTTATATCAGCTTCGTATCTGCACTCGGTATTCTGCTCTATCGCGAACATCTAGTCCATTTGTGGCAGTCTGTCAGACTGACATGTTCCAGAGAGTGGCGGGAAGTTTTTGAACTCTCGGGGAATGCGCGCTGCGAGAGCAGAGTTTGAAGTTTCTCAGGCAAACAATTCCCGATGACCTTGTGAAGGTGAGTCTCTGCGCGTGCTGAGGTAAGCTGTGCGAAAATTGATCTGAAAATGGATGCTGATTTCATTCTCACTGTCCCTCTCTGGCTGACCACAACGGTTTCTTCTGTTCTGTTCTGCCTTTTACCTTATCTAGTAGAACTCCTAAAATCTAGTTTAACTCCTGACTTAATTTCTGTATTACAACGGCGGTTTCGTTAGGGTAAGCTTAGCTTGGGCGCCTTTTGCTTTGATTCGTACTGCAGCGAACCAGGCAATCCTTCAGTACCGGTAGTTTTTATGCTAACTCCGCTGAGCGTACATATTCCTGTCCTAGCTTCCGTAATTCACTCATCAGCCATAATACTAGTTATCGGTGATTCTGGCTGTTTAGAAAGACCATAGGTCGCCGAGTAGTTAGCTTCAATTCATTAAGCGTATAGGCGATTAGTCAGCTATACCGTCACTGATTTTGGCTGTCCACTATCGGCTGGCGTCGCGATAATGGACCAGCCGAGTCACGCTGCCGGTGCAAGCCTCTCGGAGATGAAAGAAAACATAAATCCTATCCTATTTTCCTCACCGGTAAGCAAGCTGGAGTTCAAAGTTTAAAAAATGCATTAATCCTTATGTAGACGGGAGACTGACAAACGACAAATGTACGGATTCTTGCAGGTGGTGAAAAGCTCTCCGCTGCGAGGGGTTCTCAAGTCCCAGAGCTCCGTTGACGGAAAACGTTACATCTCTCCCAGCGGACGTCGGCTTTCACGCGGTCGCCGCGTGAGCTTCGCCAAGGATGAATGCTCAGTCCGCACCATTTCCCCACGAGCGAACGAGCAACAGTACGTATCATGTCGCTTCGTTCCTCATCCGCTTCTTCTCTTTGAAATCCCGTCAAGACCTCGCACTCTAACCCTGCTGTCCTGGTTTCCTTCACAGGAATGACAAGCCAAAGGAGCCGCCTATTATCCCGCACGACAGCTTTGTCGCGATGCCAGGCGACAGCCCGACGACATTTGGTAACCAGATCGAGAACACGATGCGGTGGGAGGAATTCTCCATCACGCAAGCCGTGCCTAATCTTTGGAACCTCGCAGCGCGGGACTCTCTGGACGGCAAGCAGCTCCCTGCTCTGCCGGCAGCTGCACTGGCGGAAGGAACCAGTCAGCCGGCAGCGCAACCGGCAGACGGTCAAAAGGTCGGTGGAAAACGGCAGCTTCCGGCTGAGGGATTGAGTCCGACCCGATGCTCCCCTCGGCTGAAGAAACGACAGGAGATTGCCGCACTGGCGGTCTCCTCGCCGCCCAAACCCCTCTTCGCGATGTCGCCGCCAGCGTCGCCGAAGTCGCCGAAATCACCGAAGGCACCCAGATCGCCGAAGTCTTCTAAGGGAGCGGAGTCTGTGTCGCCGAGGCGATCGCCGAGGAACCATGCAAAATCTCGCATGGCGTTGGAGAGTGCGACGGAAGTCGCAGAGTCGCACGGGCGAGGAAAGGCGACAGCAGCAGCGTCGCCGGCCGCAGCCTCTCCTGAGCCCGGGAAACGGGCGAATCGGAGGGTGAACACTCGTTGTAAGGACCGACGTAACTTTCAGGAGTTGATTCAAAAGGAAGATGGGCTCGGTACCGTCAGTACCGTCGGTGCCGCGGCTGAGGATGAGAGGAAATGCGGCGGCGGAAGCGATCATGAAAAAGCATCCGTGGAAGAGAAAACTGTGGAGGTTGAGCAAGGGATATCAGAGCCAGCTGCTGCTTCCGACATCGTCCGTAATGCCAGTGCTGCGGGAAATAAGACTTCGGGACTCGTCGACCCAGCTCCTATCGTCGCCGAGAAGCAGAACCCGCCAGTGGCTGTCTCGGCAATGGCAGCCGCGACGCCGGAGGGAACGGCGGGCGGGGAGCAGGCGACTGCAGCGCGCGACGGAGAGACGCCGGACGAGGCAATGGGACGTTCGGGCGTGACGTCGTTGTTCCTCAGCCCGGGGCTCGACGACGTGAAGGGCATGGGGCTGGGGTTCTCGCTCACTCCCGTCGACAACACCAGGCCCGCGCTCACTGAAACTGGACGCGCAGCAGCAGCAGCAGCAGCAGCAGTAGCCATAGCCGCAGCGCCGGCGGCAGCTGAAGCAGCAGGCGAGGGTATCGCTGCCGCGCCTGAAGATCTCATGTCGTCGTTTCTGACCCCTGGTGTGTTGGACCAGAGCGATGGGGACCTGGACGGGCTGCTAGAGACCCCGGACGGGGCTAAATCCGCTGGGGGGATGTGGGCGGGCGGTGCTGATAGGTTGGATAGTATGCTGCTGGGCTCGGGGAAAGGTGTTGGCGTTGCGGGTTTCGCGGGTGACTTACCGGATGCGGGGAGTCCTCTGCAGCTGGTCAATGAGGCTGTTGCGCTGGATCAGCTTCCGCGCGTTCCGCTGGTTCCGCGTCAGGAGGAGTGCGCGCCGCTGCGTCTGGAGAGCGCACTGAACGCGGCGCTGTTGCTGCCGGCGCCACTCGCGGCGGACGATCATCAGGCAGATCAGACCAATGAGGCGGATGAAGCGGCGGCCGTTAAGGAGCTCTCCGGCGATGGCGCGTTCGGCTCCCCGCAGGACCGCATTGGGGAAGACGGGGGTGGCGGCGAAGGGGCAGCGGGCGGAGCAGGGGCGAGTCACGGCGGGGAAGGCCGCGCGCACGAGAGCGTGGGGAGGAAGGGGCGGCGGGAAAGCACTGGCACGAGTCCAGAGCCGGGTGCTGGGAAGGAGGGCGGGAAGGAGGGTGGCGGAGAGGAGGGGGACGCAGGGGAAGCGGGGGGCAGGGTTGAGGAGATGGCGGGAGAGGAAGAGGCGGCAACTGAGTTTTCCACAATCGGCCGATTCCCCCGCCTGACTGCCCGCCACGCTGCGACCGCGACCGTGGGCTGGATGGCTGCTATCGAGGCGGGGACGGGCGCGGAGGAGATAGAGACTCCGCCGAGGCGCGTGGCGGAAAGCAGGAGCGGCGAAGGCGGTGCGCGTGAGGCGGAAGGGTCGCCGAGGGACGGGGACTCGCCCATCATGGGTGTGGTGTCCGCCGGAAAGGAGGGCGCGGGCGGCAGCGCCAGGCAGGGCGGAGGGGTTGCGCGGGATGCGCGGGACAGGGGGAATTCCGGGCATGGGGAAGATGGGGGAAATCGGGTGGATGAGGGGGATGTGGAGGAGCGGAGTATGGGGCTGGTGGGGTGGAGCGAGGGAGTGAGGCGGGCATTCGAGGATGTGGAGATGGGGGAGGCGCTGGTGGGGGGTTTCGATCTGGCGGAGGTGGGTTCGGGGGAAGTGATGGCAGGAGGGGTGGGCGGAGGAACGGATAGAGCGCTGGCTGATGGGGGGAGTGAGGAGCAGGCGCACATACGCGGCGTCCGGTGGCTGGATCTGTTTTTCAACCTAGCTGGCGTGAGTGTCACTCATTCGTGGTGCTGGCCGTGAAGCAGTGGTGGCGTAGTCGGATAGCCTGTTAATCCGTTAGCGTTTGTCTATTTCGCGGCCATCTACTCTGTTGTTTCACACTCGTCTGTGATCTCCTGGCCCGCACATGTGCTCCCCACTCTGCAGTTGTCGCTAGAGTCGCGCAAGTCGGGGGTGCTGGAGCAATCCCCCTGGACTCCGCGCACGCCCAGGGAGCGCGCGCGGGAAGCGAGTGCGGGAGAGCGCCTGTTCCGCCGCGTGTGCCTGCAGCCGCAGGTGAGAGAGGCAAGAGACGACTAATGGAGGTGGAGAGAGGAAGAGAGTGAGAAGGGAGGACACCGGACGGGTGGGAACCTATGGAGTAGTGGAGGAGGTTAGAGGAGTAGAGCGAGAGGGAGGCATATCTAGGCAATTTAGTGCGTGAGCTGGCGAAGGTGATGAACGCTGAAACGAAGTGTGAAGGAAGAGACGAGATGTGCCAAGGCCAAAAGGGAGCTAGTATTGAGAGGAGGACAGAAAGGCAGGGGACTTGAACTCTGAAATAAACCGCACAGACCTTTGGTCAGCAGCCCCTGGTCATGCGCCTTGCACTTTGTATCTACCTTGTGCTCTATCATTCGCCCTGTGCGTCATCGTCTGGTATGCTGAAGTGAAGCACTAGCCAACGGGTTGAGGAGGGCTGGGTTGGCTTCAAGTGGCACCGCTGTGGTGATCAAACTCATCTTTGGTGGTGTGATGGCGCTGGTGCGTGTGGTGAGGTGGATGGAGGCGTTTTTCCAGAACTCTAAAAGAAGTCATGTTTGGTGGTGTGCTGGCACGGGTGTGTATGTTGTGCGGTGGGGCAGGAGGAGGCGGTGGAGAAGCTGTGCGCACAGCAGCTGGCGTGCCTGGCGGAGGAGCAGCAGCAGACAGACGCTCTCGAGGCCACCGTGGCCGCCAGCGACACCGCTTTCGCCCAGCTCGCTGCTGTGAGTGCCCCCCTATTCGCTTCCCTCCCCTCTTTCCGCCCCTCTATGTTCCTCCGCCATTGCCGCTCTCGCTCTTTGTCTTTCCCACTGCCCCCCCCCACACACATTTGCACGCTCACATGTATGTACGCAGGCGCACATGCAAGTCTTCTTGCCTGTGATTATGCTGCAAAGTGAGATTGCCTCTGCTCTCTTCTGATCTGCTCGATTCCTCCTGCTGTGCTCCACGCTACTCTGTTATGTACTGCTCTGCTGTTCGTGCTGCAGCAAGGCAAACCCGAGCAGCAGGTGCTGAAGGAGCGACTGCTCGCCCTCAAGGGCCTCATCAGGTGAGGCGCGAAGAGGGTGTTATATGGACGGGGCTCCAGTAGGGGGGTTAAACAGGATGAGTCGGTCGCATGGGATGGGATGATGGGTGCTGTTTCTGTTGCTGCCACATGATTGTGTCACAGCACTCGCACAGTTGGTTCGCACAGTTGATTCGCGTGGGCAGCGTGGACCCCATCTATGCTCCAATACGCTCTTGTGGAACAAGTTCCTCTAAACTGATATGTGTGGCATGTGTGTGTGGATATGCGCGCGTGTGTGTGCGCGCGCGCATGTGTGAGTGCGTGCGTGTGTGTGTGTGTGTGTGTGTGTGTGTGTGTGTGTGTGTGCCCCCGGCTATGCATGTGGGGGTGGCAGGGTGGAGAAGAAGGTGGAGTGGCAGAGGGTGCGCGCGCAGCTGGAGGCGGAGAGGAGCCGCGCCCTGGACCATGCGGAGCGCAGGCTGCAGGTGCGTGCTGGCGTGCTGGCGTGCTTGCCTGCTTGTTTGCTTGCGTTGCACACTTGTTTGTGTTTCACGACATCTCAAAATCGGACTGCAGAAAGCTCTTGGTTCACTTGCTTCTATCTGTTTCGCCCCGACGTTCTGTGCTTTGAATTGCGCACCACTTGTCCTACCTCCCCATGCCATTTCAGGTGGAGCAGCAGTGCATGGCAGAGCGCAGGGCGGCGGAGGAGGCAGCAGCTAGGCGGGTGGGCGAGCTGCTGGCGGACGTGCGGGCGAGGAGGGCTGCGGTGGAGCGAGCGCTGAGGGAGAAGAAGGAGAAGGCAGCGGTGCAGCAGCAGAGCCGGCTCCAGGAGCTGAGGCAGCAGGTGCGCTTGCTTGCTGCATCATGCAGGTACTTTGCAGGCTTGTTATAGGGTTATTGCTGCGAACGGTATGCGTACTTTGAGGCATCTTCCACCACTTTTACTACATATGAGAGTACACCACTTAATTCACTAATGCGTGCACCTATCCTTCCACCCATGTAACACATTCATCCACCCATCCATCCACCCAACCCACCCATGTGCGGCATGGCAGAGGCAGCGACTGCAGGAGGAGACGGACGCCATGAGGAGAGAGCTGGCCGCCCGCCACGACGCCCTGCAGGCCCGCTGCCCGCCCAAGGGCGAGTCCGAGATGCAGACACAGACAAGGACACAGTCACAGGCGCGGATACAGTCACAGCCACAGACAGTGGCGCAGCCTGCGCCTGGGATGGCAGAAGCAGGAGGAGGTTTAAGGGCTGCTGCAGGGGAGTCGGGGGTGGAAGGGGCTGAGGTAGAGAACACGGGTGCTGTGTCGGACCCAGTCAGAGCTGCCAAGATAGCGGAGTTCCTGCAGGTACAGAGCGGTTCTGGGTCCTTGCTGTTGCCACCTGTCCCATGTGATGTGAATGTTCTGTCTGTTCTCCCAGCCCATATCAAAGCAGCAGCTGCTCTGCCCCTGCTTTCGTGAGCCTCACAACATCTGCCCACCCAACCCCTGCCACCCCTGCCACCCCCGCTACCTCTTTGAACCCTGCGTCTCCCTGCCTCCCCCTGCCACCCTCAAACCATGCCACCTGTGTGTGCCGCTGGCAGGGCTGGAAGCTGCGTGAGTACCAGCGGTCAAGCGACGGCATGCACATGGACCTTGTGCTCTCCGTGCTCCAGTTCGTCACCCTCAGGTGGGCTGCTCGCACAGACTCTGAGCATGCGTGCATGTGGTTGCGCATGGGTGCATGTGGTTGCGCATGGGTGCATGTGGTTGCGCATGGGTGCATGGGGATGTGCGCATGGGTGCATGGGGATGTGCGCATGGGTGCATGGGGATGTGCACATGGGTGCATGGGGACGTGCGCATGGGTGCATGGGGATGTGCGCATGGGTGCATGGGGATGTGCGCATGGGTGCATGGGGATGTGCATATGTTTGCGTCATAACTCCTCTCTCTGCTCCCCCATCCATCACTGTGCGCCCCTTCTCCCTGCTGCTCCCCTGTCTCTGCTCGCCCACCCCTCTGCTCGCCACCTGTCTCTGATCCCCCCTGTCTTGGCTCGCTGTCTAAGCAGAATCCACATCGACCTGGCGTCCCCCTCCTTCTCCCTCTCGCCAGCCATCAACCATGAGGTGGTCGCCAAGGTGCGCTCTGCCCCTGCCCTCACATGCTGCTCTTCCCCGACCCTCACATGCCCTTCTGCCCCTACCCTCCTATTAACCTTTCCTGTCAAGCAATTTCACCATCACCCCTCTCATCATTGTCGTCCTCCCATCTCCTCTCTTCCCCTCTCCCCTGCTGCGTCACATGGGCCCCGCACAGCACTTTCCTCTCTTTGAGGTGGCGCCTGCTTTGGAAGCGCTGGTGGTGGGGCCCTCAGGGGTGTCCTCTCAGCTGCACTCCTCCCCCCTCACTGCTGCTGCCCTCGCCGCTGCATACCAGGTACCTTTCAAGCTGCTCTGGTAACCAGGTTGCTCTGCACGCCACTGCAGCAGGCACAGCTGTGACTCCAGCAAGCACTCATCAGCTGTGCCAATCCCGGCTGCTGTGCTGCACCGTGTAACGTGCTGCGTTGATATTTTTTTACATATATAAGCTTAATCACTCACGAGCCATCCGAGCATATCAATGACCCTGCCTTGCTTGCATCATCCCATGTCTGGCTGTGCGTGTCATTCACACCCCCATTCATGTCATTCACACCCCCGTTCATGTCATTCACACCCCCGTTCATGTCATTCACACCCCCGTTCATGTCATTCACACCCCCGTTCATGTCATTCACACCCCCGTTCATGTCATTCACACCCCCGTTCATGTCATTCTCCCACCCGTGTGTGGTGTGCAGGGGGTGCTACTACGAGCAGGGCGCACACATGCACTGGTGCAGGAGCTGTGGGAGCAGAGGCAGGTCCTCATGCGGGTCATGCCGCGCCTCACCGTGCAGCCGTGTGGCACATCAGGTGAGCTTCAGTCGTGACTTGTGAGTCGACTAACTTGTCACGTCTTAATTCATCTCAAAAGCAGTGACTTGGTTCTGCTCCCTTTGCTTGTGTCAGTTGATTTGTGCACCTCTCCCCTCCGCTTATCTGCCTGCCCATGCACCCGCAGGGGATGTCATGGTGCAAGCTTCGTTCATGCACTTCGACCCCTTCACCAAAGTGGTGCTCAGCTGTCGCATCCCCTACCAGATAAGGTACGTGGCTCAGCGTCTAGCAGAAGCCTTGGAAACATGATGTCATGGTGCGGGCTTCATTCGTGCATTTTGATCCCTTCACCAAAGTCGTGCTCAGCTGTCTGTCGCATCCATCCCCTACCAGATAAGGTATCTAACTATGTGCACACTCTAGATTCACCGACACATTCTTTTCATCTGATTTTTTCCCCTCCGAGCTCTATGCCTTGTCATTGCTCATCAGGTCGATGATTCCTGACATGCTCATTGCTCTCCCCCCAATGCATCTCATTCCCTGCAGTGGCATGTCATATCCATTCACGCGCCCCCACGTGGAGGTGGAGGTGCCTCACAGCCGCAAGCTGTCAGCACAGCAGGTGGTACAGGCAGTGGAAGCGGCAGCAGGGGGGGTGCCTGAGGGGTATGGGCTCATGTCCCGCATGCTGCAAGCGGTGGCCGCTACCCTCAAGACACTTCTTGGGGAATGAAATTCTGTAGTGCAAGCAGTGGCAGCAGGGGGGGTGCCTGAGGGGTATGGGCTCATGTCCCGCATGCTGCAAGAGGTGGGCGGCACTCTTGACACTCTTCCTCGGAATGAGGGTTCGGGGTTTAGGGTTTAAGCTGCAGTACAAGTAGTAAGGAGCAGTGGCAGCACCAAGGAGTATGGGCTGAGGACCTGCAGTCTGCACAAAATGGCTGGTACCATCGACCCGCTACATCAGAAGAGAGAATAGGGATGGTAAGGGTCAGTAGAAGACTCATTGACCACTATGGTTGAGAGACAGAGACGTGTGTGATTGGCATGCTCTAAGGTTCGGGCCAGCAGCGCACTGCATACTCCCCTAACAGGTATGGTATATCAGAAGCCGGCGTGCGAGTCTTTAATACCGGTATGATTTGTGCAGCTCTTGTGCACATGAAACCTTAACCAGGATGGATAGTTAGCACCCAGAACCAGTGGCCAGCTCTTGTTTATTTGACACCTAACACCCTTCACGTTGTCAGAATCCCAGTCACTAACCACTGGGATAAAAGGGCTTGTTTATATAGCGGGTGAGTGCGCCCATAACCTCCCAGGCCGACGTGCCTGTAACCCTTCCCTAGGATCATCGGGGATCCCCAGTGGACCTCTGACACCCCCCCGCACTGGGATGCCCGAAGTGCACACACCGGGAATCGAACCCGAGACCTTCGCTCTGATACCATGTCAGAATCCCAGTCACTAACCACTGGGATAAAAGGGCTTGTTTATATAGCGGGTGAGTGCGCCCATAACCCCCCAGGCCGACGTGCCTGTAACCCTTCCCTAGGATCATCGGGGATCCCCAGTGGACCTCTGACACACGTGTATACCTATAGGACATTTGCTAACATGCATGAAAATATGCCATCTGGAATTCCTAGCACAGCTGTTGCATATTCTTGTGCAAGACCAGGGATTGCATGCGCACTGCCACAGGTCTCGAGGAACAGAATGAGCAACAAATATTGCTCTCCACACACGTGACTGCTGGCATTATTGTTGAGTTACATGTGGATGCTCTGTTGCTGCATGAGTGTGTTCGGCTGTGGGAGCATCGTCATCATCATCGTCATATGTACATGGATACTTGCGTCTTGTACGGGAGTGAAGAGGCTTACAAGCGTGGCTTGGGCGAGCCGATTCCACCCATTGCATCTCTCCCCGTGCCTTCACTGCCACTGCCTTCATTGCTACTGCCTTCATTGCCACCACACAGCTGCATCCACCCCGACAGCACCATCTTGTTGCGCTCAGCGATCCAGCACTCAAAAAGTACAAGTGTGAAGGAGCAGCTACAAGCGTGGCTTGGGTGAACCACCATTGCCCATGACGTCACTGCCGTCACTGTCAGCATACAGCTGCATCCACCCAGACAGCACCATCTTGTTGCGTTCCGCAATCCAGCACTCAAAGCTCGCACGTCTCAACAGCTCCCCTCCTCCCACAATCTGCCCTCCCGAACCTGCTGCTGACTCTTCTTCCTCTGCTGTGCTTGATGCTGGTATGGACACGGGCTGCCAGGTTCGGGTGATGAGAGTTTCTCCAGGAAACACGTGCCCCGTGAACCGAACCTGCACGCTGTGGAAGAGGCTCGGGTCGCCCTTGCAGCAGGTTCGGAGGATGGCTCGGGTGGCGAAGCCGAGCGTGCAGAGGCCGTGCAGGATCGGGCGAGGATAGCTGGAGGGCAGGGAATAGAGGGATTGAGGTTGAGGGAAGAGGGAAGCACGGGGATGGGGTGAGATGGGGAGCAACATAGGAGATGAGGCAGGGGCGACGCAGAAAGGGAGACACTGCAGAGAGCAATGAGAACACCAAAGCCGAGTCAACAGCTAACAGGCATTAGAGGGCCTCGGATAGAGGTTGAGATGGTGGGCATTAAAATAGGGGGCTATTTACCCTGCAGTGGCAGCAAATTCAGGGTCAGAGTGGAGGGGGTTGAGGTCGCCACACAGGCGATACAGCAGAGCCTGGTTGGGGGGGATGCGCTCATCTGTTGATGCGTGGGGGGGCAGGCGAGGGGATGGCTGTCTGGTGGCTGCTGCACTGCCACGTGCTGGTGGTGGTTGTTGTGGTTGCTGTTGCGGTTGAGATGGGTTCGTGGAGGTGGTGGCAGGTTTGGAGGAGAAGCCCCCGGCACCACGCAGCACAATGGATGACCTGATGGGGTGGTGGGATGGGATGGCAAGGCAAGGCACAGGAAAAAAATTGGAAGATGAGAAGGCTGAAAGGGGATGTCGCACATGAAAGCACATGGAAAGCTATAATACGGAATGAACCGGCAGGATCCCATGCTCATCTGCCTTTTGAGGCGACTCAAGTGTCAGCCCATGCCCATCAGCAGGCGCCTGCTGCAGCAATGAGCAACTTTTGAGCCGTCTCATGAATAAGCGAGAGTACCCAGCTCCTGCTGCAGCAATGGGCAGCCAGCAAGCCCACACGGTTAAGCGTCATCCCACAGTCGAGCAACGCGTCACACTCACCTGTTGAGTGCGAGCCTGGCGCCTGACTCGCGATCAAAAGATACGGTCTCCACGTCCACTATGGCCGCTCTGCCCTTGTCCTTCACGCCCCCCAGGGCCTAAACCCTTTGAGTTGACTCAGAACACAGGCACACCTGTTGACTGCCAGCCTGGCGCCTGACTCGCGGTCGAACGAGACTGTCTCAACGTCCACTATGGCCGCCCTGCCCTTGTCCTTCAGTGCAGATATGCGCGCGCGATTCACCACCTGCCGCGGGGTGAGGTTGCGAGAAACACAAGTGCTGGGTGCCGCAGGTGGTGGCGTAAGAGGAACATGCTTTTTTGGTCTTTTCTTACGCCCTGTAAGTTGCACTGCCAAAGGAATGGCTGGAGCGACGAATTGGGAACCCACGGCGGGTGGTTGGAGGTCAACATGGCTGCGGTGGGCAGGGGGCAAGAGAGGCGCATAGCTTTTGGGACGTCTCAAAAGTCGTTTACCTTGGCAGTGGTGGGCAGGGGGCGAAAGAAGCACAGGGTTTCTGAGACGTCCCACAAGTCGTTTACCTTGGCGGTGGTGGGAAGGGGGCGAAAGAGGCGCAGGTACTGCTCCCCGTGCAGCAGTAGCGCCGGATCGAAGCTGGGGGACGGGGGGGGGGAGAATAAGTGAAGAGATTGGGGGTGCCTGAATATTTTACATTCATACAAATACAGGGCGAATGGGCGACACAGAAGGGCGGAAGGATGTTGAGACACCAAGAAGGTAGCGAAAGAGGGAGGAAGAAAAGGGGGTTACCAGCATGGTTCCACCCCATAGTCCCATCCCATCCACTCACACGAGCCCATCGACGGCGAGGAGTTGCTCGATGAGGGAGGAGGGGAAGAGAACCGCAAAGGTGGGGAGGACCTGCGGTGTGAGAGGTGGCGCAAGGAGGGATGAGAGGGAAGGAAATGTGGGTGAGGGGAGAGGAATGTTGGGGGGAGGGGGGGTTAATGAGTTAAGGTCGTTTTTGAGGCGCCTCAAAAACGACCTCAATGCATGAGAGGGAAGGAAATGTAGGTGAGGGGAGAGGAATGTTGGGGGGGGGGGGGGGGGGGTTAATGAGTTAGGGAGCTGTTAAGGACATGGCATTGCTGTGTGACATGTGGATGAGATGGAGTCTAGTTTTGAGGCGCCTCAAAACTAGGCCGTGTGACATGTGGATGAGATGAGATGGAGACTAAAACGAGTGACACTCTGTGGCACATGCAAAGTGATTGTGGCATGTGGGGTGGGGTGTGGTGATGATTTAGACTGGTGGCTTCGTATAGCGGAGGTCAAGGTGGGTTCAGCGAAGAATTGATCCTGAAAGGGCGAGAGACACAAGGTGGAAGCAATGCAGGCCAAGGGCAGGTCGATAGAATGGTGAGAGACACAAGGAGAGTGCCTGTGGCGCGTGGGGCGGTGTGTGTGTGGCGGTGCATACAAGTGATTGGCGGTTATGGCGGTGCTTACAAAGAAGCGATCCTGAAAGAGGTGATTGTAGGCGAAGGGCAGGTCGATAGAATCACACGCGTCAGACGAGCATGCCCCAACGCCCAACGCGTATAGTGCCACGTCCCTGCCAGCCAGCCAGCACACAGATAACGACAAGCCATGCCACACATTCACAGGGAGGGACACGCATCCCCGGCACAGATGTAGGGGTTGGGTCGGCAATGCCACGCGTACACAGCAGTGAGTGTCACATACAGGACAAGCGATGCCACACACGCACGCACGCACGCACGCACGCACGCAGAGAGGCAATAATCGGCAAGACACAACGAAACCACCAAGAAGTACGAGGGTTTGAAACAGAATCAACAGCAAAGGCACCTCTTTCCCGCGCTTCTCCCATGCGATGTTCCCCGCCCGCTCCTTTCCCCCGCCCTCTCCTTTACCCCGCCCTCTCCTTTACCCCGCCCTCTCCTTTACCCCGCCCTCTCCCCCTCCCTTTCCCAAAATCTTTACCCCCCCCCTCTCCTTTCCCCCACCCCTTTCCACCCCCACCCTGGTTCCCCCATTGCCTTCCGCTTACTTCTCTGTGGACTCATACTCCCACTGGCAGACGTCACCCTTCCCCACACCTTTTCCCCCATTGCCTTCCCCCCACCTTTTCCCCCATTGCCTTCCGCTTACTTCTCTGTGGACTCATACTCCCACTGGCAGACGTCACCCTTCCCCCCACCTTTTCCCCCATCGCCTTCCCCCACCCTTGTTCCCCCATTGCCTTCCCCCACCCTTTTCCCCCATTGCCTTCCCCCTCCCTTTTCTCCCTCCCTTTTCCCCCATTGCCTTCCCCCTCCCTTTTCCCCCATTGCCTTCCCCCACCCTTTTCCCCCATTGCCTTCCCCCACCCTTTTCCCCCATTGCCTTCCCCCACCCTTTTCCCCCATTGCCTTCCCCCACCATTTTCCCCCATTGCCTTCCCCCACCCTTTTCCCCCATTGCCTTCCCCCTCCCTTTTCCCCCATTGCCTTCCCCCTCCCTTTTCCCCCATTGCCTTCCGCTTACTTTTCTGTGTACTCATACTGTGTCTGCCAGGCAGACGTCCCGGGTTTAGCGGCGGCGCATGGGGGCCAATAAAAACCATCCACGTGTGCATGGGCGGCGGTTGGCAGGCGATGACAGGGAGAGGGGGGTGAAGAGAGAGAACTGAGGAGGATGGACGGAGATGCGCGGAGGGGGTTTAACCGGGGGAGCCGAGTTTTGAGTCGACTCAAAACTCGATGACAGGGAGAGGGGGTGAAGAGAGATATTTGAAGAGGATGGACGGACGGAGATGCGTGGCGGGGGTTTAATCGGTGGAGCCGCGAATGAGAATGAATGATGAGCGACGAGATGAAGAGCAAATAGAAAGAAGTATGCTGCCTGAATTCTTAGAGTATCGAGTACGAGAGTCGAGAGTATGAGAGCGCAAGCAATGAATAACGAGAGCGATGAACTGAGAGCGACGGGAGCGAGGGATGTTGAAAGGTCACTCAAGAGCGAAGGTGGTTGCGACACTGCGGCAAGCTGCGCACGACTCGCTCGTTCCCCGTTGGTCGAATTCACGCAAGCTGGGACCGAATCGCCCTGTGGACGAGCGACGTGACGCACTGACCTCGTCGAATTCGTATCCGACAACTTTCGCCGCCTCGATTCTCGGCGCTCCACGTGATGCTGCCATCCCTCGCGGCCTGGCAGTCAAAGAATGGACTCTTGATCTTGATACCAAGTGATAGAATCTAGGCGTTACGTTGAAGAATCTTGATGTCAGGTGAGTTAGGGCGCGTCACCTCGGTCGTTCGAACGGGCCAATTCGAACAGCCACCGTACTGAAACGCTTTGTTTGTTCCTCAAAACGTCCTGTACCAGACTTAACCTTCAGAATTTGGACACTCGAACAGCTTATTTCCGCCCGATGTGAGACGCCTCGCAGTCTGAAGAAACAACGTACCGTCTAATCGCGGACCTAGGGCTATGATGTCCTATTTGGAACCTGGGGCTTTCATATGGTATGGCGCCAGCATGGTAACCCTGAAAAAGGGCATTTCGAGAATGTGGCGGGGGCGAACGCGAACTTGGGTGGCGAGATTAATAGCCCTCGTGATGTTATTTCGCGAGAGCTGTTTCCGAGAATAAGGGTGGGGCGAACGAACCAGTGTGCGACAGAGCACTGCGCTCGCCCCACCATTGGCGGGCAGGGCACACTTCCTTGGGCCATTTTCAGGTGCGATCCACACTTGCCAGGAAATCTACTCATGTGCGATCCATGTTATTTTGCAGGTATGAACCTGGATCGCACATGAGTAGATTTCCTGGCAAGTGTGGATCGCACCTGAAAATGGCCCCACTTCCTTCCATCCCAACTCACGTGTGATTAGGATAATTACCTTTGGAGTGACCTGGATCGCACGCTAAGTAAGCCACGTGTCCAGGTCGTAACAGAGATGTCTTCTCATCGCCACCATGGTAACCAGCATGCCTATATGGTCAACATTATTGCCTGAATGGTAATGAACAGTGCATCCGGAAATCCTGGCTGGTAACTTCGCGTTCCAGCCTAAGAGCGTCTTACGTACCCCTTATTTTGGGGCCTGGTTGCCTCAAACATGCCAGTTGGGTTGAACGTAGGGTTACTCGATAACCCTACGTTATACAGTGTACAGTAATGTATGTGCGTACCACACCCTTCTGGCAGCTGGTAGAGGCAACCACGTAGTCAAGCAACCGACTGGTCTCGGCCATGTACAACCGTATTGAGGCAACCAGGGTTGAACGTACCTAACCGCCGCGCAAACAGAGGGTGCACGAAAACATTGCGGGCAGGTTGCACTAGCGAGACTCGATGTGGCTGGTGCAATAAAAATCTCATCAAATTTTGGCCGCTAAGACTAACGCAGTGACTATAGGGTCTACCTGAAATACTATTTGCATGGTTGGATCCCAAAAGTAGGCGGGTGGTACATTTGCAGGTTGCCTGCTAGGTACCCAACCGGCCATGTTAGTAGTCTAGTCGACCTGACCAGTCGGGTTGGATCGACTTTTGGAGGCAACCAGGGCCTACCACCAAAATAAGGGGTACGTAACACGCTCTATTTTGGTGGAACAGAAACTAACAAAAACCTTGATGGAAAAGGTTTTCCACAAGGGCTCACACTGATAATCAGGTTTTTGTAGTTGTGCCATACTGATCATAAGGGTTGCTCAAAACAAAAAATTAGCCCTGGTTGCATCAGATGAATTTTCCTGTCATGAAATGCCAACGCAAATTTCCACATTTGCGTGCGTGTGTCCCGTGAATGGAATGGGATGGGATGGATTCCGATCGGCAGTCAAAAGTCCTCGCCTTCTTGGCGCACGCGCGCGGTGAAACCCCAGTCTACTCATCACACGCCCAAAAAAAGGGGCGAGTGCAACGCGAAGTGAACACCTTCACCACCACTCAGTGACGACTGTGGCTGTACACTATACTGATATAGGTATACTGTACCTCCAACCCTTCACCACCATCGAATATGACGCGATCCGTCTCGTCTCGTCTCGTCTCTCGGCGCCACCCATGGCACGCATCAAGTCAGCAGTCGAAGGAGCAAACCCAAGAGCTGCAAGTGTCGTCCTCAGTGTGTCGTGCCACTCGCGGGGCGCCTGGCGGAGACCGTAGACTGGCCGCCGGAGGCTCCACTGGGTACCCTCAAGAAACGACCCAGTGAAGCCAGGTGGGCGGCACAGCCAGATCTCCTCGTGAAGGCCACCCTACAAGAAAGTTGTGGAGAAGTCGAGGGAGTGCAGCTCGTAGTCACGCTGTGCTGCAACATGCAGTAACACCCGAAGAGTAGTCATCTTCGGAGTGGGGGAGAAGGTCTGGAAGAAGTCGACCCCCTGTCGCTGACTGAAGCCTCGAGCAACGTAACGCGCCTTGAAGACAGGCGGAGAACCCGGCGGCCGTTTCACCCTGAAAATCCACATGCCATCGACTATGTTCGCCCCAGGAGGGGGAACCTCGTCAACATAGGTGCCTGTGGACTTTCAGGAAGCCATCTCTGCGTCCATGGCTGTCTGCCACTGAGACCGGGGAGGTTTCACCCGTGATCGCCTCTGCGTAAGAGCGCGGGGTAGGGATGTCAAGAGCATCCGGGTCTCCCTCAGGGGCAACAAGCATGGACGCGAAACGAGGTAAAGCGACCGCGAGACACTCAAGCTCAAACTGTCTGTCCTCAAGGACGTCACTGCCCAGGGCAAGCTCACCCCCGATGGACGGAGGACAGACAGACTCAGACTCAGTAACAAGACAGAGCAACGCGCTGTGGAACAGAGGAAGCATTAAGTGTCATAGTGTGTGTACCCGGGACAGCTGGAGGACGAGAACGACGAGCACGACTGACACTGCGAACAGGGGAGGCAGGACTAGACTCAGGATCACGACGCTCTACCAGGGAGCCTATCTGTGCAGGGTAGGGAGAAGGAGCAGACAATGGAGAGCCAGGCAGTAACTGTGGCTGTGACTGGTCAGGCAGAGGACACAGGAGAGGCGTAGTAAGGCCAGTGGAAGATGGAAGACTAAGAACCTGACGAAGTGCCGAGTCAGGCGATGGTAGGGACGACTGCGGCTGCGGGTAGAAAAACGGTCGGCGCGGCGCAGTATCTGGACCATCAGCAGCTCCAGCACCTCCAGCTCCAGTACCTCCAGCTCCAGCACCTCCAGTACCTCCAATACCACCAGCTCCAGAACCTCCAGGACCTCCAGCTCTAGCACCTCCAGTACTAGCAGCTCTAGTACCTCCAGCACCTCCAGCTCCAGCACCTCCAGCTCCAGCACCTCCAGCACCAGCAACCCCAGTACCTCCAGCACCAGCAGCTCCAGTACCTCTAGCACCTCCAGCTCTAGCACCTCTAGCACTAGCACCTCCAGCACCAGCACCCCCGGAGTCCGCACCCACCTCCAGCAGCACCAGAGTCCACAGCAAGTGGCTGCAGAGGCAGCGAAGACGTCTGAGGCGGAAACCCAGGGGGGGCCGCCAAGCGCGCTGAGCGGCGAGGGGCCACAGTGTCGGCAGCAGTCGAGTCACCCCCCTCAGCCGGGCCAGAGGTGTCAGAGGAGACCTCCAAAGGCTCAACCAAGGGGGGTGGGTCTACCTGAGACACACCTGAGGGAGCAGGACCCTGAGGGGGGGGGGCTACCAAGAGGGGGGTCGGGTACCAGGAAGAGAGGCGAGAGGGGCACGGGGGAACTGCGGTGGGGGTGGAGATGGTAGAAGCAGACAGACTCGTCAAAGGTGACGTCCTGGGATGAGAGAACACGACGAGAACCCGGGTTGTAAAACTGCCAGGGCGGGGCGTCGGTAGGGAAGCCAAGGAAGACGCAGCGAAGAGTGCGAGGAGAAAACTTGAAGCCAAGGAAGCCAAGGAGTACAATGTCGAGAGAATTGTTGTACCCCCTAAGCCTAAACCCCCTACAGCCTAGTACAAGATAAACATATAAGTTCGACACACATGATGTGTGACGTCTTCTCATGATGTGTAAGCAAGGACGCGTGACCGTTGCATTGGCATGGCAATTGTGCATTGGCATGGGCATTTGGAGGACTGCTGCACCTGACATACCGGTACATCACATCACACCTGTCATCGGTGAACAACTGACTTGTGGTGGTGACCTTTTGAGTTGGGCTCAAAAGTCACCTCGCTCGCACACATCTGCACTTCCATTGAAGAAAGGCACTTGTTGTACCGGTACAAGATCTGACATCACGCAAGCCATTAGATGGACACGAGTTGCTGTACGTAGGACGAGGATAGGTATTAGTTACCGGTAGATACGGTAACAAGGTCTTTCTCATCCCGACAACTTCAATTCATGTGTGAACAAGGCTGGCTATGTTAGGAGAACCTACCAAGTTTGGTCTTCTAACTGTGTGCCTGTAGCAGGGCCACCCAACGTACCGAACTGTATGTCTTGTTTCAAGTGGAGCTGCAACTTGTACGGTACCGTACTCAGGAAGGGACTTTCTTCCCTACTAATGTTGAGAGACTGCCAAGCCAACGATCCTTTCTCTTGGAATAAATAAAAGGACATAGAATGTGCTGCTGGTAGGGGCCAGGCCAGCTGTACTAGCCAAGAGAATTCACTTCACTGCACAGAACAATTTTGTTTTTCATCAACAGACGTAGCCTGCGCGAATGAACACGAGATAATGGTGGGTGGGAAAACGTCTGTACACCTCAGAAGTCTGTTCCATATCCACCTATTCAGCCCTCGATTCATCCTCTTTACTGTGTGATTTAGTAACAGCACTCCAGGCACCTGCCCTACGTGCCGCTGCTGCCAGAGCAGCATCAACTGCTGCTGCTGCTGCAGCCATGGGGTTGATTCCGCCAAAGAATCTCGGCAAAACGCCTGCCTGTTCTGCTTGTGCTGTCTGTACTGCTTGTAAATCTCGTGCTAGCTCTGGTGCTTCTGTTGGTGCTGTTCCTATGCCCGCAGCCACAGGTGCTGCTCCTGCTGGTGCTGCTGCTGCTGATGGTGTGGATGTAGAGATTTGCACTGCTACATCTGCCGCTCCTCCTTTTGCTCCCCTTGATTCCTCTGCTCCCCCTCCCACCACTGCTCCCCCTGCTCCGTCTGCTCCTTCTGATTCTTCTGCCCCCCCTGCTCCCTCTGCTCCCTCTGATTCTTCTGCTGCTCCTGCTCTCCCTGCTCTCCCTGCTCTCCCTGCTCTAACTGCTCCCCCTTCTCTGTTTCGTTCCTCAAAGTGAGTGCCTACTCTGCCTGTGATCCGCGCAGCCACAGCAGCATTGACTCTTCTCCCGGCAAAGAAAGTCCATGCTTCTCCTCCCGCTCCTGACTGCACTGCCACTGCTGTGGCACCTCCTTCTCCTGCTGCCGCTGCCCTCTCTCCCACGCCGCCGTCAACCCCTCGTTTCAGCTCCTGCTGCTGTTGCAGTGTGTGCATATGCGTGCGTTGCTGCAGCAAGTTATCACCAGGAGCAACGATATCCAAGCCATGTGACGTACCATGAATTTCTGTTGACTGCCCTCTTACTGCTCCTGCTGGCGCTGCTGCTGCTGCTGGAAACGTTGCTTCTGCTGTTCCTGTTGTTGTTCCTCCTGCCGTCCCTCCTCCTCCTCCTGCTGCTACTCCTTCCCACACATCCCTCCCTTCATCCACTTCCACCTTCGACAGATTCCCAAACGCACAAGCCAAAGACTCGACAGCACCGTGAGGTGGCAAATGCGAATCAGCAGGCACAACCCCCCCGGGAAGCGTGCACTCACCACCACCATGAATCCGAGCCTGAGCATCAGTTGAAGGTCTGTTCACCCTTGCAGGAGTCCCACCGGTTGCCACAGGGCCATCAACCAATCTGGAAGCTTCTACTGCTGGTGCACAAGCCAAAGCGTGTATTTCACTGGCGGGGCTTGATCTCCTCCCTCCAGTTGGATCAACAGCAGCTGACAAATGTGGAGCAGGAATTCTCTGGGGTGGTGCCTCAACGGGGGGCCCAGCAGCAGAGTGAGGGATAGCAGAGGGCTGTGGAGGAGAGACGGAAGGGTCTGGATCAGGTACATGTTGAGACATCCCCACATGGAATTGAGCCTGAGGCTGAGACTGTAAAGAAGCATTGTTCCTGTTATGGGATAGTGGTTGCGGTGTAATAGAAGAACTAGCAGCAGCACCAGCAGCACCTGTTGTCTCCTCCTCATCCCCTCTCGTGCTGGTGAAGCCATTGGTCCCATCAGCTGCTCCCATTCCTGCAGCATCAGGACCAGCTGCCGCACGTAAGGGCGCACGCGCGGGCATGGGATAGTGTGTGTGAGAACTCTCAGGAGCAGACAGGGAGACAGGTGGATCTGCTGATGGTGTTGCTGTCGCTGTCGCTGTTGTTGTTGGTATGGATGGTGGGCTCGAGTACCCCAAGTCATGCAGAACAGCTGCGTGCCTCGACTCATGTGTGTCGCACTCACACTCGCACTCATCCATCCTATGTTCTCTCACGCCAGGAATAGCTGCTGTTTCTCCTGCTACCGCTGCTGCTGCTGCGTCTTCCCTCCCTTGCACTGCTGCTGCTGCCAATACTGCTGCTGTTGCTGCCGCGTCTTCCCTCCCTTGCACTGCTGCTGCTGCCAATACTGCTGCTGTTGCTGCCGCGTCTTCCCTTCCTTGCACTGCTGCTGCTGCTGCTGCTGCCAATGCTCTTGATCCATCAGCCTCTGCTACTACAGCTGAATGGTCTCTTGCGTCTGCTGCTGTTACTGCTGCCATTGACACTGTGTGAATGGGGCCAGCAGCTGATAATAGTTGTGCCGCCCCTGCTTGCGCCGCCCCTGCTTGCGCCGCCCCTGCTTGAGCCGCCCCTGTTTGCATCTCTGATGGTTCTAAGACTGTTAGTGGTCCCGTTAATGCTGGCACTGCTTGTGCTTCTTCTGCCACCACTGCTGCCAGTGCTGCTGGTGCTGACAGTGCTACTGGTGCTGCCAGTGCTGCTGGTGCTGCCGGTGCAGATACAGTCACTGTTGATGGCACTGCTACAGTGGCACCAGATGATGCTGCTGAGGCAGGCCCTGCTGTCTCTCCCGACTGAAGCACAAGGAGAGACACACCACCGGCCAGTCTTGCCACTATGGGTGGTGGTGCTGCTGCCTGTGCTGCTGCTTGTGCTGCTGCTACATCAACTCCTGATGATTGCAGAAAGACCGCCCAGTCCTCTCGGTCACTGCCGCTGCCGCTCATATTGATTCTAAAACTGTCTTTTCCACTGGCGCTACCATCACCGCTGTTACCAGTACCAGCTGCTGCTACAGAGGGTGAGGCAGATGTGAAGAGATGGTTACTGAGGAAACCCTGCTGCTGCTGCTGCTGTTGCTGCTGCTGCTGCCCATAGAAGGAAGTATAGTTTGCTTTGGAGGATGCAATTGAGGCAGCTCGATTGGTGGTAGTGGTGGTGGTGGCGGTGGTGGTTGTGGTGGTGGTGGTGGCGGTGGTGGTGGTGGTTGGATAAGCAGACAACGCAGAGAGGAGATGAGAGGCAGGATCAGCTGCAGAGGAGGAGGCAGCAGGGGGGGGAGAGGAAGACTGATTCACCCACTCTTGCTGCCGCTGCTGCTGCCACTGCTGCTGCCACTGCTCCCGCCAATCATGCGCTTGCTGCTCCTCCTCCTCCTCCTCTTCCTCTCCCTCCCGCTCTCCCCCCAACTCATCGTCCTCCTCATCATCTTCAAAAGGATATTTGTGGGCATGCTGCTGCGACTGGTGGTTGATTCGGTAGTCAGGTGTGCCGAATGACTCGATGTCAATGCTGGGAGGTGGAGAGGGGGAAGACGGGTGGGAGAGAGGTGAGGGGGTTATGAGTCGACTCGAAACGCGCGCATGTTGCTGCAACTGGTGGTTGGTTGATTCTATAGTCATGTGTAACAAACGACTCGACGTCAATGCTGACAGGTGGAGAGGGGGAAGAGGGGCGGGAGGGAGGTGCGGAGGAGGAGAGGTGAAGAGGAGGGGCAGGCGAGTGCTGGACGAGAGAAAGGCGAGTGCGGGAGTAATGTTTTGAGACATCTCAAAACATCTCTTTTATCACGGTGCGGAGGAGGAGAGGTGAAGAGTAGTGGTAGGGGAGTGCTGGAAGAGAGAAAGGCGAGTGCGGGGGAAATACAGCCACATGGTATCAACCAAACTCAGCACCTCAAGAGCCCCACCCACCTGGTATCAGAGCCTCGGAGGCTGTTGAATCGATACAGCCCTGCCACAGCCCCTTCTCCTCCCCCCCCACGCGGCCCTTGCTCCCCGCCTGTGCGGGCAGACGAGGAGGGCAGCAGCAGCGCATGTGCGTTCAGCTCTCCCTCCATAGCCTCTATTCCTCCTGCATAGAGGAACGGCTGGCTCCAGGAGCGGGAAGGCGACGGCAGTGCTGTGAGGTGCTCTGTGAAATAACGCCGCTTTATTAGCTGGGAGAGGAGGAAGGGGAGGGGAAGGGGAGAGGGGGGGGGGTGAATGGATGTTTTTTTAGTGTAACTCAAAGAAGGCGACGGCAGTGCTGTGAGCTGCTCTGTGAAATAACGCCGCTTTATTAGCTGGGAGAGGGGGCAGGGGAGGAGAAGGGGGGGAAGGGAGGGGAGAGGGGGGGGGGGGGAATTAACGCAGGGTGATTTTTCAGTGTAACTCAAAGAAGGAGATGGCAGTGCTGTGATGTGAGGTGCTCTGTGAAGTAGTGCTGCTTGATTAGCTGGGAGAGAAGGGCAGGTAGGGGGTGGAGAATAGGGAGGAGTTTGTGAGAATAGGGAGAATAGGGAGTGGAGAACCAGACATAGGTGCTCAAAACAATCTCAGAAGGGCAGGTAGGGGGTGGAGAATAGGGAGGAGCTTGTGGGATCAACGTGGGTTGTGAGACTGGGGTTTCGCACATGGAGTTTGTGGTGTAGGGTTGTGGAGATGAGGGGGGACAGAGGGGTGTGGAGGGGGGAAAAAAAGAACGGCAAGAATATAAGCAGCACAGGCTTTCCCTATCTGCTGCCACACCTGCTGCTGCCACACCCGCTGCTGCTACACCTGTTGCTGCCAAACCTGCTGCTGCCAAACCTGCTGCTGCCAAACCTGCTGCTGCCAAACCTGCTGCTGTCACACCCGCTGCTGCCAAACCCGCTGCTGCCAAACCCGCTGCTGCCAAACCTGCTGCTGCCACACCTGCTGCTGCCACACCTGCTGCTGCCACACCTGCTGCTGCCACACCTGCTGCTGCCACACCTGCTGCTGCCACACCTGCTGCTGCCACACCTGCTGCTGCCACACCTGCTGCTGCCACACCTGCTGCTGCCACACCTGCTGCTGCCACACCTGCTGCTGCCACACCTGCTGCTGCCACACCTGCTGCTGCCACACCTGCTGCTGCCACACCTGCTGCTGCCACACCTGCTGCTGCCACACCTGCTGCTGCCACACCTGCTGCTGCCACACCTGCTGCTGCCACACCTGCTGCTGCCACACCTGCTGCTGCCACACCTGCTGCTGCCACACCTGCTGCTGCCACACCTGCTGCTGTCACACTAGCAGTGATACGCTGCTCCACTGCCGCGAAGCCAGACTCCCAAGACTAAGATGCGTCTCAAGGGGAGACGCGCGGAGACTGACGCGCGGAGACTGACTTTTGAGAATTCTCCGCGGGGAGAATCCCGCGAGAATTCTGACTTCTCAAAAGTCACTCCAAGGGGAGATGCGAGAATTCAGACTTCTCAAAAGTCACTCCAAGGGGAGATGCGAGAATTCAGACTTCTCAAAAGTCACTCCAAGGGGAGATGCGAGAATTCTGACTTCTCAAAAGTCACTCCAAGGGGAGATGCGAGAATTCTGACTTCTCAAAAGTCACTCCAAGGGGAGATGCGAGAATTCTGACTTCTCAAAAGTCACTCCAAGGGGAGATGCGAGAATTCTGACTTCTCAAAAGTCACTCCAAGGGGAGATGCGAGAATTCTGACTTCTCAAAAGTCACTCCAAGGGGAGATGCGAGAATTCTGACTTCTCAAAAGTCACTCCAAGGGGAGATGCGAGAATTCTGACTTCTCAAAAGTCACTCCAAGGGGAGATGCGAGAATTCTGACTTCTCAAAAGTCACTCCAAGGGGAGATGCGAGAATTCTGACTTCTCAAAAGTCACTCCAAGGGGAGATGCGAGAATTCTGACTTCTCAAAAGTCACTCCAAGGGGAGATGCGAGAATTCAGACTCCTCAAAAGTCACTCCAAGGGGAGATGCGAGAATTCTGACTTCTCAAAAGTCACTCCAAGGGGAGATGCGAGAATTCTGACTTCTCAAAAGTCACTCCAAGGGGAGATGCGAGAATTCTGACTTCTCAAAAGTCACTCCAAGGGGAGATGCGAGAATTCTGACTTCTCAAAAGTCACTCCAAGGGGAGATGCGAGAATTCTGACTTCTCAAAAGTCACTCCAAGGGGAGATGCGAGAATTCTGACTTCTCAAAAGTCACTCCAAGGGGAGATGCGAGAATTCTGACTTCTCAAAAGTCACTCCAAGGGGAGATGCGAGAATTCTGACTTCTCAAAAGTCACTCCAAGGGGAGATGCGAGAATTCAGACTCCTCAAAAGTCACTCCAAGGGGAGATGCGAGAATTCTGACTTCTCAAAAGTCACTCCAAGGGGAGATGCGAGAATTCTGACTTCTCAAAAGTCACTCCAAGGGGAGATGCGAGAATTCTGACTTCTCAAAAGTCACTCCAAGGGGAGATGCGAGAATTCTGACTTCTCAAAAGTCACTCCAAGGGGAGACTGACTCGCTCACTGGCTCACTGGCTCACTGGCTCACTGGCTCACTGGCTCACCTCACCTGCAGGAAAAAGGCGTCCACTGCTGCCAGGTCCAAGCGGCCCTGCTTCGCACCTTTAGCTGCCACACCTGCTGCTGCCACAACCGCTGTTTATGCACCTGGTGCTCTGCATTGGAGAGACTCGTTGTAGACTTGCTGTTACCGGGTCCGGGCTCACCTCACCTGTTACCGGGTCCGGGCTCACCTCACCTGTTACCGGGTCCGGGCTCACCTGCAGGAAAAAGGCGTCCACTGCTGCCAGGTCCAAGCGGCCCTGCTTCGCACACTGCGGTGCGGCCGAGGAGGAAGAGGATCACGCACGGGCGGCAGAGGAGAGAACACACAGGAGGGCAAGCAAGAGGAGGAAGAGAGGAGAGGAGAGGGAGGGAGAGGGAAGTATGAGTGGCAGATGGATCGAGTGCCTTGCAGGGGCCAACGCGGACGTAGGACTGGGGTTGGAAAAGCTACTTCAAAGGCAGCACTTTGTTCTGGCCCTGCTTTTGTTTCCCTTTGCTGCTATCATTCGCCCTTTGTTTTAACCATACACAAGCAGCAGAGAAGCAGCAATGGAACCCTCCCCCCTCATGCTCACTCTCCCCTCATGCTCACTCTCCCCTCATGCTCACTCTCCCCTCATGCTCACTCTCCCCTCATGCTCACTCTCCTCCCACGCCCCTCCCATCCACTCCACTCCCCTCCCGTTCCCTCCACTCTCTCCCTTCCCCTCCTCTCCACACACTGCAATGCTCTGTGTTGAAGGGACACAAGATACACCAATACGCCAACAACACACAAACCCCATCCTCCTCTTCACGTGATAAAAGAATTGTTATGAAACATCTCAAAACAAAAACTCCATCCTCCTCTTCCCACTCGACTCAAGAAAAAACCCACTCACCGCAATGAGCCCTGCGCCCCTGGGGTTCCGAATATACTCCGGCAGCTCGCCGCGCTTCCTCCTTCCAAACGACCGCAGCCCATACCGCTCCACCACGGTCTTGGCATGCCTCACCGCATACTCCAGCGCCCTGCTGCTCCTGGCGGCGCGCAGCAGCTTCACTCTCCCCTGTAGCTGCAGCACGGGGTCCTTGTCCCGCAGGTCGTCCTTGTTGCCGATCACCAGGAGCGGCACAGGGAGCTGCCCCTCGCGGTGCCCGTGGGAGGGCGCGGAGAAGGTGCCGCTGCGCACGAGCTCGTCCATCCACTGCAGTGCCGCTACTCGGGACTTCTTACGGGACAGGTCATGCACGAATATGACTCCTGGGAGGGGGTGGAGAGCGGGGGGGGAGGGGAGGCGGTGGAGAGGGGGAGAGGGGTGGAAGGAGGGGAATGGGAGGGGCAGACGGTGGAGCATGAGGAGCACAATGGGGTGCGCAGCAGCTTGACCCGGCCCTGTAGTTGCAGCACGGGGTCCTTGTCCCGGCGCGGAGCGGATGTCTGTCATCCTTGTTGTCTGTCAACCTTGTTGTCTGTCATCCTTGTTGTCCTCTATTACACGTACCGTTGATCTGATCTGATCATAGAACGCCTCATAAATAGACCCCACTAGTACACGTACCATTGATCTGATCATAGAAGAGTGGGTGCGGTGACTTACACTGCTTGCTTTCTTACCCGACTCAAACATCGATTCTTAGTTTACAACTTTTGAGGCACCTTTTGAGGAGCGCCTCATAAATAGACCCCACTAGTACACGTACCGTTGATCTGATCATAGAAGAGTGAGCGCGACGACTTGTACTGCTCGCTGCCTGACACGTCCCACACCTCCACGAAGAACCCCCGCCGCCCCTCCTCGCCCCCACCACCACCACTGCCCACCGCTGCCACCCCACTGCTGACGCTGCTGCTGCTTGGGTCTGTGCGCAGGTGGGATGTGGAGTCCCCTGGCTCTGGCTCTGCCTGGGGGCTGTACTCCATGTACTGTGCATGCCATGACATGCCACGCCATGCCATGCCATGCCACGCCATGCCACGCCATGCCATGCCATGCCATGCCATGCCATGCCATGCCTTGCCATGCCATGATACCATGTCATCATGCCATGCCATCATGCATGATGCCATGCCATAACAAGCCATGCCATGCCCCACAGACACAAGCACCGTGCAAGAGGGGAATTCAGCATTGAGGGGAATTCAGCATTGAGGGCATTGGATTGGAGGCATGAAAATAGCGACAATAGTGCGAGTAACGCGACCTGAGCATAAGAGGGGAAGAGAAATACTCATGCCAGCTCCAAACACGATCAATACCCCATGCCATTTCAGCCGACTCAAAAAGCTTCAGGCATGACAGGTTGCGCTGGATTGGATATAGCTAGTCATTAGTAATTCATCCCACTCTGACGCCCTTCACTTCTAGCAGTCTCGTCTTGACGCCCTTCACTGCAAGCCGCCTCACCTAGACGCCCTTCAATCTCCATCCACCATCTCACCTTGACGCCCACACTGCAGCCGACTGTACGGGGTGGCTGTGCTGTAGGATGGCCGTTGAGAATGAGGTGCACCAGGGACGTCTTGCCCACCCCTGTGACACACAATGGGTGAGGCAGCACCAGTGCCATCAAGGGGCAGGAGAGAAGAGAGGGAGAGTGGAGGGGGAGGGGGGGGTGCGAGGGAGGTTGGGAGGACAAGAGGAGGGCGAGCAAATGTGAGAGGGAGAGGGGGAATGGCGAGAGAACGCGCTTTAAATGCAGGTGTACATGAGTGTGGACGCATGGCTGTATAACATATGACAGGCGGTTGCCAGCTATGGCAAGCCTAGCCCAGAGCAGCATAGGGAGCCCGACTCCACAACAAGCCCAGACGCCGGCTCCCTGTGCTCTCTCTGCTCTCTCTGCTCTCTGTGCTACCTGTGCTCTACTCTGAGTCAATCTGCACCTTATGTATCACCTGCACTCTCTATACTATCTGCAATACCTGCACTTTTTGCACTATCTGTGCCATTTGGAACCCCACTCCACACCCCTCTCTTCTCTCCCCATTTCCACACGCACCTGAGTCCCCAACCACCATCACACGAACTTGCCCTGCTGGCACACTCCCGCCTCTTCCCACTCCCACTCCCCCTCCCCCTCCCCCTCCTCCGCTCCCGCCTCCGCCTCCGCCCGCCCCTCTGCCCGCCCATCCTCCCCCTCCCCCCCCCATCTGACCGCCATCTTGCCACTGGTTCATCAACTCCACCGCTCTGCACCGCGCTGGACACCGTTCCCTGGACCAACAGAATACGTCAGCTCACGATGCCCGGAAGGCAAGCGGACGGGAAAAGAGGAAGGGTGCAGCAGCTAGGGGCTGTGATCCGGCCAGGTGTCACAGCAAGAGGAAGAGGAGGGTTCATCTGAAGGTGATTGTTCAGTCAGTCGACTCAAGAATCACCAGCGAGGGGATGAGGTCCGGCCGGCTGCGGCAGTGAGAGAGAGAGGTGGGTTCATCTCTCATGTGCCTCGGGTGGATGCTAGACACACAGGGCAAGCCGCTAGATGAGAGATGAGCCCACCTCTCCCTCTCACTGCCGCAGCCGGCCGGACCTCATCCCCTCACAGGTGATTCTTGAGTCGACTAACTGATCAATCACAACAAACACCTTCAGATGAACCCTCCTCTTTCTCTCGCTGCCAACATGAGAGCATCTGTGTGAGCAGCGACGTGAGTCAGCACGTGAGTGAGAGAGCTACCGAGTGTGTGCGGATTCCCCCACCCTTTCCCCCACCCTTTCCCCCACCCTTCCCCCCCCCTCTCCTTTTCCCCACCCTCCCCCCCCCCCCCCCCCCCTTCCACTTACTTTTCTGTGTACTCATACTGTGTCTGAAAGACGTCCCGGGTTTAGCGGCGGCGCATGGGGGCCAATAGAACCCATCCACGTGTGCATGCACGGCGGTTGGCAAGCGATGACGGGGAAAGGGGGTTGAACAGAGAGAACTGAGGAGGATGGACGGAGATGCGCGGAGGGGGTTTAATCGGTGGAGCCGTGAATGAGAATGAATGATGAGCGACGAGATGAAGAGCAAATAGAAAGAAGAACACAGCCTGAATTCTTACAGAATATTGAGTACGAGAGTCGAGAGTATGAGAACGCAAGCAATGAATAACGAGAGCGATGAACTGAGAACGATGAATTGAGAGCGATGAATTGAGAGCGACGGGAACGAGGGATGTTGAGAGGTCACTCAGGAACGAAGGTGGTTGCGATGCCGCGGCAAGCTGCGCTCGACTCGCTCGTTCCCCATTGGTCGAATTCATGCAAGCCGGGACCGAATCGTCCTGTGGACGTGCGACGTGACGCACTGACCTCGTCGAATTCGTATCAGACAACTTTCGCCGCCTCGATTCTCGGCGCTCCACGCGATGCTGCCATCCCTCGCAGCCTGGCAGTCAAAGAATGGACTCTTGGTCTTGATACCACGTGATAGAAACCAGGTAAAAAATTTTGATGCCAGGTGATAGAATCTAGGCGCCACGTTTAAGACTCTTCATGTCAGGTGAGTTAGGGCGCGTCGCCTCGGGCGTTCGAACGGGCCAATTCGAACAGCCACCGTACTGAAACGCTTTGTCTGATCCTCAAAACGTCCTGTACCAGACTTTGGACGCTCGAACAGCTTATTTCCGCCCGATGTGAGACGCCCTTATTCTCGCGGTCTGAAGAAACAACGTGCTTCACGGCTGGACGTTCTATTTGGAACCTAGGGCTTTCACTTTAGGAGGAGGCAGCATGGTAACCCTGAAATGGGGCATATCGAAAATGTGGCTGGGGCGAAATCGAATGCGGGTGGCGAGATGAAACAAGCCTTCGCCACGCTATTTCGCGAGAGCGGTTTCCGATAATATGGGTGGGGGAATTATCGAGTGTGCGACGTAGCACTGCGCTCGCCCCACCATTGGTGGGCGCACTTCCCAACTCACGTGTGTTTGAAATGGTGGGCCGGCATGCGAAATACTCTAACGCGGTAGCAGTGAGGAACTGGTGTATACACTGAACACAATTCTACAATTTCAATTAGAATACTGAAACATTTTTGTGAGACTAAGTGGCGACTGACTGACAGCCGTCGCAAGATAGTCATTTTATTTTCTCGCCTCGCGTCGCGTCTCCTTTTCGGCCGGTCGTGTGGTGAGGTGGGTCGTGTGGTGTGGTTACAGTATCAAAACTACAGATGGATCGCGATTCGGGGGATTTTCATGCCAGGTTATCCATTGTTCAGTTTGAAGTCTGGAGGACTCCAGTGGTACTGTACTGTACCACAGGCTTTTCCCGCCTGCCAGCGCCGGCAACAAAGCTTGCGTGGAGAATGGGGCGGGGTGATGGAAAGCGGGAGAATGGGGCGGGGTGATGGAAAGCGGGAGAATGGGATGGGTGATGGAAAGCGGGAGAATGGGGTGGGGTGATGGAAGGCGGGAGAATGGGGCGGGGTGATGGAAAGCGGGAGAATGAGGCGGGGTGATGGAAAGCAGGAGAATGGGGCGGGGTGATGGAAAGCGGGAGAATGGGGCGGGGTGATGGAAAGCGGGAGAATGGGGCGGGGTGATGGAAAGCGGGAGAATGGGGCGGGGTGATGGAAAGCGGGAGAATGGGGCGGGGTGATGGAAAGCGGGAGAATGGGCCGGGGTGATGGAAATCGTGAGATTGGGGCGGGGTGATGGAAAGCGGGAGAACGGGGCGGGGTGATGGAAAGCGGGAGAATGGGGCGGGGTGATGGAAAGCGGGAGAATGGGGCGGGGTGATGGAAAGAGGGAGAATGGGGCGGGGTGATGGAAAGCAGGAGAATGGGGCATCGCGAAGATAGATCTCGGAATGGATCGTGAAAACGGTACCTTCTCAAGGACTAATACTCGAATCATCTCGTTGGAGAACAGGCCGAGGCAAATAGTCGTAATATATTATTTACAAAAATGGGAGGGAGCGTGGCAGCAGGAGCGACGAATCGAGTCGAGCAGCGGCGCCTTAGAATCCGATCATCAGTCGCCGCCGCCCTGCTGCGCCTCGGCGCGCTGCTGTCCGTCTGCTTGGCCGTTCACGCCGTGCTCACGTATTCGCCTCGTCCGGACATAGCAGCGCGTGAGTGAAGCAGGCGAATGTGTAACTGACTTCAGTTGCAACTTCCCACTGCTTTGTTATAGTGCAATATTATGCTCCCGATTTTATTTCAGTTCATTTGAAGCGGTTGACTTTGATGTTGTGCGTTCTAGAGCGGTATGTTTGCTCCACCGCTTTGAACCGCCCCATACCAGCCTGAACACCACTATGTATGACTCGCCTGTACTCATGCCCGCCGAAGCGGCACTCCTCTTAATCTCGTCCCTGGCCTTCAGTTATCGACAAACCCGTGAAGCTGTACTGGTCGCCATGGGCAGCGCCGTCGCAGCGTGACCAGGGAGCAGCGGAGCTGCTTATAACGGAGCAGCAGGACAGGCCCGCGGAGGATGGAGGGGAAAACCGTGACTCTATAACGCGGATGGCGCAGACTGAGGTGAAAAAAGGGCCGGCGGAGCCGCGGGCAGGAGAAGAAGCGACGCGTGGGGAGGAGGAGGGGGCGAAGATAGGAGAGGAAGCAACGCGTGGGGAGGAGGAGGGGGCGAAGGCAGGAGAGGAAGCAACGCATGGGGAGGAGGAGGGGGCGAAGGCAGGAGAGGAAGCAACGCGTGGGGAGGAGGAGGGGGCGAAGGCAGGAGAG
Source organism: Closterium sp. Yama58-4 (assembly GCA_947470075.1). Taxonomy (NCBI): domain Eukaryota; kingdom Viridiplantae; phylum Streptophyta; class Zygnematophyceae; order Desmidiales; family Closteriaceae; genus Closterium; species Closterium sp. Yama58-4. The sequence continues at coordinate 588,362 of CANIUD010000257.1, forward strand.
GAAGCAACGCGTGGGGAGGAGGAAGGGGCGAAGGCAGGAGAGGAAGCAACGTGTGGGGAGGAGGAAGGGGCGGAGGGGGAGTGCGGGGTGGAGGAGGAGCGGAGGGCGGGGGAAGGGTGGAACGTCACGGGGGTGGCGACGTTTGGGCGAGTGGAGGTGGAATGGGCAGGGGCGGAGCGGGCTGTCGTCAACCAGCGCACGTGCTTCTCCGTGACTGGTGGGTTTTGAGGCGCCTGACAAGGCGAGTGGAGGTGGAATGGGGGGGGGTGCAGCGGGCTCTGTCTTTTGAGTCGACTCAAAAGTCAGTTCTCTCCGTGACTGGTGGGTTTTGAGGCGCCTGAAAAGGCGAGTGGAGGTGGACTGGGCGGGGGTGCCGCGAGCTCTTGTCAACCAACGCACGTGCTTGTCTGTCACTGGAGTGAGTAGGGGACTGTGTAACGCTTATGGTGCACATATGCAAGGGGCCCCACCTACCTTTGTTTCGCACTTCCAAGCTGCTCTTGCTTTTACTCCCATGCCTTGTTCCAAGCTTCCTGAGAAAGCGCAATGTGTGATTCTCATCATGATCCGTGCCCTGCTTTGCTGTGCTCTTGCTTGGCTTGCATGGTCTGTGTCTTCATAATGCCGTTGCTGCCGGCTGCTGCTGCTGCTGTTGCTGCTGGTGCTGCTGTCACTGTTGCTGGTGCTGCTGCTGTCACTGCTGGTGCTGCCGTCACTGTCATTGCACGTGGCAGCATTCGATACAGCTGGAGACGCGTTCGACGTTGGTTGCAGGTGCGTGCGCCAGGGACGGACAGGTGGGCTGCAGAGGCCTTAGAGAGGCAGCTTAAGAGAGGCAGCTTAAGAGAGGCAGCTTAAGATCCAGCTTAAGTGCCAGCTTAGGGAGTCAGCTTAGGGAGTCAACTTAGCGAGTCAACTTAGCGAGTCAGCTTAGCGAGTCAGCTTAGTCAGCTAAAGAGCTGGAGACGCGTTCGACGTCGGTTGCGGGTGATGTGTCTACCACACCTCCCTCTCTCCCTCCCCTCTCCCCCCTCCTCTCCCTCCCCTCTCCCCTCTCCTCTCCCTCCCCTCTCCCCCCTCCTCTCCCTCCTCTCTCCCCTCTCCTCTCCCTCCCACCCGTCGGCGTCATGCCATGCCATGCCATGCCATGCCATCCCTACCCCACTGCTACCCCGTCGTCCCCTGCTGTGCAAGCATTCACTCCATCTCCCTCCGCTTGAGGCGCCTCAACTCAAATCAAGAGTCATCGTCCCCTGCTGTGCATGCATGCACTCACATCTCCCTCCGGCCCGCCTCTTTGCGTGGCTTTACATACACCCCCGTGCAAGCAAGCGTCCCTCTCCTCTCTCCATCGCCCCTCTGCACTCCTCTCCATCACCCCCCTCTGCGTTGTGCTGCAGGCAGCGGGCGTTCTTTGCGGCGCTACTCGCCTTTGACACCCTCGCCAACCGCTCTTCACACCCACTCACTGCTGCCTCCTCTCTCCCGCCCGACTCCGCCACCGCCACCACCATCACCAATACCAACACTACCAGCACCATCAGCGGCAGCAGCAGCAGCAGCAGCAAGGGCAGCAGCGACGGCGGAGTAGGTGGGGAGGATGTGGAGAGGAGGTGGAGTGAGTCCAGGAGAACGGCGAGAGTGACAGAGGCGCCAGCATGGGATGATGCTGTGGACGGGTGGACTGACTTGCGACTGGCAGCTCAAGTCAAGTACTGCCCCGCCTCCTCCTCCCACCAGGTGCTCTCCTCCTCCCACCAGGTGCTCTCCTCCTCCCACCAGGTGTTTACCAGGTGTTTTTCTCTCAAACAAATGGTTTTGAGTATAATTGCATGGTTCAAGCACCCCGGCCCTTTCGCTCTCTCTCTCCCCCGCCCGCACGACTTCCATGTTTGACCCGCCTTGAAATTCGCCTGCGCCCCACGCAAACACCCTTGCCCTCGCTCTCCCCGCCCCGCTCCCCCTTCCACTTGACCTGTGCGCGCTCTGCTGTGCTCTGCTGCTCCTTGTGTTTTCATGCATCCCACGGCATAATGGTGACGTTTGAGTCAACTCAAAGGTCGCTCCTTGTGTTCCCATGCATCCCACGGCATCATGCATCCCACGGCATCATGCATCCCCAGGTGTGCTTCACAGCGCCCTTCCCCGGCCCCTACCTGCTCTCGCTGCATCTGCTCTTCTCCAACGCCTGTCAAACCCGCACTGCTCTCAGCAGTCTCTACAACCAGGGCTTCCAAAAGTAGGTGCTACCTGCTGTGCTGTGTTGTGGGGGATTTGAACATTGTAAAGAAACACCTGGAGCAGTAGGCCTGCTGTGGAGGGCAGTGCAGAGGCTGCGGTGGCACGGAGTACCTCCTGCCAGCTTTCTGGTGCCTGTGTGTGCGCGTGCGTTTGTTTGTGCATGCATGTATGCATGTTTGCGTGTGAGCATGTGAGCATGTACGCATGTGTGAATTTGTAAGTGTTTGCATGTGTCTATGCATGCATGTGTGCATGCGTACGTATGTGCATGCTTCCAATGTGATTGATGTCTCTGCCATTACTTCCTTGGCCTGCATGCATGTACACGAACACTGACGCACACCTTCTCGCACCACGCACGCACACCCCCACCCATACCTACCCCAAACTTCCATCAGTCTCCCAAAAATCGCCAAACTAATCTCATCAATCCCAAACTCCCATCAGTCTCATTCACCTTTTGAGTCGACTCAAAAGTCTCCCAAACTCCCATCAGTCTCATTCACCTTTTGAGTCGACTCAAAAGTCTCCCAAACTCCCATCAGTCTCCCAAACTCCCATCAGTCTCCCAAACTCCCATCAGTCTCCCAAAAATCGCCAAACTAATCTCATCAATCCCAAACTCCCATCAGTCTCATTCACCTTCCATCAATCTACCATCAACCCCCCTCATCCACCCCTCCCAACGATCAATGAATTCATCGCTTATTCTCATGTTTCTTTGCCTGTGCATGGCTCCCTGTCCCATCACTGCCCACCTTTGAGACGTCTCAAAAGCCTGTGCATGGCCCCCCGTCCCATCACTGCCCACCTCCGTCCGTGCAGCTATCGTCTCGTGGCTCTCCGCAAGCTGCAAGTCACCAGCCTTCAATCCTACCTCCCAGACGCGCTCAGGTAAGCGTGGTGGTGGTGTCCCATCAGAGAGAGGTCACAATGCTGCAGCAGTGAGCTGGAGTAAGAGTCTTTAGTGTGCCTGGGGAGGAGAATGAAGAGCAAGGAGAGTTGCTTGCATAGAGGCAGTTCGGATTTGGGACGGGAGAATCATTGAGCCCATTCCCAGCAGCATTCCCTCATGCAGTAACCGATATCAAAATCAATCCATACGAAATCCGGATCAATCCCAAATTTATGTCCCGCATTTCCCCTTGTACCCTCTCCTTGCAGCGCACAGAGGGCCTCCCCTGGTGCTCGGCTGCCCTGCTGCCCTGCCGCCCTCGCCAGCAATGAGGGCTATTGGAGGGACCAGCAGTATGGAGTGCTTTCAAGGATTCGAACCAATGGACCCTCTTTCCCCCTTGTACCCCCCCCCCCCCCCCTCCCCATGGAGCACAGAAAGAGCCTCCCCTGGTGCACGCCTGCCCTTCTGCGGTCGTCTGGCAACGAGGGCTACAAGAAGGACCAGCAGTGGCGGCCCCACGCGTGCCGCCTCAAGGCCGTGCAGCCCGCCGGTGCTCTCCGGTGCTTCCACCGCCAGCAACGCGTGCTGCTCATGGGTGGGTAGGGGGGCTGCTCTTGGGTAGGGGGGCTATGGGTAGGGGGGTGTGTGCTGCTCATAGGTAGGGAGGGGTGTGAATGAGGGAGGGACGCGTGCCGCCGCAAGGCTGTGCAGCCGGCTGGTGCTCTCCGGTGCTTCCACCTCAAGCAACGCGTGCTGCTCATGGCTAGGGGATGAACATATGGCTAGGGGATGAACATATGGCCCTGAGCCACACAAATTGCTGATTCCAGCTCGCGCCATATGGTCGGAGGGAGGGTAGGGGGGGGATGATCATGGGTAGGGGATGCTGCTCGCGCATGGGTAGGGGGGGCTGCTCGCGCATGGGTAGGGGGTGCTGTGAACGAGAATGCCATATGGCCCTGACCTGAGCCACACAAAATGCTAAATCCATCTTAGCTAAGCTCGGCCGGGCTCGGCTGGGCTCGGCTGGGCTCTGCTTGGGTGGTTCAAGTAACGTTCCTATTCCAGCTCAACGCGAGCTGGCTCGTCTTGAACCCCCTCTTTTGTCACACCCTCCTGTGTCACACCCTCCTTTGTCACACCCGTGTACGGCAGGCGACTCAGAGATGCGCTACCTGTTCGGTTTCCTCCAGGTCTTCCTGCACGCACACTCACGTGCAGCCTTTGTGGACTCTGAGAAGGTCAACATGCAGGCAAGCACTCAAGCAAGCACGTGCCGTGTGTTTCCGCCTGCATGCCCGCCTGCTGCTACTCACCCCCGTGCGTGCATACTATCAACCGTGAGACAAGATTTTTGAGTCGACTCAAAAATCGACTAACTACACGCGGATTTTGAGTCGACTCAAAAATCGACTACTGCTACTCACCCCCGTGCGTGCATACTATCTACCGTGAGACAAGATCGTTTTCTCTTGGATTGAGACGTCTCAAAACTGCATACTGTGTACCGTGAAGCAATTTTGTTCTTTGAGGCTTCTCAAAGGTCAAACCACTCTGCTGCCACACGACCCTGTGAATACTGTAGGTACCGTGAATCGCATGTATTCGCTGTTCGTTCCCCTGTCTCTCTCCATCCGCGTCCCTGTGTCCCCAGCCCACTCTCTTCCTCTCTTCGAACCAACCTCCATTGCACCCATCTCTGCATGTCTGCCCGTGTGCTGCCTTCCATATCTGCCCCCCCACAGGGCTTTCACGGGTTTCACGGCTTTCCCCAGGTGTGGAGCCCGGGAGTGGAGGCGAGCAGCTGTTGCGGAAGCCAGTGCGCGGGCCACATCTGGATGGCACCGTGTACTATGGCTCGGCTTACAATGGCTTCGTTCGCATCAGGTGAGGTGTGGTGGGTGTGGTGAGGTGAGGTGAGGTGAGGTGAGGTGAGGTGAGGTGAGCCTGGGGGTGGGTCTTCAGTTTCACTCTCAATGAGCGCTGCACCTCGCGTTGCTTTGCCCCTCCCAGGTTCAACGTTACTAGAAGCGGCCGGGCCTTTGTGTTCAATCTAACGTACGTGACACAGATGGGGGCGAGTCGGGACGTGCTCCCAGAGTGGATGTTCAACACAAGTCTCCTGGGAGGTGATGTGCTGAGCCGCGCAGACACGCCCTTCCAGCTCGTCGCCTATGGTGCCTCCCTGCACGACCTCACCACACACAACTCAACACTGGACTACAGAAGAGCCGCAAGTGCGTGGAGAGTGAACGGTAGTCCCTTTTTTTTGTTTCCTTTCTTTCTGCGATGCACATGCGTTCAGAGCATCTCCATTCTTCCCGAGTTTCATGTGGTGGTTCTAATTGTGTTCTAATCGTGCTATTGCACTCCGCCTCGTTCCAAGCCTCTCGCACCTGCTGCTCTCTCATGTGCGCTTGCATGCTGCCTCTTCCTCTCCTTACCGTTTCATATGCTCTGTGCGGTGGTCCCCTTGTGCCTCTCCTTGCCCTCTCAGCCTCGCACCTGCTGCCCAGCATGCGCCGTCACTTACGAAACGCGCGGCGAGTGACTTTAGAGGCGCCTCAACAGCCGCCTCATGTGCTCTGTGCTGTGTTCCCCATGTTCCTCCCCTTGCCCTCTCAGCCTCGCACCTGCTGCCCAGCATGCGCCGTCACTTGCGGGCCGCACGGCGGCGGGTGACCTTCTTTGGCCCATGGGCAGCCAGAGAGGACATTAAGCCACGCTGGGTGATCAACAAGAGCAACAACGTGCGTGGCATAGCCTTCGAGGAGGAAGCTTCCAGGTGGGTGGCACTTCAGGGGAAGTTTTCAGGTGGGTGACGCTCCAGGAAAAAAGCTTCCAGGTAGGTAGCGCTGCAGGAGGAAGCTTTTTAGTTGGTGGTGCTTTTGCAGCATGAGAAGGTGGTGAGAATGCCATCTTCTTGCTTCAATATCATCAAGAAATGATTTCCCTCCTGAAATTACTGATCATGTGACGTGGTAGAAAACAGCAAGTCTTTCTTTTGGACTGCATGCCTTGAACTAAACTCCTTGCTTCCTGCTGTGATCTTCTAACCTCCTATTGGTGTTTTTTTCTTTCTTTCTTTTTTTTTTTTCCCCATGTCAGGCTGCTCCCACTGAAAGGTTTTGAGAGATTTGTGCCAATGACCTCTCTAACGCTGCCTCGTCCTGACTTGTCACCTGACAGCACACACTACTCGTGGGTGGTTACACTCGCCATGCTGGATATTTGGTTCACCACTGCTTGCTTAAAAACATAATGGTTTCCATTAAAGCCCGTGCACCGTAACCTCCCCAAATATACAGCTCCACGCGTGTCTCAACGATCTAGAGATAGGGTTATGGGTGTGCGGGGAATGCTGTATAAAAATATTAAAACATATGGTTTTTAATCATATCGTTAGAACTAGACTGCAACAGCTAGTGAAGGCTGCAATTTCGAGTTGGTAAGGACGTTCGCATGCGACTGTGGCGAAGACTGGGAGGCGAGGAAAAAAGTGACATTCCTCCTAGAATTCTCATTCGGGCTTCGATGCGACCCATTTGTTATCTAGAACCGCCAGCAAGAACGCGACGTGACCGCGACGTAACCGCGACGCATCCCGGCATGAGGCGATCGTTGCAGGCATCCGCGTCAGCGAGCTACCCCCTTCCGCTTCCCCTGCCAGCAGCAAGCGAGACGGAGACACAAAGCGCGCGACGCGATGACGACATGCACGAGAGCCGGGAGGCGCGGCGACGCAACGAACCGCATGCGCCGTCTTGAATTCGTGCGGCGGCCAAGCCAAGCGACTGCCTTGTTCGTAACAAGCTGGAATGCCAACCTGCTAGGTCCAATCCGGAATCTTGCGCAACAAGGAATTACCAATCAACTTTACACGTCCTTACGAGCTCGGCTTTAGTCGGCCTCTACATAAAGGTCTGAGGGCGACGATACTCGGATACTTCTTTAGGTTAATCTCCCAAGAACCGAAGTAGCTGTTTCATCCAGTTATTACAAGGCTTCTGATACACCAAGAAATTTGATATTCCTGACCCCATATTTCCCGTGCCCCGCAACCCGTAATCAACAACGATGCTCGCTTCCGTGTTCGCCTGCCGCTCTCTCCGCAACTCGTGCCCGTCGCTACGCCCGGCGGCGGCAGCTCTTCTCCTCCAACCTTCCTTGCTAGCTTCTAGTAGCGGGCCTGGTGGGTTGCGACACGCGAGCGAGAGCATTACTGGGGTCGATGCGGCGCGGGGTACGCGCTTCCGTTTGTATCACAAGAACGTGGTGGACCATTACAATCACCCGCGCAACGTGGGCGCGTTCGACAAGCGCGATCCAGATGTCGGCACGGGGTTGGTGGGCGCGCCGGCGTGCGGCGACGTGATGAAGCTGCAGATCAAAGTGGACGCGGAGGGGAGGATCGTCGACTCGTGCTTTAAGACCTTCGGATGCGGCTCCGCTATTGCGTCTTCGTCCCTAGGTGAACATCATGGCCTGGCTCGCTGGTAACTGAGTTAAGGTAGCGTTAGAAGTTGCTAAGTTCTAAAAGGCAGCACTGTGGCGATGCTTTTGCACCGTGGGTTACTCAAAGCCCTTGGGAAGGGGAAGGGCTCTGGGAAGGGCCTTTTGCACCGATAGCACCCTCTTGCTCCTTGGAATGGGCACTCGTAACATACTTCTTTGATTCCCGGTGTGGCTGTGATGAGGGCATGATGCGATGACAGCTTATTATGATAAGGGCAAGTGGTGAAAGTATGTGATGAAGGCATAGGGAGGCGTCTAGAGTGCTAGCAGCTGCTGCTGTGCACATGCGACAAGATTTCCTAATCATATGTTTGCTGCTCGTTCGATTCGCTTGGCAGCCACGGAGTGGGTGAAGGGCAAGCACGTCGACTCGGTGCTCCAGATCACCAACAGGTGAGCTTTCGCTGCTCGCCGCACATTGCCTTGCTCTCTGTGCTCACCTGATTCACTTTGATTCGTGGGAGCGCCAGGTGGTGTAGCTATGCGTATGCCCTGCTGCATGCTGCCTACTGTGTGCGGCTGAGCAGATGCGAGATGCACCATGTGTGAACCATGTGTGCTAGCCTTACAGGGCCTCACAGGCCCTCACGGGTCCCATGTGTACTGTGTGTGATGGAACGATCGACAGTATTGTTGTACTGTGCGTTGCTAGTTCTGGTGTTGCTCACCGCTCATGCACTCTCTCCCATTCACTCTCCTGCGCTTCTAGCCCCATCACCTCTCTCCTGCCATCTGTTGCTTCTGATCTGGGATGCTCTTTCCCCGCAGGGACATTGCGAGGCACCTGTCGCTGCCCCCTGTGAAGCTGCACTGCAGCATGCTGGCAGAAGATGCCATCAAGGCAGCTGTGCATGATATCAAAGCCAAGAGGCAGCAGCAGTAGAGGCGGCACAACCAGAGTGAGAAAGGACTAGTAGTAGAAGATGTGATCTCTCTTTCCCCACCTGCCCTGTGAAGCTGCACTGCAGCATGCTGGCTGAAGATGCCATCAAGGCTGCTGTTCACGACATCAAGGTGAAGCGACAGCAGCAGTAGTGGCAGCATGTGCAGAAAGAGTGAGAAGATGTAGACGCTGTGAAGGAAGGGGTGAAGCAGCAGCAGTAGGGAGCTGTGGCATCTGTTTTCCCTCACAAACAGAGCCTGCGCTGCAGCATGCTGGCTGAACATGCAACTGTGACAGCTGTGAACGGTATTACGGTAAGGGGACAGCAGAAGCAGAAGCAGTGAGGGAGCATTACAACTTACCGGTATGAAACAGCAGTAAAGGCAGTGGAGGCAGTGACGGATGGAAGCAAGGAAGCCAGAAGGTGGTAATGCTGTGGAGTTTGTTGCAGCAGCGAGCTGTGTTTCTGCTCATTGCAGCTTTGAAGAATCTACGGAGAAGCGCAGTTGCTTTCTAACGATACTGCATATCGTTGTACAGGGTGTAGCGTATATTTTGTACATAGTGTAAGCTTTTTAAATAGTACGTCCTACTGCAGCAAGTTTGCCACCACTAACTCCACAAACATGTTTGCAAAACAGTTTGATTTTGCAAGGTTGTTGCTGTTTTACTGTGTTGAACATTGGATCTAGCCCAGGAGAGGGTTGCTGAGGAAGGGGTTGCTCTGTTGGTGCCTTTGACCGCACAAAGGGGTCATCTGTGTTAAGAACTCATCATAGAAAGTTGATATGCCTACAAGCCACATGGTACCTACAACTACTTTACCTAACCTAACAAGGGCAGAAACACCCGCCCAAGGTTGCCTACCTCGTGCCTACCAACACATCACCAGGAATTCGCTTCCTGACTGCTCTCCACACCACAAGGTGAACCACTCTCACCACGCAACCTCCTCCTCTCTCTCCCCTTCTCACTGCGTCCCAACCTTCCCACCTCCCGCCCTCCCTTGATCCTCCCCGTCTTCACCCCATCCCCGCCACTCAACCTCCTCTTCCTTCGCCGCCGGTACGCACGCATCACATGCGGCAGGCCCCATGTCGCCACCACATCCCCCTCTATCTCGTCCGCTGGACTGTCCCCCTTCTCACTCCCCTGCTCCACACGCCGCAATCCCTCCTCCCCCTCCCCTACACCCTCCTCCTGAAGCATCCCCACACCGCCCCCACCCTTGCCTGTTTCTGCACCCTCCTTCCCCTCCCTTTCCACATCAAACCCGTCGGGGTTCATAGCAGACACCCTTCCTGCGGTATTGCAAGCTGGCAACAACTCCTCATCATCAGCATCGCCACCCTCCTCCTTCGTATTCCCCTCATTCTCACCCCTCACATCCTCATCCCCTTCATCCATCTCTTCATCCCCCGTATCCCCATCACCCATCCGCATACCGCTGGATCCATCAGAACCACCTCTCACCGCACCATCACAGCCCATATCAGCATCACTGCCCCCCCTACTGCCATTCCCATTTCCAAAACCAGTCCCAATCTCACTCCCACCCATTGCACCCACGCCCACAGCACCGCCCTCAACTCTCATAGCAGCAACCACAGGCACAGCCCCAGCTCCATCCCTTCTCAACTCACAGCTCCCATCATTCCCCCCCATGCGGGCCTCATCCCCTTCAGAAGCTTGCCCGCCCACCAGCAGCAGCGCAGGGTTGGGGGTGTCTGATCCCTCTGGCATACCTCCATAAGACTGGGTTTCCGTCCCCACTCCACCACCTTCACATGTGACTCCCTTCTTCTCCTCCCTCTGCTTCCCTTCCACAGCACCACCGTTACCATCAGCACCCCCGCCATCATTACCGTCTGGTTCACCTCCCACTATCTCCCTAGCTGCAGCCGGAAAACTATTCGCACAAGGTGCTTGTTCCTGCTCCTCCAAAGGTGACACCGCCTGCTTGCGCTGCTGCTCCTGTTGCTTCTTCTTCTGCTGCTGCTCCTGCTCCTGTTTCTGTTGCTGTTCCTGTGCTGGCATCACCCCCAGCTGCTGCTGCGGCTGCTGCGCTGCCAGCACTTGTGACGCGGAGAGCAGCTGCGTGGGGGGCAGCTCCTGCGTTTGCAGCGCCCTCTGTGACTCTGCCTGTGACGGCTGCTGTGATGGCTGCTGTGAGGGCTGCTGGGATGCACCAGGCACTTGTGACTGCGACTGCCGCTGGGAAGGGTTTGGGGTTTGTGAAGCACCACCAGTGGGTGGTGATACTAACGGCCCTTGCGACTGGTACTGACTCTGGGACTGAGACTGCCCTTGTGACTGCTCTGGCCCTGGTGACTGTATTAGCCCTTGGGAGTGAACCTGCCCCTGTGACTGAACCTGTGATAGCAGTTGAGTCGCCACCTGTGTCTGTGTCTCTGTCTGCCCTGCCGCTACAGCCTCTCTTGGCCCATGCCTTTCCAAACAACCCTGCGTTTCTGTGTACCCTTGCGTCTCTATTTCTGTCTCTGCTTCTGACCGTGCTCCTAAATGAGCACCAGCATCACCCTTCAGAGAGCTCCTTCCCATTCCCTTCCCCACAACCCCTGCCACCTCCACCTCCTCTCGTTGCCCTGCTGCTCCGTCCCTCTCCGACCCCTCCTCCCCCTCTGCACCCTCCCCCGTCTCCTCCTCTCCCCATGCCGTGAACCCCTCTTCCATCACCCCTCCTCGTTCAGGCGACTCACAAGTGTCGTCCAGCATCCCCCCCGAGAACCCCTCCAGCATCCCTCCGCGCCCGCCACTGTATTCCTGTGTCTCTGCCTCCATCAGCTCCTCCAGCCGCTCATCCAACGGCCCACCTTCTTTGTTCAACCCATCAAACCGACCATCCAACGGCCCACCTTCTTTGTTCAACTCATCAAACCGACCATCCAACGGCCCACCTTCTTTGTTCAACTCATCAAACCGACCATCCAACGGTTCCTCACCCGTGTCCAGTCGATCCTCCAACGAACACTCTTCCGTCTCTTCATATCCTCCTTCCCCTTCCTCCTCTCGTGTGTCCCTCCCCCCATCACCTAGTCCCCTCCCATCTTCTTCTGTCTCCCTCATCCCTGCTCCTCCCTCACCACGCCCTTCCCCCTCATCCCCCCTAAAGAGCTCCCTCCGTACAAGCAACAAGCCCTCCCTTTTCTCAACCCTCTCCTCCGCCCGTCCACTCACACTCCCCTGTGCTACACCACCACGTGCCTCAGCTTCAGCACGAGGCACCTCACCTTCTACAGGGCACGTATCACCGCCCCCCGCCATTCCACCCCCCGCCATTCCACCCCCCGCCATTCCACCCCCCGCCATTCCACCCCCCACCATTCCAACCCCCGCCATTCCTTCCCCCACCAGTTCTCCCCCCACCACTCCCTCTCCCACCTCGGCTTCTTGAGTCATCTCCTCATCCTCCTCCTCCCCTCCCTCCTGCTTCCCCGCAGCCCCTTCCAACCCCTCACTCCCCCTCCCCCCACCTCCCGCCTTCCCCTCCCCTTCCCCATCCTGCAGCACTTGAAACATGCGCGTCAGCTGCTGCTGCTGCTCCAGGTGCGCTCTCAGCATCTGCTGCTGCAGCTGCTGCTGCCGCTGCTGCTGCGGCTGCTGCTGCTGCTAGCTGCGCCCGCACCACCTGCTGCTGCAGCTGCTGCTGCGACTGCCCCAGCGCCGTCTGCTCCTCGTGCGCCTGCTCCATCTGCTCCTGCAGGCATGCTATGTGGTTCGCTGTTTTCTCGAATTCCCTCTTTTGAGCATCCCTGCTAAACGCACACAGGCAACGGGGAAAACCCGGAGGAGGGAAAAGGGAATGATGAGGAGGCGGTGGGTGAAGGAGAGGGAGGGGAGGCAAGCGGATACCAGCAGGTGTGTGGAGAGCCAGAGAACATAGGAGAAGAACAGGACGTGGGCAAGGGGGCAACATTCATGAATAGCTGACACCCTACACCCTGCATCATACATACCGCAGCATGATGCGTTCTCGTGCTCCCTGCAACCGCCTCTGCTCCACTGACAGCTGCGTCTTTGCCTTCCGAAGCTCCCCTGCCAAGCCACAGGCTCGGGCCTCCGAAGATGCCAGCAAGGCCTGGAAGAGGCTCGGAGTAAACAACCACAGGAACACACAGAGAAACATCAAGCAAAAGATCAGCACATACTTGACTTGATGTGAAGGAGAGTGGACGGAAGCGGTGGAGGAAGAAGCACGTGTGACAGTACTGAAAAACGTAACACTTGTAATGCACCGCACCTGCAGCTGAGCCGCTTCCCCCTCCTTCCCTGCGAGAGCCCCCTCCAAGGCGGCCACTCGCTGCTGCAGCTGCCCTGCCCGCCCCCTCTCCTCCTCCAGCAGCCCCTCCGCCCTCCTCGCCCTCTCATGCCCCGCTACCACTGCTGCCCTCTCGCCCTCCTGTGGGAAGACGGACAACAGGGAGCGAGGAGGTGAGGGAGGGTTGCTGTGGATGGCAAGTGAGCCGTGATGGGCTGGGAATAAGGACGAACTGAGCATGATGCTACAGAATGCGAATGAGTGAATGAGTACATGACATGACTCACCAGCTTGGCAGAAAGGGAGTCAATGGCTGCCTGCCTCTCCTCGTTCTTAGCCTGCAATGAGAAGGAGAGAGGGAAAGAGAGAGGTGAGAGAGTGCATGGACGGCTTAAGAAGTGAGAGAGACGGTTGCACACTGGCATTGGCACTGACAAAGCGAGATACTGGCATTGGCACTGAGAAAGCGAGATACTGGCATTGGCACTGACAAAGCGAGATACTGGCATTGGCATTCACACGGCTACCACAACCCGGTAGGTTGCAATCACCACATGGGTTGCAACAGGTGGATTGGCCTTGGCACAGGCCACAGACCACAACACTCACCACGAGCGCAGCAACCCTTTCTTGAAGCTCCTTCACTGCCCTCTGGGATCTCTCTGCAGCAGCTGCTGCCTCTGCTGCTGCGGCTGCCTGCACTCGCTCCACTGCTGCTTGCCTCTCCGCCTCCATCTCCCTCCTCTCCCTCCCCCTCTCCTCCGCCTCCCTCTCCCGCTCCCTCCATGCCCTCTCCACCTCCGCTAGCAGCCTGTACAGCACAAGAATGATGCGCATGAGATGTAAAGATGTGAGAAGTGGAGCACCTGGGGAGGCGAGGACGCGAGACTAAGAGGGACAATTGGAATGACTGAATGTGGCACTGTGGGGGATTCCCCATTGTAAACTCTCTCCAACTCACTCTGCTTTCGTAGCTTCTGCCTCGGCCCGTGCTTTCCTCTCAACAGCCAATCGCTCGCCGACACCTGTCAGCTCCTCCTGCAGCCGCACCACCTCCCCCTCCGCCTCCTCCTGCCTGCTGGCTGCAGCGTCTCTCTCCCTCTGCGCCTCCTGCACGCGCCCCTCCCACTTCTGCTGCACCTCCATGCGCGCACTCACCACACCCTGCCATGCGGATTGCAGGGTAGGAAGGGGCGACACAGAAACACCATTGGAAATGGCTCCGGGGGGGAGGGGAGATATGAGGAGAGGAGATAGTACCCCCTGTGACTTCATCCCACCCCCCACCCATATGCATCATTCCCTCCCTCCTGTGCCACACTCTCTGCACCACTGGGTGTGTCTCTGTGTGTGTGACCACCCCTACCCAACACACGCTCACCTCCTCGTGCCGTCGCTCCTCCTGCTGTCGCTGACTCAGCATCTCATCCATCCTAGCAGCCTCCGCGTCCAGCTGCTGCCGGAGCTCCTCATTGGCCCGCCGCAGCTGCTTCATCTCCTCCAGAATCGCCACGTCAGCAGCAGGCAAGGCCACTTCAGCAGGCGAACCAGCTCCAGCAGCAGCAGAAGCAGTAGCACCCGAGGTAGCAACAGGAGTGACTGGGGCAAGGGTAACCCTGCCAGTGCCAGTCGTTGATGCCCCAGCAGCGCTGGCAGTAGGCAATTCTTCAGCACCAGCAGTGACTGTTCTCCCAGCAGCAACAGCACTAGCAGCACCATCAGGGGAGACCGAGCTCCGAAGGGACCCTCTTGACCCTCGCCGCCGCTTCGGAACCCCTCCTGCTACGATCCCCCCATCGTCTGGACCCAAAGCTACGCCTCCTGCTCCCAACCCCGACCCTGGGAGCGGTGGGGGAGAGTGCATGGACAGTCGGCGCGCTGCTGCAGGGGAGGAGCGCGGAGGAGGGGGCAGCATCTGGCCTTTCACAGAGGGGGATCCCACAGGGGGGCCGTGAGTGGTGTCTGTCCCATGGCTTGCATCTAACGCCATAGGGCTCGGATTGGAGCTCAAGGCTTGAGCCTTCCGCTTCACCAGCACTGTTGCTGCTGTGTGTGCCACGTCTGCGCCCTCTCCTTGCTCTCTCTTCACACTCACACCGCGCACGGTCCCACTGACTGGACCCGCTCCTCCTGCTGCTGCGCACCTGCCTAGGTACTTCCCTGCGGCAGGAGGGGAGTGCAGGCCCCTAGCAGCAGAAGCAGCAGCAGCAGCGCCATTGGCAGGAGCAGGAGAAGCAGCTGGTAGTTGTGCGCCTTCCACGCGCAGGAAGACAAACGTGTGGGCCACCTCTGCGGCGCATGGGGATAAGGATAAAAGGAAGGACAATGTTAGAGGCGCCTCAGCAGTCAGTATGGAGATAAAACGAATCACGTGCAGAGGGGCAAATGTGTGAGGGTGGTTAACGGAGGGGGTGATGACAGGGCGACCACATTACGCGGCATAAACAACTCCATCTGCCTCCCACACACCCGCCCACACACCTGCATCTGCCGCCCACACACCTGCATCTGCCGCCCACACACCTGCATCTGCCGCCCACACACCTGTCTCTGGCGGCCCCACGAGCGACAGCACATCGCCATGCTTCAGCTGCTGGGGGGGTCCATTCCTCTGCAGCCTTGTTCCATTGATGAACGTGCCGTTGGAGCTGGGTGGTGAGGGAAGTGATGCAGAGCGACGGGGCGAGCAAAGGAGAGAAAGTGAGTACTGATGCAGCCGTGTGAGGATTCAACGCATGAGCAGCAGCAACATATGAAAAAAAAAGGTGGTGACATGACAGCACGATAAGCAGAACGAAGCCAGCGAATTTACCTCGCGTCCTTGACCACAACAATGAACCCCTCCCTGCTTCCTCCATCCCTCTCAGCTCCTGCTGTTGCTTCCTCCACCCCAGCAGCTGCTTCCCCCTGCGGGGACGGGCGTGCCTCGCCCGTCTGTGGAGGCGCAGGGGCTTCCCCAGCGGAAGTGGGAGGCGGGGGGAGGCAGGAGATGGTGCAGTGGCGCGCGGAGACGGAGGGGCTGGCGAACTGGAAGGGCGGAGGCACCAGGCGGCCCAACAGGGTGTCGCGATTCACCAGCGGGATGAGCGGGCCCTGCATGGGATGGGGTCCGTGAAAGACCTAGAATCAGCCTGGGACGATGAAAAGGCTACAGCTTTTTGGATAAAAAACAACTGCATGCCGCGGCAAATTGGGCGATGGGTGTAGGTGAGCGACGCTGAAATGTCTTCCAAGTGGTGACTGGCGTACCTTCGGTCGTTGCTTCGCGTTCGCGTTGATACCGTGGAGAACACCCCACTGGCCACGTATGTAACACTTCGGCGACGATTTCGCCAGCTCTTTCGCGAGTTCGTATGATGAGACCGGCGGCGAGGACGAGCAGGACGGAACCCCTGCCGTTGGTGCTGCTGACGTGGCAGGAACTGCGGATCCTGGCGGTAGTTCCGGCTCATTCGCCATCCTCGCTAACGAGTGATCTAATATATGCCTACTGCCTCGCGCTGGTCCAGCTATCGATGCTGGAACGCTTACGGGTGATGCTTCTATAACCGGCGTTCTGGTTTGTCGGGGAACGATCAGACGCGATGCTATTCTGCTGAAAGGACTTAACTCATGAGCGTCGACCGACTTGCGCGACTGATTCGCGAAGCTATCGTCAGACGCTGACGGAAGAGAAGAGGAAGCGAACGGACGACGAGAAAAAATGGCCATGATTTACGCTAAACGGACGTTTTCGCTTTACTGGGTCCCATGAAACAGTCCTGTGCCAAACTCGCACTCCTTTGAAATACATGGTAGGTCGCTTTTAGCAAACCAAGAAAGACGGGTGAACAAGCATCTGCAAATAGCGTCAAAGTGACGGAGAGCGAGAGGCTTCAGGGAGACGCTACACGAAGCACGGTGAAGTGTGGCTTGCACTAATGCTGAGAGGTGAGGTACGTCAAGAGCTGGGCGGGGAGAGGTTACCACTACGACGATGACTAAGATGACTACTAGTGATCTTTGCGGAGGGGAAGGCTACTGGTTTCCTGTGAGTCACAGAGCTGTCTTCATGAGGTCCCCGTGGCGTGAAGCTAACGTCACACACTTTTCCCGCCAATTTCTGGGTGTGGTGTGGGGCGGAGATGTACAAATTGTATTTTGAATGTAAGAACTGCTTTAGAATCCTCGTTTTGCATTCTTCCTAACGAGGATGCAATGTGTTCGTGCCATCCTCTGCCACCTGGACAAAGCAAATCTTCCCACTATCTCCAGCTTGGAAAGTCGTGCTTTCCGCCAATAAGTAAATTCCACATCTCACTAGCTGGCCACGAAACGATGAACCAAGAACCACAGTGACACAATCGAGGGCAGCGACTGAGAGAATGATCAGCCACTCTGCGGGGCGAATTTTTGGGATTCCAACTTTCAAGGCAAGAGGCAAAACCGTTTCATCGACAATTTCGAGATTCAGCTCAATCCTGATTCCTGCTTCTTTCTGAGCTCAACTGACCTTGAGCAAAAACCAGAGACACTTCACCTTCCAGAATTCGAGTTTCAGGAGTTTCTCAAGTGTCAGCCATGTCTTGCACCGCGTCGACCTCCGCTCTCTCGTGCACAGCAGTTGTCGCATTGACGCCACAAAGCGGCGCGACACGGTATGCTCTTATTATATTGGAGACAGTATATTATCGTTAGCAGCCGTCGCTTCGTGCATTGCAGGTAGTACCGCAAACACACCCGCCATTTCGTAAATCTATCGTCCATTTCCCGACCTGCAGGACCGCTGCAACTCTCAGCTGCAAGAATGCGTTCGGCAGCAGCCTTCGGCTGACAAGCCGCGCGCGGGCTGCGAGGCCTCAGTCGCAACGCCGCGTTGCGGTGGTGTCGCCGCGAGCGGTGGACATTCTGACGTGGGACGAGGCGAAGGAGGCGGTGGACAAGGACGGGTATGCCATCGTGGATATCCGTGACGTCACGCAGTACGATCGCGCCAGGATTTCCGGCAGCCTTCACATTCCCGCGTTTATCCTCAACACCGACAACGACGTGGGTATGTGAACTCGTCTTCCGTGGTCCGTGCCAAATCGTCGAATGCTGAATATCCCTCCGAAGTGTTTCATCACCCAGCGGTGGTGATATCACTCAAGGAATGCTTCCCGCGCATCCCCTTCCCCGCGCCAGGAACGATTATTCGACGGGCGGCTCACACGAGCATGCCCGGCAATCTGTACGGGCTGGCGTTCACCAAGCCCAACCCGGACTTCATCTCCACCATCCGTTCCAAGTTCCCCTCGCCTGACGCCAAGATCCTCTTCGTCTGCCAAGAGGGCCTCCGGTAAGTGTACAAGTACATATTCAAGATGTGCGTTAGCGTGCAGAATTTCCTCAACGGAAGCTTAACACGAGAACGAAAATGCTATCTGAGATTGGAACTGGTTCGCCTCGGATTTCGTTGAAAAAAAATATAACTTCTGGTTGTGTGCCGTTCATTTGAGCATTTATTTTTGCCACCCTTATCCGCCAATGCCCTTCAGCTCGCTGTCCGTGGCGTCGGACCTAGAGAGGCTCGGATACACCGACGTGGTCATCACGGAGGGACTCAACAAGCTCAAGCCTGGTAAGTGCGGTATCGGCAGAACCTAAGAATGGCAATCGCATCTGGACTAAATTCAAAGCAAATCACGAGCGACTTTGATCACTGTAGCTTGTTCCGTTTTGTGTTCCACGCCTCTTTGTCCATGTTTATTGCATTCAATGTGGTTCGATCTGCTGAATTTGTGCAGGAGTGTTCCCAAAGGAGGGCCAGAGGGAGCTTCAGGACGCAGGCAAGGGAGGGTTTGTTTCCATCCAAAAGGAGTTCTCCATCGTTCTCGGGTCTATCCTCATTTGTAAGTGACATGGCATCCGCGGCAGGGTTGTGGTTACAATGGCAACTGACATCATGCGGCCTTACAGAGTGAGTGACACTGCCTTGTCGTGAGCTTAACAGAGTCGCTTTGAGTTGTCCTGGTGTCCATGCCCTGTTCTCTCCTTTTGTAGCTAAATATACGTCTCATGAGCTCTCACAGATTGATCCTCTGTTGCACGCATCGCTTCCTCTCACAACAACTCACCCCCTCTACCCACGTCACTGCAGGCGCCATTCTGTTCCTCAAGTTCTTCCCAGAACAAGCTGAGGTCATCTTTGGCAGCCTGTAAGGTTTTTCAAGGGGTGCAGCTTGTCCTGCTCTCACTGTGATTTGCACTTCTGCAAGATTGTGTCTATACTGTGAAGCAATGTATTCTGCCTGTAGCTTGTATCAACAGCAGTACGAAGCACCTCCAGACAGTCATAAATAAAGCAGGAAGGCTAAATGCGCGGTTATGAGAAAAGGGATGACAACATGCGTTTTTTTTTTATACATACCGTACATCTTATTGAGTCCTTCGTCGCTGTACTCCTCTGGTTATTCGGAAAAAAAAAAATGAAAATTTCCTTTATTGACAACTCTCCGTCGAAGATTATCTAACTATGTGAACAGGGGCACGTAGTGTAGGCTCATTCTCATTTGGGCCTGGAGTCTGGACCACGCCTGTGCTCCATTAGGTCCTCCAGGTGATAATGATCATATTGTAATTGTACTTCTCTTTTCAGCCTGCCTGCCGCTTCACTTACACAAGGACAGCTCTCCTAAGTAAATGCCTCAAGACAACCAAGGCAGGGCAAACAAGATGTTTACCATGCGCCTACCATTCACACCTCACATGCAATGGTAGCTGCCTAACGGGTACCGATTGAGAGCAGCTTGCGGCGAGGGATAAGGGGGAGGAGCGAGCGAGGGAGGCAGGCGAGAGAACACGGGAAGGCGAGAGAACACGGGAAGGCGAGAGAACACAGGAAGGCGAGAGAACACGGGAAGGAGAGGGAGCAGCGGAAAGTGAGGGGGCAGCTACTGGTGAGGAGTGGAGGGAGTAGAAGCTGGTGAGTGGAGGGAGCAGATGTTGGTGAGGTGCGGAGCAGTGGAAGATGCACTCAGGTTCGTTGCAGGTTCGGAAGAAACACCCGAACCTCACACTCCTCCGTGACTGCCATCAGCTTCGGCACCAGCAGCTCGATACCGGACCTGGTGGCAACATGGACAAGCAAAGCAATGAATGAGAAAGTGATGCTGTCACCGCACTGAACCACTTCATCCAACAATGAACAGACCTCCACTAGTATGGAATTGCTTCATCGTACTTCCACACTCACCCGTCTGCTGACACACTGGCTGCCACGTCAGCATTCTCCGGTATGCGCTGGGGCAGCTGCACCTCCCGTTCAAATGGGCCAACAGGGCAGTGCTCCCCCAGCCAATGGGAGCGTGACACTTGGCGGAACGTGCGGCCGGAGTGAGATACGGATGACGGAGGGAAGATGGCGGCACAGGAGATCTGATTTGGGTTGAAACGGGGGGGGAAATAGGGAAGGGGATGGTGGAAGGGCGGAAGGGGTGGAGGGGAGTGGAAGGGGTTTGACTTAGAAAGGCAATTCGATTGGGGACTTGTGAAAGAGAGCAGAAGGCAAGGTTAGTGTGATGTGGAGATACCAACTAGAAGGTTAGTGTGATGTGGAGATACCAACTAGAAGGTTAGTGTGATGTGGAGATACCAACTAGAAGCTGTGCATGGGTGTATGCCTGCATGAGGGCAACATGTGGATTGCATCGGTGCATGGGTGCATGGGTGCATGGGTGCATGGGAAGGTGCTTGCCAGCACCACTGCCTTCCCCAACAAGCCACCCAGCGCACCTTGACTATCCCCGCAGCACCGTCGTTGCGCCACGTGACTCGGAGGCAGGATAGGTCGCAGTGAGGCAGCGACACGAGCAGCAGGTACGCCGACGCATCCTCATACAGCGTGCATGCGCACGTGGGCGGACCCACAGCCTGTGATGGGAAAAGGGGAATATATGATGAGGCAGAGGCGCCTCCGAACAAGACGCATGCTGCATTTCTGTACAGCGTGCACGTGCATGTGCACGTGGGTGGAACCACAGCCTGCGGCCAAGGAGCAATGAGAGAGCAAGGGGAGAACAAGAGAGTCACAAGTCACATGACTTCGAGGCAGTCCCAGATTACAGGGGAGGTAGTGAGTGAACAGTGCCATTTTAAAGGGGAAGTGCCATGCCTGTGCTAGTGTGCCTGATGCCCCTCCTCTCCATCCCATGGCTGCTGTGGTGAGCCCAGGCCCTGGGTCCAATCCCCTGGCCACAACCCCACTTGCTCCTGCTCCCTCCCTTGATGCACCTGCTCCCTCTCCTCCTCTCTCCTCCTCCCCAATACCCACTCCTCCACCCTGCTGCCGAGGCATCCCCTCGCCCACCACCCTGCCCACCCTTCCTCCTGCTCCTAAGCTGACTCCAGCAACACTCGCACCGTTTGGCATACTCCCGTTTCCACTCCTCCTCCCCTCTTGCCCAGGTCTCTCTATGCTCGCATTCACGTGCCCCCTGCGGCTCAGATTGAGAGGGCTCAGATTGGGGGGGCTCAGATTGGGGGATGCCAGGCCAGGATCCTCATGCACGCCTTCACTATAGTCACGCGCCGATGCACCCACGCTTGTAGACGACAGCCCCGGCTGCGTCTCAGCCTCACTTGCAGCTTCGGTGGCAGGCTCGGTCCGAAGCGTGGTGGCTGGTTCGGTTTGAGGTGTGGCATCGGGCTCAGTGCCCAGTCTACGGTGGAGCTCTGCTGCATGGGCCATAGGAGATTGAGCTCTTGACCCCAATGCTGGTGCTGCTGCTGCTGGTGGTGCTGGCACTCGTGCTGGTGCACGTGGTGTTAGTGGCGGTGCAGGTGCAGGTGGTGCTGCTGATTGGATAGCTGGGTGGAGAAAGGTTGCTGCCAGGGAAGCTGCTGCTGCAGCTGCAGCTGCTGTTGCTGATGCTGCTCGTGCGGGTGGAGCTGCCATTGACAAAGAAGTTGGTCTTTGGCGTCTGTGCGCCTGCCGGTCTTGCAGCTGCTGCTGCTGATGTTGGTGGTGGTGCTGCGGCTGCTCTGGCTGCGGCTGTTGCTGTTGCTGCTGCTCCCTCTGCTGCTGCTGCTGCTGCTGCTGCTGCTGCTGATGATGACGAGGACAAGCATGTTGTAGCTGATTGTGGCGTTGCTGCTGCTGCTGTTGGTGCTGCTGTTGCAAATGCCACAGCTGCTGCTGCTGCACGTGTGCTGCTGCCACACCTCGGCACAAACCTGATCTCATGCTCATGCCTGCAATCGACTCATCTGCCCCACCTCCTGCAATGCTTGCCCGGTCCCTCTCCTCTGCAGCCGCTCCATCCCGACCAACGATGGCAGAAGGACCGTGCACAGCTGTGTTACAAGGACCCATGCCTCCTTCCATACCTCCTGCCACCCTTCCAGCCATACCTTCTGCCATACCTCCTGCCACCCCTCCAGCCATACCTTCTGCCATACCTCCTGCAACCCCTCCAGCCATACCTCCTGCCGTACCTCCTGTGATCCCTCTACTGTCATCAGACATAGGAGGCAGAGCAGCAGCGGCAGCATGTATGGCAGCAGCAGCAACAGGAATAGCAGCAGCGGCAACAGACCTAGAACCAGCATCAGCAGGCGTGGCAGCAGGGACAACGGGCATGGGAGAAGCGTCGACAGGGGTAGCAGAGGCGCCACCAGGCCTGGCAGCAGCAGCAGGCAGCAGAGGGGCAGCGACAGACATGGCTCTCTTGCTTGTGCCGCCCAGAAGCGGGTCGTCTGCCCGTCTCCGCCGTCCGGATGCGAACACAGGTGGCTGCAGGCATGGTTGGGGAGATGCACCCGTCTGCAATGCAATCCAGGGGGGTGTACGTGTACTCACATGCAGTGACGCATTCAGCTGGGGAGATGCACCCGCGTGCTCCAAGGATTGCACAGGAGGGGGCAATGGGCATACGCCCTGTCTTTGCAAATCCTCAGAAACACCCAGTCCGGGTGGAATCACTGGCTGCAGAGGCGAATCCCTTGACCACACCTGCTGCTGCCCCTCAGCCTGTACCGTCCTCACCTGCTGCCCCCCTGCCTGTGCTGACTGCACCTGCTGCCTCGCTGCTGCTCTCCTATGCCGCACAACCCCTCCCTCTGCTCCTCCTCCATTCGCCTCTGCTCCACCTTGCCTGCCCCCCATCAGCCCCTCCCCCCAGTTCCCTTGCCAGCCTGCAACACCTTCCCTGTCACACTGCTGCAGGCCCCCTCCCGTGTGCCGCATGCCTTGAAGGGACAAGCCGTTGAGTGGATCCACACAGCTTGAAGTGGGCATGTCGGCATGTGTGCCACATGTACCATGTCTGTTCAACCTGTCAGACGCCGCTTGCTGTTCTGAATGTGTCTCTTGTGCTCCCTGCTGCATTCCCTGCTGCATTCCCTGCTGCGGCTGTGCTGCCTGTTGCTCCTGTGCTCCCTGCGGCTGTTGCACACTCTGCTGTGGCGATCGTTGCTGTCCCTCATGCTGCTGCTGCTCCCTCCCCTGCTGTCTTAAACGCTGCTGCTGTTGTTGCCTCTCCTGCACCTGTCTCATCCTCGTGCCACGGAGTTCTCCTGCCTCTACCTCCCACACCACACCCCCCTGGACGGCCCCCTGCGAGCCCCCCCTACCTTCCCCTGTCCACCCTCCCTCTCCTGTCTCCCCTGACCCTTCAACAACCACTGCCGCTGCCTCTGCAGTCACAGCATGTGTTGCTCCTCCAGGTGCCATCGAATCACCGTGCTCCACTTGCTGCACTGTCTCCTGCCGCTCTGCTGCTGTTCCTGCTGCTGCTCCTGCTGCTCCTCCTGCTGCTGCTGCTCCACCCGCCACCACATGTGCATCTATTGCTGCTGACGTGACTAACACTGCTTCTGCTGCTGCTGCTGCTGCTGCTTCTGCTGCTGCTGCTGCTGCTGCTGCTGCTGGTGCTGCTGAAATTGCTTCGACCGATCCTGGCGATTCTTCTGGCACTGGTGCCACCAACGCTGCTGCTGCTGCTGCTGCTGCTATGGCTACGGCTGCTGGTGAAGGCTGGGCAGGTGGAGTTGCTGCTGCTGCTGCCGCTGCCGCTGCAGGTTGCGCAGGTAGCACCCGGCCAGTTTCACCAGCACCACAGGGGGCGGCTGAGACACCAGCGCACTCAGCATTCCATGCACCAGCGCACGTGGCAAGGGCGTGGCTTGGCAGGGTGTGAGGAGGCAGCAGGGAGCGCCAGAGAGTGTAGTCATGTGCGTGTGGCGAGAGAGGGAAGCCTAACGGTCGCCCTGGCGTGAGGGAGAGCAGAGAGAAGGGGGAAGAAAGGGAGGTTACTTCTCAGGCATCCCACAATACGCAGGTGGGAGGAGGCAGCAGGGAGCGCCAGAGCGTGTAGTCATGCGCGTGGGGCGAGAGAGAAAAGCCCAGCGGTCTCCCTGGCGTGAGGGAGAGAAGAGACCATGAGACGGAGAGAAGGAGACAGAGGGGGGTTTGAGGGGGATAAAAGACCAATAATGTATGTTCACATTGCCTTTCTCCATCCTATGGTTGTGCTACTTGGAGGTGCTATTGCAGAGAGTAAGGAGGATATAGGCCGAGCAAGACAAACAGCTTTGCTACTCAGCAGCTGCATCAAGGCTCCCACGCACCCACCGGTGATCTCCTCCCACCGCGTGCAGGAATGCGGGGGCACAGACACGACGTCAGGGGGGGGGGGGGGGGGGGGGCACGATGCCGCGGATGAAGAGGGGGTTGGCCAGGCCCTTGTAGCGCTGAGATACTTTTGAGGGCCTGGCCCATCCTTTGAGATAACAGCCGGGGATTACCTTCGAGACGTTTCACCCCGTGTGCGACACCTGACAGCGACCAACTCACCAGTGATCTCCTCCCAGCGCGAGCGGGAGTGCGGAGGCACGGCAGAGAGGTCAGGCTCCGGAACGGGCGCGATGCCGTGGATGCAGAGAGGGTTGGCCAGGCCCTTGTAGCGCCGCCGCTGCAGGCGGTGTGAGCGCAGGAAACCGGCCTTCTCGGGGAAGGGGAAGCACGGCTCGTCCACCCTGGTGGTGCATGGTGGGAGGCGAGGTGGGAGGGGAAGGGGCGAAAGGGGGAGGTGAGTGGGATAAGGTGAAAGGCACGATAGAAGCAGTGTGAGCGCAGGAAGCCAGCCCGCTCGGGGAAGGGGAAGCACGGCTCGTCCACCCTGGCGGTGCATGCGGGAGGGGGAGGTGAGAAAGAGAGGCGGGAGGGGGAGGTGAGAAAGAGAGGCGGGAGGGGGAGGTGAGAAAGAGAGGCGGGAGGGGGAGGTGAGAAAGAGAGGCGGGAGGGGGAGGTGAGAAAGAGAGGCGGGAGGGGGAGGTGAGAAAGAGAGGCGGGAGGGGGAGGTGAGAAAGAGAGGCGGGAGGGGGAGGTGAGAAAGAGAGGCGGGAGGGGGAGGTGAGAAAGAGAGGCGGGAGGGGGAGGTGAGAAAGAGGCGGGAGGGGGAGGTGAGAAAGAGAGGCGGGCGGGGGGGTGAGAAAGAGAGGCGGGAGGGGGAGGTGAGAAAGAGAGGCGGGAGGGGGAGGTGAGAAAGAGAGGCGGGAGGGGGAGGTGAGAAAGAGAGGCGGGAGGGGGAGGTGAGAAAGAGAGGCGGGAGGGGGAGGTGAGAAAGAGAGGCGGGAGGGGGGGGGAGGGGGAGGGAGAGGCGGAGAGGCGGGAGGGGGAGGTGAGAAAGAGAAAGAGAGGCGGGAGGGGGAGGTGAGAAAGAGAGGCGGGAGGGGGAGGTGAGAAAGAGAGGCGGGAGGGGGAGGTGAGAAAGAGAGGCGGGAGGGGGAGGTGAGAAAGAGAGGCGGGAGGGGGAGGTGAGAAAGAGAGGCGGGAGGGGGAGGTGAGAAAGAGAGGCGGGGGGGGGGGTGAGAAAGAGAGGCGGGAGGGGGAGGGAGAAAGAGAGGCGGGAGGGGGAGGTGAGAAAGAGAGGCGGGAGGGGGAGGTGAGAAAGAGAGGCGGGAGGGGGAGGTGAGAAAGAGAGGCGGGAGGGGGAGGGAGGTGAGAAAGAGAGGCGGGAGGGGGAGGTGAGAAAGAGAGGCGGGAGGGGGAGGTGAGAAAGAGAGGCGGGAGGGGGAGGTGAGAAAGAGAGGCGGGAGGGGGAGGTGAGAAAGAGAGGCGGGAGGGGGAGGTGAGAAAGAAAGAGAGCGGGAGGGGGAGGTGAGAAAGAGAGGCGGGAGGGGGAGGTGAGAAAGAGAGGCGGGAGGGGGAGGTGAGAAAGAGAGGCGGGAGGGGGAGGTGAGAAAGAGAGGCGGGAGGGGGAGGTGAGAAAGAGAGGCGGGAGGGGGAGGTGAGAAAGAGAGGCGGGAGGGGGAGGTGAGAAAGAGAGGGCGGGAGGGGGAGGTGAGAGAAAGAGAGGCGGGAGGGGGAGGTGAGAAAGAGAGGCGGGAGGGGGAGGTGAGAAAGAGAGGCGGGAGGGGGAGGTGAGAAAGAGAGGCGGGAGGGGGAGGTGAGAAAGAGAGGCGGGAGGGGGAGGTGAGAAAGAGAGGCGGGAGGGGGAGGTGAGAAAGAAAGAGAGGCGGGAGGGGGAGGTGAGAAAGAGAGGCGGGAGGGGGAGGTGAGAAAGAGAGGCGGGAGGGGGAGGTGAGAAAGAGAGGCGGGAGGGGGAGGTGAGAAAGAGAGGCGGGAGGGGGAGGTGAGAAAGAGAGGCGGGAGGGGGAGGTGAGAAAGAGAGGCGGGAGGGGGAGGTGAGAAAGAGAGGCGGGAGGGGGAGGTGAGAAAGAGAGGCGGGAGGGGGAGGTGAGAAAGAGAGGCGGGAGGGGGAGGTGAGAAAGAGAGGCGGGAGGGGGAGGTGAGAAAGAGAGGCGGGAGGGGGAGGTGAGAAAGAGAGGCGGGAGGGGGAGGTGAGAAAGAGAGGCGGGAGGGGGGAGGTGAGAAAGAGAGGCGGGAGGGGGAGGTGAGAAAGAGAGGCGGGAGGGGGAGGTGAGAAAGAGAGGCGGGAGGGGGAGGTGAGAAAGAGAGGCGGGAGGGGGGAGGTGAGAAAGAGAGGCGGGAGGGGGAGGTGAGAAAGAGAGGCGGGAGGGGGAGGTGAGAAAGAGAGGCGGGAGGGGGAGGTGAGAAAGAGAGGCGGGGAGGGGAGGTGAGAAAGAGAGGCGGGAGGGGGAGGTGAGAAAGAGAGGCGGGAGGGGGAGGTGAGAAAGAGAGGCGGGAGGGGGAGGTGAGAAAGAGAGGCGGGAGGGGGAGGTGAGAGGGGGGGAGAGGAGAGAGAAGGGTGCAGCGACAGCAGCCCTTGCTACCCCTGTCTGCCTGAAGTTGCTGCGGATGATTATGTTGACCTGTCATGACATTTCTTGACCTCTCATGACCGCTCATGACCTCTCATGACGTCACAGCTGCACTGGCATGGGTACCTGGAGTTGCCGTTGATGAAGGAGCGCAGCTGCATCTTGCCCAGAGCATGCTCTGGCCGCACACTGAGCGCCCACATGTACGCATTCTCCACGTCATGCTGTACCATAAACGCCTCCTCTCCTCGCTGGTGGTGGAGGTGGGGTGTATAGGCGGTGGAGGGTGAGAAGGATGGAGTGAGGGAGGGAGGCGGTGGGGCGGGCATGCAGGCACATGACGCCTCTCCACAGTCTCCACACGCACACTGAGCTCAGTGTGGCCGCACATTGAGCGCCCACATGTACGCATTCTCCACATCGTGCTGTACCATAAACGCTTCCTCGTCGCGCTGGTTCAGGGGGTTGGAGGGGGAAGGAAGAAGGGAGGGGAGGATGAAGGTTGAACAGGCATGAGAGAGTGGAGTAAGGTGCATGGGGAGCAATGGGCGAGGGTGGGCGCACCAAGTGGGTTAGAGTGAGCGCACCGATTGGCCGAGGGTGGAGGCATAGTAGTGGGAGAAGAAGAAGTGGGCGCCCCACACACGGTCCTCCCGTGCAGTGTATCGCCTGGGAATGTCACTGCTGCTGCGACCGAGGGTGGTGTTACCACTAGGAGCGGCGGCTGTACCAGCAGGAGCGGCACCCAGCATGCTCCCGTTGCCACTAGCGCAGCCACTGGGGCCAATTGCAGTGCGACATGTATCCGCGCCCCTTGCTGCCTCTGCTGCGGATGCGCACTCGTTCCTGTCACCGTCTGCTTCTGTACCTAGCTCCAGTGTTGCTGCCCTCCCTGCTTCTTGCCATGCGCTGCTGCTCGAGTTCCCTATGGCTTCAACGCCTGTCACTGCCCTTCCTGCTGCCGCTGCTGCTGCTGGCCTCACGTCTGTTGCTGCAGTCATTGCTGCCACTGTTTCTTCTGTTGCTGGTGTTGTTGTTTCTGTTGCTGTTTCTGCTGCTGGTGTGAGTGTTGTTGCTGCCGTCGTTGCCGCTTCCGACGGTGCTGCTGCTGCAACTGCCACTGCTTCAGCTGTTGGAGCAGCTGCTGCCGCTGAGGCATATTCACCTGTTGTTGGCGGGGATGGGCACGAAGCAAGGCAGGTGATGGGGCGAGGTGGGTGGATGGAGGCAGAGAGAGGTGACGGTGCAAGGCGTGCTGCAGTTGGCTGCTGCCTGTAAACAACAGTTGCGGACAGAGCGTGCTGCGGCTGCTGTAACCATTGCTGCTGCTGGCTGGGCAACAGGTGACCCTGCTGCTGCTGCCGCTGCTGCGGGCTGCCCCCACTTGGAAGCACCACGTGGCACGTGCTGGTGGCGTGAGTGCACGCGGAATTGCTCCCACCCACGCCCTCCGCAGCCCCTGTGCCCGACCCACTCTCCCTAGGATGATTGCCAGATTCGGAGGGTACAGTGGGTCTGGACAGACTACGCCCTCTGGTGTCTGCTGTCAGTGCGGCAGGAGCAGCAGGAGCAGCCGTGGTGGATGGTGGGTGGCTGTCAAGGCTGAAAATCAGCCTCGGTGCAAACCGGGTTGCCGGGGCGCCAACCGGAGCTATCTCAATGTCTAAATTCGGTGACGGACCGACATCCCACCAGAGAGCCATTCCGCCAATATCTCCCCCCCCATCCCCGCCAGTATCCCCGCCAGCATCAGCGCCTGCTTCCTGCCCGTCCGCCCTGTCTGATATTCCCTGTTCCGCCTGCTGCTCCCGTCCGTTCTCCCTGTCCGCCCCCCCTGCGCCCTCCGCGGAACCACCCTCCGCGCCCTGCTGGAAAGTTCTGAGGACACCTGCGCAGGCTGCCCCTAGCTCGCCGTTTCCGCCAAACTCGCCCGCCCTACCGTGCTCTCCCAATCCGCGCTGCTCCCCCTCCGCGCTACCCCCGCTTCCATTCCCCTCCGCGTCACTCCCATCGCCCCGTCCAACCCCATCAATGCCGCGCCTCCCACGAATCGCACCATCCAGTCCAGACGCAGCAGCCGCAGGAGTGCCCGCAGTAGCAGCTGCGTCAGCAGCAGGAGGAGCATTCGCAGCCGCCGCTGCAGCCGCGTCAGCACCGTCAGAGGGATGAGCGGGACGCGCGGCATTATCTGGATGCGCGGCATTGGTGGGTTGCGGGGCATGAGCGGGGTGGTGCGCGGGAGAGGCGGCGTCGAGATCGAGGTCGAGGCACATGGACATGGACATGGGGATGGGGAGTGAAAGCGGCAGGTTGATGTCGGGCGGATGCAGGTCGTACGGCAGCCGGATCATGCGCGTCGCAGCGTCGCACGGCGCGTCGCACGGAGCGTCGCACGGCGCGTCGCACGGCGCGTCGCACGGAGCGTCGCACGGCGCGTCGCACGGCGCGTCGCACGGGGCGTCGAAGTTCATGTCGGGGGTTTGGAGGTCGAACGCGCTTCTAGACGGAGGGCCGGACGAGTTCTCGCCGTAATTATCAGTATTCTCATTGTTGCTGTTGCTGCTGTTATTGTTCTCTGTTACTGGCGGTTCTAACGGAATCCGTCCACATTGACGTGCGCTGGAAACGGGAAACTCGTGCTGGTTTTCGGACAGAAACGGCGCGGCGTTGTGGGACTGGAAAGACGAGGCGGACTGCACGTTAAACGCGAGGGAGTAGGGATTTCCGGCGACGAACGGAGCTGCGTTCGGGGTCTGAAGCGTGGGGCAAGCTTGAAGGTTAGGGAAAGCTTGAAGAGTAGGGCACGGCTGGAGGGTGGGGTAGGAGTGGCGGATATCGAAGGAGAGGCCGCCGGGGAGGTTCTGCGAGCACGCGTCGAAATTCATGTCCAGGATCTGCAGGTCGAACGCGTTCCGAACTGAGTCCTGGTCCTGACATGCTCCCTCTCGCCCCTGCCCGTGGCTCTGAGCCTGCTGGCCCTGTGCATCGCCCTCATCCTGCTGCTCCAACTCCCACTCGAGATGCATGGCGCGCGGGGGGGAAACAAGACTAGCGCATTAACGGCTGAGCTGGGTGGGAAGACGAGCAACGGTCGGAAAGGAGCGCAGAATGGAAGGGGAGCGTGTAGATGGAAGTGCGAGATTCGACGAGGAGAAAGAGACGTTGTGTTGTGATTGCGAGCAAAAGCTCCTTCAAGAGCGACAGAACTCTCGCCTACGTGTAGTGTGATGTGAAGGATGTGAAGCTTGAAATGGAGCTCCACGAAAACGTTTGCCCGATAAGGTAGAATGTTGTAAGCGTATGTTACAAAGTAAACAAAGCGAATATAGATGTATATGTATAACAGCTCCTCAGGTCCTTAGGATGTCCATTGGAGTCATACCTGCCAGCATACAGCTGTACGTTAAACACAGATTATAGCATACACACGAGCAAAACCATAGAAACACCTCCTGAAGGAGCCAAAGCCCTTGAAAGCCCGGAACTTTATGGCAAGGCAGTCTGCACTGCATGTTGCGGAGTTGCATGTTTGCATGTTAGGAGCCTCTAAATGTCTTGCTTACGCAGCTGGGAACCTGCCAGATGCTTGGAGCACCTCACACGTCACCTGTGGTCAAACAAAATCAGGTATGCACAGAAATGTACACATCCTGTCCATTCCCCAAAAAACACCACTGCACCCCATTTCCCCAGGCACAGCCCCTTTCCCCCCACTCCCTGTCCCCACACCCCAACCTCCTGGTCACCCTTTGTAGGCGCAATCTTCCCCATCCCACTGCAACCCAACCCCCCCAACCCACCCCACCCCACCCCACCACCACCTATGCATGCTTTTTTGGTCCTGTAGCTGTGCCTGTCCGCTTTCCCTTGCCCAAGTGTGCAGACAGACACTCAGCTGGAAGCACCCTGAGGTTGTAGAATGCAGCGTCTGCTGCCTGGCATATGTAAGGGCGGGCAGGCAGAGGCAGATGAAGGGGGGTGTAGGGAAGACAGGTGTAGGGAGGAGAGAAATCAGTGCAGAACGGTTTGGACACTAGTGCAGGTGCAAAAGCGGTGAAAGATAACAGGAAGATAGTGCAGGGATCAAACTCGGCAGCACGTTGTGGAGTCAGCTCCCTGCACCCTCTGCACATAGGCACGTGTTAGACTCACCTTCTGTACAGTTTGGTCTGCGAAGCGCAGACGGCACCCTCCTTCTGAACCCTTCTCTGCAGCACTCTCCGCAGGGCTGCTGGCTCGCATGCTGCCAGCAACCACGCCCATGCCGCTGCCAGCACCCGTATCCTGCACGCCTGCTTCATTCCCTGGAAGGGACCCGCCAGTGACTGCTGCACTGTGAGCCGCCTGAGAGGGAGTGGGTGCAGGAGGAGGAGCAGCCTCAGCTGCTGTTTCCTCCCTCTCATCACACAAGCCCTTATCCGCCTCCCTGCCAGCTGACCTCTCCACATTCTCCCTGCCCTCTGGGATCTTTTCCCCGCCCTCTGATGCTCCCTCGGCCCCCTTTGCTGCCTTCTCTCCGCCCTCTGGTGCACCCTCAGCGTCTGCCATGGTGGCATCTCCCTTGCCTGCCGCACCCACTTCTGCCGCCTCTCCTCCTGCACCACCATCCTTATCCCCCTCTCCACTGCTCGCCGAGCTTCCCTTCTGTGCAAGGGTTGCCTTGTGCCGAGCCACCATCATGGCCACGATCCAGTCAAACACCTGCACGTGGAAGAAGAAACAGAGTTACGCATCAGAAAGCACACACACACATTAGCACGGACCACACGACGACAAGGCAAGTACCTTTCCCCATGCCATGCAATGTCTGAATGGAGCACACAAGATCAACCGGGAAACATGAGAGAGCATTCAGCCTGACTGACCTGAGCAAGGCGGTAGCGGGGGTGCTCCAGGGCGTTGTGAGGGCCATAGCGCCCTGTGCCCTGGCACTCCGGGCAGAACACCTCAGTCAGCGGCAGCAGCTTCGCTCCCTCCAGCGCCTCTGCATCCTCAGGCGCAGCTGCCGCTGCTGGCACTGCTGCTCCTCCTGCTCCTACTGGCACCGCTGCCTCTAATGCTGCTCCTTTGCCTGGTCCGTCCTTGTTGGTGGCTCCAGCTGCTCCAGATGCTGCTGCAGGTGTTGCTGCAGGCGAGCTGCTCTTGCCCTTGCCTGGCTGCTGTGCCGCAGTGTCAGGTGAGCTGCGCTTGCCCAGAAGATGTGACAAAGCAGGTGCAGAGGCAGGGGCAGAGGGAGCAGGAGGTGGGGCCATGAGAGACGCTGCAGCCGACGCAGCAGCTGTTGCCACGATAGCCACCACTGCTGCATCTTCGCTGGACACTGGCCCTGCGAAAATCAAGAACGCGCATGTCAGTCAGTGCGCTGCTGCTTAGTCATATGTAACAGCATAACAGTAACCGCTGAATCAAAGAAGGCTGAAAATTAACAGAAGGGAAACGGGCACCTGTGGCAGCAGCAGCAGCCAGGGCAGAGGTTGCAACAGCAGCAGCGGTGGCAGAGGAGTGAATTGCGTCTGGGATACCAGCCCACGCCCACGCGTCAGAATGAAGCTCGTCACTGCTAGCACTGCTGCCATCAGCATCCGCACCCTGCCCCACAGGATCGACCCCATTGGGCTGAGGAACGGCTCCTTGGTGGTTCTTCCCAATCGCCTCAGCAGCAGCACTGGCAGACACAGGAGCGTCACCGCCAGCCTCAGCAGCAGTAGCAGCACCAGCTGCCGCAGCCGCAGCCACAGCCTTTGTGACTCCGCCAGCAGCAGTGGCAGCAATCCGCAGGCGTGGCGGCGCCACTGGTGCGACCATTCGGCCCCAAGGACGGTGTGTGTGGCTTGTGGTGACGGTGCATGGAGGAGAGGAGGTGTGCCACGTCTGCCTCGAGCGGGCAGCAGAGGGCGGGCGGCACACTGGTGCTGGCGACAGCAGAGCAGAAGACCACCCAGTCCGCTATGCAGTGCGAATGGAATATGTGGAACTTCTGCTCGCAAAAACGCGGGTGCGGACATAAATAAGTGGCAGGGGAAGATGAAAATTTGAAACAAGCAATGGGAAAGGGGAAGTGGGGAGCCGAATGCGAAGCGGAAGCAGAAGTGGGCGCAGAAATGAAAATCACCTTGTGTCGATTTCTGCTGCTGCAGGCGAACTGTTTCAAGCGTGTGTTCCACAGAGCGCCAACCACCTGCCCTTCCATCATGGGCAGCTGGCACAGAAAGCACACTCTCGCTGCCGCTGCTCCTGCACCCGCTCCCAGGGCTCCTTTCCGTCTCTTCGCTGGCACTGCACCTGGTGCTTTCCCATCTCCAGAAGAATCGACCCCTGCAGCTGCTTCTGGCACTGCAGCTCCAGGTATGCTGTCAGCTGGTTCGCCTTCAGCTCTACCAGAGGCATCCTCGTGCAGCCCAGGCACGGCAGCAGAGTCGTCACTAGGGCGAGCTCCACCCGCTACTTCCACATCTGCATTGACTTCAGCTGGCTTGTCTGTGCAATGTAGCTCAGCAGACGTGGCGTTCGGTTCCTTATCCTTGACAGCTTCATCACCATCTCGGGAAACTTCCTTGTCATTGGCGTTTTGCAATTGCTTCTTAAGCTCCTCTGGATGCTCAGCGGGGACATCTGCCAGCAGCGGTAGCTCCTCCTTCTGAACGTGCTTAACACCAGGACCAGCATCCGACCATTTCAACAGCTGCTTCTCCCACTTCCCTCGGCGACCAATCAGATTTGTGAATCTGAACAACGCAAGGGCGAAGTCCCCAGGTCGGCTTGGTTCATCCGATTCTTCTTCTCGTGTTTCTGGAACAATGTCGCCTGCATTCGCCTCAGCGCCAGGTGTAACTGTAACATCTTGACCGTTGGCTTTTCTTTGCCGCTTAGAACCACCACCAGCAGACTTCGAGGTATCAGTGGAATGAGGTGCTTTACGCTTGGAGGAAGGAGACACGGCGGAGGTTTTCCCTGCAGTAGCAGAGACGGGCAAAATTCAAGGTGCGAGCAGGTTCAACCGGCAGAAAAATATGCAAGTTGTACATGAAGCCGTTGCTCACGGGTTGAGCGGAAGGCTCACCTTCCCCAACGAGCTTCCACGGCGGCGTCAACTTGGACGTTTTCTCCCAAGGTGGACTCCCGGTGACGCTGGACGGTGGTGAGGTGAGCGGCGTGGCTTCCGCCTGTTTCCGCTTGTGCTTCTTCCCATGTAAATGGTCCACCAGGCTCGCGTCATGGTAAGCCCATACGCTGCATTCAACACCAGACATTTGAACTCAATTTCACGCATAGACACGACTCTCCAACAACCAGAGCGGTACAGGGGAGGGAAGATTGCGACCGGAAAGGAAGAAAGCACGGCGCGGCTTACTCGCAGAGAGTGCAGTAGAAAATGATGCGTTTATCGTCCTCTACCACCAGCACTCCTTCTCCCTTGTACAAGCTCTGAAGATGCGATGCCAGCGCTGAAGCCAAATTCTTATTCTCAGCAGGTTTCTGAGTGGCCGTTTGCGGAACCGTAGCTTTTGGTTTCTTCTTGCCATCCTGCTTCTCGGCTTGCTTGGCTCCTCCAGTCGTCTTCCTGCTACCTTTCATCCTACGGTCAGACAGCGTGCCTCGCAAAATGCCTTTCAATCCTGACCGAGGTGTCGACTGCTTGGAGGCTTGGCCTTCCGCACCTCGTGCGGAAAACATGGCGAGTGTTGATTTCCGAACCATGTGTGCACCTTCGTCAACGATTGGTCTGCAGAAAAGACACTAGACATCAAAGCTGACTCAACTATGTGATAAGAACCGTTGCTGCTTTGCCACCAGCCTCCAGCTATAACCTACTAGACTCTGAACGGTGCACTACGGCGGATATTCGACGGACAAAAGCGAAAGATTCTTGTGTGAAGAGGGCCAGGAGAAGATGTGTTCCAGAAGCGAAGTTGATTCTGTGAGGGCACAGTGCAGTTGGGCTGGGAGGCTAGCTGTCAGGGAACCACGCTGAAACCCTTGTTCTGCCTTGACCCAACTGCTGTGAGTGAGGTCAAACACAGCTGTGTGTGTGTGGGGGTGACCCCTCCCCTTCCCTCTCGCACCTTGCATTGCATTCAACCATGCCCGTTTTTCATGACGATCCCAAGGCCAACCTGACCAACCAAACCGTCACGCCCGGCCCTGGCAATTGCGGGGGAATGAAAGGAATCGTAGCTGGGCGATGATGCCTTTGCGACAGTTACCACCATCGGAATCTATGCCAATTTGGCTTGCGAAAACCCAAACCGAACCAGGTCAAGGGGCATTCGCCACGTAGGCGGAGGACCACAGCGGATGACGTGGGGTGCGAGGTGGCGCGCCCAGCGATTGGGTCTTTTTCACCCAGAGTGGATGGATGGATTTCGCGAATTCAAAATGGACCTCCTCCCGTGAGCACCCCCTTGCCCTAAGACTGATAGGCTAGTTGGATCGCGAAATGTTCTCAAAGACACTGATTTCGTCGTCCAATCGCAAGGCCACTTTCCCGCTAGGATTCTTACAACCACCAGATTCCTCCACACCCATTCGGCACTAAAATCTGCTTGCGCGTAACAACACGTTTATCGATTTCAGCAGTACCGAGTTATGCAACTCCTCGTCCTGGTGACGCTTCCTCCTGACTTGACGTGCCATCCTCGATCAACTTGGTTTCTTCGCAGGCATTCAATTCCTTCAAAATCAGGGAGGAAATCCGCGGAACCCATGAACGAAAATGGAGCCCTTCACATTGGTTGCGCTCCAGAGTCCACCAGGCCCGATATTGATAGAGTGACAAAATGATGGCTATTGAGAATTCAGGGGTATCTGCTGGAAACTTCACTCCCGGACTTCCTCCATTTAGCTTTCCGCGTACAACCCTTGTGTCCTGTCCACCACCCTAGCCGAATGCTCAGCGAGCTTGAAGCCGCCCTGATAAGGGCCGGTGCCCCACCGGAGGAGCAAGAATGGGAGGGAGTGCGCAATGTGGAGCCTGGCGCGGTTGAAAGCGGAGGGGACGAAGGCAGGGGTGAGGGGGAGGCAAGTGCTTCAGAGGGGGGAGGCACTGCGGCAGAGTTTCCTGTGCTCCTGGGTGTGCCAGTGGCAGTGAAGGTGTGACTCGTTTTGCGATCATCAAACGGCCAACTTTTTCTCTTTTTCACAGATCCCTTCACCGAATCCACATAACCGCCGAATCCACTTGTCCGTCGAATCCAGGCACCAAATGCAGGCAGCAGGCACCAATTCCACTTCACACATCCGCCGTTGAAACGGGTTATTGTGCACACAATTTTTGAGTCGACTCAAAAATCGACTTATCACACATCCGCCGTTGAAAGGGGTTATTGTGCACACAATGTAAAAGTGATTGCAGGGACAGCATGTGTTACTGTGCGCCCTGGAATGTCCCCAAGTGAACCTCCCCATGCGTGCGTGGCAGCAGGATCTGATCCACGTGGACGGCTTCTCCACCAGGGCAGGCGCGCTGCCAGGCTTCCCTGCACTGGACTCTGCGTTGCAAATGAGGGAGGGCAAGGTGCGTGTGGGAGGAAGGTGAGGGAGGGCAAGGTGCGTGTGGGAGGAAGGTGAGGGAGGGGAGGCGAGTCTCTGAAAGGCAAAGGCTGCATGCGAGTGGCATTCGCCTATCGTACCACCTGGGTGGGTGGATGGATGCATGCGACGGCCCCTGTCAGTTGTTGTTGTGTTGCAGTATTCCACACGGACTTATTGCCTGTACTGTTGTTGCAACAAGTCTGTGTGGAACAGGATTATGGCGTTTCTCGCCATCTTCCTTTCTGGCGCGGGGCTTTCCATTCTGTCTGCTCTTGATCTGCAGATTATCCAACGGCTGAGGTCTTCTGGTGCACTCATCCTGGTCAGTCCATTCACATCGCACCCAACCGCATGATACTCTGACGTTTTCACGTCCCCTACCTATGTCTCCTCCTTGCATGGTACAGGTTCGCTCACGTGTAGGATCTCACCGGTCTTGCAGTATGTATTGGCCTTTTCAATGCTTTTCAGCTGTGCGTAGCTTACCCTCAGTCCCCTCTCCTCAGCATGCGTTCATTCCCAATATGATGTTGAACCTGTACCAGCAGAACACATGTATGCATGCTCTGCTGCTCTCCTATCACCATCCTTTGTCGTCCTTGGTCCAGGGCAAGGCAGCCATGACAGAATTCGCCTACCGCCACCCGTCTCGCACACGCAACCCTCTCGCTCCAGTTGAGTCACCGCCTGCCCATTAGCGCCATCACGACCACCACACTTTCTTCCAGCCCCACTCGCCCGGTGTGCCTACTCTTGTCCGCACTGTCTCCTGTCCGCTCTGCCTCATCTTCTGCTGCTCTGCCTCACCTTCTCCCGCTCTCATCACCTTCACCCGCTCATCATCCCCCCCATCTGCTCCATCGCAGTCCTTCACGCCTGGAGGGTCCAGCAGCGGGTCAGCAGCAGCTGTCGCAGCAGGCATCTGTCCGCTCGCCCTCGGTTAGTCTCCCGCCCCCTTCCCCTTGTTCTCTCCTCTCCTTCACCTCCTCGCCTCTCCTTCTCCTCTTCCACACCCACCTCTCATCCCGAATGACACCTCTTGTTCCCGCTCTCCCTCTCCTCTGCTGCTGTCTCCCCTCCCTTGACACCCCCCCTCCCCACGCTGCAGCATCACAGACGTGTGCGTCCATCTCCCGCCCTGCAGCCTTCACAGCCACGGTGGGCTTTAAGCCCTCCCACCACCGCCTCCCTGCCTCTGGCTGCGTTTCGGTCAGCACCTTGACCGTTTCCTCCTCTCGTCCCTCCTTTTCTGTCACATTCACTCTTTGGCGAAGCAGTGCTGCCCCACTTGGAAAAGCATTTTTTTGTCTCCCCATGACGTCATGCCCCCCATGCAGCCATCGCCCTCCCTGGACCAGTTTGGAGTCATATCACTCTCAGTGCGCTGGGCTGCACTCTTTGGCCAAGCCGTGCTGCCCCACTGGCGGCCCCCACCCCCCCGTGCAGCTGTGCAGTCCCCGAGGGGCCGCTGTTTGGCAGTCCCCGAGGGGCCGCTGCTGGAGCAGTGTGAGGGGGGAGCAGCGTGGGAGGGGTTTCAGCAGCTGCTGGCGCAGATGAGGGCGAGCAGGTGGGCGGGGGTGTGAGGGATACAGATGGTCGATACCATACCATCATCCCTATCATTTCCTTCATATCCTGTCACTCGCTTATGCATCCATCCGTGCTTCCACTCCTCGACTCATCCCCAACTTCTCCCTGCAACGTTTCCCCATTTGCGTCCCTGCCTGGCAGTGCATGGAAGGTGGTGTCGCTGCCATGCCTGGATGACTTGCAGAAGATTAAAGAGTAGGTTCCAGCCATGCCATGCCATTCAGTAATGATGCACATGCTATGTGATGTCGGGCAATATTCCTCCATAAATATCCGTTCCATCATGATTCAGCCTGCTACACGCCTCTCTATGCCACTCGGATGGGAAATGCGCATTTCCTCCCTCACCACCGCAGGTCCCACCTGGCTCTCATGGCGTTTGAATATGCCCGCTTCCTGGATTCTCTCAAACTGCCTGACCTGCCATCTCTATGACAAAATAGTAGCTAAGACTAAGAAGCCATAGCTAGGTTTAGGGTACACGAAAGAGAAGTACAAGCAGTAGAAGAGGAAAGGTGGTTGAACTAGAAAGAAGCGGAGTACAAATAGCAAGCCCAAAAGGGTTATACTCACTATTGAGTACCCCACTACAGACTAGACAAGCATTATGTTCTGACACACCCCCATAGTCAAGGTGGGGTACAGCCAGCACAACAAGCATTCAGAGCTGTAGGTCATAGTGATAAGCAAAGGCTAGAGACTAACACAGAGGGCAAGTGAGGAGGAGGAGAAACTGTGGGGGGCGATCTGCTGCAGGCGATGGGCGAAGCTGCAGACACAACGGGCAACAGGAGCGGCGCGCACAGTGGCTACCGAGCGCACGAGGGCACCGGACTACGGGAGTATCTGGCTCCGCGGCTACGACGAGCACACACAGGAGCAACTGACCCACAGGCGACTGGCGAAGCAGGCTCGCTGGGCTACCGAGAGCACGACGGCTCCGGACTACAGGCGCTGCAGACGACACGACAGCGACCTCCACTCTCCCCCCCCTAACAGTCCCACACCCCCCTATCACACACCCCTTTGCTGCATCCCTAGCCCCACTCACACGCCACCCCCACTTAAACCCTAACCCTCGGCTCCCACACATCCACCCCCCTCAGCGGCAGCTGCAGCAGTGGGAGACGAAGGAGGAGGAGGAGCAGGGGACGGAGCACACAACCAGCACCCCCATACGCGCCACCCCCACACGCGCCACCCCCAAACCCTAACAAAGGCAGCAGGGGGGGGGAGTGGGGGGGCGATCCGTAAGCGATTCGGGGGACGGCGGGCGGCTCCCCAGGGCGCCACGACGGGGCAGCGGGAGGGGGGCGAGCGCGGCTCCCAGGGCGCCTCGACGGGGCAGCGGGGGTCGCGCGCGCGGCTCCCCAGGGCGCCGCGACGGGGCAGCGGGGGGTCGCGCGCGGCTCCCCAGGGCGCCGCGACGCGGCTGCGGGGTCGCGCGCGGCTCCCCAGGGCGCCGCGACATGTCTGCGGGGTCGCGCGCGGCTCCCCAGGGCGCCGCGACGTGGCTGCGGGGTCGCGCGCGGCTCTGCTGCAGGCGACGGGGGGGTGGGGGGGGCGCTTCGACGGAGCAGCGAACCGCCACGCGACCCGAACGTGCGGCGGGAAG
Source organism: Closterium sp. Yama58-4 (assembly GCA_947470075.1). Classification (NCBI taxonomy): domain Eukaryota; kingdom Viridiplantae; phylum Streptophyta; class Zygnematophyceae; order Desmidiales; family Closteriaceae; genus Closterium; species Closterium sp. Yama58-4. The sequence continues at coordinate 628,095 of CANIUD010000257.1, forward strand.
AAAAATAAGGCGTCGCGCGCCACGGGGCGCGCGACAGACAGGAAAGCAGCGGAAGCACGTGGGGCCCACAGGCCAAGAGCGTAACCGCTCTGATTCCATGACAAAATAGTAGCTAAGACTAAGAAGCCATAGCTAGGTTTAGGGTACACGAAAGAGAAGTACAAGCAGTAGAAGAAGAAAGGAGGTTGAACTAGAAAGAAGCGGAGTACAAATAGCAAGCCCAAAAGGGTTATACTCACTATTGAGTACCCCACTACAGACTAGACAAGCATTATGTTCTGACACTCTAGTCTCCCCTCCTGTAAGCAGAGCGCACACCGCACACGACACACCACCCAGCACAGCTGCCGCTGATGCCTGCTGCTGTCACCCCATACAGGCCATGCCTATATGCGCCTGGCAGAATCTCCTGAGCTACAGTCACAGGTGGAGCATGTATGCTGTTCGAGCACCCTTGCAAGCTGAGACCCACTAGACAAGAATCAGAGTTTCCCATATCAATCACTCAGTACAATGCTCCCCCTCCCCCCTGGCCACACCCACCCCACTCCCACTATTTTGGACACATCTCAATGCACCATTCACGAAGCCTATGTTCACGTACTAGGTAGCTCATAATCGCCCATTCAGTCCATTCATAGCCTATGCGATGGCCTATGTCCTCCCTCCCCAGCCAGCTCATGGAGCTAATCACGACTGGGCGAGGGGTGACAGAGGAGGAGGCAGCAGCGGGCAGGGCGTCGTGTGTGGCACTGCGGCACTCGCTGCAGCAGCAGCTGAGTCAGGCCTGTAAGAGGTCCACTGGGGATCCCCGATGATCCTAGGGAAGGGTTACAGGCACGTCGGCCTGGGGGGTTATGGGCGCACTCACCCGCTATATAAACAAGCCCTTTTATCCCAGTGGTTAGTGGCTGGGATTCTGACATGGTATCAGAGCAAAGGTCTCGGGTTCGATTCCCGGTGTGTGCACTTCGGGCATCCCAGTGCGGGGGGGTGTCAGAGGTCCACTGGGGATCCCCGATGATCCTAGGGAAGGGTTACAGGCACGTCGGCCTGGGGGGTTATGGGCGCACTCACCCGCTATATAAACAAGCCCTTTTATCCCAGTGGTTAGTGGCTGGGATTCTGACAAGGCCGGTGCTGAGGCCTTCATCGCTCCTGCTGCCACAGGCTTCCCTCTTCCCACGCATCAAGGTGAGGGGAAAAAGGGAAATCTATCAAAGTCATATCTTTATTTTTGCTCTCGTCTCTGCAGTGCTTGCTACCTCTCCTGCCAGTGTGGCGTGTGGTTGTGGCTGCCGTAAGAGCCTAGAGGTTGATGTTGCCCCTCTCGTCCCATGCGCCCGCACTCGACTCCCCACCAGGCATGACAGGAGACCCCATCATGTCCATCCCCTGGAGCCATGCTGGCCTGCCCACTGTCACCATGCCAGTCGTGCTCACACCTGCTGCTGGTGGTTCATCTGGGAGTGCTGCTGCTCACAGGACACACGAGGGTGGTACCGCTAATGAGAGCAACAGGGAACCTATCAAGGAGTGTCTGCCAGTGGGAGTCACGCTGGTTGGGATGTGGAACGAGGATGAAAGACTGTTGGACGTTGCATTGGAGCTGGAACGCTTTCTTGATTTTACTTCACCATTGTGAACCAATATAGATAATCCAGGAATGTTACAAAACCATACATGACTTTTTATTTCCTTGCTCATACAACTGCAGGGCTGCTTCCTCAACTACCATTATCTTTGCGCCAGTCAATAACATAGATTGCCTCCCCATGCAGGTCAGGCCTACCATCCCACGGAAGCGCGCCAGGCTTCCACACACCCGCCTGTCAGGTGCGTGTATTCCACCCCCTCATACTTTACCTCAATCGCTGGGACCTTCTCTCCTTCTTGACCCACTAAGCCATTGGAGTTGGCGATGGGGGGAGAAGAGGGAAGGGGAGTAGTGCAATCCGCATCAGCGCCAGCAGCAGGGACAGCAGTGATGGCAGAAGCAGAACAAAGGTGATGCATTGCAGTGTGCAGGTGGTACCACGTACCACACCCCTTCCTCCTCTTTCCTCCTCCCTCAAGCTGTTGACGGCCTCCAGGTTGGTGCCACACCATGCCATGCCACACCATGCCATGCCACACCATGCCATGCCACACCATGCCATGCCATACCACACCACGGCATGCCATACCACACCATGGCATGCCATACCACACCATGGCATGCCATACCACACCATGGCATGCCATACCACACCATGGCATGCCATACCACACCATGGCATGCCATACCACACCATGGCATGCCATACCACACCATGGCATGCCATACCACACCATGGCATGCCATACCACACCATGGCATGCCATACCACACCATGGCATGCCACACCATTTGTCAACATGTTTAATGGGCTTTCACCCATCCAATCTTCAATCACTCACCTCAGATGTAATCCCTTTCACTCACCTCAGATGCAATCCCTTACACTCACCTCAGATGTAATCCCTTTCAGTCACCTTACAGGAAGATGGGGGGGGAGCGGAAAGGGGAGAGCGGAAAGGGGGGGGGGGGAAAGGGAAAAAATGGGCGCTTTTTCCTTTCGCCAGTCCTCTCCGTCCATTTCCCCTCTTCTCCCCTCCGCTCCGCCCACCTTCGTCTTTCTTCTCCCCTCCGCTCACCACCCCTCCGCTCCCGTCCCCCCTTTTTCCCGTCTTTGCGTCCAGGCTGGGACCGTCGATGCGCACGAAGTCCTGGAAGATGAGGGGAGCGCGGAAAGGGGAGGGGAGCAGCGGAAAGAGAAGGAGAAAAGCTTAAAGGGTAGGGGAACAGCGGAAAGAGGAGGAGAAAAGCGGAAGGGGGGGGGAGAAAAGGGGAAATAGGCGCTTCCCCCTCTCTCCAGTCCTCTCCGTCTATCTCCCCTTATTCTGCCCTCCGCTCACCTCCACTCACCTCCCGTCCTCCTTTTCCGCGTCTCGCGAACAGAATACAGTCGACGATCTGAAGTCACGAGGGGGAAAGCGTAAAGGGGAAGGGGAAGGGCAAATTACCGTCACCTCCTTTTCCGCGCCTTGCGTCCAACATACCGTCGACGCTGTGAAGTTGACGAAACGCGCTGTCTAACCGACGAAGCGCGAGTCGCTACTGATGCGTCAGAAATTGACGCTACTAATTCGTCCGCCGCGAATGTTACTAATCCGCCCGCTACTACCATGTGGATAGAAGTCAGATCTGGAGCGCGCAACTTAGACTGTCTTACCGAGACTGCGATATCTATTCAAACCCGATACTGCTAGCATGCCAATAGAAGCGTAAAGCGATTAAAAATAAGCACGACCGAGAGCGTGAGCTACATGAGATCGCTGTCATGGAAAGCTGTACTTAGATGGACTACAGCGTAGAGATCTGTCTTCACAAAGAATAACTATCGAAACTAACGAGATGCGTGGCGAAAGTACTGCTAAATGCAACTTAGTGTGCGCTAATGGAAGTCACTCACATCTGGGAAATGGCGGGTGAAGTATTGGTGGCAGGTTCGGAGTTCCAGGTCCGGTGGTTGTGCCAGAGTGTCAAAAACACCTTCATTTCATTGGTTCGCGTAATTGTTTTCTCATCCATACATTGTTATTCCAGCTGCCCGAGCAGGTTCAGGAGGATTAGAGTGAACCAGCTGACCTCAACCAAAGCCGTCCCGCACCTCACGCTAAACCCACGCGGCTAAAAAAAACTTACGGCCCAAACCAACTGAAGATAGCGCCACGTCAACCACCTCCTAGAAAGCTGGAGCCTACCCTTGCTATTCCAGCAGCATGCTCAACAAACCTCCGTAACCACCAACCCTCGCCTTTGGCAAACGCGTTTGCATACGAACAACTCAAACCGATTTGTGTAACCCGAATGTGCAAAATGAATGTGCTGTACTACTTGGGTTGAGCTGGATGGACAAGGCGGGGGCACAATTTCAGCCGCCTCAAACTGTTCTTCACGCGCGGCTCGACGAATGACCCCTGATCCCCTGCCACAATCACATAATTGGTCCATCATACAATCCACCACACCTTCCCACCGTTGCGGTCTACTGCACAACCACTATCCATCCATTCACATCACACTGCACTTTTTCGCACCGCGCACATAGCCTGGTGTCAGGATTCAGGAATTCCCTCCCACACGGCGGCAGCACAGCATGGTGTCTCAAAGCCGCATTTGGTTTGAATTCCCCCCCACACGCCGTCAGAGCCGCCATTCAGAATGGCGGATTTGTATTCACCAATCAGCAGCAAGCTTATCCTTTTGTTTCAGCAGCTACCTTTTGCTTGCATCTCCTTCGAGCATCTCATCCGCTCCATGTTATCTAGCGATGTTGAGTTTGTGTAGTTCTTTTTCTTGAAGCTCCAATCCCAATGAGCTCATCCGGATAGTACACGGGGAAGCCAAGGCATGAGGCGGCGTTGAGTTAGAGAGTCGGGTGTGGGGTGGGTGGGTAGATGTCGTGAGGAGTGAGCTGCTAATTGCCTTGGCTGAACTGTGTACTATACCGAGATTTCCGCGGCAACCTTTTAACCGCGAAATCTGTACCGCCATATCTACGTGGCACGAGCATATCTGCAAGGTCTTCATTACACGATCTTCACGCTATGCGGCGAATTTTTCGCAACGAGGTCTACTTCGAGAGCTTCAAAGTGAAGCACGGCGCCTCCTCTGCTGATTCAAAATGCTGCTGGTGCGGCCTCTCCCGTCGTTGCGGCGATTCTAGTCTTCACCAACACAACGACGGGCCACCTGAATAGAAGACCGTCGTGTGACCTGAAGCAGATTGCTCTCAAGCTTCTACAAGCGGGACGCACTCAAGCCCAACCCGAAGATTGCCGATTGGCGATCACTCACCGTCTCCGCGAAAGGCGCTTCTTGTTGAAGTAAGTCATGCCGGATCATTGTCGCTGGTCTTTTCTTCAGTTCTTCATTTTACTAACCCTTTGTTTCCTTCTTCTTTTCAGACGTAAGCCATGCCGGAAGCGGATAGGAGCTTCGACCGTCGCTGTCGTCTTCATAATCGGAAGCGGAAGCACTCAAGCATAACCGGAAGAACGCCTTCAAGCATAACCGGAAGAACGTCTTCAAGCATAACCGGAAGAATGGCTTCAAGCCCGTCACAAACTGTTCGTCAACCGTCACCAATGGCGGACTTGTGGACTTGGTTGGGGTACGTAAACCGAGTTGGACTTTGGTTTAACTTTGTTGAGTAGTACTCATGAGATTCCTTTTTCCTTTTCAGACCTTTGCGACCTCATTGACGACCGTCTATGCGACCTCTTTGGCGACCGTCTCTGCGACCACAATGGCGACCGTCTCTTCGACCTCCTTGGCGACCGTCTATGGATCCTCATTGGCGACCGTCTATGCGACCTCATTGGCGACCGTCTATGCGACCTCATTGGCGACCGTCTCTGCGACCTCATTGGCGACCGTCTTATGCTCACAAGAGCACGAGAGGCGCTACGGAAGCTTTCAAGCATTGGCGCCGCCACGGATGCATTCAAGGTCGCCTCGCCGACCGTCGCCAATGGCGGACTTGACGCCAACGCTTTGGGGTACGTAAATCACTTCAAACTTTTGCTTCGAGCAACTTCGGTTTTTTCTTTAACAAGCACTAATATCTCGCCTTCTTCCTTTTTCAGACCTCCGCGACCTTCTTGGCGACAGTCATGGCGACCGTCTATGCGACCTCTTCGGCGACCGTCTCTGCGACCTTGGCGACCGTCTATGGAGCCTCATTGGCGACCGTCTATGCGACCTCATTGGCGACCGTCTCATGCTCACAAGATCGCGAGAGGCGCTGCGGAAGCTTTCAAGCATTGGCACCGCCACGGATGCATTCGAGGTCGCCTCGCCGACCGTCGCCAATGGCGGACTTTGACGTCAATGGTTTGGGGTGCGTAAATCACTTCGAACTTTTGCTTCGAGAAACTTCGGATTTTTTTTAAAAAACAGGTACTAATATCTCGCCTTGTTCCTTTTTCAGACCTCGGCGACCTTCTCGGCGACAGTCATAGCGACCGTCTTGGCGACCGAAGATGGCCGAGACACGAAAGCTCCGCAGTCACCGATGCAGTCACGATGCTCCTGACGCCAAGTCCTGACGCGGGCACGGGGACGCGGTGACGGATGGCGGCCATGCGGACGCATGACGCTTCTTCGGGCACGTCTCACGGCGCACGGCGCATCGGAGGCGCTTGGCAACGCTTCGGTTCGCTACAAGCTGCGCCTCTCGCGGAGGACTCTCTCTGACCTCGTAAGTTTCAGTTTCAGTTTTCGTTGCCTTTTCTTCCGGATTCTAACTACTATGTTGTGTTCTCTCTCTTTTAGTGCAGGAAAGGCGGGCGCGGGAGTCAACGGTGGCGGCGGGAGTTCAAGCTACCACGGGGGACTCCTCCTTTCTTTGTAAGTCTCAGTTTCAATTTTTCTTGGTTTTATTTTTCGGATTCTAACTACTATGTTGTGTTCCCTCTCTTTTAGTGCAGGAAAGGCGGGCGCGGGAGTCAACGGTGGCGGCGGGAGTTCAAGCTACCACGGGGGACTCCGTCTTTCTTTGTAAGTTTCAGTTTCAGTTTTACTTGTTTTATTTTTCGGATTCTAACTACTATGTTGTGTTCTCTCTCTTTTAGTGCAGGAAAGGCGGGCGCGGGCGGGAGTCAACGGTGGCGGCGGGAGCTCAAGCTGCCACGGGGGACTCCTCCTTTCTTTGTAAGTCTCAGTTTCAGTTTTCCTTGATTATTTTTTCCGGATTCTAACTACTATGTTGTGTTCTCTCTCTTTTAGTGCAGAAGAGGCGGAAGCGGGAGTCAACGGTGGCAGCGGGAGCACAAGCTATCACGGGGGGACTCCGTCTTTCTTGGTAAGTTTCAGTTTCAGTTTTCTATTATTTTTCTCTTTTGGAGACTAACTATTGTTGTGTGCTCCATCGCAGGAGCGGTGAGCGGGAGACAACAGCGCTGGTGACGACGCGAGAGGTCAACGGCGTTGACCGATCTTGGACGGCGCTGGCGGGGAGCAACGGCGCTGCCGGGAGCGGACGCCATCACTTCACGCCTTTCCTCTCCTCTCTTCTTCCAGTGCCCCGTGTCAGGTTGAGAGATCAGGTGACAAGCACGGGGATCAGCTTCAACTCGTCTACGACGTTAGACTAGACTCGTTACAGACGGACACGATACAGACTCGCGTAGAACCGACCACAGAACAGACTGATAGGCTCGAACCGAAAAGCCCGGCACGGTATGCCGCGGTTGGGTGGGTTTCGATGGGGTCCGCGGTTGGTTAGGTTTCGATGGGGGCCGGGGTCGGGTGATTTCGATGGGGCCCGCGGCTCACTTTTAGATAAGCTGCAGGTTGTCTGACATCAGCGCGACTCGAGGATTCCCACCTGACGTCTGACAGCCGGACATCCGAGGCGGTTTTCTGCCCGTGGCAGTACAATTCCTAATTTCCCCCCAAAAGTTTTCATTTTTTTCTTCCCTTCCTTCCTCCCGCCCCCCCCCCCCCCCCCCTACCCTCCAACAGGTGTCCCGTGCGAAAAACCCCCACCTCAACGCGGTGCACGGGTGAAACGCTTGAGGCTTTGCCTCTAGCGGCCAAGAGGGGTCAAGACTCAAGACAAGTGGAGCAGCAGCAGAAGATCGGCCTTTCGTCGTGCAGAACCAGGATTTGAAGAAGCTAGTTGTCTCTAGTTCAGATCGCTGCCTTGTATGTGTGACATGTTTTATATATAAATTATTTTTCATCTTGACCAGACACGGAATACAAATCCCTCAGCGGATGAAGTAGACTAGGCTCGGATCCAAGCACGATCGAACAAACAGAAAGCACCATAGTATTCGTCGACGAGCAACCATTGTAATCGTCGACGAGCAATCTCTTCCTAGGAATGGCGATTATAACTCTCAACTCAAGTTCTCCATGAGCAAATACTCTTGCTTGGCGATCGCACGCTTCCTAACCTCATCAGCCGCACGCTTCTTACATGGAGATTGAATCTTAGCATTTCCAGCGTCGTCTACTCCTCTAGCCTTCTTTGCTCTTCTTAGAACTTCTTAGCAAGAGCTGGGTGCGTCGTTTGCTCCTCTCGCCTTACGACGTCCCCGCTTGGCAAGATAAGCAACAATTGATGTATCTTGCCTTTTTCGAAGTTTTAAAAGTTTTAACGTCTGTTCGGCGAGTTTCACTGCGGGTGTCAGCAAGGTTGCGCGTGTGACTTGTTTTCGCGAGCAGAGTCGCTGCTGGGAGCGGCGAGCGAGGTGATGGCGGCGCTAGGGTTAGCGCATCTGCTGGTGGGGCGGTCGCACGAGTGCAAGTTCCCGCCGTCGCTGCTCGCTCTGCCGTGCGTGTCGTCGCCCGCGCTGGGGCCGGATCTCGAGCAGCAGAGCTGTGCGACGGTGCACGACAGGGTGAGTTGCAGATCTGTGCGACAATGCGCGACAGGGTGCTTGCAGAGCTGCGCGATAGGGTGAGTCGCAGAGCTGCGCGATGCGCGACAGCGTGAGCAATGGTGGGGGGGGCGAATGGCGGCACTTTTGGCCAGCATTCATTGCAATCGGAACGTTTTCCAGTTTCCCCCCACTCTTCCTTCCCGCGCCCACTTCCCCACTTCCACTTCCGGTTTTACAGCTCATGGAGCTGGTCACAACGGGGCACAGGGTGACCAAGGAGGAGAGTTTTGAGTTGACTTAAAAGACTCTGACGCCCCTTCTTTTCCGCGCCAGCTCATGAGCTGGTCACCACTGGGCGGGGGGTGACAGACGGGAAGGCTGCACAAGGCAGGGCGTCGTGTGTGGCGCTGCGGCATGCACTGCAGCACCAGCTGAGGCAGGCCAGTGCTGAGGCCTCCATTGCCCCTGCTGCCACAGGCTTCCCTCTACAGGTGTGGGGAACAGGGGGAATCGACCAAACTATTGCTCTGGTCTCTATTGTTTCCCTAATACTCATGCTTGCCACCACTCCTGCTAGTCAAATGTGTGGTTGCCATGAGTGCCTTGAGATGTGGTTGTTGAGACGTCTCGAAAGTGACGCTGCCTCTCTCGTCTGATGCGCCCACATCCCCACCAGGCACGACAAGAGATCCCATCATGTCCATCCCCTGGAGCCATGCGGGTCTGCCCACTGTCACCATGCCAGTCGCCCTCACACCTGCTGCTGGTGGTTCATCTGGGAGTGCTGCTGCTGGCAGCTGCACACATGAGGGTGGTACTGCTGATGAGAGCAAAGTGTGCCGTATTAAAGAGTATCTTCCCGTGGGGGTCACTCTTGTTGGGGTGTGGAACGAGGATGAGAGACTCCTGGATGTTGCATTGGAGCGGGAACGCTTTCTTGATCGCACCTCACCATTATAAACCCAGTGGCACCGTATTACATGAATTCTATTTGTTTATGCAACTGGAGGGGTGCTTCCTCAACTATCCAATTTATTCTGCGTCCATTCTGCACATACACCCCAAATAGCGCAACAGCTCCTGCTGCTGCATCTCTGGCTTCTCATCACCCGATACTGCACCCAACCCTTGCTGCAATAACAAGTAGCTTGCTTCCACCCTGCTCTTCTCCCACGCGCGCTGCCAGGCTTTCCTGCACTGGACTCTCTGCTGCGGATGAGTGAGGGCGAGGTGCGTGCGGGAAAGTGGCATTGGCCAGGTAGGTGCATGAGTGGATGCAACGGCTCCTGTCAAGTGATGTTGCTGTTGTCAGTACAGTAGAGGTTCCTGTCCTGAATCTTGCAACACAGTTAGTGTGGAACTGGGTATGGCGTTTCTCACCACTGGCTTTCAATCCCATCTGCTCTTGACTGCAGATGATCCAACGGCTGAGGTCTGCTGGTGCTCTCATCCTGGTCCGTCCAAATCACACCTAATCACATCACACTTGACGTTTTCACATTCGTTTCTAAGGTCTCTTCCTTGCCTGCTACAGGTTCACGCATGTAAACCTTTTTTTCTGTTGTTTCTCTAGCATTTGCTTTTTTCGCCCCTTGTCCTCTACATTGGTTCACTCCCGATGTGAAGTTGAAGATGCATGCACGCTGTCCCTCTCTTCTCCCACTCCCCTGTCGTCCGTGGTCCAGGGCAAGGCAGCCATGACAGAATTCGCCTACCGCCATCCGACTCGCACACGCAACCCTCTTGCTCCATTTGAGTCACATCCTGCCTGAAACCGCCATCTGCGAATCTTCACTTGCCTCCGCTGTGAGTGAACGTGTTCTTCGCTAGTGAATGCGTTCTTCGCTAGTGAACGTGTTCTTCGCTAGTGAACGTGTTCTCCACTGCCTCGCTCTCATCACCTTCTCCCGCTCGTCATCCCCCTCATCTGCTCCCCCGCGGTCCTTCACGCCTGGAGGCTCCAGCAGCGGGTCAGCAGCAGCTGTCGCAGCAGGCATCTGCCCGCTCGCCCTCAGCTAGTCTCCTTCTCTCTCCTCTCTCTCATCTCCGTCACCTCCTATTCTTTCTTTCACCTCCTCTCCTCTCCTTCACCCCATCCCCACCTACTTTAATTCCTGATTCCTCCTCTTCCCCCTGCCTTCCCTCTCCTCTGGTGCTGTCTCCCTTCCCCTGACCCCTCTCTGCAGCAGTGGGCTTTAAGCCCTCCCACCACCGCCTCCCCGCATCTGGCTGTGTTTCAGCACCTTTGCCCTTTCCTCCTTTCGTCCCTCCTTTTCTGCCAGTCTGACTGAATGCATTGCTGCGATGCATGTTGAGTTGAAACAGACTGGCTCGTGATTTCCCACGACCTCGTGTCTCCCCGTGCAGCCGTGCAGGGACCGGTTTGGAGTCATCGCAGCCTCGGTGCGCTGGGCAGCACTCTGTGTATCTTGACAGCCCCATCCCCACCCCACCCCCACACCCTCCCCCCCTCCGTGCAGCCATCGCCTTCCCTGGACCAGTTTGGAGTCATATCAGCCTCAGTGCGCTGGGCAGCACTCTTTGGTCTGGCCGTTCTGCCCCACTGGTGGCCCCCACCCTCCCGTGCGGCTGTGCAGGGTAAGCAGCTCGCCTTCTCTCCCTCTCCTCTGCCCTCGTTCCGAGCCCATGGGCCCATGCCTTCTCGCTAAGATTGAAATCACTGGTGCGGAGGACCACTGGTGCCAGCACCCACCATCACAACTGTCAACCGTACTCAAACTCTCGCCCCTGCCTCCGTTCTGTGCATCTCTCCTGCCTGCCTATCTGCCTGCGAACAACCCCTCCAGAGCCCTGCTGTGTGGCAGTCCCCGAGGGGCCGCTGCTGGAGCAGTGTGAGGGGGGAGCACCATTATCCCGCGTCTCCTGTCACTGATGCATCCATCCATGCTTCCACTCCTCTTGTCATTCCCAACTTCTCTGCGCACCGTTTCCCCACTTGCCGCCCTGCCTGGCAGTGCATGGAAGGTGGTGTCGCTACCCTGCCTGGATGACTTAAATCGGATCAAAGAGTAGGTTCCAGCCATGCCACGCCCCGCATGTCGTACCATGCCATCCCATTCCAAGCTGTAACCCACACCAAAATAATGATACACACGCCATGTGACGCGGTGTCACACGGAGGTATTCCACCTTATCTACCCGTTTCATCATGCTTCAGCCTGCTACACGCCTCTCTTCAGCGTGGGAGGGGTTTCAGCAGCTGCTGGCGCAGATGAGGGCGAGCAGGTGGGCACGCGGGGGTGTGCGGGGAGCAGGTGGGCAGGGGTGTGAGGGAAATAGGTGATCTGTACCATACCATTATCCCTTTCACCTCCCTCGTCTCCTGTCGCTTATGCATCCATCCATGCATGCACTCCTCCCATCATCCCCAAATTCTCGCTGCAACATTTCCCCACTTGCTGCCCTGTCTCGCAGTTATTGGAAGGTGGTGTCGTTACCCTGCCTTGACGACTTGCAGCGGATCAAAGAGTAGGTTCCACCCATGCCACGCCACACCTGCCGCGCCATGCCATGCCATTCCAAGCTGCACTTCACACCAGAATAGTGATACACACGCCATTTGATGTGGCGTCAAACAGAGGTATTCCACGCTAACTATCTGTTCCATCACGCTTCAGCCTGCTACATGCCTGTCTGTGCCACACACGTTTTTTGACACACGGATAGGAAAGAGCTCACGCATTTCCTCCTTCGCCATCGCAGGTCCCACCTGGGTCTCATGGAGTTTGAATATGCCCGCTTTCTGGACTCCCTCCACCTGCCTGACCTGCCGTCTCTGGTCGCCCCGCCTGTAAGCACAGCACACACCGCACACGCACACCACCATTGCTACAAAACAAATGGTTGCTGCTGTTTTGTTCACCCCACACTCGCCATGCCTGTATGCGCCCTGCCGAATCTCCTAAGCTAGAGTCACGGGTGGAGCATGTATGCTGTGCGAGCATTGCAGCATCAGCATCAGCATCAGCATCAGCATCAGCATCACCATCAGCATCAGCATCAGCATCAGCATCAGCATCAGCAACAGCAACAGCATCAGCATCAGCATCAGCATCAGCATCAGCATCAGCATCAGCATCAGCATCTGCATCAGCATCAGCATCAGCATCAGCATCACCATCAGCATCAGCATCAGCATCAGCATCAGCATCAGCAACAGCAACAGCAACAGCATCAGCATCAGCATCAGCATCAGCATCAGCATCAGCAACAGCATCAGCATCAGCATCAGCATCAGCATCAGCATCAGCATGAGCATCAGCATCAGCATCAGCATCAGCATCAGCATCAGCATCAGCATCACCATCAGCATCAGCATCAGCATCAGCAACAGCATCAGCATCAGCATCAGCATCAGCATTAGCATCAGCATCAGCATCAGCATCAGCATCAGCATCAGCATCAGCATCAGCATCACCATCAGCATCAGCATCAGCATCAGAATCAGCATCAGCATCAGCATCAGCATCAGCATTAGCATCAGCATCAGCAACAGCATCAGCATCAGCATCAGCATCAGCATCAGCATCAGCATCAGCATCAGCATCGGCATCAGCATCAGCATCAGCATCAGCATCAGCATCAGCATCAGCATCAGCATCAGCATCAGCATCAGCATCGGCATCAGCATCAGCATGAGCATCAGCATGAGCATGAGCATCAGCATGAGCATGAGCATGAGCATCAGCATCAGCATCAGCATCACCATCAGCATCAGCATCAGCATCAGCATCAGCATCAGCATCAGCAACAGCATCAGCAACAGCAACAGCAACAGCATCAGCATCAGCATCAGCATCAGCATCAGCATCAGCATCAGCATCGGCATCAGCATCAGCATCAGCATCAGCATCAGCATCAGCATCAGCATTAGCATCAGCATCAGCAACAGCATCAGCATCAGCATCAGCATCAGCATCAGCATCAGCATCATCATCAGCATCAGCATCAGCATCAGCATCAGCATCAGCATCAGCATCAGCATCACCATCAGCATCAGCATCAGCATCAGCATCAGCATCAGCAACAGCATCAGCATCAGTATCAGCATCAGCATCAGCATCAGCATCAGCATCAGCCTCAGCATCAGCGTCACATCAGCATCACATGAGCATCACATCAGCATCAGCATCAGCATCAGCATCACCATCAGCATCAGCATCAGCATCAGCATCAGCATCAGCATCAGCATCAGCATCAGCATCACCATCAGCATCAGCATCTGCATCAGCATCAGCATCAGCATCAGCATCAGCATCAGCATCAGCATCAGCATCACCATCAGCATCAGCATCAGCATCAGCATCAGCATCAGCATCACCATCAGCATCAGCATCAGCATCAGCATCAGCATCGGCATCAGCATCAGCATGAGCATGAGCATGAGCATGAGCATGAGCATGAGCATGAGCATGAGCATGAGCATCAGCATCGCATCAGCATCAGCATGAGCATCAGCATGAGCATCAGCATGAGCATCAGCATCAGCATCAGCATCGGCATCAGCATCAGCATCAGCATCAGCATCAGCATTAGCATCAGCATCAGCATCAGCATCAGCATCAGCATCAGCATCAGCGTCAGCATCAGCATCACATGAGCATCAGCATCAGCATCAGCATCAGCATCACCATCAGCATCAGCATCAGCATCATCAGCATCAGCATCAGCATCAGCATCAGCATTAGCATCAGCATCAGCATCAGCATCAGCATCAGCATCAGCATCAGCATCAGCATCAGCATCAGCATCAGCATCAGCATCGGCATCAGCATCAGCATCAGCATCAGCATCAGCATCAGCATCAGCATCAGCATCAGCATCAGCATCGGCATCAGCATCAGCATCAGCATCAGCATCAACATCAGCATCAGCATCAGCATCAGCATCAGCATCAGCATCACCATCAGCATCAGCATCCCATCAGCATCAGCATCAGCATCAGCATCACCATCAGCATCAGCATCAGCATCAGCATCAGCATCAGCATCAGCATCACCATCAGCATCAGCATCAGCATCAACATCAGCATCAGCATCAGCATCAGCATCAGCATCACCATCAGCATCAGCATCCCATCAGCATCAGCATCAGCATCAGCATCAGCATCAGCATCAGCATCACCATCAGCATCAGCATCAGCATCAGCATCACCATCAGCATCACATCAGCATCAGCATCAGCATCAGCATCAACATCAGCATCAGCATCAGCATCAGCATCACCATCAGCATCAGCATCAGCATCAGCAGCATCAGCATCAGCATCAGCATCAGCATCAGCATCAGCATCAGGATCAGCATCAGCATCAGCATCAGCATCACCATCAGCATCAGCATCAGCATCAGCATCAGCATCACCATCAGCATCAGCATCAGCATCAGCATTAGCATCAGCATCAGCATCAGCATCAGCATCAGCATCACCATCAGCATCAGCATCAGCATCAGCATCACCATCAGCATCAGCATCAGCATCAGCATCAGCATCAGCATCAGCATCACCATCAGCATCAGCATTAGCATCAGCATCAGCATCAGCATCAGCATCGGCATCAGCATCAGCATCAGCATCAGCATCAGCATCAGCATCGGCATCAGCATCAGCATCAGCATCAGCATCAGCATCATCATCAGCATCAGCAACAGCAACAGCATCAGCATCAGCATCAGCATCAGCATCACCATCAGCATCAGCATCAGCATCAGCATCAGCATCGGCATCAGCATCAGCATGAGCATCAGCATGAGCATGAGCATCAGCATGAGCATCAGCATCAGCATCAGCATCAGCATCAGCATCAGCATCAGGATCAGCATCAGCATCAGCATCAGCATCACCATCAGCATCAGCATCAGCATCAGCATCACCATCAGCATCACATCAGCATCAGCATCAGCATCAGCATCAACATCAGCATCAGCATCAGCATCAGCAGCATCAGCATCAGCATCATCAGCATCAGCATCAGCAGCATCAGCATCAGCATCAGCATCACCATCAGCATCAGCATCAGCATCAGCATCAGCATCAGCATCACCATCAGCATCAGCATCAACATCAGCATCAGCATCAGCATCATATCAGCATCAGCATCAGCATCAGCATCTGCATCAGCATCAGCATCAGCATCAGCATCAGCA
The DNA here is from genome assembly GCA_947470075.1 of Closterium sp. Yama58-4. Lineage (NCBI taxonomy): Eukaryota > Viridiplantae > Streptophyta > Zygnematophyceae > Desmidiales > Closteriaceae > Closterium > Closterium sp. Yama58-4. Next base: position 643,676 of record CANIUD010000257.1, read on the forward strand.
TCAGCATCAACATCAGCATCAGCATCAGCATCAACATCAGCATCAGCATCAGCATCAGCATCACCATCAGCATCAGCATCCCATCAGCATCAGCATCAGCATCAGCATCAGCATCAGCATCAGCATCACCATCAGCATCAGCATCAGCATCAGCATCACCATCAGCATCAGCATCAGCATCAGCATCAGCATCAGCATCAGCATCATCATCAGCATCAGCATCAGCATCAACATCAGCATCAGCATCAGCATCAGCATCAACATCAGCATCAGCATCAGCATCAGCATCAGCATCACCATCAGCATCAGCATCAGCATCAGCATCAGCATCAGCATCAGCATCAGCATCACCATCAGCATCAGCATCAGCATCAGCATCAGCATCACCATCAGCATCACATCAGCATCAGCATCAGCATCAGCATCAACATCAGCATCAGCATCAGCATCAGCAGCATCAGCATCAGCATCATCAGCATCAGCATCAGCATCAGCATCAGCATCACCATCAGCATCAGCATCCCATCAGCATCAGCATCAGCATCAGCATCGGCATCAGCATCAGCATCAGGATCAGCATCAGCATCAGCATCAGCATCAGCATCACCATCAGCATCAGCATCAGCATCAGCATCAGCATCAGCATCAGCATCACCATCAGCATCAGCATCAGCATCAGATCGGTCTCAGCATCCCATCAGCATCAGCATCAGCATCAGCATTATCTCGGGCACATCTCGATGCACCATTCGCATAGCCTATGTTCACATAGCCTATGTTCATGTACTAAGTAGCTCATTCAGTCCATTCATAGCCCATGTGATGGCCTGCGTCCTCTCTCCCTCGCCAGCTCATGGAGCTGGTCACGAGTGGGCGAGGGGTGACAGAGGAGGAGGCGGCAGCAGGCAGGGCGTCATGTGTGGCACTACGGCGTCTGCTGCAGCAGCAGCTGAGGCAGGCTGGTGCTGAGGCCTTCATCGCTCCTGCTGCCACGGGCTTCCCTCCTCCCATGCATCAAGGTGAGGGGAACAAGGGAAATTTATTTAAGTCATAACTTTTACTGTTCTCGTCTCTCCTGTGTTCTGGTCTCCTCTCCTGAGGTTGATGTTGCCCATACGCCCGCCCCATACGCCTGCACTCCCCAGCAGGCACGACAGGAGACCCCATCATGTCCATCCCCTGGAGCCATGCGGGTCTGCCCACTGTCGCCATGCCAGTCGCCCCGAGTGATGTTTGCGTGACTCCAGATGCCTGTTATGTGTCGCCCCTATCCTTTCTTATGATCATACTCCCTCGCACCTGCCCCACCAGGCACGACAGGAGACCCCAACATGTCCATCCCCTGGAGCCATGCGGGTCTACCCACTGTCACCATGCCAGTCGCCCTCACACCTCCTGCTGGTGGTTCATCTGAGATTGAGAGTGCTGCAGATTACAGCACACACGAGGGTGGTTCCGCTGATGAGAGCAACAGGGAACCTATCAAGGAGTATCTTCCTGTGGGAGTGACGCTGGTTGGGATGTGGAACGAGGATGAGCGACTGTTGGACATTGCATTGGAGCTTGAACGCTTTCTTCATCGCACTTCACCATTCTGAACCCATATAACCAGTGGTAGTACAGTACGATACATAATCTTCTTATTTCCTTGCGCATACAACGGCAGGGCTGCTTCCTCAACTATTTTTCTGTCAGTAAACACTAACATAGATCGCTCCCCTCTGCAGGTCAGTCCTGCCATCTAACACGGTCCTGCCATTGCAGCTGGAGCTAGGGGGACAAGAGGGAAGGGAAATAGTGCCATCGGCACCAGCACCACCAGCAGGGACAGCAGTGATGGCAGATGCTCCGGAGGGCCGTGTGGCAGCAAGTGAAGCAGCTGGGGGACGGTCTGGGATGTGAGTGACCTTCACAACTCAGTAGTCCCACCTGCCCCATTGCGCTCCGTCCCGCTGACCTGGCTCTGCAAGCCAGCAGGTGCGTTCAGAAAGCCTCTTTACTCGCCTCAGAAGGCCTGGGAGTGACCTTCACGAGCCCCATCTGCCCCATGCTGGTTGTTTCCACTGACCTAACTCTGCAGGCCAGCAGGTGAGTTCTGTTCTGGAGCTCGGAGAAGTGTGCTTGTAGGGTAGCTCTAATTTGTGAAACAGGACCTGCTTAGCGTAGTGTAGTGTAGATTCCCTTGAGAGTTAACAAATTATTGTAGTGATCTCAATGGTCCACTCCATCCTGACAGACACAACTGAGCATTTAAATCCATGCAAGCAATTGTTGTAAGGGTACTGATGGTGCACAATGCTGCTGAGAGTGTGTAAGAGAAACCAGTGCTGAGAGAGACAAACTAGCAACTACACATTAAATCAAACTTGAGGCAAACTAGCAACTACACATTGGATCCAAATCAGACGGTGGGATCACAACCAGAGCAGCAGAACCAAGGTGATGCGTTGCGGTGTGCAGGTTGCTGTGTGCAGGCAGTGCGTTGCGTTGTGCAGGCAGTGCGTTGCAGCATGCAGGCAGTGCCACGTACCACACCCCTTCCTCCTCCCTCAATGAGCTTTCATCTTCAATAACTCACCTCAGATGTAATCCCATTCACTCACCTCAGATGTAATCCCTTTCACTCACCTCAGATGTAATCCCTTTCAGTCACCTTACAGGAAGATGGGGGGGGAGCGGAAAGGGGAGAGCAGAAAGGGGAGGGCGGAAAGGAGGGGTGGGGGGGGGGGGGTGGGGGGGGGGGGGGGGAAAAGGGAAAAAATGGGCGCTTTCCCCTTTCGCCAGTCCTCTCCGTCCATTTCCCCTCTTCTCCCCTCCGCTCCGCCCACCTTCGACTTTCTTCTCCCCTCCGCTCACCTCCCCTCCGCTCCCATCCTACCTTTTTCCCGTCTTGCGTCCAGGCTGGGACCGTCGACGCGCACGCTAGTCCTGGAAGATGAGGGGAGCGCGGGAAGGGGAGGGGAAACGCGGAAAGGGGAGGAAAAACGCTTTAAGGGTAAGAGAAAAGCGGAAAGAGGAGGAGAAAAGGAGTAATGGGCGCTTTCCCCTTCTCCAGTCCTCTCCGTCCATCTCCCCTTATTCTGCCCTCCGCTCACCTCCACTCACCTCCACTCATCTCCCGTCCTCCTTTTCCGCGTCTCGCGAACAGAATACAGTCGACGATCTGAAGTCACGAGGGGGAAAGTGTAAAGGGGAAGGGGAAGGGCAAATTACCGTCACCTCCACTCACCTCCTTTTTCGCGCCTTGCGTCCAACATACCGTCGACGCTGTGAAGTTGACGAAACGCGCTGTCTAACCGACGAAGCGCGAGTCGCTACTGATGCGTCAGAAATTGACGCTACTAATTCGTCCGCCACGAATGTTACTAATCCGCCCGCTACTACCATGTGGATAGAAGTCAGATCTGGAGCGCGCAACTTAGACTGTCTTACCGAGACTGCGATGACTATTCAAACCCGATACTGCTAGCATGCCAATAGAAGATAAAGCGATTAAAAATAAGCACGACCGAGAGCGTGAGCTACATGAAATCGCTGTCGTGGAAAGCTGTACTCAGATCGACTACAGCGCAGAGATCTGTCTTCACAAAATAATAACCATCGAAACTAACGAGATGCGTGGCGAAACTACTGCTAAATGCAAGTTACTCACATCTGGGAAATGGCGGGTGAAGTATTGGTGGCAGGTTCGGAATACCAGGTCCGGTGGTTGTGCCAGGGTGTCAAAAACACCTTCATTCCATTGGTTCGCGTAATTGTTTTCTCATCCATACATTGTTATTCCAGCTGCCCGAGCAGGTTCAGGAGGATGAGAGTGAGCCAGCTGACCTCAACCAAAGCCGTCCCGCACCTCACGCTAAACCCACGCGGCTAAAATAACTTACGGCCCAAACCAACTAAAGATAGCGCCACGTCAACCACCTCCTAGAAAGCTCGAGCCCACCCTTGCTGTTGCAGCAGCGTGCTCAACAAACCTCCGTAACCACCAATCCTCGCCTTTGGCGTACGCGTTTGCATACGAACAACTCAATCCGATTTGTATAACCCGAATGTGCAAAATGAATGTGCTGTACTACTTGGGTTGGGCTGGATGGACAAGGCGGGGGCACAATTTCAGCCGCCTCAAACTGTCCTTCACGCGCGGCTCGACGAATGACCCCTGATCCCCTGACAATCTCGGCACCACAAAATCCACCACACATTCACACAATTGGTCCATCACACAATCCACCACACCTTCCCACCGTTGCGGTCGACTGCACCACCACTATCCATCCATTCACATCACACTGTACTTTTTCGCACCGCGCAATTGCCTGGTGTCAGGATTCAGGAATTCCCTCCCACACGGCGGCAGCACAGCATGGTGTTCTCAAAGCCGCATTTGGTTTGAATTCCCCCCCACACGCCGTCAGAGCCGCCATTCAGAATGGCGGATTTGTATTCACCAATCAGCAGCAAGCTTATCCTTTTGTTTCAGCAGCTACCTTTTGCTTGCATCTCCTTCGAGCATCTCATCCGCTCCATGTTATCTAGCGATGTTGAGTTTGTGTAGTTCTTTTTCTTGAAGCTCCAATCCCAATGAGCTCATCCGGATAGTACACGGGGAAGCCAAGGCATGAGGCGGCGTTGAGTTAGAGAGTCGGGTGTGGGGTGGGTGGGTAGATGTCGTGAGGAGTGAGCTGCTAATTGCCTTGGCTGAACTGTGTACTATACCGAGATTTCCGCGGCAACCTTTTAACCGCGAAATCTGTACCGCCATATCTACGTGGCACGAGCATATCTGCAAGGTCTTCATTACACGATCTTCACGCTGTGCGGCGAATTTTTTGCAACGAGGTCTACTTCGAGAGCTTCAAAGTGAAGCACGGCGCCTCCTCTGCTGATTCAAAATGCTGCTGGTGCGGCCTCTCCCGTCGTTGCGGCGATTCTAGTCTTCACCAACACAACGACGGGCCACCTGAATAGAAGACCGTCGTGTGACCTGAAGCAGATTGCTCTCAAGCTTCTACAAGCGGGACGCACTCAAGCCCAACCCGAAGATTGCCGATTGGCGATCACTCACCGTCTCCGCGAAAGGCGCTTCTTGTTGAAGTAAGTCATGCCGGATCATTGTCGCTGGTCTTTTCTTCAGTTCTTCTTTTTACTAACCCTTTGTTTCCTTCTTCTTTTCAGACGTAAGCCATGCCGGAAGCGGATAGGAGCTTCGACCGTCGCTGTCGTCTTCATAATCGGAAGCGGAAGCACTCAAGCATAACCGGAAGAACGCCTTCAAGCATAACCGGAAGAACGCCTTCAAGCATAACCGGAAGAATGCCTTCAAGCATAACCGGAAGAACGTCTTCAAGCATAACCGGAAGAATGGCTTCAAGCCCGTCACAAACTGTTCGCCAACCGTCACCAATGGCGGACTTGTGGACTTGGTTGGGGTACGTAAACCGAGTTGGACTTTGGTTTAACTTTGTTGAGTAGTACTCATGAGATTCCTTTTTCCTTTTCAGACCTTTGCGACCTCATTGACGACCGTCTATGCGACCTCTTTGGCGACCGTCTCTGCGACCACAATGGCGACCGTCTCTTCGACCTCCTTGGCGACCGTCTATGGATCCTCATTGGCGACCGTCTATGCGACCTCATTGGCGACCGTCTATGCGACCTCATTGGCGACCGTCTCTGCGACCTCATTGGCGACCGTCTCATGCTCACAAGAGCACGAGAGGCGCTACGGAAGCTTTCAAGCATTGGCGCCGCCACGGATGCATTCAAGGTCGCCTCGCCGACCGTCGCCAATGGCGGACTTGACGCCAACGCTTTGGGGTACGTAAATCACTTCAAACTTTTGCTTCGAGAAACTTCGGTTTTTTTTTTTTTAACAGGTACTAATATCTCGCCTTGTTCCTTTTTCAGACCTCGGCGACCTTCTCGGCGACAGTCATGGCGACCGTCTTGGCGACCGAAGATGGCCGAGACACGAAAGCTCCGAAGTCACCGATGCAGTCACGATGCTCCTGACGCCAAGTCCTGACGCGGCCACAGGGACGCGGTGACGGATGGCGGCCATGCGGACGCATGAAGCTTCTTCGGGCACGTCTCACGGCGCACGGTGCATCGGAGGCGCTTGGCAACGCTTCGGTTCGCTACAAGCTGCGCCTCTCTCGGAGAACTCTCTCTGACCTCGTAAGTTTCAGTTTCAGTTTTCGTTGCCTTTTCTTCCGGATTCTAACTACTATGTTGTGTTCGCTCTCTTTTAGTGCAGGAAAGGCGGGCGCGGGAGTCAACGGTGGCGGCGGGAGTTCAAGCTACCACGGGGGACTCCGTCTTTCTTTGTAAGTTTCAGTTTCAGTTTTCCTTGGTTTTATTTTTCGGATTCTAACTACAGTGTTGTGTTCTCTCTCTTTTAGTGCAGGAAAGGCGGGCGCGGGAGTCAACGGTGGCGGCGGGAGCTCAAGCTACCACGGGGGACTCCTTCTTTCTTTGTAAGTCTCAGTTTCAGTTTTCCTTGATTATTTTTTCCGGATTCTAACTACTACGTTGTGTTCTCTCTCTTTTAGTGCAGAAGAGGCGGAAGCGGGAGTCAACGGTGGCGGCGGGAGCTCAAGCTACCACGGGGGACTCCTTTTTTCTTTGTAAGTCTCAGTTTCAGTTTTCCTTGATTTTTTTTACTGGATTCTAACTACTATGTTGTGTTCTCTCTCTGTTAGTGCAGAAGAGGCGGAAGCGGGAGTCAACGGTGGCGGCGGGAGCTCAAGCTACCACGGGGGACTCCTTCTTTCTTTGTAAGTCTCAGTTTCAGTTTTCCTTGATTATTTTTTCCAGATTCTAACTACTATGTTGTGTTCTCTCTCTTTTAGTGCAGAAGAGGCGGAAGCGGGAGTCAATGGTGGCAGCGGGAGTTCAAGCTATCACGGGGGACTCCCTCTTTCTTGGTAAGTTTCAGTTTCAGTTTTCCATTATTTTTTTCTTCTGGAGACTAACGATTTGTTGTGTGCTCCATCGCAGGAGCGGCGTGAGCTGGAGACAACAGCGCTGGTAACGACGCGAGAGGTCAACGGCGTTGACCGAGCTTGGACGGCGCTGGCGGGGAGCAACGGCGCTGGCGGAGAGCGGACGCCATCACTTCACGCCTTTCCTCTCCTCTCTTCTTCCAGTGCCCCGTGTCAGGTTGAGAGACAACAAGCACGGGGATCAGCTTCAACTCGTCTACGACGTTAGACTAGACTCGTTACAGACGGACACGATACAGACTCGCGTAGAACCGACCACGGAACGGAACTGACTGATAGGCTCGAACCGAAAAGCCCGGTACGGTATGCCGCGGTTGGGTAGTTTCGATGGGGTCCGCGGTTGGGTGGTTCCGGCGGGGTCCGCGGTTGGGTGGTTTCGGTGGGGTCCGTGGTTGGGGTACGATTGGGTAATGTGTGCCAGGTAAAGTGCAGGATGTCTGACATCAGCGCGACTCGAGGACTCCCGCTTGACAGTCTGACAACCGGACATCCGAGGCGGTTTTCTGCCCGTGGCAGTACAATTCATAATTTCCCCCCCAAAAAGTTTTCATTCTTTTTTTTCCCTTCCTTCCTTCCGCCCCTCCTCCCCCCACCCTCCAACAGGTGTCCCGTGCGAAAAACCCCCACCTCAACGCGGTGCACGGGTGAAACGCTAGAGGCTTTGCCTCTAGCGGCCAAGAGGGGTCAAGACTCAAGACAAGAAGTGGAGCAGCAGCAGAAGATCGGCCTTTCGTCGTGCAGAACCAGGATTTGAAGAACTGAAGCTAGTTGTAGTCTCTAGTTCAGATCTCTTCCTTGTATGTGTGACATGTTTTATATATATATTATTTTTCATCTTGACCAGACACGGAATACAAATCCCTCAGCGGATGAAGTAGACTCAGACTCAGATCCAAGCACGATCGAACAAACAGAAAGCACCATTCTAATCGTCGACGAACAACCATTGTAATCGTCGACGAGCAATCTCTTCCTAGGAATGGCGATTATAACTCTCAACTCAAGTTCTCCATGAGCAAATACTCTTGCTTGGCGATCGCACGCTTCCTAACCTCATCAGCCGCATGCTTCTTACATGGAGATTGAATCTTAGCATTTCCAGCGCCGTCTACTCCTCTAGCCTTCTTTGCTCTTCTTAGAACTTCTTAGCAATAGCTGGGAGCAAAAGCAACAACTTGGTGCGTCGTTTGCTCCTCTCGCCTTACGACGTCCCGGCTTGGCAAGATAAGCAACAACTGATGTATCTTGCCTTTTCCGAAGTTTAAAAAGTTTTAACGTCTGTTCGGCGAGTTTCACTGCTGGTGTCAGCAAGGTTGCGCGTGTGACTTGTTTTCGCGAGCAGAGTCGCTGCTGGGAGCGGCGAGCGAGGTGATGGCGGCGCTAGGGTTAGCCATCTGCTGGTGGGGCGGTCGCACGAGTGCAAGTTCCCGCCGTCGCTGCTCGCTCTGCCGTGCGTGTCGTCGCCCGCGCTGGGGCCGGATCTCGAGCAGCAGAGCTGTGCGACGGTGCACGACAGGGTGAGTCGCAGATCTGTGCGACAATGCGCGACAGGGTGCTTGCAGAGCTGCGCGATAGGGTGAGTCGCAGAGCTGCGCGATGCGCGACAGCGTGAGCAATGGTGGGGGGGGCGAATGGCGGCACTATTTTGGCCAGCATTCATTGCAATCGGAACGTTTTCCAGTTTCCCCCCACTCTTCCTTCCCGCGCCCACTTCCCCACTTCCACTTCCGGTTTTACAGCTCATGGAGCTGGTCACAACGGGGCACAGGGTGACCAAGGAGGAGAGTTTTGAGTTGACTTAAAAGACTCTGACGCCCCTTCTTTTCCGCGCCAGCTCATGGAGCTGGTCACCACTGGGCGGGGGGTGACAGACGGGGAGGCTGCACAAGGCAGGGCGTCGTGTGTGGCGCTGCGGCATGCACTGCAGCACCAGCTGAGGCAGGCCGGTGCTGAGGCCTTCATTGCCCCTGCTGCCACAGGCATACCTCCAAGGTGTGGGGAACAGGGGGAATCGACCAAACTATTGCTCTGGTCTCTATTGTTACTACCGTAATACTCATGCTTGCCACCACTCCTGACAGTCAAATGTGTGGTTGCCATGAGTGCCTTGAGATGTGGTTGTTGAGACGTCTCGAAAGTGACGCTGCCTCTCTCGTCTGATGCGCCCACATCCCCACCAGGCACGACAGGAGATCCCATCATTCCCACTGTCACCATGCCAGTCGCCCTCACACCTGCTGCTGGTGGTTCATCTGGGAGTGCTGCAGCTGGCAGCTGCACACATGAGGGTGGTACTGCTGATGAGAGCAAAGGGGAGGGTAATAAGGAGTATCATCCAGTGGGGGTCACGCTCATTGGGATGTGGAATGAGGATGAGAGATTGTTGGACGTTGCAATGGAGCTTGAATACTTGATCGCACTTCACCATTATAAACCCAGTTGTACCGTTAAACATAAGTTCTTTTCGCTCATGCACCTGTAGAGGTGCTTCCTCAACTATCCAATCTATTTTGCGTCGATTCTGCACTTACACCCCTAACTAGCGCAACATCTCCTGCTGCTGCATCTCTAGCTTCTCATCACCTGACACTGCACTCCTGAACTCTTGCTGCATTAACAGCAAGCTTGCCGTGAGATGGTCTAACTTCCACCCTGCTCTTCTCCCACACCCTCTGGCTCCATGGTTGCACGCTCATGGTCCAGAGCACAGCAGCAGTGACGGAGATTGCCCCCTCCCTGCAGGTCAGTCCTGCCATCCCACAGAAGCGCGCCAAGCCTCCACACACCCGCCTGTCAGGTGCGTGTATGCCGTCCCCTCATACTTAATCTCAATCCCTGGGATATTCTCTCGTTGACCCACAGGGCCCTTGCAGTTGGCGCTGGGGGGACAAGAGGGAGGGGGAGTAGTGCCATCCGCACCAGCACCAGCAGCAGGGGCAACGGCAGCGGCAGCAGCTCCTGAGAGGTGTGCTGCGGTTGTGTGCAGTTGGAAGCGGTGCGCATGCAGCATCTCCAGCATGATCTCTGCAGAGTCAACAATGGTGGGCCCCGAGTTGTTGAAGTATCGGTCCCCATCCGCCACAAACACTGCATCCCTCTGCACCGCTCTCAACCGGTTCCACTGCTGCAAATCCTCAGAAGTAAGGAGCTCTTTCAGAATGGCCTCCCTGGAAAGGCCGCAGCACATGGTGACGATGACATCTGGATCGAGAGAGACAAGGGCCTCAAAGGAGAGTATGGCAGTACGTTCCCCAGGCTGATAGGGGCGAGAGGGTGCGGTGGGGAACAATGGGGTTTGTGGGGGGCAGGAGGGGCAACACAGGGGGGTGGCTGAGAGAAAGGGAGTGAATGGTAGGGAAAGGAGAAAGGGCGTGGGCCGATGGAGAGATGGCATTTCAAGGCTGCAACCATCACAGGCACACCACGGGGCACACGTAGAAAAGAGTGGCCCCGTTTCCCAGTTCCCCTTTCCCTCGCCTTTCATTACTGCTTCACACGTTTCCCATAAACCTTCCCCACGTGCAGCCTCCCCACCAGTCTCACCTTCCCAGAAAGGCTCTCCCCGCCAGCGCACGCGACGATCTCGGGCACCCAGTACCCCGCGCCCATCAGCGGCCGCACCCACTGCAGACACACCACGCGCGGGCGCGCGCATGCCCCCTCCGCGCCCCGCGGAACCTGCGCGCGCACGCGCGCCCATCGCGCCTGCAGACTTTCCACAAGCGCCCGGCCCTTGTCACTGTGCCCGACCGCCGCGGCGATCTGGAGAATATTGTCCCACACGTCCGAGGCGTTCATTGGACGCAGCGACACCACGTGGCACGCGCGCCCCGCGCCGTCGCGCTGCGCGAAGTACTCCGCGCACGCCGCCTGGAGGTCCGATGCGGTCACGGCGCACACGTCGCACGCGTCCTGCGTTATTATCACATCCGGCTGCAGCCGCCGGATCGCCTCCACGTCCACGTCGTACCGCGACAGTCCCTTGCGCACGCGCTCCGAAAGCTGCGGTTCGGTGAGGAAGCGGGGAGGGGAAGCGCATGCTCTAAAACAGGAAACGGACTGGAAACGTTCGAAATGCGCAACTCTGCGACTCTCCCTGTCGCGCATTATCGCACAGCTCTGCGACTCACCCTGTCGTGCACCGTCGCACAGCTCTGCTGCTCGAGATCCGGCCCCAGCGCGGGCGACGACACGCACGGCAGCGCGAGCAGCGACGGCGGGAACTTGCACTCGTGCGACCGCCCCACCAGCAGATGCGCCAAACCTAGCGCCGCCATCACCTCGCTCGCCGCTCCCAGCAGCGACACCACCCGCAGCGCCCCGCCCGTGTCTGTCTGACCCTCCCTATCGCTATCGCTCGCCATCGCGCTGCTGCCGCCTTCGTGGTGTTACGCGCGCTCACGAACCGTTACGAGCCAGCAAGCAAACAAAGACTTCTAGATTCTTTTGACGCGAGGAGTCAATGATGCTAAGTCGAACGGCGGCCGCGATCTAAGAGAGCGCCGTCCATGCGACACGCTTATGGAGGATTGTGATCAGATGTGTGGTGCGGTGCGTAGAATCACCATGCCAAGGTACCACAGTCGGGGATTTGTGCCATCTGTAGAATCTTTGTCGACTAGTGTTTTCGCGGATTCGAACGTGGCGCTGCGGGATGATGACTGCATTCACCAGGATGCAATACGGTGGAGGGCAATTGTGAGAGCCTCAGGTACGGAATATTTGCAGAAACCATCGTGGATACGTACCTGGTGTAATTCGGTACAAAACGGTACAATCAACTGTGCCGCTAAAATCAAAGACGCCACATGAATGTACATGATCAGGTTGTAATATACAGCACATCAAGAATGTTTTAATCTGTACGTGTATCTTGATTCTCAGCCTTCAAGCGGTCTTCTTTGCAGCGAAACTCCCCATTCGGCTTGCCCCAACTGCTGCCACATACCCACCCCACTGCCATTATGTACCTCTCTTTCCGCCCTAATCCTGTTCCTGCTCCGCGCCTCCCCTCCACGGCGCGACACCGTTGGGAAATCTTAACAAATAAGCGTATATATCTTTTGCCGCAACTGGGCTTGGTAATCGCATTTTCGACGACCGTCTCTCTGCGATTGTGTTGGGGGTGGGGGATTTAAGCCTCTGCTCGAATCGCACGTCCCCATTTCGCCATCCCCGTTCTTGGCGCTTTAAGTAAGCTCAGCGCATCATGCGGCCACCGCGCGGCGGAGGATTCAGGGGGAGGGGCGGCGGAGGATTCGGCGGGCGCGGCGGGGGTTTCGGCGGAAGAGGCGGCGGGCGAGGCGGCTTTCAACGGGATGAGGGGCCGCCGTCCCACGTTGTGGGTAAGCGGTGACCTGTTTTGGGGGGGCGAGAAACGGTGAGGGGCGACGAATGGAATGTAGGGAACGAATAGTTGGAGAGTTAGCTGAGTCGTCTTAGAAGTCGCTTTTGGCGGCGCTTTGTGGCGGCGGGCCACGAAAAGGGTGCAATGAGGCGATTCCGGGGGAGGTCTGATTGCATTGATTGCGTCGAGCCATGTCTCAGTTGTGGGGAGGAGGGGAAAAAGGGGAAAACGGGAGGGGAGGGGGGGAAGAGGGAGAGGGGAGGGCGTGGGGGGTTGGGGGGAGGCGTGGAAAAAGAGAGTGGAGTTTTTGTCCTTGTCCTCTTCTCCCCTTCTCTGTTCTTTGGGACTCTCCTTTGTGACGGTATCCCCGTGCATTGCGCTCATTCCCCTGTGCCCCTCCCGTGCGCCGCTCCAGGGGTGTCGACGTTCTTTCATGCACGCGTGCGAGGGCGAGGCGGGTCGTTCATGTCCCTCCCTTCCCTGCGCCCCTTCCCTCCCCCGCTGCCGCGCTCCTCTCTTGCGCTCCTCCCCTCCCCTCCCCTCCCCTCCCCTCCCCCCCGGTCCGCCCCTTCCTCCTTCCCCTCTCCTCTTACATTCCGCAGAGGTGTCGACGTTCATGCACGCGTGCGAGGGCGAGGCGGTGACGCGGCTGACGGTGAGCGAGAAGGTGCCGTACTTCAACGCGCCCATCTACCTCGAGAACAAGACGCAGATCGGCAAGGTCGAGGAGATCTTCGGCCCCATCAACGAGCCGGTGAGTGTGGTTGAGTGCGGTGAGATGGGGCTGAGTGCGGCTGACGGTGGGCGCCAAGGTGTTGTATTCCAACGAGCTCATCTACCTCGAGAACAAAGTGCTGTCCATGTTTTCCGGTCAACTGCAACAGCAAGCTTGCCCCCCTCAAATTTACTGTCAATGTGGCTGATCCCCCACTTTCCTGCAGTTTTTCTCGATAAAGATTCAGGAGAGAAGGTGGCGGCGTCTTGCTCGCCGCCTCCCCGCCCTCACCATCGCCACTCTGTCCCTGCTGCGCTCCTTCCCTTTCTCCCCCCCCCCTTCCCCCCCCTCTCCCTCCCCACTCCTCCCTCCCCTCCATTCCACCGTGTGCAGTATTTTTCGATAAAGATGCAGGAGGGGGTGGTGGCGACGTCCTACTCGCCGGGGGACAAGTTCTTCATCGACCCCATGAAGCTGCTGCCGCTGCAGCGCTTCCTGCCGCAGCCCAAGTGAGTGTAGGGGAATTGAGTGCGTTGCTGGGTGGTGTGAATGTGTGGTGCACGTGCGCTGTGGGATGAGGTGCTGCGTGGTGTTTCTTATGCTTTTTTTTAGGAAACGTGTTCAACCAAGTCCTGTTGCTTTCCCTGTGTCATGTCATCCCCTGTGCCTCTCCATCCCTCCTTCCTTCCCGTCATCTGTCTCACTTCGTTTAACCCCCACCTCTTCCACCCGTTCTGTCTTGTCTTGCCTCATTCCTCCCTCTCATGAGTGCAGGGGTGCCAGCGCAGGGGGGAGAGGGGGCTTTGGAGGCAGGGGAGGCAGGGGGGGGCGTGGAGGGGGGCGAGGGGGATTTAGGGGAGGGGGAAGGGGTGGAGGAGGTGGGTTCAGGGGTAGAGGGGGAGGGGGAGGGTTCCGGGGTGGTGGAGGGGGATTCAGGGGAAGGGGTGGGGGTTTCCGTGGTGGTCGTTTTTAGGGTGCCTAGTCCATGCCTGCATGTATTTTGTCCAGTCGAGCTGTTGGGTGTAGTGGGTGCGTACACCATGGGTGGATCAAGCTTTCCACTGTCACTGTTTTATTTTGTGTATCCTCACATGCGAACTTGCCGGTAGTGAATTTTGCTGTACAGTAAGTGTGAGAAAGAAATACTTTACAAGATAGTGTAGCGTTTGCCTTTTTCTAATTTCTATGTCGATAGAAATTATTAATGACGGGTATAACGCGGCTGTTCTAATCGAGAACGACAAGCGGGCAAGGCATCCGACCACCACATCGCACGACACCGCAGTGCAGCAGACAGCAGAATCGTGCATTCCATTCCATACACTCCCCGCAGCACGCCTCCACCCTTCCCCAAAGCTCACCACGGTGCACGTTGTCACGCGCGCCTGAACCCGTCCCACGCCACGCGCGCCTGAACCCGTCTCACGCCACGCGCGCGTTACGACTTTGGTGGTGCGGCTTAATTCGTCTCATCACGCGCAACGCCGTCCCGCCGGCCGCCATGGACGCTCCCCCCTCCCCCTCCAACGCGTCCGTTCCGCGGTTCCTCTTCGTCTCCCCCTCCGCCTCCCACCGCGATTACCCGCGCGGACCGCCTTCCCCGCCCTCCCCCTCCGCCGCTGCAGCCTTTCCGCGCTTCTCTCCTTCTCGCTTCTCCCCCTCCCGCTCCATCGGTGCGCGCAGGTTGCGCTGTCTGTCCGCCCGGGGGAATGGCGCGGGGGAAGAGGAGGACGCGGACGCATATGGGGGTAGCGACGAGTACGGGGACGATGGCGGAAGCATGGGGGGAGAGGATGACTTGCGGAGAGACGGGGGAGTTGAGGAATATGCGGACTATTATGCAAGTGGGCGGGTTAAATCGCACCCGTTAGAATCACATCGCAGGCCTAGGCATTCCCCGGGCTTCAGTATACCTTCCGCGCAGCAAGCGCGCAGCAGCAAATCGGTAGGCGACACGTCAGCAGAACGGGAGGGCTCCGACGAATATAACCAGCCCACTCGAGGCGACGATGATCCCGAACGAGAAGCGGAGGCTCGGGAAGCAGCAGGGCTGGGTTTGGGGGAGGAGTGGCTGGGATTGTCGGGACATGCGGGAGGCGGCAGCGGGGGAGACGGAAGGGGGGGCGGCGGCAGCAGGGGAGGCGGAAGCGGGGAGGGCGGAAGCGGGGGAGGCGGAGGAGCGCGCGTGCCGCTGGAAGTGGCGTTGGAGTGCCGGTCGCTGGCGAACCAGCTTCTGCGCGCCGATGAGGAGGGCCGCCTGCGCTGCAAGTGCGTTACGCGCGGGGTGGGGGGGAGGGGTGCAGGGGGGTGGCGGGGAGAGGGGTTGAGGGTATGGCGGGGGTTTGGGGGGGAAGAAGGGTTTATACAGGGGAGATGGGTTTCGGGGAGAAAGAGGAGTAGTTGTGGGGAGGGCTTTAAGCGGCAGAGCGGGGCTTATGTGACATGGGGCGTTGAAAGGAAGCTTTGACTTGAGCTCTGGTGTGCCCAGGCTTTTATTGGGAGTAGGTGTGAGGGGAGAAGGTGTAAGGGGAGAAGGTGTAAGGGGAGAAGGTGTGAGGGGAGAAGGTGTGAGGGGAGAAGGTGTGAGGGGAGAAGGTGTGAGGGGAGAAGGTGTAAGGGGAGAAGGTGTAAGGGGAGATAGGGTTGGGGGTTCTGAAAGGTAGGGTTACCCCACTATGACATCCGTGCACATATTTGTGTGTATGTGTGCTTGGGCTCGTGTGCATGTATGTGTGTGTGCATGTATGTGTGCTTGGGCTCGTGTGCATGTGTGTGTGCTTGGGCTCGTGTGCATGTATGTGTGCTTGGGCTCGTGTGCATGTATGGTGCGTGCATGTGTGTGTGCGTGCATGTGTGCGCAGGCTTGCAGCGCAGCGGTGGCCCCAGGACGTTGATGTCTTTCAGAAGATTGACGAGTACTACTATAAGGGGTATGCCTACAGCTATATCACTGGCTCCAAACACTCGGGTTTCCAGAGCCGTTGGACTAGAATGTATCAAAGCTCTGTCTCCTTCGCCCTCCATAACCAATTCAGGGTGGCTGTTCATGTGCACGTTGCCACTGTGTGCCACCTGACCACCCTGTGTCACCATGCCCTTCCTATGCCCCCCATCCCCCCCATGCCCCCTATCCCTCCCCCCCTGTGCTCGCACGCCCACAGCACACTACTGGAGTCGGACGTCAGAGCGCTCACCTCGCCTTGTTCCGTCCAGGTATCCCACCCACAACTCCTACCTCTCTCACCGCACGCCTCCTCCTTCCCTCGCCCCATGCCCTCCATGCCCCCCATGCCCCCCATGCCCTCCATGCCCCCCATGCCCCCCATGCCCCCCATGCCCCCCATGCCCCCCATGCCCCCCATGCCCCCCATGCCTTGTATCCACTCTCTCCCCCCTCGTCCCCATCACTGTCGTGACTTCTTGCTCCCACACCACCTCTCTCGGCACCACCTCTCTCGGCACCACCTCTCTCGGCACCACCTCTCTCGGCACCACCTCTCCCTCAACGCTCGTTCCCACCATCTGTCTATTAACTCAAGTTTGTCTCCTCCTAAATATTAAACTTAAAGCCCAGCATTCATTTTTCTAGGTTCAAACTTACCATCCGTGTGTTTTTCAGCCCTGTTTCCTCCTTTCCTCCCCCCCCACGTGCCTCTACCAATCCCTTCCAGGACATGTGTCGTTTCCTTGCCTCCTCTGCTCGCCTGCAGCCAGAAGAGCCACCAGCTGTGCCTGCAGGGCACAAGGGCAGGGGGACGGGCAGGGGGACAGGGGAGGGGGAGGAGGGGGCGGCAGGGCGGGCAGAGGGGGGAGGGGGAGGGGGAGAGGGAGAGGGAGAGGGAGAGGGCAGGGGGTGGCGGGAAGGGGAAGCAGTGTGGGGATGGGGAGGGGTGGGAGGGGCGGGTGGTGGGAGGGGCGCTAGAGGCAGTGCTGTGGCTGAGTTCCCTGCTCTCGCTCTCACACCCTGTTGTTACCATTGCTGCTGCTGCCAGCGATGGCAGAGCAGCGACAGGTGGCGCAGCAGCAGCAGGAGTTACAGCAGGAGGTGCAGCAGCAGCAGGAGTTGAAACAACAACAGGAGGTGCAGCAGCGGAGGCAGTGCATCAGAGCACAGAAAGGGAAGATTCTTGGGGTTTGTCCGCCTTCTTGGGAGGAGGATCTGCCACGCTGGCAGCTGACGTGGATGCTAGACAGCATGCGACCAATGAGAGGCCTTTAGCTGGCAGGGTGGGGGGGAGGAAGCGGTCAGCTGCTGATGCGTTTGAACAGGGGAGGGGGAAGGGTTGGGAAACAGAAGGGGAGATGAATGGGAGATGGAGGAGAGGGGAGGGTGGAGCAAGGCGAGCAGCAGAGGAGAGGGAGAGAGTGAGGGAGGAGGAAGAGGAGAGGAGGAGGGAAGAGAGGGAGGCAGTGTGTGACGAGGCAGCCACGCTGGCATGGAACATGATTGGTCGAGCGCTGCTTGTGAGTGCGAAGCAGCAGGGAGTGAAGCTGCTGGGCAGAACCGAAGCTGCACTGTTCCATATCACTCTGCCGCCCAGTCTGGACAACTCAGGTGCGTGTTGGAACAGCAGGCAGCTTAGCACAAGCGTGGGTCCTTTTCAGTGCTGCGTGTTTGTGTGACTGCCTGGCTAAACGTCGTGCTGAATCCTGCCAGTGCTCATACTCAAACCCCTCCATCCACCTTTCCTCCCCACCCTGCCCGACCTGTGACCCTGACCTACACAGATCCGAGCATGGACGCACAGCGGGAGGAATACTGCCGCTTGTGCACCCACATTGGCTCTAGATAGGTGAAGGCACGCGGGTCCCACTCACAGGATGATGGCTTTGTGGCTTGTCCCAATGTCAGCCCTTGCCCTAGCCCCGTTATGGAGTAATGTGGTGCGTGTGTGCTCAACGAGTGGTTCTGTGTGTTTCATGCACGGCACCAAGCCAGATTGTCACTGAGTGCCGCTTTGATGCAGATATCATTGAATGAGAGTGCTCAAATTATCAGTAAGGCCAATAAGCTGCCACAGCAGAACTACCAGTAGTTACAAGCCATACTACTGGTAAATGTCGGTCCCAACATGAGCCGCCCCTGTACCACTACAAATACTCATCATGTTACATTTGGGTTAAGAGCTTCCATGATCCATGCACTAGCCCAGCTCAATTCTTTATCTCTCTGCTCTAACCACAAAAATAAGACCAAGCGATACATACACCCCAGCCAGCTCTCCTGTATGACACACGGACCTACGAGGAAGCAGCCTCAGCAGCAGCAGCGGGAGCCACCGGGCTGCCAAAGCTCCTCTCCCTCTCCCACGCCACCTGCGCCATCATGGTCAGCGCGGACCGCGCCTCCCGCTCCTCCCCCACCTCCCGTGCAAACGCCACGCGCACATCCATCACCCTCGCGGGGAAATCAGCTGCAGCCGCAGCACCAGGCATGGCGGGGCGGGCGAGCACGCGGAGGTCAAAGCCGAGGCGGTCAACCCAGATGAGCGACGCGTCGTCCACCTGGAGGTCTGGGAGGCCGGCGAAGGCGGCGGGGAAGCGGCGCAGGTCCTGCCAGTGCTCGCGGTTGAAGTCTGCTACGATGCCTGCTGCCACCTCACGGAGAGGGTCGGCGTCCGCGTTCAGGTAGGCCTCAGGGGAGATCCACTCGCCCTCCTGTGAGGCGGGGATGGTGGGGGAGAGGGGTTGGGGTTGGTGGGAGCGATGGGGGCAGAGCAGTGTGGTGCGAGTTTGAATGACTAGGTGTGGTATGTGCACAGTGTAGAAATAGGCTTCTAAGAAGATCCACTCGCCTTCCTGGTGGGTGTGGTGGTGAGGGTGGTGAGAGGCAAAGAAGTGTTAGGTGGGTTGGCTGATTGGGTGTGATAGGTAGGTGCTGCTATGCGCAACCCCTTTGCAAGCAACCACCCACACCCACACCATCTCAACCCTCGACTTTCCTCACCTGGTCAGCGTCTGGCGCCACGAGCACGCGGTCAACGTCCAGCAGGAAGAGAGCAGAGGAGGCCGAGCCGTCGCTGCTGCCATCGAGTAACCATTCCGCACACACCCACACTTGCCACCTCACTCACCTGGTCAGCGTCTGGCGCCACGAGCACGCGGTCAACGTCCAGCAGGAAGAGCGCGGAGGAGGCAGAGCCGTCGCTGCTGCCCGCATCGTCCTCACTGTCGGGGAAGCGCCGCCTCCACGCCGCCTCCAGCTTCTGGCGTGTGGGGGGAGGGGAGGGAGTGGGGTAGGGTACGAGGGAATTTTAGGTAATGGTAGCAGTAGGGCCCTGAAAGGACGCGGAGTGAAAGAGGACATGCCGTGCACGGCTGCGTGGGTGCATGCATGTGTGAACAAGTGGCCGAGGTTGGCGTGGCGTAGATGTGCAAATGTGGGCATAAATACTGTTCTTTGTGCATCGAGACACCTGAAATCTGTGGCAGAACACGTGCATGTGCAATTGCCTTGACGCATCCCTGTGCGTTAGCCACGCTTTCGCTTGGCTCACTACCCCCCATGAACGATGTTCACTCACCCCGAGCGTCTTGCCGTCGTGTGCCTTGGTCAGCCGTCCATGCAGCGACACCTGCGGCTTTTGCTGACCTGGCAGCTCGATCTGTCAATCAGCATGGGCCGAGAAAAGGGAGAAGGGGGATTGGGGTGGAGGGTGAGGGCCGTGACACCACGCGAGACGCAACTGTGAGCAGTGGGAGTGAGATGGGTAGTAGAAATGAGGTTTCTGACAATGTGGCCATTACTGCGAGTGAGCGCGTAGATAAAGGGCGGCTGGGCACATGGTACAGAGCCATTAGTGCGTGTGCGCACTGGATAATCTGACCATTGTTTCAATGCAGCGATGCACTCCCCCCACCCGCTTACCTCTCACTTACCATTGCACGTGTGTGTGATTGTGTGCTTTCATTGAATTTGACTTCCCCCTACCTGCACCTTCACGCGCGCCTCTTAGTCTCTCCCTTACCTGCACGTGTAGGCACGCCTGCGCGTCGTCAGCGAGGTTGGCGGCGGCGCGGCTCGAGTCGGCGAGCAGCACGATGGGGCGGCCCTCGGGATCGGGCGCGAAGAACGCGTGGCAGGCCAGCGGCCACGTGGCGGGCAGCGGTTGGTCGTCGCCCGCGAGCGTGCTGCCCGCGCCGCCGTGCGCGAGCGTGACGAGCGTGCCCTCCGCCGCCAGCTCCACCACCGTCTGCGCCAACTCCGCCGCGGACGGGCGCACCGCTGGAGTGGCGGAAACTGGAGGTTGGAAGGAAGGGCGAGATGGGGAAGATTTGAGTCCCTTTAGGCGTCAGCTCCGGGTCTGCACAATTCAGCAATTAACGGCGAGGAAAGGTTAAAGCGAGTGTGGGGGCGAGGGGGCTTCGGGAGTTTGGAAGGGTAGAAGGGTGGAGAGGAGCATCCAGCAAGGAAGACGGTACATGCGACCTGGTGGGCATGGTGCGGCATGCAAGGGTCGGGATGCGAGGAGGGTGCGTATGCGGGGTAGGGAGGCATGATGGGGATCGTATGCGAGAGAATAGCAGTGCAAAGCGGAGAGAGCCTGCCATCTGCACTTACCAGCTTCCGCTGCTGCCGCTGCGCTGCACCTGACACCCCTCACCGCCGCTGCCGCCACGAGCTGATCCAGGGGAGCGATGGGATGGGAGGAAAGAATACTCATAAGCGAGTGAGATAGAACAGAATTTGTCGCAGGAAAACCATCAGCAGTGCATGTGAGCGTCACAAGATGAATTCTGCGACGACTCAAAAGTTCCACAGTAGCCAGTGAATGCAATCACGCGTCGCGAGATACATCAAATTTGTGCGCGATGCTTGGAATCCATACCTGAATTCCCGTGGAGGGCACCTTCTGGCTGCCAATCGCCGCGTGCGCTATCAAGCCGAGAGTTTGGCCGAGGAATGCGGCCTGCACGACACGGAAAGATCGGTGGACGCGAAAACACGTTGTGAAATTAGCGCGTACGTTACATTGGATGAAATCGCAAGACGAAGAAGCTAAGCGGTGCACGAATGCTTGCTCACCTGCACTCTGGGAGCCCTAACGGCCGTGGACTGCGACCCTCGCTCCACTAAGCATAAGTTTGC
This sequence comes from Closterium sp. Yama58-4, assembly GCA_947470075.1. Lineage (NCBI taxonomy): Eukaryota > Viridiplantae > Streptophyta > Zygnematophyceae > Desmidiales > Closteriaceae > Closterium > Closterium sp. Yama58-4. The sequence goes on from CANIUD010000257.1 coordinate 664,831, forward strand.
CGCCTGAATGGCGCACGAGGAGCACGCGGCAGCCATCGTTGCTCGATGCTCGTGGCGACGGAGAATTGGTGACTTGGCGGTTACGACGCAAGAAACGCGAGAGACGCCCCTACAATCGTGTAATGATCCGTCTGATGCAGTGCAGAATGATGCTGCTTGCGCGAAGGAAAACAGCAGGTGATGATACAAGGGAGAGCAGAGGGCGAAGCGGAGAGGGAGGAGATTGCCTGACAGGATGAGGCAGGGCGCCACGTCAGATTGCGCATTCCTGAATTCCGCTTGAAGAAGCTTCTTCAGGGCGATTGAGGAAATCGAGGAGTTTGGTACACGTCAGTGCGCGGCTTGGTATTCCCAAGGCATGGACTCCAATTCAGCGGGAGGAAAAAGGGCACCTCATCGCGCTGCTGGCGGTGGTCCACTTACAAGCCGACATTTGGAAACTGAAATCCCTAATTGTGTAAAATAACGATATTCACTTCCTTTCACGTTGAAAATACAATCTCTATGTGCGCCTACAGGAGTAGTAGTTGACAAAACCTACTTCAATGCTTCCTATTCAACTCAAACCTACCTAGAGGATGACTACCTTCATACCTACTACTACAGAAGAGATCTATTATGTTGTGTCTTGCAGCCTCTAACTGGATGCAGGAGGCAAGGTGCCAGCCATACAGGAGGAAAGAGCAGCAGCACGGTCACTAGGAAGAGCTGCAAGGAGTGGCTGCATTTGATCTGCGAAGGCCTGGGCGAGCTGGGAGCAGGCTTGGCCCACGGAGAGACGCACTTCCGGTGCGATCTTATCGTTAACCGCCACCTCTGCGAATACAGGCACCAACTGCGGCACCACTGGCAAGATCTGCAAAAAGCAGCACGGTGTGTGCAGCACAAGCACACGAGAAAGGTAGTGTGAACGGGAGCCATGACTTGTGACACGATATAAAAGGGTGGCGTCGCAAGTGAATGACTTGTGGTGGGGCTTGATGCAAGTAGATACCTGGGGGTGCGAGGCGGCAACGAGGGCGACGAGGCAGCCGTACACTGGCTTGGCCTCCTCCAGGTCTGACTTGAGTGGCAGCCCCGCCACCAGCACTGGCAGCACCTGGTGGGCGGGAGGGGCAGTGGGGGGGAGCGGATGAGTGGCCAAGGAGAGATGTAAGTTGGAAAGAACTCTCGACTGGAGTAGTTTCTGGAGGCACATTTGTTCATGGCATGGCAGTGAACAAATCTCCTCCACTGGCAGGGAGTGAGCAACATCAGGACTGGTCAAGTGGCATGGCAGCATACGGACCTGGTCAAGAGGCATGGCAGCGCCACCAGAAGCAATCATGCGGGCGACAGCGCCGGCAGCGTTGTCCCTGACGTCGTCATCCTCGTCCGCTGAGAAGAGCGGGTGCAACCCCAGCAGGATGTCCGAGTAGTGCCTGGGGGCGGGGTGGGGAAAGACATGGGGGGAAGGGGAAGTGGCATGAGGTGACATGTGCAAGGGCGAGGGAGGGAATGAGAGTGAAGTGAGTGGCAGCAGCAGGCGGGGAGTGCCTGCCTGGGCCGTGCATGTATAAAACACCGACAGGATGCGAGGCATGAGGGTAGCATGAGAGTGAAATGAAACGACAGTGAGGTGGTCGTGTGGAGCAGCACAAGGCGTGTTCTGGAAACAGTTTCGCTCCCGCTGCCCCACCTGTGCATGGCAGCGCCCACCTGTGCATGGCAGCGCCCACCTGTGCATGGCAGCACCCACCTGTGCATGGCAGCACCCACCTGTGCATGGCAGCACCCGACACTTCAGCCAGCTTGCCAACGGCAAAGGCAGCGTTGCGGCGGTTGGGGGGGTCTCCGCCCTTCAGCTCCGATGCCAGCACGGGCAGTAGCGCCTGCACGTGGGTGAGGGGGGGGTGGAGGGCGAGATGAGAGATGGGGACGAGGGGAGTGAGAGGAGAGGGATGCAGGATGGGTGATGAGTGTGCAGGATGGGTGATGAGTGTGCAGGATGGGTGATGAGTGTGCTGTGCGATTAGGTCGAGGGGTAGTGGAGGAAGGGGAAGAGGCAATGGATGGGCACTACACAACCGCAGCACTGCAACACACCCCACCGGAGAGCAAATGCATGCCACACCCATGCTGCACCCAATCCCACGGGCACTCACGTCCACATATTGAGCCATGGCTTCCCCCAGCTCCCCTGCCACATCAGCAATGCAGCCCACTGCCATGCTGCGATCGCTGGGCGGGCAAGATGCTTTCTGCTCGAGTGAGCAATGGGCCAGGGGGAAGAGAGGAAGAGGGGATGAGGGAGAGGTCAGAGGCGAAGGGATGGAGAGGGGACGAGGGGTGAGGACGGTGTGAGAGACGAAGCAAGGCTGAGTGACAAAGAGACTGGAGAGTGTGAGAGGTGACAGGGGGAGTGAGGAAGGAGGGAGCAAGGCAGGGAGGGAGAGTAGATCATGTGCGTGAAGACTGGTGAAACAAGTGCCAAGGGAGGGCACAGGCAGTGGCCCATAGCCAGCCCATGCATGCCACAGCGAGCAAGAGCATGAAACCGCGAGTGAGCAAAACTGCAATGGAGCAAGGGAAGGAGGGAGGTAGGGAGCGAGGGCGGTAGCGGGGGGCACTGTGAAGGCGAGGATGTCAGGCAGGAGCGAGTGGAAGACAGGGGCGAAGGCAGCAGCGCCCACGGCACGCGCCACAGCGGGCAGCAGGTCCACAGCGGCGTCCATGAGCTCCTCGTCGTGCTCCTCCTCCTCTTCCTCCTCCTCCGCCGCCTCTGTCAACCCCGCTGCCCCCTCACCGCCCGTCTCCGCGTCGCTGGCTGCTCGCTGGCAGGGCAGCTCGTCCCGCAGTGCTGCTCGCACCGCTGCCACCAGAGGCTCCGCGTCTGACAGGGGGGAGGGCGAGGGATGCGTTGGGAAGAGGAGGTGGGTTTGGTAGGGGGTGGGTCAGGGGACGATGGTTGGAGGGTGGAGGGAAAGCGAGGGAGTGAGAGAGTTGAGGAGCAGGGGATGGGTGCAGAACAGATTGCAGAGCAAGCGAGCAGCTTCCCCCAGCACAGGCGGATGGGTTGCTAACCCCTCTCAGTGACCCACATGGCGTGGTGACCTGCTAGATGCTGTCATCGGCAACCGGCAGCCCACATGCGCAATCGCAGTACAAGTGGCAGTGACTCACAGGGCAACAGGGCCGGCTGGTTGGCGGCTTCTGCAGCCAGCAGTGCCTTGATGGTGTCAGCGGCGCCGCTGAACGCCTGCCCCACCACTGCATGCACGCTCCTTGTCGTTTGCCTTTGAGATGCTTCACAAAGCAGTGCACTGAGGAGGGCGATTGACTCACATGGCAACAGGGCTGGCTGGTTGGCCGGGTCAGCGGCAAGAAGTGCCTTGATGGTCTCAGTGGCGCAGCTGAAGGCCTGCCCCACCACTGTGCGCTCCTCGTCATCCCTCATCGCCCCCATCCACACCTCCATTGACACGTCTGATGGGTTGAGGGAGGTGGAGAGAGGTGTAGGGGGAGGAAGAGAATCAGGGGGAGGGTTGAGGGGCAGCATGCAGAGTATAACGAGTGGAAAGGAACGCTGTGAGAGGCGTGGATGGGAGGGTGGTGGCAACACGTGTGCTAGTGCGTAGTGGATAAGTGAACAAGGAGGGAATGGGCAAATAGGAAAGGCAGAGCAAGGGGCGAGGATGAAGGTGAAGGCGAGGTGGGCGGTCATGAGGCTCACCAAAGACATGCTTTGTCTCCGCGCTCATTGGCTGGTGGCCGTGGCCGCAGCACGCACAGCACAGCAGAGCATAGCAGAGCAGAGCCGCACGCATGGTCGATGTGTGTGTGGCATACCATGCACAACGAGGCACGCGGCACAAGGGGGGTGGCGCACGCACAAGGGAGAGGACATGGTTGAAGCAACAGAGAGAGAGAGCATGGCACGGCAGCATTCACAGCAGCAGCCAGCCGCTGTAGTGGGATGGCATGGAGCGTACCTGGCCCGGGGCGGATGGGAAGGCATGCAGCGCTGCTGTCACCAGGTCTGTTGTGGGGGGGAGAAAGAGCAGACGTTGCTGTGAGGGCTGCCGTGACGGCCAAGAAAGTTAAGCGGACGGCGAAAGTGAGACGGATAGAGCGAAAGGTGAGTTACATGCTGCACGCTGGGCATGCTTGGTTGGAGGCAGGTGCTGGGCAGTGGATGCAGGGCGGAGGGCGGAGGGCGGAGGGCAGAAGGCGGAAGGAGGAGGGCGGAGGGAGGGCAGGGAGTGGAAAAGGGGGGGGCGGGTTGAGGGGGGCACTGACGTTGCAGGGAGAGCGTGGCCTGCAGGCGCACGTCCTCATGCGCGTAGTCCGCCCCGTCCTTTAGCACCCCCACCGCCTCCTGCACGTACCTGGAGCATCAGTGGCAAGGGGGAGGGGTTGGAAGAGGGTGTGGTAGTTACTGTTGATTCAACCCCAACCACGCACTGCTCTCTGCTTAAAACAGAGGTCTATAGCATGCACGCACTGCAATCATGCAGACCAGCAGCAGCACCACACCCCAGCAGTGCACTCACGGGCCGAAGGCAGCCTTGGTGTATTGAGCATACGCGCCGATGGCCTGAGCAGCAGCCGCCTTCTCATCCAGCACGGCCGTGCGCACACTGATGCCCCGCAGACCCCTCAACGCCGCCCCCTCGTCCTCGTCCTCCGAATCAGACGAGATCTCCCCTGCCGCCAGCGCCGCCGCTAGCTGCCGCCGCCCGCCGCCCTCCGCGTCGGCGGCATCGTCGTCGGTGGCTGCTGGGCCGACCACGATGCCATCGTCGAGGCGGCAGGAGGAGAAGGCGAGCGGCACCACGTGTTGCAGGTACTGGTCAGGAGGGGGGGAGGGAGGGGCAGGGAGGAGAGGGGGAAGACGAGGGTGGTGGAGTGTGAGAGGCATGAAGATTGATTTGAAGTCAGCGAGCATGGGAGAAGTGTGTGGATGGGGCAATGGTGAAAGGAGAGCGTGCAGGCACGGGGATGCAGGCGGCAAATCACGTGGGCTCGGTGGGCTGAGGTGGGCTGAGGTGGGCTCGGTGGGCTGAGGGGGGCTGAGGGGGGCTGCACAGTACTCACGGGGGCGAAGTCAGCTTCGAGGAACTTGGCGACGTCGCTGAAGAAGCTGTGCGCGTACTCCCTCAACGCACTCTGATCCAGGGCGAACCCCTGCCATGGTGGAAGGGGATGGGTTACGGGGGATGGGAGATGGGGGATGGGGGATGGGAGATGGGAGATTGGGGACGGAAGATAGGAGATGGGAGACGGGAGATGGGTGAGGGGTGTGGGTTGTGGTGCATGGCATGGCAGATTCCGTGTGGTGGGTGAACAAGGTAGCGCAGCGGTGTGAAGCCTGTCAAATACATAACAACCCCCCCCTCCCCGTTTTCAACTGCCCCCCCACCCCTCCTACCTTGAGAGCGGCGTCCATGAAGCCAGGCAGCACGGGCTCCACGGCTTGGCGCCCCACAGCAATCCCAATGATGCCCACCAGCTCACACCCACACTGCTTGCAGCCTACTGGCGTTCACACCACGATCCCCTCAACTGTCCCCCCATTCCCCTCACTTTGAGTGCAGCGTCCATGAAGCCGGGCAGCACGGGCACCACGGCTTGGCGCCCCACAGCGATCCCAATGATGCCCACCAGCTCGTACGCTCGCGACCGCACGTCCACGTCCGCCTCGGCAGTGAGGGACACGAGCGGGATGAGCGCCGCCAGCACTGCATCGCTGTAGGGCGCGAACTTGGGCCCTGCTGCTGCTGCTGCTGATCCTATGGCGGACTGCCGGGGGAGAGAGGGGAAGGGAGGGGATGGGGGGGAGGAGGGGGGTGAAAACTTGGAGCCCGCTGCTGCCGAACCTATGGCGGGGGAGGGAGAGCGGGAGGACGGGAGGGGTTTGAATGGGGGGTGATTAAGAAGGTTGGGAAATGAGAGTTGGGAGGATGGAGGAGTTAGGGAGGAGGAGTGATGCTGGGGAAGGGAAGCCGCCATTCGTGTAGGTATGTATGGATGCATGCAATGAGTAGCCACACACCCCATCACGTCTCATCGCTCCGCAACACGTTGCATCAAGTAGCATCCCACCACATCCCACCACACATTCCACCACATTCCACCACATGGCACTCACGATGCACATCTCCTGCAGGTCGCGGTCGGGTGAGCGCAGGGCGTCCATGAGTTGGCGCATGAGCGGGTCCAGGAACTCCAGGATCTCATCCCCCATGTGCTCACAGAACGCTGCTAGCGCGTAGTATGCCTTCTCCTGAGCAGGAGTGGAGGGAATGGGAGAGGCAGGAGGATGGGAGGGAGGTAGGGAAGGAGAGGAGGAGAGAAAGCAGAGATTGAGAGGGAGGCACAAAACTGAGTACAGCACCTCACGTCGACATCAATCATGCAGCCTAGCACATCAGAATGATTCCGAGCTTCCTTCCGAATTTCATTTCATCTAACCCCGCCCTTTACACTCACCCTGACAACGGGCGAGGCGTCATTGAGGGCGGCGAAGACAGCTGGCAGGATTGTCTTGTAGTGCTCTGATGCCTCGGGCTGCACGAACTCCGACAGCTGCCCCACCGCGAAGCATGCCGCCCCTCGCACCTTGGGGTGCGCGTCTCCCAGCCCCGCCACTATCAGCGGCAGCACGTCTGATTCAAGGCGCCCCCGCACTGCCTCACTGCAAGGACAGGAATGGGGGGACTCCCCACGGGGGAGCGGAGGGCGAGAAATGAGAAGCCGAGAAGCACAGCGCTCCTCGCACCTTGGGGTGCACGTCGCCCAGCCCCGCCACTATGAGCGGCAGCACGTCTGACTCCAGCCGCCCCCGCACTGCCTCACTGGGGGGGAGTGGGGAAGCAGGGAGCAAGGACGCGAGGAAAAAAGGGTGGGGGTGTGAGAGAAAGCACGAGGAGCACACCGACAAGCCCGCAACCCCCGTGCATTCCTTCACTCACAAGCTCCTCCCTGCATTCTTCGAGGTCGTTTTTGAGGCGCCTCAAAAACGACCCGTGCATTCCTTCACTCACAAGCTCCTCCCTGCATTCACCAGCACCCCCCTGCAGTGCACCCCTGCGCCCACCAGTACCATTCTGTACTCACCAGCAAACCTTTGCACACACAAGCACCTCCTGCACTCACCAGCACGCCTTTGCACCCCTTTGCACTCACCAGCACCCCTCGGTGATGACAGCCATGGCCATGACAGCGGCGTAGCGCATGTGGGGGTTGGTGTCCGTGATGTGCGCGCGGGCGAACGCCAGGATGGGCGGGAACACGTGCTTGCGCGGCGCCTCCATTGCCACCGCGTCTATGGCCTGTCAGGGTGAAGACGCCGGGTGAAGGGGAGTTGGAGGTGGCGTTGGAAAAGGGCCGTGAGAGTGGGATGAGGGGCGGTGAGAGGGGGGTTGGGGGGAAGTTGGGTTGCAGGTGTGGGAACGGAAAAGAGTTCATGCGCAGGGCCTTTGTGGACACTGTGTGTGTGGCCCAGGGGAATTTGGCAGGGGGGCGTGGAAAGGCAGTCACCTGGGCGGCAAAGCGCATGGGAGAGAGGTCACTTGGGCGGCAAAGCGCATGGGCGAGAGGTCACCTGGGCGGCAAAGCGCATGGGCGAGAGGTCACCTGGGCGGCAAAGCGCATGGGCGAGGTATCGTACTCCTCGTCCTGCTCCGAGTCCGTCTGGCCGCAGGGCTCGGCGAGCAGCGGTGCCATGGCCGCCAGGATGACAGGCACCAGCTTCTGCTTCGCCAACCACTTGGCCTTCCACGCCGCACACCACGCCACCACCTGCGCTGCCTGCACCGCGGAGACCAACACAGCACGGAGTGCCGGACGACGTGTCAGTTTGCATTCACCATGATTGACAGCGGAACGAGTTTTCTTCATGCTGGTCGTGCACCTCGTTAACATTCCCTTTCTGGCGTTCTCTGCCTCATCTGCCTCATCTCCTCAGCTGTGCCATTTGTGCCAGTTGCTGCGCTGCAGTGGCGCCTCACCTGGAAGCGAGTGGCGGGTTCGAGGTGCGTGTTGCTGGCGAGCTCAAGCGCGAACTGGATGACGGCGGGCAGCGAGGGCGCGATGACGGGCGCGGGGTGCTCCGCCAGCTCCGTCACCACTTCGCACACGCGCACCACCGTCGCCTCGTCGCCGCTGCCCGCCGAGAACCGCCCCACGTCCAGCATCGGCGCCACCAGGTCGCGCATCAGCGCCTAGGCGGAAGGGGACGAGGGAAGGGGGAGAGAGGGTGGCGGAGTGAAGAGGGGAGGGAGTTGATAGGAGTGAGCGGAGAAGGGCCGGAGCGGCCGAGTGCATGGGATGGCGAAGGGAGAGAGGCAGGAAAGGATCAGCGCCAATGCTATGCGCTACATGCGCGCACAGTGCGCATGCGCGGAACTCACCACGTCCTGCTCGCTGTCTAGATACTCCACCAACGCCGCCACTGCCCTGCGCACGCACAGCCACGCACAGCCACCCACCCACAGGGGAGGTGCACATGTGTGAATTTGAAGCCAGGGGGAGGGCAACCGGGGGGGACAGTGACAGTATCCGACGACCAGGTAGCTCGAGCAGCGGGAACGGTGCGCGTGGGGCAACTATGCGGGGGGTGCTGCGCGCGGGGCACTCACTTGAGCGCGGCGACGCGCACTCGGGCGCTGGCCTGGTCGCGCAGGCCCGCGACGAAGATGCCGTGCAGCGCGGGGAAGTGCGGGCGCAGCACGTCGCCGATCGTCTCCACCAGCGCCGCGAACAGAATGAACGCCAGCTGCGGGGGGAAGGGGAGGAGCGGAGAGGGGAAGCGGGAGGGGAGGAGCAGAGAGCGGACCCGGAGATGGGGAATTTACAGGTGAAGGGCGCAGTGGAAGAGCGAACGGCGGGGGGAATGGAAGCGGCGGAGGCGCAGTGCGCATTTGGCGCGGCGCATGGTGCGTTGAGGGCTCACCTCGCGGTGGTCCTCCTGCTGCCCTTGCGAGCACTGCAGCAGGAACGGCAGCAGCTCCGGCCACTCGCCGTTAGGCACGCTGTGCTTCGCGATCACGCTCGCCACGTCAGCACTCGCCCGACGCACGACAGGGCTGCATCATGGTGGGGCACGACACGGGAGCGAGGAATGCGCGGTCAGGAGACACGGCGAGGAATGGAGGGGACGCTACTATCTGACGAGCAGCATGACATGACCGTGATCTGCCAGATGAGGGGTGCGATCGAGCCCCGCACTTCACAGCTCCGCAACTCTGAAACTCGATTCCTAGAGCGCAAGGTTTGGTTAGCTCGATCCATCAGCCGCGCCCCTTGCCCTACTCGTGAGCTCGCTACTCGTAACACCACATGCGCCTAAGCGGCGACAATGCCGGAGGCCGACGGAACGGGGTTCGAACTCAGACGGTGACGGAACGGGATCCGGACCTGGGCTCGAGCGCGATGCTCTCAAGGAGCGCGGATTTGATGCTGGCTTTGGCCTCCGCGGGCTGCTGCGCCCACAGCCCCGCGACCTTCTTGCGCATGAGCACGGCGGCGAGCTGGCGCACGTCGGGCGAGGGGCCCGCCTTGAGGAAGTGCAGCAGCGCGAGCAGCACGGCGGGATCCTTGGACAGCTGCTTGAACGCCGCCTCCGCCGCCTTGCGCGACTCGTTGTCCGGCAGCAGCAGCTGCTGCAGCACCGCCGCCAGCTGATCCATCGCGAGACGTGCGGGTGGAGGAGAAAAGAGTGAATTCGTGCGCGAGGGTAGGCGGTGGTGTCGGCTCGCGTGCGATCGTAGAGCCCAACGCGAGGCTGTGTGGTGGCGCTCGACGCAGCGAGGAAAGAAAAGAGGTCCAATTGATGCAAGCAAGGTGAATTTGATGATCCTTGCTGCGCAACTCCCAAGAACTTTTCTTCTTGCGAACTCCGGAGCGCGGCAGAATTCGTGGCTGGGGGATCGTGCTGCAAAACTGGGGTATGTTTCGCAACCAGTTTCGCCACACTTGGCGAAAATACGCGACTCCGGCACCCTTATTCCGTTACCATGGATCCATACATGGCATGCGATGCCTGCCATGGGAAGTCATGCTGTGGCATGACAAGCCAAGCACACAGGTTGGATAGCATTGTCCAGAGAAGTGTGCTTGACAGATTCGGTAGACCGTCTTTTTGGGCTTCGTCTCGAACGACAGGGTAGGGTGGCTCGCTGGTTCCCCCATTACCATCAATAATTTCACATATCTTATTGTGTACAATATATGGTATTCGCGATCACTCCCACTCACGCACAATTCAGACAGCCAAGCAGCACTCACATGAATGGCTAGCGAAGGGCAAGTCGGGGGGGGGGGGGGGGGGGGGGGGGATGGGCGTTAGTTGTTAATGGCCATGCAAGGCCAACCAGTATGCCAAAACAAACCACCTCCATCACTATTTGTGGATGAACTTCACTTTGAGGAGAAACTCCAATTGAATCTGTAACATTTCCAACAGGAAAAGTGAATGCAAATGCGTTAGGAAACCCGTCCTTGCAGAAATTGCAGAACATACAACGCAACAAACACGTGAACAGCATTGTATACAGTACCTGTGATGTATCGTAGACAATGAACTCATTGTATCGCAGGTGGCTGTTCTTGACCCCAGAAGGCACGGGCTTGCCACAAGGCACGACGACATCAGAGGCCCACTTGACAAACTCCTCCTCCTTGGGCTTCATCATGCCCAGCCCCTTGGTCGCATGCTTGCCCCGTGGCAGCTTCTCCACGTACTGAAGGCCATGGAGGAGAGGCAGCATCACAAGGAGAGATGAGAGAATGTGGAGGTGCCAGCAGGAGCAGGATATGGAAACGGAGCAAGCAAGGCGACTGTGAGAGTGGTGGAAATGGAAGCTTGAGAGAAAAGCGTGGAGCGGATGGGGAGATAGTGAGATGATTGTGCTTGTTCCATATCCATGCACCACCACTTTGACGGACATTGAGATGAGTGCAGCGCTGACCTGAGCTGCAGCGAGTGGGTGAAGGCAGCACTGACCTCGGCGGAAGTGAGTTCATAGAGAGCGCCGAGCGCGACACGGGAGAGCAGCAGCAGGCCGATGTTGCTGTCCGGGCTGGTGAAGCAGTACTGCGCGCTCTTGCTCACCAGGTCCGCGAAATACACCCCCTTGCCGAACTGCCACGCAGAGAGGGAGGGAGGGGGAGGAGGGGAGGAAGCAGCATGTGCAGTGGGACAGCTAGGGATGGTGGCACAGGGGCATGCGGGAGGAATACACAACGCAAGAATGGTGGCAGCAGAGCGGCACATCAGAACAGTGTGCAGCAGGGGCGCATTATGCATACCATGTAACCGGTAACAGGTGCCTCCGGTGGTGCAATGCGTAGGCCCTGACTTAAAATGCCCACATAGTTGGTCACTCGCGAACCTGCAAAGAAAAGGTTGGGCGATGGCCGTACGAGTGTGATCCAGTGTGCACATTGTTAACATAACCACACCAGCGCAGTGCGGACTACTCGCTGGCGAGTATACCGTGCCACAGCAGCATGTGAGCATACCGTGCCACAGCAGCATGTGAGCATACCGTGCCACAGCAGCATGTGAGCATACCGTGCCACAGCAGCATGTGAGCATACCGTGCCACAGCAGCATGTGAGCATACCGTGCCACAGCAGCATGTGAGCATACCGTGCCACAGCAGCATGTGAGCATACCGTGCCACAGCAGCATGTGAGCATACCGTGCCACAGCAGCATGTGAGCATACCGTGCCACAGCAGCATGTGAGCATACCGTGCCACAGCAGCATGTGAGCATACCGTGCCACAGCAGCATGTGAGCATACCGTGCCACAGCAGCATGTGAGCATACCGTGCCACAGCAGCATGTGAGCATACCGTGCCACAGCAGCATGTGAGCATACCGTGCCACAGCAGCATGTGAGCATACCGTGCCACAGCAGCATGTGAGCATACCGTGCCACAGCAGCATGTGAGCATACCGTGCCACAGCAGCATGTGAGCATACCGTGCCACAGCAGCATGTGAGCATACCGTGCCACAGCAGCATGTGAGCATACCGTGCCACAGCAGCATGTGAGCATACCGTGCCACAGCAGCATGTGAGCATACCGTGCCACAGCAGCATGTGAGCATACCGTGCCACAGCAGCATGTGAGCATACCATGCCACAGCAGCATGTGAGCATACCGTGCCACAGCAGCATGTGAGCATACCGTGCCACAGCAGCATGTGAGCATACCGTGCCACAGCAGCATGTGGTTCTTGATGTCGGCACGGAATGCCTGCTTCTCCCCACTGCGATCCACACGGAACACATCCAGCAGCTCCAGCTCCCACTCCTGCCCATGCACGCGAACACAGGACAGCACACACGGCCCGTGTGGTACACGCGGCATGGGTATGGCATGAGGAACATAGGAGGGATGAAGAGGCACGGAGGGACATGTCATGGAGCAGAATGTGTGCATGCACGGCCCTGTGTGTGTGTGAGCCTAAGAGGCACCTTGTGAGTGGGAGCATGCGTCTTGTGCAAATACTCCTTGACAAGCGAGTAGTCAGCATCGGTGGGGTCCAGGGGCGACAGCCCGCACTGCAGCTGGCGGTAGTGCCGGTCCACCGGGTCCTCCTTCTCCCCGCCCTCGCCCTCGCCCGCCCCCTTGCTCGCACTCAGCAGCGTGGAGGTCACCTCCATGTCCCTCAGCGCCTCCAGCATGCGGATCTGCGTGCCTCCCATGGCACACATGCAAACACATGGCCGGGCGCAAATGGCATGCCACACACGCCACAGCACACAAAGAGCACATCAGGACACAGGCGTACTTAGTACATGCAGCAGGCTGCATCGGGTCACAACACAGTGCAATCATAGCAGCAGAAGCGGTAGCAGCAGCAAGAGTGGATTCCATGCACTCCATGCTGGTGGTGCACGCACCTTGGTGGTGAGAGCCTCGAGTGTGCGGATGGCAGCGGGGTTGACGGTGGGGATGAGAGTGAAGAAGCGGTTCGACGCATCCACGATGGCGCTCTCCCGCCGCCCGGTGGAGTCGGGCGGCAGCTGCAGGGCGGCCTGCACGTCCGTGAGCACGTGGAAGCCGCGCTCTATGTGGCGCTTGGTCAGCTTGCCTAGAGGCATCTCCCGCACGTTGATCTCAAACTCCACCATCGCCTCCCTGCCAGCCAGGAGCGTGCACAATGGGAGGGGTGCGGGGAAGGGGAGGGGAGTTTTGAGCTGTCTAGGAAGAAGGGGGGATGACCTCGATGTGCGCTTGGTGAGCTTGCCCAGCTTGCCTCAGTGCCGTGCGCTGTGCGGTGAGGAGCGGTGCGGCAGGCGAGAGGGAAGGAAAAGAGGAGGGGGTTCATTGAAATGGCTGGGAGAGAGAGGGGCGAGTGCAGTGGGCAGTGGGCGTAGAGACTGACACATGGGATCACTGGGACGAGTGGTGTGACACTTGAGAGCAAGCACGTAGAGAATATAATCCAGAGTCACAGCAGCACCAAATGGATTTGAGGCCCAACATCATCATGAGCACCAGCATGTGAGCACCAGCATGTGAGCACCAGCATGTGAGCACCAGCATGTGAGCACCAGCATGTGAGCACCAGCATGTGAGCACCAGCATGTGAGCACCAGCATGTGAGCACCAGCATGTGAGCACCAGCATGTGAGCACCAGCATGTGAGCACCAGCATGTGAGCACCAGCATGTGAGCACCAGCATGTGAGCACCAGCATGTGAGCACCAGCATGTGAGCACCAGCATGTGAGCACCAGCATGTGAGCACCAGCATGTGAGCACCAGCATGTGAGCACCAGCATGTGAGCACCAGCATGTGAGCACCAGCATGTGAGCACCAGCATGTGAGCACCAGCATGTGAGCACCAGCATGTGAGCACCAGCATGTGAGCACCAGCATGTGAGCACCAGCATGTGAGCACCAGCATGTGAGCACCAGCATGTGAGCACCAGCATGTGAGCACCAGCATGTGAGCACCAGCATGTGAGCACCTGATGGATTTGAGGTCGAAGATCATCATGAGCAGCGCCACCAGTCGCTTGTCCAGCTTGCTCCTTGTTCCCATCACTGCCCCGCCCTGCTCCTCCTCCTCGTCCCCTCCACCATAGTCCTGCCACCCCAAGGGGGAGAGCAGATGCGAAGAAGCGCATTGTTGCTGAACGCTACTGTGTGCAGTTCCTCTCCTAACCCCCTAACTCTGAATCCTAAACCCATGATCTGCCACAGGATGGCAGCTGCTCGCACTGCTGCTGCAGCTAACACTGCCTCTATGGCAGCGGCTGGAACAGATGGCATAAGCCACTCACAATCTCAAGAGGGTAGAACTTCCCCGGCTGCTTCTCAAAGCCTTCTTTCTTCTGCCACGCATCCCAGTCGTTGCCTGTCTTCTCCTTGAAGAGCCGCTGGAACAGCCCTATGGCGCGCTCACGACTCTCCTGCTCCAGCTTGCTGCCCCCGATGGCCTCGTTGCCCACGCGCCCCCACTTTCTGAACACGTGGCACCGGGGCGACTTGTCGTCCTCGATCACCTGCAGGATGTAGTAGCTGCATGGAAGGGCAAGGGAGGGCAAGGGAGGGCAAGGGAGGGCAAGGGAGAGAAGCAGAGGGTGCAATGCGTGACATAAAAAATGAAGCTTTGGTATGTGATCTGCAGGAGGAGGAACAAGCGAGGACTGTGGGAGGGGGGAGGAAGAGGTGGGGCTTGTGGATGCTGGATGCAGTTGAAGCAGCATGCAGTGAGGAGGGGGGAGGAAAGGAGCGCACCTGTTGGCGCCGGTGGAGGAAAGGAGCGCACCTGTTGGCGCCGGTGGAGAGGTCAGCGAGGGAGAGAGTGGTGCTCCACACGCACCCCTCACACTCCAGCACGTGCCCCCTCTCCGCCAGCCCCGACGCCTCATGCACCGCCGCCCGCCCCTTCACACGCACCGTCGCCCGCACCTGCTCCTCCCCCTCGCCCGCCCTGCCCTTGCCCTTGCCCTTCCCCCCAGCCCTGCTCTGCTTCCCGTCCGCAGCAGCAGTGGCGGCGGCAGGGCGATTGGCGTCCACCTGCTGCAGCAGGTGCAGCGAGAGCGGCAGCAGGTAGGCGCGCATGGGCAGGCGGCGCTTCTGTGAGAGCGATTCGAGCAGATAGTCCTCTGAGACGACAGCCGCTCCCAGGACGCTGCGGTGAGGGAGGGGCGCGGATGGAGCTGATCAGGTGGGATTGATGCGAAGGAGGGTGGCGGGAGGGGAGAGAGTGGAATGGTGGATGGGGTTGAGTTTAGGGCAAGGAATGGGACGGATGGTATGGACGCGATGGGGTGGTAGAAGGGACGGAAAGACAGGAGAGTTGAAGAGGTGGAATAAGGTGCGGCAACTTTGTTTTGGGAATTGGAAAGATCGTTGGCAGGGGCAGTGGGACCAGTGGAGAAAGTTGGGTGGGGGGGGAGAGGCGGTGGATGTACAGGGGCGGCAGGAGCTTGTCCTCATTCTTGTCCACGTCTGCGCTGGTAGACACAATGCAGTCCACCTCTGGTGCTCGCCGCGCGCAGGGGGTGAGTGGCGCAGGGGGCGAGTGGCGCAGGGGGTGAGTGGCGCAGGGGGTGAGTGGCGCAGGGAAACAGCAGGGGAGGAACAAACGGGAATGAGGGGAAGGAAAGGAAAGCATGGCGGATGGTGGAGCGATGATGGAATGGAAGCACTGACATGGCAGGAAACACTGCAACAAAGAGCATGTGAATCAAATCAGCGCGATGCTTCTCCGGGCAGCGAACCGCAAGAAGCAATTCCACACGCAAGAACAGATTGCCAGCACACTCACTCACCCGCGCTCGTCAACGGCACCACCGCACCGCCGCCCGCCTCGATCTCCTTGCGCCACACCGCCTGGGTGCGGGACAGGCGGCCCAGCAGCGCCACGTGCACCCCCTCCAACGGCTTGTCCTTCTCCACGCCCCCATCCGGTATCGCTTTCTCCCATGGGTCCCGCGCCCCCCTTGCTGCTCTGCCGCCCTTCCCACTGCTCGCTTCCTTCCCCCCCGCCCCTGCCGTGCTCGCCTGCTTCACCTCACTGCGCTTCTCCTCTGGCGGCAGCACCCGCTGCGGCCACACACTCCCCCCCTCATCCCCCGCCTCGCTCCCCTCCGCCTTCCCCTTGCCCTTCCCCTTGCCCCGCCCCTTGCCCTTGCTCTTGTCTGCTGCTTTGAACCGCTGCTGCTGCTTCGCTCGGTAGTCCTGGCAGCAGCAAAACGCAGAGGCAAGAAAGCAATGAGCGCAGGAGCAAAGGCCGCACAGGCATTGACAAGTCGTACAGCTGCATGTGATGAGAGGAACGCAGCTAGTGAGAGGAACGCAACTAGTGAGAGGCACGCAGCTAGTGAGAGGAACGCAACTAGTGAGAGGAACGCAACTAGTGAGAGGAACGCAACTAGTGAGAGGCACGCAACTAGTGAGAGGAACGCAACTAGTGAGAGGCACGCAACTAGTGAGAGGAACGCAACTAGTGAGAGGAACGCAACTAGTGAGAGGAACGCAACTAGTGAGAGGAACGCAACTAGTGAGAGGCACGCAACTAATGAGAGGAACGCAACTAGTGAGAGGCACGCAACTAATGAGAGGAACGCAACTAGTGCGAGCTCACAATGACCATGTGAGTCACAATGAGCATGTGAGTCACAATGAGCATGTGAGTCACAATGAGCATGTGAGTCACAATGAGCATGTGAGTCACAATGAGCATGTGAGTCACAATGAGCATGTGAGTCACAATGAGCATGTGAGTCACAATGAGCATGTGAGTCACAATGAGCATGTGAGTCACAATGAGCATGTGAGTCACAATGAGCATGTGAGTCACAATGAGCATGTGAGTCACAATGAACATGTGAGTCACAATGAGCATGTGAGTCACAATGACCATGTGAGTCACAATGACCATGTGAGTCACAATGACCATGTGAGTCACAATGACCATGTGAGTCACAATGAGCATGTGAGTCACAATGAACATGTGAGTCACGAGCGAATTAAGCTCATGAATGATAAATCACCAAGATTCAGAAAATGCCTCCAATACGGATCCGCCACTGCTGACACCGCAACTCACATCAACAAACGGGTTGGTAATCTCGTCAGGGACCACCCAGGCAGCTTGCTTGCGCTGCACGTCGCGAGTGGTGAAGGAGCATGCAGACCAAGCAGAGAGGAACCCGCGGCAGCGGTACCGCCCGTCCCAGTACTCCATGGGGGACGCGCACAGCTGGCAGGGCGGCAGGGGGCCGAACAGCATGCCGTCCGCACACCGCTCTCTCAGGGCGTCCTCGCTGCCACCTGGCTCCTGCTGATTGGCCTCCAGCATGGCGCGCATGTCGGCCACACTCAGGTGTGCGCGCAGCTGGTCCTTCACCTCCCACAGCCGCCTTGCCTGCTGCTCCAACGCCCTCTCCAGCTCCGCGCTCATCGTCCCCTCCTCGCTCTTCCCTGCGTCCTGCGGCTTCACATCCTCTCTCCCCTTCCCCTTGCGCTTGCTGCCTTCCTCGCCTCCCCCATCCTTCTCCTCCCCCCGCTGCCGCTTCTTGGGGGGCTCTGAAGTGACAAGGCGTGCGGGATGGGGGAGGAGGAGAGGGTGTGAATGAGATGAGAGCATACAGACACAGAAACGGCACATGCATGCAGACACAGAATCGGCACATGCATGCAGACACAGAATCGGCACATGCATGCAGACACAGAATCGGCACATGCATGCAGACACAGAATCGGCACATGCATGCAGACACAGAATCGGCACATGCATGCAGACACAGAATCGGCACATGCATGCAGACACAGAATCGGCACATGCATGCAGACACAGAATCGGCACATGCATGCAGACACAGAAACGGCACATGCATGCAGACACAGAAACGGCACATGCATGCAGACACAGAAACGGCACATGCATGCAGACACAGAAACGGCACATGCATGCAGACACAGAAACGGCACATGCATGCAGACACAGAAACGGCACATGCATGCAGACACAGAAACGGCACATGCATGCAGACACAGAAACGGCACATGCATGCAGACACAGAAACGGCACATGCATGCAGACACAGAAACGGCACATGCATGCAGACACAGAAACGGCACATGCATGCAGACACAGAAACGGCACATGCATGCAGACACAGAAACGGCACATGCATGCAGACACAGAAACGGCACATGCATGCAGACACAGAAACGGCACATGCATGCAGACACAGAAACGGCACATGCATGCAGACACAGAAACGGCACATGCATGCAGACACAGAAACGGCACATGCATGCAGACACAGAAACGGCACATGCATGCAGACACAGAAACGGCACATGCATGCAGACACAGAAACGGCACATGCATGCAGACACAGAAACGGCACATGCATGCAGACACAGAAACGGCACATGCAGGAACAACTAGGCAACCAATGCCCATCCACTGCCTTCACCTCTAGTCCTCCACACGCCGAGCCGAGTATCACCACCCTCTGCAGCCATTGACCCGCGATACACCCTATCCTCCCACCCACACCGTACACGCACCTCCTCCTGTGCCCTTCCCCTTGCCCCCGCCTCCCAGTATATCCACCAGACGCTGCTGCTCGTCCTTCTCCAGCTCGCCCCACCCTTGCCCGTGCGCCCTCTCGGCCAAATACCCCCCTCCCCCCCACCATACACTCACCTTCCCCCGTGCCCTTCCCCTTAGCACCCCCTCCCAGTATCTCCAGCAGGCGCTGCTGGTCCTCCTTCGCGAGCTCGCCCCACCCCTGCACGCCCTGCACGCGCGCCCCCTCAGGCCAGATGCCCTCCTCCCCCACGCATGCCGCGTGGCGCCATGCCGGCACCTCCATGCCGCGACTCGATGCCTCCATGCGCGCCACTCTCAGCTGCGGTTCACGGGTGGCAGAGGACACGTGCAGGCAGTGGAAGGACGGAATGGCGAGTTGGTTTTTCCAATAATTGGATTGAAGGACGTGAGCATCAATTGCGAGTGGGGTGCGAGGCATCGAGCCTCACACCCCACTCCCAATTGATGCTCACGTCCTTCGACAGGTGGTTTAAGCGAGTGTACGGATGGGCAGACATGGTTTGATTCGCATCGCAAATGGGGTCAGAAGGGACGCAGGGAGTAATGGCACGGAGCGCAGGGCAGGGAGAGCATTGGGGGCGGAAGTTGAAAGGAGGCAGCAGCAGCTAACCTCGCCCTTGGCGATCTTCTCATTGCAGTGCCGGCACGCCGACCGGTTGCTTGCAGCATACGCCACCTGGAATCCAGCCACCGTCCCCGCCGCTGCGTCTTCCCCCTCCGAGCCCGAATCATCCGCCACTGCCTTCCCCCGTTTCCCCTTGCTCTTCCCCTCGCCCTTCCCCCCATCACCCTTCGCCCCCGCAGCATCCTTCCCCTTTCCCCCTTTGCCTGCCTTTCCCCCTTTCCCCGCGCCCCCCTCGTCCCCCGCGCCCTGCGCGCCCCCCTCCCCCTTGGCGTACGCCCGGAGCGCCTGCTGGTCCTCCCAGCGCAGCACGTCCGCCCCCTCCACGTCGCCCACACTGGGGAGGGGGAGGGAGGGGGGGGAAGGGGAGGGGGGCGGGGTGAGTCTTGTTCCTGAGGCGTGTTGGAACTGGAGCCAGCGCAGCACGTCCACGCCCTCCACGTCGTGACGTCGTCCACACTAGCGGGCGCAGTGGCATGGAAAAGGGACGGGGAGTGAATGGTGGTGGATGAGGTATTGGGGGAGAGAAGAAGGAGAGCCGGACTAGATAGACGCAGTACATAGTTGATACGGCAGGGACTCGGGGTGCACGGGGGACAGGGGCGGCGAGGGTACAAAGGGGGCAACCGGAGCAGGGCAGGGGTGGCAGAGGGGAAGGGGGCACTGACTTGGTGATGAATCCCGGCGCCTTGAAGATGCAGCTCGCGTGGAACCACAGCTGACGCGCGCACATGGTGGCGGGGCGGGGGGAGTAGAAAAGGCATGGGCGGAGTGGGGGGGGGGGAATGGATGGAAGGGAAATGCGCAATCCGCGGGGAGGGAGATGAGAGAAGAGTTGAAGCTTGAGAGACGGAAGGGAAATCAGGTGGAAAGAGGGGAATGAGAAGGGCGGAGATGCAGGTGTACAGGGGAGGCGGGAGGGCGTGCGCATGACTCTCATGCCTTTTACTTCAAGACCGCCTACGGAACGATGTGATGAAGCTCAAAGCGATTAGGGCCATGGACTGTGAAGGCATTATCCACGGAATGCGAAGCAATGCGACATGCATCCACCTCGCCGTGCATCCGCCAAGAAACCACCTTCTTTATCTTCTCAATTTGTATGAAGCCACTACCGTCGTTACTTCCCCAAGGCAATACCATCGTGGACCCCGTGAAGCCACTATGAGCGCATTACCGTCATGAAGCCGTCGAACTGCTTCGACTCGACGACCTTGGCGATGCGGAAGGCGTCCTTGGCGATGGTGTCTTTGCACTTCCTGCAGCTCGCGCGCGCCGACTTGGCGTACTCCGCCTTGAACGGCTTCGGCTTGGCGCGCTCTGCCTCGTCCGCCATAGCGACGGCGTGTCTAGTACGCTAAGGATGATAATCTGTGTGGCTGTGACTAAAATGGCGCGAAAAGAAGGATGGGAATCAAGAACCGGCGATGCTTGGCAGCGTTGGAGACCAAGAATTTGCTGTACGCATTATTGACGGTCTCACAATCCGGTGGATTAGAAGGAAAACCTAGCGAAGGTGTCAAATAGCTTATCATGTAATTGCGTTGCATTCCTCTCCCTGCCTTTGGAATATACAATATACTCCACCAGATGTTTCCTGACTAGATGCTTATGCGGACCCTAAAAAAAGTATCCTTTATGAAAAAGCAGTTTCTAACAAAGCCCGTAATTCATTTGTTTGACCAGACACCAAAGCATCATCCATTGCACCCCAATCAGCACTAAGAATCTCTGAAGCTTGTTCCAACGCTGCCTCTCTGTCAGCATCCTCCAATCCATCCCCGCCTTGTGTTCCCAGTAGCAGCACCAAGTACAGTTGCTCTGCACAATGCCTCCGAACCTGTTGGGGTTGTGTGGGTGCATGTGAAACAGGAAGGGCGTTGACATCTTTACACATGCAATGCAACGCTTGGAACAACCTTGAGGTGGCACTGGACAGGCGAGTAGGAGCTATGCTGTGGAGCGCAATGGCTATTGCAGTGTCGATACGACCAGAGGGTGCAATGCAGCCGGAAAAGGCACACTCACAGTGGGGAAGCGCACGGCGAGCAGCCAGAGGAGTGTGGAGAGGGCATGGCGGCGAGCGGAGCAATGGGGGGCGGCGAGATGGCAGAGCAGGTCGACAGCTGCCAGCATCTTGGGCACCGATGCCGTGGGCTGTGGGCGCTGAAGCTCTGCCTCCACACTCTCCACTAACGCATGGGGTAGAGCCGTGAGGGGGGTGGTGGAAGAGGCAGGCTGGAGAGGGGGTGCGAGAGCAAAGGGGCGTGGGAGGGCAGGAGTGCGGGAGGGCAGAGGAACGCCATGCAGAATTGCAAGGTAGAGGCGGTTAAAGTGCACGGAGGAATGGGTGAAGTGTGGATGTGAAGCAAGGGACGTGAAGGATGGAGACTGGGGGGAGCAGGTGTTGGATGGGCACGTGCACTGCACTGCAAGGCTTCACGGACCTCATCTGACGCTGGGGTGTCTGCTGATAGCGACCCGAAGAAATCCGCCTGAAGGAGAGCAGCGATGGCCTGCAGTGGAGGAAGATGGGAACCAGTAGAAGCACGCACGCAGCGAGAGCACAGGGGAGATGAGAGCGGCAGAGCGGGTGCAAGCATCAACAAGGACCCACCCAGACACAAGCGTGCATGGCGGCAATGCGTCGCAGTGCTTGGCTTCGCTGCTCCCTCCCACACGGCAGGTCACAACCGCAAGCCGCTGGCCATGCCGGTGACATTCAGCAGGCTTCCACTCAAGTGCAGCGGTCTACCTTGATGTACGGGATTATGACTCGATTCTGCTTGCGGTGCCGCCTCAGCAGCACCACCACGTCCTCTGCTATCCGCCCCTGCACCTCCTCCCACTGTCCGCCACCCCCCTCCTCTCGGGCCCCCCTCGTGCCCCCCTGTGCCCCGTGTGCTGGTTTGAGAGAGAGCACGGCACGCAGGGAGGCGGCAGTGAGGGAGTGAGAGAGAGCGCCTGCAGAGAGCAGCAGCCCCGAGAGCAGCGGCAGGCGGTAGGCTGGCAGCAGCAGCAGTGGGGCCAGGCGGGAAAAGACAGCCGCAGGATTCTGGCAGGGTGTGAAGGGAAGAGGGGGAAGGGAGGGGAAATGATGGAGGTGAATGCGAGAGGAGCGGAGGTGGGTGGGAATGAGAAGGACTGGAGCAACAAAGGAGCAGAGAGAGCGGAATAGGTGCGAGCACAGCAGAGCACAGAAAAGCAGGTCAGAGCAAAGGGTGTACCTTCCATGGAAAGTGAGGGTCAGAGGGCACGTGTTGCCTCAGCTGCTCCCACCCATCCACATCCCTGCACACACCGCTCCCTTCTGCCCTGCCGCCCACGCATTGCCTCACAGAACCTCCTCCATCGCTCTCCTCGTCGCCTCCACCTGATGCCTCCAGCGTGCTGCCAGCAGCACCACGTGCCTCAACTGCCTCTGCTGTCCCTGCTTCCTCTCTTGTCTCTTGTGTCCCTGTCATTGCTGCACCGTTCTGCTCTCCCCACAGCAGCCGCTGCAGCCCCTGTCCTGCCACCTTGCGGGTGCCATCAATCTTCTCCCCCGCCTGCTTCAGCAGCACGCCCACCACCCGCCTTGCCACCGCTCTGCACCACTCCCGCGCTGCAATGCACCGCTGCTGTGGGGAGGGTGCATCAGGTGGTGCGAGTAGGGCAGGGCTTGGAACGCCATTTGGGAGACTCCCGTCCACCACAACGTCTCCATCCCCCACACTGCCTTCCTCCACCTCACTCAACTTGTACGCTTCTTCCACCCAAGCCACCAGCGCCTTCATGGAAGCTTCCCTCACGAGGCGGCCCACATCACCCCGCTGGTCCTCCGTGTAGTCCTCTGCAGCTCGCAGCAACGCCACCACCACGCTCTCCCCCCCCTCCTCCCACCACCCATGGCGTTCCAACCCATCCTGCCTGCTCCCCTCAACCCCCTCCTTCTCCCCTGCCCCCCCCTGCACTTGCCCCACCTCCGCCCCGTCTCCCCCACCTGTCCCTGCGTGCCCCCTTGCGCCCGCTCTGCCGGCATGCAGCAGTGGGATGATGCTCACAGCGTGGCCCAGCGCCTCCACTGCTGCCGCCCGCACTGCCACGTCAGTCACGGCACGACGCCCGCGCTGCAGGGATGGAGGGGAGGATAAGGGGTGGTGGATGGTCGCAGAGTGGGGTGATGGTTGGGTGGGTGGTGGAATTGACAAGGGACTGGAAATCCGAGCTTAAGGGTATCTGGACACACGGAATCAAAGGATGAGACTGCGGTGTTAGGGTAGTCAGAGGATTAGATAGAAAGGCGGGATGGAGGAAGCGGGGATGGGTGGAGGGGCAAAGGCAGAGAGCGCTCACATTGTCGGTGGCAGCAGCACACAGCGCCTTCACCACTCGCTCTGATAGCTCTCGCCTTGACCTCTCACCCCCCTGCCTCTCCCCCTCCTCTTGCTCCACTCCCATCCCCCCTGTGTCCGAGTCACCAGCAGGGGAGTCTAGGGGAGAGGAAGGGGGCCACGCGGGGCCGAGGCTGGGCAGGAAGCACTGCAGCGCCAGCACAGCGCCTCGCCTCGCACTCGCTGCTGAACTGGCAGACTCCAGAGTCGCCGCGTGGCGAGTGATTATTTGGCGCACGAGGTGCGTGCAGGAAGGTGAGGGCTGGGAGCGAGCAACGTCCCACAGGGCGGCTGCTGCTGCCTCCTGCACGGATGAGACAAAGCGCGCCCGCGCACACTGGGGAAGTTAGGGGAGGAGTGGGGGAAAAGTGGGGGGAGGAGAGTGGAAGAGGAGAGCAGCATGAGAAGTGTGCATGGTGGCATGTTGTTAGCGCAGTGGGGCGTCTACGTTGACACGGTGTCACAGCGCTCAAATGCATGCTCAACCAACTCCCCTCCCTCACCCCGTCACTTTCCCCCCTCTTTCCCCATCTCCCCCCTCACCTGCAGCTCGCCCCCATCGCCTGCCAGCATGTCATGCAGGCACGCAACAGCAGCAGTGAGAGCAGACGTGGGCAAGGGGGCCAGGCGCGCGCGGGGCAGTGCAGCAGCGAGGGCGGAGAGCAGGCGGCAGCAGGCCACCTTGAGATCCGCCGCTAGGCGCCCTCGGAAGGAGCGCGGGGCGAGCAGCGTGGGGAGAGAGGCGGTGAGGGAGGACAGGGTGTCCGTGAGGGCAGGGGAGGGCGGGGAGGCGGAGAGGGGCGGGAGGAGGGCGGCGGTGGCGAGGAGAGCGCCGTGGCGGGAGGGGGGGTCGGGGGAGGCGAGGAGGGGGAGGAGGTGCGAGTGCAGGAGGGTGAGCAGGCGGGGCGGGTCGAGGGGGGCGATGGCAGCGAGAGACTCAGCGGCGAGGGCGCGAATGGCCTTGTCCCAGTGGTGCGTGCTGGTTGCTAGCTTGAGCAGCAGCTGCTGGCGGTACTCGGGATAGCCCGCCACGAACAGTGCCACCTGCGTGGAGGAAAGGGCAAGGGGGACGGGCAGGGGGGAGGGGCATGGGGGAGGCGAGGGAGGGGGGAGAGAGTTGGGGGGATAGACATATGGCAGTCATGGTGCAGTCACGGACATGTGACCTGGGCGTGGTTGACATGTGCAGCAGGCGACGAAGAGGCGGATGAGGACGATGAAAGCTGGACGGGCACATGCTTGTGCGGGTGGCACAGCACCTGAGTGAATGCAGTGCGAGTGGAGGAGAGCGATGTGACGTCAGCAGCATTCACTATGGCGATGCCCCCTGCTGGCGCCCATTGCTCCTCCTTCCCGGCACCGCTCTCCACCGCATTGCCTGCTGTGGTGGAGGCGTGCGGAGTGCCTCTGGTGGTGGGCGTGGAGAGTGCTTGCGCATCGGAGATGCAGCCACAGCGACCCACCACCTCCTGGAAGGCTGCTGCTGCCGCCCACCTGCACTTCATCTGCCCATGGCGCATGGGGTGGGGGAATGGAGCACGGGGCATGGGGCATAGTGCATGAGGCATGGGGGGGGGCCATGGGGTATGGCACATG
The DNA here is from genome assembly GCA_947470075.1 of Closterium sp. Yama58-4. NCBI lineage: Eukaryota > Viridiplantae > Streptophyta > Zygnematophyceae > Desmidiales > Closteriaceae > Closterium > Closterium sp. Yama58-4. Next base: position 690,006 of record CANIUD010000257.1, read on the forward strand.
GCGCATGGGGCATGGCGCATGGGGGATGGGGCATGGCGGTCACAGCAGCCCACCTGGCGGTCACAGCAGCCCACCTGGCGGTCACAGCAGCCCACCTGGCGGTCACAGCAGGCGACAGCGAGGAGGTGAGGGCATAGTTGCTGCAGGGAAGCAGCAGCGACGGGCGGCGAGAAGGAGTGGGCGATGGCCCAGCACACATACGCCGCTGCATCCCGCACATGCGCCCCCGTGCCCACCGCCCCCCGCAACACCTCATAGTGCAACGCCTGATGACGGGGAGGAGAGGGAAGGGAAGGGGGAGCGGAGAGAGTGTTGCGGGTGGGCGCAGAAAGGAGCGCGCTGCCAGATGGGGCGAAGGGTGAGGGGTGGGCGATGCATGAGGAGGGACAGCAAGGAGTTAGTGGTGTAGAGTGGTAAACGGGTATTGCATGCAGGAGGAGCAGAGAGGGTGTGGACTGTGGATGGCACAGTGATGCTGTGGGGCGTTGGAGCGTGAAGTGAGAGAAAGAGTGTGTGTGAGGTGAGTGAGTGAGTGGTGAGGTTAAATGCGTGCAGTGAGGGAGGAGGGGCAGTGGGGGAAGAGGCACACAGAGGCGAGGAGGGGCGTGACGGAGTGCAGGCGTGACGGCAGCAGCAGCCCTCTGGCCGCCAGCTCCGCGAGTGCCAGACACACGCCCTGCCATGCACTGTCCGATGGTAGCTGCGGCAGGCATGGGGTGGGGGAAGGGGGGAAGGGGAGAGGAGGGATGGATGGTGGGGTGGTGAGGGTGAGATGGAGGAGAGTGCTGGGATGGCACGTTAGATAAGCAAGCAGAGTCAACACACAAGCAGCAGAGCAGGCGAAGAAGCAGCGGAGACGAGAAAGATTACGTGGGCAGCATGGCAATACTGTCGCGTCATCTCGTGGGGGTCGTTCAGCCATACCCTCACTCACCTCGTGAGGGTCGTTCAGCCATACCCTCACTCACCTCGTGGGGGTCCACGAGGGCAAGGACGGCCGCCACCACTTCGTCCGCCATGCCAGCTGGCAAGCCACCCACCACCCGGGCCAGGCCGCGCGCTGCCGCCCACCGCACATCCGTTGACTGGCAGGCGGGCAGAAGAGGAGGGGGAGGGAGGGGTGGTGAGGGCAGGGGCTCAAGTGACATTGAGGAGCAGTGCCACTGTGTTGGTGTGTGCTGCTGGCCACACTCACCTGCTGTCACACACACCCTCCCCCCCCCCCCCCCCCCACACACACCCACACGCACCTCGTGTTTGAGCATGGGTAGCAGCTCCCCCACAGCCTCCTCCACCAACTCCTCCACCTCCCCTTCCTCCTCTTCCTCCCCCTCCCCACCTTCCTCCCCATCCCTCTCTCTCCGCCCCAGCTCTCTCTCCTCCGCGCCTGCCACTCCTCCCGCACTTGCCGCCACTCCCTGTTCTGTGCCTGGCCCAGCACCTGCTGCTGCCGGCGATTGCGAGGGCGCGGGGGAGGCGGCAGCAGGAGGGGCGTCCACCCGGTGGATGCTGCGCTGCGAGGGGCAGAGAGGGGGGGGGGGGAGAGGGTGGGGTGGGAAGAATAAAGATGAGCACATTAGGGATGCTTTGGAAACACCGCAACGAGCATGATCGTGAATCGAGTAACAGCACGCGAGGCTGAGGTGGAAGCCAAGTGGCAGTGCTGCTGTAGCAGTGCTTCTGTACCAAGCAAGGGCGTGCGAGGTTGAGGGTTTGAAGCTGCCGTACCTGGTAGCGCCAGGAGGGCTGGCGGGGCGGCAGCAGGGAGAGGGCGAGGCGATGGAGCAGCTTCACGAGGGCCAGGGGGAGCAGCAGCGACACAGGGCGCGCACGCATGGTGGGGGGAGAGGAGCCTGTGGAAGGAGGAGGGTTGGCGGGGGAGGTGGAGAGGAGGAGGGGCAGGAGCACGGCGGCCCACACGGCGTGCGTGTGGTGCGTGAGCTCTGTGCGCGGGGCTGCCTGCACGCTCACGCGGGGGAGGGGGGGGGAAGGGGGAAGGGAAGGGGAGAAGGAGAAGGGCAACAGGGCAAGAGACAGCGGAAAGGGAGAGGTGAGTGAAGGTGGAGGGGAAGGTGGGAAAGCAGGACGGGGGGAATGGGGGCAGAGGAAAGCCGCGGGGACAAGTTCATGTGACGACAGGCAGCAAAGGCAGGCAGCGGCAAAGAGAGGCAAAGAGACAGTAAGACAGCAGCGGAGGCACCTTGAAGATGGCGGCGAGGGTGAGCACGACAGGGGCCAGCACCTCCTCCGACCCCTCCCCCCCCTCCACCACTGCCGCCCCCTCTCCCCTGCCAGGCGGGCCGTCTGGGAGAGGGGCTGGCGAGGGCTGGGCGGCAGAGAGCGAGGCGACGAGGCGGCGGCTCTCAGCCATGAACCTGGGCGAGAGAGAGAATGCGCGTGGGCGATTGTGGCAAGGAAGGTGCAAGGGAGCACGGGCGGAGAAGGGGATAGTACGCGGATGGCTATGGGTGGAGAGGTGGGGGATGGATATGGGTGAAGAGGGGGGGGATGGATATGGGTGGAGAGGGGGGGGATGGCGTATGGTGGGAGACGGACGAAAGGCACAAGGAAGCGTAGAGTGGAAGGTTGACAAAAGTTGGAGAGACCATGGCATACCGGGGGGGTGCATGGCCTACCAGGCGAGGGCCGAATGCATCTCGGGGCGAATGGCCCCGAGACCATGTCATACGGGGGGGGGGTGAATGGCCTACCAGGCGAGGGGGGAGTGCATTTCGGGGCGGGAGAGGAGGCGGGCGAGCATGAGGGGGACGGGCAGGCGGCCGTTGGGCAGGAAGGAGAGGCACACTCGCAGCAGCATGTCGCATAGTGACCATCCTTCTGAGAACCTTCCTTCCCATGCAGCGGTGGGGAGTGGCAGGAGGCGGTGGAGCAATTGGGACGCCACGGGTGCTGGCGCTGTTGATGCTGCTGCTGCTGCTGCTGCTGGTGGTGGTGGCGGTTGGGAGGAGTGTTGGAGGGAGGAGGGCGTGGAGGAGGGTTGCAGGGGGGCGGGGGGTTGGGGGGTGAAGAGGTTGGAGTCGAGGGAGGGGAGGGAGAAGGGCAGCAGCAGCAGGTGCGACAGCCACGAGAGCAGCGCGTAGTGCACGCGCCACTGCTCCGCCGCCTCCACCGCCACCCCCACCTCCTCGCCCGCCTTCTCCCCCGCGCGCCCCGCGCGCCAGGGGCGATTGGCGCGGGATGTGGGGGAGGGGATGGGGAGAAGGGGCGGACAGAGGGGCGAAGGGATGAGCGGCGCAGTGACGTAGGGGAGGCAAGATGGACTGTGACTGACGCGTGTGGCATGCGTATGGGACTCCAACAACTCGCTTATCTTGATTCATCCCTCCTGCCCCACGACCACATCTCACGACCGCATCTCACCACCACCGCATCCCACCACTGCATCCCACCATTGCATCCGCGCTCCCCCACCACCGCATCCCTGCAGCGCTACCTTGGGCGGAGCGGGCGAGAGGCGGAGCATGAGCATGAGCAGCGCGAGCGCGGGTTCGAGGTGGGAGGGCGCGTTGGGGAAGAAGCGGCACACCACCTTCGCGCCGCGCACGTACGCCACCACCTGCACCACGCACGCCGCCCCCGCCACCTCCCGCACCATCCGCTGCGCCTCCGCCTCCCCCATCGCCCGCTCGAGTTCCCCCGACCCCGCGGAGCCTTCCGCAAGTTCGGAAGGCAGCGCGGCGGCGGCGGCGAGCGCGTGCGCGGAGAGGCAGGCCATGGCGGGGGAGAGCAGCGCGGAGAGGTGCGGGTCTAGAAGCTCCGGCTGCTCGCGGTACTTGGCGCACTGCCACGCGGGGGGCGGGGGTGCAGTGTAGGGCGGGAATGTGTGACCGGGGGAGGGATGCATGAGTAGTTGGGCGGATGGGGCGCATGCGCGGGTGCGCGGTGATGGAAGAGAGACGCGGCCACAGCCAGCGATGCCTGTGGGGACGGCTGCATCACGCGGGTTACGGCGCGCAAGGATGTCAGCGCGAGTGGCGCTGCACCCAGCCCTTCACGACGGCTGCATTTTCAATCCGATTCAAGAACTCATGGCGTATGAGAAACGAGCGACGAGACGAGCTAGGCGTCAAGACCGACGATCTAAGCCACACGAATGGCGGTCTACGGGCTACGAGCGGCGAGCGCGAGGCGTACGATGGTTTCGAAGCGGAGCAGCACTGCTGCCCGCGGGTCGTCGCGCATCTCCCCGTCGCCCGCTGCGCGCCTTCGTTGCGCATCCTCATCCGCCTCTCGGATTCCGAAATTCGACACACCGCATTGCACCGATCCAGACTGATCAGTTTGCGCGGAGGGCACGAGTATGGCGACGAGGCGCTGCAGCTCGCTCGCCTCCTCGAGGAACGACAACTCGCAGCTGTCGCCCTCGAATTCGCCCTCGTCGCCAGGCGTCGCATCGTCGTCGTGGGCCATGAGCACTGACTTTCCGTTAATTTCGGCTCTTCTTGCGGATCTGCTGAGGTGGTGTCAGTACAAATGGTATTCAAGCTCGCCAAGTGTGTGATTGGAATGCCTTTCACCGTACACTGGGTGCACACTGCTTGGCGAAGGTGCAACATTTCGCGAGATTATTTTCCTCGAGATTGCATTGCTCTGAAGAGCTAGCGAATTGAGTTACACAGCGATGCTTTTTGCCAAGTATCTGCTTCGGCAACCCCAGCCACTTCTGTCTTGAGGATTTGAGGTGCGGCCGCAAGGAAGTGGAACGAGCTGTGAGTGACCCCATCGACCTCGGAATACCCACAACATTATCGATCTCAAGAAACCCGCGATCCGCCGTGTCACGCGCGCAGCGCTTCAGCACCATTCGCGGATATGGTCGCGACGTGCGCAGCCGGCCGCATTGCGGGATCGTGCCTCGCGATCCACAGCAAAGCGCCCAAAACCAGCCCCACCCAGCCGTTACCCTCGCGCGTGCCGTCGCGTAACGCACCCTGTCTGACCAGCCTCCGACGGATCGCTTCTCCGAGCGACGACAGCCTTTCTGCGACGACCGTCCGATCGAGGGCGCGGATAGCGATGGTGAGACGGGATCTGAGGAGCCTCGAGGGATCGCCGCAAGCGATCTGATCCGTCCGGAAAGCTCTACTGATTGAAAAGAAATAAGCGTGGCTGGAGGGAAAATGGCGAGTCAGCGCGTCTGGCAGACGCACTCAAGCAATGCGCTTCCGTTCTGTCCTCTTTCGCGTTAATCCGATGGCATTGCGTGACATGTCGTGGAATGGCGTGGCGTGTCGCCATGGCCCGCATGGCACGGTACGGCTTGGCGTGGTGTGGTATGAACCATGGCAGGCGGCAGCGGGGTGGGCGTCGGGCAGTGGGGAGCTGCGGTTCAGCAAGTACCAGGGCATCGGCAACGACTTCATCCTCGTGAGCCGCCTCGCTCCCTCCCTGCCCGCCTGCGTGCCTCCTCACACCCCTCTCGTCGCTGCTCCTGCTCTTGCCGCTTCTCCTGCCACGTTCCACTCCTGATTCTGCTGCGGCTGTTGCCATTCGTCCTATGCTCCGTCGCTCACACCGCCACGACCCCCCCTGCATGGCTGCCCGACGCGCCAGGTGGACAACCGGCATTCGTCGGGGCCGTTGGTGTCGCAGGAGCAGGCGGCGCGGCTGTGCGACCGCAACTTCGGGGTGGGCGGCGACGGAGTGATCTTCCTGCTGCCGGGGCAGGCGGGCGCCGACTACACCATGCGCATCTTCAACAGCGACGGCAGCGAGCCCGAGGTGCGCCGTGCGGTGCAGCGTGGTGCAGTGCAGGGCAGTGCACTGCAGGGTGGTGTGAGCGCAAGGTGTGCAGCGCGATGGCAGCGGCCCAAGGTGTCGAGTGCAGTGAAGAGGGGTGGGCGTTGAGCATGAAGCGATGGCAGGCGCCCATGGTGTGCGAGGGATGGTCAGCGCGCACACCTCTAGTGCTCTGCACACTCACTGCTTCGCGTCACTTCCCTGTGACACACAGACTCCTCATCTGCTGTCAGTGCCAGTTGTCTCATGCCCGCTGTCCCCCTGCATGCCCCCCTGCATGCCCCCCTGCATGTCCCCCTGCATGTCCCCCTGCATGCCTGTCTGCGTGCCCCTCGGCACGTGACATGGCAGATGTGTGGCAACGGCATCCGCTGCTTGGCCAAGTTCATTGCTGACGTCACCAACTCACACAACACCCAAACGTACGCCCCTGCCCCCTGCCTTCGCTCTCTCTCACTCACTCCATACGCCCTTCCCGCCTTCGCTCTCTCTCACTCACTCCATACGCCCTTCCCGCCTTCGCTCTCTCTCACTCACTCCATACGCCCTTCCCGCCTTTGCTCTCTCTCACTCACTCCATACGCCCTTCCCGCCTTCGCCTCTTCTGGCCCTCTCAGTTTCTTCCCTCCTCTTCCTCCTTCCTCCCTCCTCTTCCTCCTCCTTCCCTCCTCTTCCTCCTTCTCCCCACTCCCCACTCCCCACCCCCCACACCCCACCCGCAGCATATCCATATCGACGCTGGCGGGAGTCATGCAGGCACACATGCGCGCCGATGGCCAGGTGGGGCTGCCTTACCGCGAGCGCCTTTGCTGCACCACTGCTGCCTGCGTTTCTCCTCCCATGCGCCGCAATCCTGTGCCGTCCCACAACCTGCTCTCCATCCCACAGCCTGCTCTCCATCCCACAACCTGCTCTCCATCCCACAACCTGCTCTCCATCCCACAGCCTGCTCTCCATCCCACAGCCTGCTCTCCATCCCACAGCCTGCTCTCCATCCCACAGCCTGCTCTCCATCCCACAGCCTGCTCTCCATCCCACAGCCTGCTCTCCATCCCACAGCCTGCTCTCCATCCCACAACCTGCTCTCCATCCCACAACCTGCTCTCCATCCCACAGCCTGCTCTCCATCCCACAACCTGCTCTCCATCCCACAACCTGCTCTCCATCCCACAGCCTGCTCTCCATCCCACAACCTGCTCTCCATCCCACAACCTGCTCTCCATCCCACAGCCTGCTCTCCATCCCACAGCCTGCTCTCCATCCCACAGCCTGCTCTCCATCCCACAGCCTGCTCTCCATCCCACAGCCTGCTCTCCATCCCACAGCCTGCTCTCCATCCCACAGCCTGCTCTCCATCCCACAGCCTGCTCTCCATCCCACAGCCTGCTCTCCATCCCACAACCTGCTCTCCATCCCACAGCCTGCTCTCCATCCCACAGCCTGCTCTCCATCCCACAACCTGCTCTCCATCCCACAACCTGCTCTCCATCCCACAGCCTGCTCTCCATCCCACAGCCTGCTCTCCATCCCACAGCCTGCTCTCCATCCCACAGCCTGCTCTCCATCCCACAGCCTGCTCTCCATCCCACAGCCTGCTCTCCATCCCACAACCTGCTCTCCATCCCACAGCCTGCTCTCCATCCCACAGCCTGCTCTCCATCCCACAACCTGCTCTCCATCCCACAACCTGCTCTCCATCCCACAACCTGCTCTCCATCCCACAACCTGCTCTCCATCCCACAACCTGCTCTCCATCCCACAGCCTGCTCTCCATCCCACAGCCTGCTCTCCATCCCACAGCCTGCTCTCCATCCCACAGCCTGCTCTCCATCCCACAGCCTGCTCTCCATCCCACAGCCTGCTCTCCATCCCACAGCCTGCTCTCCATCCCACAACCTGCTCTCCATCCCACAGCCTGCTCTCCATCCCACAGCCTGCTCTCCATCCCACAGCCTGCTCTCCATCCCACAACCTGCTCTCCATCCCACAACCTGCTCTCCATCCCACAGCCTGCTCTCCATCCCACAGCCTGCTCTCCATCCCACAGCCTGCTCTCCATCCCACAGCCTGCTCTCCATCCCACAGCCTGCTCTCCATCCCACAACCTGCTCTCCATCCCACAGCCTGCTCTCCATCCCACAGCCTGCTCTCCATCCCACAGCCTGCTCTCCATCCCACAGCCTGCTCTCCATCCCACAACCTGCTCTCCATCCCACAACCTGCTCTCCATCCCACAACCTGCTCTCCATCCCACAACCTGCTCTCCATCCCACAACCTGCTCTCCATCCCACAGCCTGCTCTCCATCCCACAGCCTGCTCTCCATCCCACAGCCTGCTCTCCATCCCACAGCCTGCTCTCCATCCCACAGCCTGCTCTCCATCCCACAGCCTGCTCTCCATCCCACAGCCTGCTCTCCATCCCACAGCCTGCTCTCCATCCCACAGCCTGCTCTCCATCCCACAGCCTGCTCTCCATCCCACAGCCTGCTCTCCATCCCACAGCCTGCTCTCCATCCCACAGCCTGCTCTCCATCCCACAACCTGCTCTCCATCCCACAACCTGCTCTCCATCCCACAGCCTGCTCTCCATCCCACAGCCTGCTCTCCATCCCACAGCCTGCTCTCCATCCCACAGCCTGCTCTCCATCCCACAGCCTGCTCTCCATCCCACAGCCTGCTCTCCATCCCACAGCCTGCTCTCCATCCCACAGCCTGCTCTCCATCCCACAACCTGCTCTCCATCCCACAGCCTGCTCTCCATCCCACAGCCTGCTCTCCATCCCACAGCCTGCTCTCCATCCCACAGCCTGCTCTCCATCCCACAGCCTGCTCTCCATCCCACAGCCTGCTCTCCATCCCACAGCCTGCTCTCCATCCCACAGCCTGCTCTCCATCCCACAGCCTGCTCTCCATCCCACAGCCTGCTCTCCATCCCACAACCTGCTCTCCATCCCACAACCTGCTCTCCATCCCACAGCCTGCTCTCCATCCCACAGCCTGCTCTCCATCCCACAGCCTGCTCTCCATCCCACAGCCTGCTCTCCATCCCACAACCTGCTCTCCATCCCACAGCCTGCTCTCCATCCCACAGCCTGCTCTCCATCCCACAGCCTGCTCTCCATCCCACAGCCTGCTCTCCATCCCACAGCCTGCTCTCCATCCCACAGCCTGCTCTCCATCCCACAGCCTGCTCTCCATCCCACAGCCTGCTCTCCATCCCACAGCCTGCTCTCCATCCCACAGCCTGCTCTCCATCCCACAGCCTGCTCTCCATCCCACAACCTGCTCTCCATCCCACAACCTGCTCTCCATCCCACAACCTGCTCTCCATCCCACAGCCTGCTCTCCATCCCACAGCCTGCTCTCCATCCCACAGCCTGCTCTCCATCCCACAGCCTGCTCTCCATCCCACAGCCTGCTCTCCATCCCACAGCCTGCTCTCCATCCCACAGCCTGCTCTCCATCCCACAGCCTGCTCTCCATCCCACAGCCTGCTCTCCATCCCACAACCTGCTCTCCATCCCACAGCCTGCTCTCCATCCCACAGCCTGCTCTCCATCCCACAGCCTGCTCTCCATCCCACAGCCTGCTCTCCATCCCACAGCCTGCTCTCCATCCCACAGCCTGCTCTCCATCCCACAGCCTGCTCTCCATCCCACAGCCTGCTCTCCATCCCACAGCCTGCTCTCCATCCCACAGCCTGCTCTCCATCCCACAGCCTGCTCTCCATCCCACAACCTGCTCTCCATCCCACAACCTGCTCTCCATCCCACAGCCTGCTCTCCATCCCACAGCCTGCTCTCCATCCCACAGCCTGCTCTCCATCCCACAGCCTGCTCTCCATCCCACAGCCTGCTCTCCATCCCACAGCCTGCTCTCCATCCCACAGCCTGCTCTCCATCCCACAGCCTGCTCTCCATCCCACAGCCTGCTCTCCATCCCACAGCCTGCTCTCCATCCCACAGCCTGCTCTCCATCCCACAGCCTGCTCTCCATCCCACAGCCTGCTCTCCATCCCACAGCCTGCTCTCCATCCCACAGCCTGCTCTCCATCCCACAACCTGCTCTCCATCCCACAGCCTGCTCTCCATCCCACAGCCTGCTCTCCATCCCATAACCTGCTCTCCATCCCACAACCTGCTCTCCATCCCACAGCCTGCTCTCCATCCCACAGCCTGCTCTCCATCCCACAACCTGCTCTCCATCCCACAACCTGCTCTCCATCCCACAACCTGCTCTCCATCCCACAGCCTGCTCTCCATCCCACAACCTGCTCTCCATCCCCTCACGCCACAATTCCCTCCTTCCACCCCTCCCTTCACACCCGCATCTCCCTGCATCTCTACCGTCTCGTCTCCACTGCTCTGCCACTCATTCCCCCAACCTCTCCTTCGCCGCTTCTCACCCGCTCAGTTTCTTCCCCCCCCTTCTTCCTTTGTTCCCTCCTCCTGCGCGCCCAGGTGCGAGTGGACATGGGCGAGCCCATCCTGGCGGCGGAGCTCATCCCCACCACGCTGCCCGCCACCACTGCTGACGGCGCCGTGGTGAAGGCACCGCTGCTGGTGGACGGGGTGACGTGGCAGGTGACGTGCGTGAGCATGGGCAACCCGCACTGCATCACCTTCTCCAACTCAGACAGCCCTCAGGTGTGCCCCGCGCTCCAAGCCACTACCACTCGTGAGCTTGTGCCCCATGAGTTATTGCATGGGTATGCGCAGCAAGTAGCATGCTCTGTTCCGGATTTCTTACACTTGTGGTGTGCTGGCTGGCGGTCAGGTCACACAACCCTGTCCCCACCACCCACCGCCACCACCACTGCCCCTGCGTGTGTGGCATGGTGTGCATGCATGCATGGCATGGCATGGCATGGCACCGCACCACCCTCAGGGCCTGGACGTGGCAGGCATCGACCTGCACCGCATTGGACCCATGTTTGAGCACCACCCCGCTTTCCCTGCCCGCACCAACACAGGTCAGCTCTTTCTCCCTCTCCCTCTCCCCCTCGCTCTACTGCCTGCTTCCAGCTCCTCCTTTTCTTCCATGTGCCTCTCCATCTCTTGCAATTCAACTTCTTTCCTCCTTGTCACATGCTTCGCAGCACTTTATCACCACATCTCCAATCCCCCATCCCCTGTTCCCCATCCGTCCGCCATCCCTTGTTTCCCATACCCCACCCTCATCTGTGGCACACCAGAGTTCGTGGAGGTAATCTCGCGCAACGAGCTGCGCATGCGCGTGTGGGAGCGCGGGGCAGGTCAGCCCCCTCACCTCGCTCGTCCTCTCTTGCCCCCGCACCCCTGCCCTGCTGCCGCTGCTCTGCATTGCAGTTACCGCCATTGTCGCTTGCACCATTGTCCCAGCATGTGCCACCCCGCCACTCCCACCCCCGTAATTGTCCTGTGTGTCTTTGTTTTTCCCACCACCGCCCTACCCCACACAGGTCCCACGCTGGCGTGTGGCACGGGCACGTGTGCCCTCGTTGTGGCGGCCGTGCTGGAGGGCCGTGCCGAGCGGGTGAGTCAGGGATGAGGGGGAGCGAGTGAGTGAGTGAGGGCTGGTAAGTGAGCGTGTGAGTGAGGAAGTGAGGAGAGAAATTGGAGTAAGATGGGTGGGAGAGCGAGGGTGTGGAGGGGGGAGGAGTGCATGGCATGGCAAGCCGGTTGAACCCCAAACCACTCATTCTCATGTTTCTCCCTCGTCCCCGCTCCGTCTCTCTCCCTCCCGCTCCCCCCTGCTGCGCCTCCCAGAGCTGCTTGGTGCATCTGCCGGGGGGTCCGCTGGAGATCGATTGGAGGGAGGAGGACAACCGTGTGCACATGACCGGCCCCGCTGACCTCGTCTTCTCTGGCACTCTTGCACTCCGCTGATGCTCCCTGCCCTGCCCCACCTCGGCCAACACCGCCTGGTAAAGGCTGCTGCAGACTACCGTGCTGTGATGAGCAGGGCTCCTTTCACTGCACTGCTCCGACTTCCATATGAGTCTAGTGCCTGCCGCTCTCTGCTTCTGTATGTGTATCTAATATTGATGAAATAAATCCTTGTGGAACTTATTAACGGTGAACATGAAACGTAGTGAAGTGATCGACATGGCGAGAGAGGGCACGCTCCAAGTAGTCTTGCTGCTCTGCTTCACCTGCCAGCTGGTTCCACTGCAGCGCACGGCACGGCACGGCACGGCACGGCACGGCACGGCACGGCACGGCACGGCACGGCACGGCACGGCACGGCACGGCACGGCACGGCACGGCACGGCACGGCACGGCACGGCACGGCACGGCACGGCACGGCACGGCACGGCACGGCACGGCACGGCACGGCACGGCACGGCACGGCACGGCACGGCACGGCACGGCACGGCACGGCACGGCACGGCACGGCACGGCACGGCACGGCACGGCACGGCACGGCACGGCACGGCACGGCACGGCACGGCACGGCACGGCACGGCACGGCACGGCACGGCACGGCACGGCACGGCACGGCACGGCACGGCACGGCACGGCACGGCACGGCACGGCACGGCACGGCACGGCACGGCACGGCACGGCACGGCACGGCACGGCACGGCACGGCACGGCACGGCACGGCACGGCACGGCACGGCACGGCACGGCACGGCACGGCACGGCACGGCACGGCACGGCACGGCACGGCACGGCACGGCACGGCACGGCACGGCACGGCACGGCACGGCACGGCACGGCACGGCACGGCACGGCACGGCACGGCACGGCACGGCACGGCACGGCACGGCACGGCACGGCACGGCACGGCACGGCACGGCACGGCACGGCACGGCACGGCACGGCACGGCACGGCACGGCACGGCACGGCACGGCACGGCACGGCACGGCACGGCACGGCACGGCACGGCACGGCACGGCACGGCACGGCACGGCACGGCACGGCACGGCACGGCACGGCACGGCACGGCACGGCACGGCACGGCACGGCACGGCACGGCACGGCACGGCACGGCACGGCACGGCACGGCACGGCACGGCACGGCACGGCACGGCACGGCACGGCACGGCACGGCACGGCACGGCACGGCACGGCACGGCACGGCACGGCACGGCACGGCACGGCACGGCACGGCACGGCACGGCACGGCACGGCACGGCACGGCACGGCACGGCACGGCACGGCACGGCACGGCACGGCACGGCACGGCACGGCACGGCACGGCACGGCACGGCACGGCACGGCACGGCACGGCACGGCACGGCACGGCACGGCACGGCACGGCACGGCACGGCACGGCACGGCACGGCACGGCACGGCACGGCACGGCACGGCACGGCACGGCACGGCACGGCACGGCACGGCACGGCACGGCACGGCACGGCACGGCACGGCACGGCACGGCACGGCACGGCACGGCACGGCACGGCACGGCACGGCACGGCACGGCACGGCACGGCACGGCACGGCACGGCACGGCACGGCACGGCACGGCACGGCACGGCACGGCACGGCACGGCACGGCACGGCACGGCACGGCACGGCACGGCACGGCACGGCACGGCACGGCACGGCACGGCACGGCACGGCACGGCACGGCACGGCACGGCACGGCACGGCACGGCACGGCACGGCACGGCACGGCACGGCACGGCACGGCACGGCACGGCACGGCACGGCACGGCACGGCACGGCACGGCACGGCACGGCACGGCACGGCACGGCACGGCACGGCACGGCACGGCACGGCACGGCACGGCACGGCACGGCACGGCACGGCACGGCACGGCACGGCACGGCACGGCACGGCACGGCACGGCACGGCACGGCACGGCACGGCACGGCACGGCACGGCACGGCACGGCACGGCACGGCACGGCACGGCACGGCACGGCACGGCACGGCACGGCACGGCACGGCACGGCACGGCACGGCACGGCACGGCACGGCACGGCACGGCACGGCACGGCACGGCACGGCACGGCACGGCACGGCACGGCACGGCACGGCACGGCACGGCACGGCACGGCACGGCACGGCACGGCACGGCACGGCACGGCACGGCACGGCACGGCACGGCACGGCACGGCACGGCACGGCACGGCACGGCACGGCACGGCACGGCACGGCACGGCACGGCACGGCACGGCACGGCACGGCACGGCACGGCACGGCACGGCACGGCACGGCACGGCACGGCACGGCACGGCACGGCACGGCACGGCACGGCACGGCACGGCACGGCACGGCACGGCACGGCACGGCACGGCACGGCACGGCACGGCACGGCACGGCACGGCACGGCACGGCACGGCACGGCACGGCACGGCACGGCACGGCACGGCACGGCACGGCACGGCACGGCACGGCACGGCACGGCACGGCACGGCACGGCACGGCACGGCACGGCACGGCACGGCACGGCACGGCACGGCACGGCACGGCACGGCACGGCACGGCACGGCACGGCACGGCACGGCACGGCACGGCACGGCACGGCACGGCACGGCACGGCACGGCACGGCACGGCACGGCACGGCACGGCACGGCACGGCACGGCACGGCACGGCACGGCACGGCACGGCACGGCACGGCACGGCACGGCACGGCACGGCACGGCACGGCACGGCACGGCACGGCACGGCACGGCACGGCACGGCACGGCACGGCACGGCACGGCACGGCACGGCACGGCACGGCACGGCACGGCACGGCACGGCACGGCACGGCACGGCACGGCACGGCACGGCACGGCACGGCACGGCACGGCACGGCACGGCACGGCACGGCACGGCACGGCACGGCACGGCACGGCACGGCACGGCACGGCACGGCACGGCACGGCACGGCACGGCACGGCACGGCACGGCACGGCACGGCACGGCACGGCACGGCACGGCACGGCACGGCACGGCACGGCACGGCACGGCACGGCACGGCACGGCACGGCACGGCACGGCACGGCACGGCACGGCACGGCACGGCACGGCACGGCACGGCACGGCACGGCACGGCACGGCACGGCACGGCACGGCACGGCACGGCACGGCACGGCACGGCACGGCACGGCACGGCACGGCACGGCACGGCACGGCACGGCACGGCACGGCACGGCACGGCACGGCACGGCACGGCACGGCACGGCACGGCACGGCACGGCACGGCACGGCACGGCACGGCACGGCACGGCACGGCACGGCACGGCACGGCACGGCACGGCACGGCACGGCACGGCACGGCACGGCACGGCACGGCACGGCACGGCACGGCACGGCACGGCACGGCACGGCACGGCACGGCACGGCACGGCACGGCACGGCACGGCACGGCACGGCACGGCACGGCACGGCACGGCACGGCACGGCACGGCACGGCACGGCACGGCACGGCACGGCACGGCACGGCACGGCACGGCACGGCACGGCACGGCACGGCACGGCACGGCACGGCACGGCACGGCACGGCACGGCACGGCACGGCACGGCACGGCACGGCACGGCACGGCACGGCACGGCACGGCACGGCACGGCACGGCACGGCACGGCACGGCACGGCACGGCACGGCACGGCACGGCACGGCACGGCACGGCACGGCACGGCACGGCACGGCACGGCACGGCACGGCACGGCACGGCACGGCACGGCACGGCACGGCACGGCACGGCACGGCACGGCACGGCACGGCACGGCACGGCACGGCACGGCACGGCACGGCACGGCACGGCACGGCACGGCACGGCACGGCACGGCACGGCACGGCACGGCACGGCACGGCACGGCACGGCACGGCACGGCACGGCACGGCACGGCACGGCACGGCACGGCACGGCACGGCACGGCACGGCACGGCACGGCACGGCACGGCACGGCACGGCACGGCACGGCACGGCACGGCACGGCACGGCACGGCACGGCACGGCACGGCACGGCACGGCACGGCACGGCACGGCACGGCACGGCACGGCACGGCACGGCACGGCACGGCACGGCACGGCACGGCACGGCACGGCACGGCACGGCACGGCACGGCACGGCACGGCACGGCACGGCACGGCACGGCACGGCACGGCACGGCACGGCACGGCACGGCACGGCACGGCACGGCACGGCACGGCACGGCACGGCACGGCACGGCACGGCACGGCACGGCACGGCACGGCACGGCACGGCACGGCACGGCACGGCACGGCACGGCACGGCACGGCACGGCACGGCACGGCACGGCACGGCACGGCACGGCACGGCACGGCACGGCACGGCACGGCACGGCACGGCACGGCACGGCACGGCACGGCACGGCACGGCACGGCACGGCACGGCACGGCACGGCACGGCACGGCACGGCACGGCACGGCACGGCACGGCACGGCACGGCACGGCACGGCACGGCACGGCACGGCACGGCACGGCACGGCACGGCACGGCACGGCACGGCACGGCACGGCACGGCACGGCACGGCACGGCACGGCAGGGCAGGGCAGGGCAGGGCAGCAGAGAGTGAAAGATGAGGCGCACAGTGGAGAGACGCCATGGATGACCAGACCAGGCGCCCAGTGGCTGCTTGGCACAACACAAGGGTGAGGAGTCAATGCCAAGGGATGGAGATGCGTACATGATACAAGGGGATGGAGATGCGTACATGATACAAGGGGATGGAGATGCGTACATGATAGAAGGGGATGGAGATGACGGTCCATCCAGCCGCCTCCAGATGGCGCCTCTTGAGCACCGTTGCTCCCAGCGGAGTCACTGCCAGCCACAACAGGTGGGCACAGGATTGGTACAGAGGGCGGCGTGAAGAGGACAGGGTCAGGATGATACGGACGACATGGCACGGCAAAGAGCACAGAGACACAATGGAAGGTTGAAGGCAGGGCGGTGAAAGGGGAATGGGATGGGATGAAGCAAGACGAGAAGAGGCAGAGGAGGGCAGCAGCGCACGAGTGTTTCGGGTGAAGTGTGAGGGCCCGTCCACCTCCACTGCGATGCGGCGCCCTGGCAAAGCGATGTCAATGGAGTAGTGCCACACGGCCCCTGATGTGTACTCTGACACCCACCCCATGCCCCCCCTACATGCCTCCCCTCCCTCGCTTCCATCTTCTCCCTCCTCTCCCTCGTCACCCTCCTCTCTCTCCCCTCCTCCCCATTCCCACTCGTCCCCCCGCCAGGCCACGAGCCCCAGGGCGGAGAGGGCCTGCTCCACCTCCCAGTGGCTGCACGGTTTCTGCTTCTCCCTCGCCGCCTCCGCCCTCCACACCCGGGCCCCCTCCTCCCACACCCAATCTGCATCCTGCTCGTGTCTTCCCTCTCCCCTTCCCGCCCCCCCAGCACCCGCCTCTTGCCCTCTTCTCACCCCTCCGCTCCCCCCACCACGCGCCTGCTCGCCCTCCTCCCCCTGCCCCTCTCGCCCCCCTTCCACTGCACCCCCTGCCCCCTCCGCCCTGAGTGTCACCGCCACCTGAAACAGCTGACTCAGATGCCGCTCCCCCACTCTAGCCCTCTGTTCCCCTTCCGCCCCCTCCCCCTCCGCCTCCCCCTCCTCCCCCTCTCCACAGAACTGCGCCCGGCGGCGGAGCAACTCCCCCCAGAGCGCATGGAAGAGCGCCCCGTGGGTGTGCTGCAGCACGGCCAGCGCCCACACGCTGTTCGCCACGTGCTGGGGCGACCACGCCTGCAGGCACGACAGTGGGCAGGGCGGAGGGTGGGAGAAAGCAGTGGTGCGCTGCTTGGGGGGGGATTGGGAGGTGTGGGGGAGCGGGGATGGAGAGAAAGTGGCAGCTGCACGGTTAAGGGCGCGGGAGAGGGCGGGGGGCAGCGGGTGGTGCAGGCAGGCGAAGGCCCACAGCAGCTGGGACAGCTCGTGGGGCGACAGCACCGCGCGGCCGCTGGGGTGGGCGGGGGTGGTTGGGAAGGAGGGGGGGAGCGGGGGGAGCGCGAGGCAGGCTTGGTGGGCGAGGGCGGGGAGAAGAGCGGGTGGGGGGAGGTGGCGGGCGAGGGCGAAGGCAGCAGCGATGTTGGCCACGTGCTGCGGGGCGAGTGTGTGCTGTATGGGCAGCACTGCCGCTGCCACCGCATCCAACTCCTCCGAATACACCCATGTGCGCCGTCCTCCAACCCCGCGCCCACCTACTCCCCCCTCCGCCCTCCCCCCCCCAACCATGTCCCCCGCGCCCCCCCCTGCGCCCCCAATGCGTGCGAGCGCCCATGCGAGGTTGGAGAGGGTCTGTGCGTTGCAGCGGGCGGCGCACACAGCGGGGAGGGCGGCAGAAACGAGCAGGCGCAGGGGGGGAGTGCGTGCCAGGGCCAGACGGGAGGGCGGGGACATGCCCTCCGCTTGCATGTGGCGTGCAATGCGGTGCAGAGCGGTGACTGCGTTGATTGGCGAGAAGAGGGAGCACGCAGCTGCCTCCTCCCACCTTCTCTCCGTCTCCCTCCTCTCCTCCTCCATCTCCTCCTCCTCTGCCTCCTCCTCTTCCCTGCTCCTCCTCCCCCCTTTCCCGTGGCCACCCACCCCTGTGCCGCTGTCCACTGCACCTACACCCCCCACGTGCCATTCAGGCCGCGGGGGCAGGCGAGCCATCTCATTCGCCACCACCTGCATGACGTCAGCAAGGCACGTGGCCTCCACGAGCCTTCGGTTCAGGGCTGCTGCCCCACCCGGTGCTGACGTCAGCAGTGACGGCAATACTGAAGGTCGTTGCAACTGCGGCCGCTCGTCAGTTCTTCTGTCTGCTTCGCCCACGCTGCTGCTATCTTTGCCTCTCCTGCGGTTCCCCCCTCCCGCTGCGCGCTTCCCCCGCCCCTCGCCCTGTACCTGCGGGGCTCGTCGCCGCGAGAGCAGGCGGTGCGCGAGAGACGGTGATGGGGGCGAGCGGTCGGAGGCGGTGGGTTCTGAGGGCGGCTGGGCTGGCTGCTGAGAAGACAATGGCGTCTGCACCGAACCGTTGCCCCTCTGAACCGCACTGTCGGTCGCCATCTGCCCAGTAGCCTCGTCGCTGTCGCTCTGATTTTTCCCACCCTTGTGGCGCATTCGTCTGTCCCGGATCCCCTTGTTATAATAAACCGCCCTCGCCGATTGGGCACCCACCCTTGCGATTTCTCCGCCGCGCAACCCCCCATCGTCTTGCGCTGTTCCATTTCCCCGCTGAAGCGCGCCGATGGCAGGACCAGGCGGAGCGCGGCGAGGGGATGCGGAGAGGGCGGGCAACGGGGGGTAGTGGCGCACAGTTGGGGAGGCGTGGGGTCGATGGCAGCATGGACGGAATTGGGGGGGATGCGCAGGGGAGAGCGCGGGCGCAGGCCGGGGGACGGCATGCGGGCGGCGCAGCGCCGCCATGGCAAGGCGCGGGGGAAGGCGGCGGCGGATCAGAGCGGTGATCGCTGTCGGCTTGGCGGCGGGGAGACCCCTGTTGGAAGCACGGTTGGACCGTGGTGCTGGTTCTACGCGTAGGGGCTTAACTTGGTCGGACCAGGGAGGCCAGTACGTAAATGACCGCCGGAAGGAGCATCGCAGTTTCTCAGGTCTGACTGGGGTCTGGCGGCCGGACCCAATTGGGGACAGGGTGGTACTCAATTTTTTACGGTCAAGTGTGGTACTGCTGAAACAAGATGTTGCCGTGTTACTGGTAGGCACGCAATTTTCGTCCAACCCGCTCGCCAGTTGCCTGGCAAGCCCATCGTGCCATTCCCTCCACCACCCTGCCACCAGCGACGTCCATTTGTCACGCAAGTCAGTTTGTACGTCATATTGTCCGCTACGAGCCCCAATCCTTGCACCATACAAGTGTACCTCCTCAACCCACACGCCTCCACATCGTCACACTTCCCACTTCGGACAATCGCAACCGTCAATCCTCAACTGTTAGCCGTCAGCCGTCAGCGTTATTTGTCAGTCGTCTGTCGTCAGTCGAGTCCTCAAAGAGGGGGGCAAAAGGTTGCGACACACGCGAGGCGGGCCGCCGACGGACTCAGAGCGCGGTGCAGGCCGCCGTTGTCGCCGGGCGCCCCGAGCTGCAGTCGCGCGGTTTCCGCGAGGTAGGCTCGTCCTTCGCGCGGAAGGTGCGGGCGCAGCGCGCTGAGCCTGGCGGTGAGGAGCGGGGAAAGGCGTAGAGGCGCGGAAAGGAGGGGCACGGAGGACGAGTGGTAAGGGTCGGACGTAGGGCGGAGGCGAAAGGGCGAGGAGCAGAGGCGCGGAGGGAGGCAGGAGGCGCGGGGATGTTCAGATCGCGGAAGAACGACGATGTGGTGAGGCGCGTGGGGGTGAGGCGCGTGGGGGGGCGCAGCAGGTTACGAGTTGATTTGACATGAGAGAACGCGCTTCTTTCTCCGATTGCACGTGCCCCGTCACGCGCTGATCCACGTGGCAGCCGCATTGACTAGATGCGAAACGGTCGCTTCCCTAATAGTGTACCTCCTCTTCCTGTCACCCCCCGCTTCTCCCATCTGTAATGCATTCCCCGCGCTCCCTCCTTCCCTCCCCCTGCACCTCCTTTCATGCCCCATGCACTCGTCCTGTCATGCATGTGCGTGGCGGCCGGCAGCAGAGCCGGCTGACGCGGCAGCAGAAGGAGCGCGTGAAGCAGTTCGTCAGCAGCACTGGCGCAAGGTGAGCAGCTCTGGGGCAAGGTGGGGCGGGTGATTGGCGGCTGCATGGGGCATGCAGGTGTGGGAGGTACTGGCCCTTGTAATGTAATGTGCCACCTTGACGTCCAGCAGAGCAGGCGGGTACAGAGCACATGCGGCATTGTCAGCGGCAGCAGCAAAGGTTTGCATTTGCACTGCGCATGGCACAGATGCCTTGTGTCACCCGTGAGTGAGCCTCCTCTCATCTCATCATCTCACCGTTCCCCGTCCCCCTCCCATGCGCGCCTGCATGCCTGCATGCTTCGCGGCAGTGAGCGCGATGCAGTGGCAGCGCTGCAGGGCAGCGAGTGGGAGGTGGCGCCAGCGTTGGCGCGCTACCAGGCAGGGGGTGTGCCCATGGCCGCGCGGGGCGGAGGGGGCTTCCTGGCAGCCCTGACGGGGCGCTCGCACCACCATCACCAGCAGCAAGGGGGGCATGGCATGGCGCCCCAGCAGCCGCCAGTGGATCCCATACAAGAGCTCTTCCTGCGCTATAAAGGTGAGCGCTCATGTATTCAATCAAAGCTGCTGTCTATGCCGGGCCGGTAATGCAATGCAAGCTAAATCCTGGTCGGTGTGCTGCTGGTGTGCCGCCCCACTCGCCCTGTGCTGTGTGCTGCATCAGATCCGGATTCAGATATGATTCTCGTGGACGGCATCTCTCGCTTGTGTGAGGACCTCGAGGTGCGCCCGCCCCATCGTGCACGTGCCTGCTCGCCATGCCTGCTCTTCTACTTCCGGCTTGCTTGCACCTCATCATTTCTCTTTCCCAAGCACCCAGTTCCTTTTCACAGTATTGTATCAGTCACCTTAGTCGTGATGTTTCATCGTGCCCATGCGCACTATTCTCCTCCTCACTCTTCCTCTCACATTCTCTTCTCTCCCTGTGTGCCGTACCATGCCATTCCGTCCCCAATGCCATGGCCCTACATTTGCCTTGACCTGGGGGCGGCACCAGGTGGAGCCACAGGACATAGTCATGGTGAGCGCCCACGCCCTGCTTTCTCTCCTGCTGCCTCTCCCTGCTTATCTCACCCCCCACACTACCTGTATCGCTTCTTTTACCCTGTTATCGATGCTGCATTGCATTATTGGTTGAATCTTTCTAGCCCGCGTGCATGCAGTGCAGTGCACGTCTGCTGCCAGCCTTATACCTGTTCCCCTGGCCCCGTGCGCCGTGTGCCCTGCAGCTGGTGCTGTCATGGCATCTGGGCGCCGCCACCATGTGCGAGTACTCTCGCCAAGAGTTCACCGCCGGCCTGCGCTCGCTGCGGTCAGCCCCTTGCCTTCTGACATGCATGCACCGCACGAGATCCCCTCTTGCATGCTGCTTTGGACGGACCAAGGCTTGTCGTGTGCTTCGTTGCAACTTTACTGCAGTTTTGGTTGTCAAATCTGCCAGTGGGCCTCACGCGCCCCTTCGCCTTACTCAACCGCGCATGTGCCTCTCCTCTTCCTTTGCCCATCCCCCCACCTCCCCTTTTCCACGCCATCATCTCTCATGGTGGCAGGGTGACGTCACTGGAGGCGCTGAAGGCGTTGCTGCCATCATTCCGCCGCGAGCTACAAGACGAGAGTGAGCAGACAGATGAGAGGGAGGGGACCGATGAGCGAGGGATGAGACAAATGCATTGGCAGTGAGTAGCGCGCCAAGAGGCGTTGTAGCAGGCAGGTGCAATGAAAGTCTCTTGGCTGCTTGGCGTCGCATCACTTGCCTGCCTCCACTGCTCCACCGGTTCCCGTCCTCATCCCTCTCAACTGCCTCATTGCGCTCCTATATTTTTACGCTCCGCCCCTCTCGCCCCACTACCCCGCTTGCTTTCGCTGGCCTGCGTCTCACACAGACGTGTTCCGTCAAATATACAACTTCGCGTTCGCCTGGGCCAAGGAAAAGGTACGCGTGAGAGAGAGAATAAAGGAGGGCAGGGCGAAGTGATGGCAGCAGAGGGGTTGGGTGTGGTGCAGGGGAGAGGAGGCGTGTGAGCGTGAGTGAGAGGAGGCAAGCCATGGGTGAGTACGGCGTGCGTGGTCCGTCCAGTAGAATGGCCAGTGGGATCCCGCTTCTCCACACGGCACTCTTGCTGCTCCACACAGCACCACCAGCGCTCTGCAAGGTGCCCCAACTGACGCTTTCCTCCCCCTCACCACCATTCCTCGGCAACTCTCCTTTCCCCACCCGTGCAGGGTCAGAAGTGGCTGGCGCTGGACACGGCCATCGGCATGTGGCAGCTGCTGCTGGGCTACCGCAGCTGGCCACACGTCGACCACTGGTGTGACTTCGTCAGGGTGAGCCACGGGGGGGCTGTGGTGTGAGGTGGTGAGGGCTTGAGTGCTGTTGTGGGGAATGAGGGTGAAAACGTTGGTGTGAGTTGGGCTGGTGTGATATGGTGAGGGTGGGACAGTAGCGATGGTGAGTGGAGCACTTCAGTGGTTGCTAATGATCTGTGAATCAAGAGACGGCTCTGGAAACCTGCATCAGACTTCCCTGTGCTTACATCCCCGTGTGTTAAGCGGCTGTTATATGTGAATCTCAACACCATGGTTTGTGGCATTACATGGGCTGCATGATTGCATGATGTGTGGCGTGGTTGCACGCACTACATGGCGTGTGTGGGTGGGAGCAGGTGCAGCACAACAAGGCCATATCCAAGGACACCTGGTCGCAGCTCTTTGAGTTCTCCCGGGTATGTTGCTCCTGCCCCCTAGCCGCCTATTCTGCACCCGCCCTATCCTGCCCTTCCTACTCTGCACCTGGCAGCACCTGCCTTTCCTGCCCCTGCACCCCTGCTGGTTGGTTGGGGGGACTGCCCCCCTTGCCATGGAAGCACCATCTCCACCATCATGTGCCCCTGCCACTGCATGCGCCTTGCACAACCAATCCATCCCCCTTCCGCGCTCCCACTTCCCTCTCTCCCTCGCCAAACCCCTTGCATGGGGCCTCGCAGCTGACGCAGGGGCAGTTGGAGCAGTACGATGAGGGCGGGGCGTGGCCGTACCTCATAGACGAGTTCGTGGACCACCTCCGTGCTGCTGGCTCCCTGCCTCCCAACTAATGCTCGCAATCTGCCCCCATCTTAGGCACCCACCAACACACTCGCCTGATACCCAACCTCCTATGCACCTCATGCCGTGTTGATGCCCCACCACCCTCGAGCGCATAGATCTCTTTATAAGCTAAAGGACACAACAACAACAATGGATAGGTACTGTACAGTTTCTCAATATAAATTCCATGCATGAACCACCACCATGTTGAAATACTGATTCTAAACAGCCCTCGAAAGACAACGCTGATTCTGTATGTTTGTGGCAGCCCATCAGTTGGGCCTGTTGTTAGGCCAATGTTAGTGAAGGGGCGGCCGAGTGGGCACATGGCTCAAGGAGAAATGTTTTTAAGGGAGCAGCAGCTCTCCAGCGTGGTAAAGAAAGCGTGCAAGCAGAGCGGCATGCTCGCGTGTCACCACTGGTGTTGGCGGAACAGCGGGGATTCCCCTTTGGGCGGCGGGCGGGCGGCAGGAGACTCGCCGCGGGCGGGCTGCAGGAGGGCATCGACGAGGAAGTGGTCGGCGTGGATGGCGGCCTTGAACTCGTCGAAGCTCAGCCGGCCGTCACAGTTGGCGTCCATGCGGTCAAAGAACTCGTCCAGTATGCCCGGCTCTAGAATGTCCGGCGGCAGATAGTCCTCCGGTAGCGCCTGCCATGCCATGCCATGCCATGCCATGCCATGCCATGCCGTGCCATGCCATGCCATGCATGTGTGCAGAAGAGCAGAGAATGCGTAAGTCGGCGTTTCAACAACGACTGAGTGAGGAATGACGAAACATGGCAATGACACCAACACGTCAGTTGGTCTCAATGCTACCACAGTTTCTGCCAGTGGCGTGTCCAAAGACACTGCCGTGTGAGAAGAGCTACTCAACGGATTCCGTTTAAACAGAATCACTGCCACCTCACCTTGAGCATGGCAGCGAGCTCGTCCTTTGATATGAAACCCGAGTCATCTGCATCGTACATCTGCATGCCGTGGGGAGGGGGGGTGGCACAGCGGACATGGAGGCAAGGCAGCCTGAGTGACCCTCTCAACGTAGTGACCCTCTCAGAGTATTTTTCCTCACAATCTTATCCACAAAATGTTTCTTGTGGAGCCCAGGCCGAGCCACACAACGGGGCACACACTGTATGGACGAGCGGTCCACCAAAGGCAGCCCTCACTTTCCATTGCTGCGCCACTTACACTTGACCCGCAATAACTAGGACATCTAGAAAGAGGTGCAGCTTGAAGCATAAGGACAGAGACAGCCAGACCTTGAAGCAGAGGCGCAGGGCGTCGTCGCCTTGGGACTTGCGGAAGGCAGCGAGGCCGCAGACGATCTCCCTCATGTCGACGGAGCCGTTCTTGTCGCTGTCAAACACCTCAAACACCCGCCGAGCCATCGGCACCAGGCTGCCCATGCCCATGGCCCTCAGCACGTCCTCAAACTCCGCCACCGTCACACTCGTGCCACTCGACGATCTGCAAGGCATGTGGAGAAGGGGGGGAAGAGGTGGTTTCAGTTCAGAGAGCTCGTGGGTTGGTGGGATAAGTAGGTGATATGAATTGAGGGGAGATGACACACAGAAATGATCAAAGAAAGTACATAGCTACACGTCTCAAAAACGCTTCTCTTGCATGAGGCACATGGCTGCTCACATTCTCTTGAAGTGCGTGTGAAGGTCCTTGAGCTCTGTCTCATTGAGCGTGTCAAATCCACCCAGTATGTTCCGCAGTGCCCGTGTGCGCAGCATGAGCTTGTTGCTCACAATGCTCGCATACGCCGCCGCTCGGAACTTGCGGCGGGCATTGAAGGTGAGCAGGCGCCGGCACACCTCCGGCTCCATTGGCTCCTGCCTCGCTGCGTCGCCCTTCACCCACGGGTGCAGCAGCAGCTGCCAGGGGCGCGCACAGGGGGCAGGGCGCGTCCCAGAGGAGAGGGTTGCCCGGGAGGGAAGAGAGATGTCAGGAATGCAAGCGCGGCATGGGGCACACCAACAGAGGATATGAGGCAGGAATGGATGGGTGGCGAAGGAGGGGGTTAGGCTTCTTTAGGGGAGAAGCTTACTTGGGGGAAGGGTTTACCTCAGCGGCGGTGGGTCGCTTGGAGGGGTCGACGGTGAGCAGGCTGGTGACGAGCTGCTTGGCGGACTGCGATATGCTCCTCCATGTCGACTCCTCAAAGTCAAAACTCGCCTGCCACCCACACACCACACACACACCACACCATGCCACGTCACGTCACCTCGTTCTCAGAACCCCTTAAAATAGCAGTGGCATAGGGGCATAGAATGACTTGTTGCAGCAGGAAGGGACGGATTAGGCATGAGAGGCGCAGGGAGGAGGGGGGGCGACTGACGTTGAGAATGAGTTGCTGCTTGGCACGGTTGTTGAGCGCATGGAAAGGCGGGTACCTGCACACACAGCCACGCACGTGCCACGCACCATACATGGTGCATCAGGTACCGGGCATGAGGCATTTCGAATGAACCTCTGCACCTCGCCCACCCACAGCTGGGGCCTCAATGACCGGCACCAGCGTCATTTGCACTCCGCCACACCCCAGCCCGTCCTACTCAGCATTTTTTTCCCTGGGCGCGCATCCTGTTCACCCACACAGCGTGCAACCCCCTCCTCCCCCCCCCCAGGGCTCCCGCCCACAGAAT
The DNA here is from genome assembly GCA_947470075.1 of Closterium sp. Yama58-4. Lineage (NCBI taxonomy): Eukaryota > Viridiplantae > Streptophyta > Zygnematophyceae > Desmidiales > Closteriaceae > Closterium > Closterium sp. Yama58-4. The sequence goes on from CANIUD010000257.1 coordinate 716,050, forward strand.
ATGCACCCTCTCTGCCAAGGCATCCGCTTCCCCAGCATGCACCCTCCCCTACCCCCGCCTCCCCCCACCCCGCCCCTGCACCCGCGCCTGCACCTGCCCCTGCCCTTGCCGCTGCGCTTCCCCCTTCCCTTGCCCCTGCGCCTGCCTCTGCCCTTGAGCCTGCACCTGCCCTGCGCCTGCCCATGCGCCTGCTCCTGCGCCTGCTCCTGCGCCTGCCCCTGCGCCTGCTCCTGCCCCTGCCCCTGCCCCTGCCCCTGCGCCTGCGCTCACCCTGGCATCCCCCCCCCCCCCCCCCAACCTCTATCCCCCTCCCCCTTCCCCCCTCAGCGCGCGCACCCGCAGAGAAGGATGTAGAGGATGACGCCCAGCGACCACATGTCCCCCGCGGCGCGCGACTCGCGGCGGGAGAGCGCTTCGGGCGAGACGTAGTCGATGGAGCCGAAGAGGCCCACGAGCGGGCTGGTCTCGCCCTCGATGGAGCTCAGCCCGAAGTCCATGATCTTCAGCGGCGCGTCGGCCGCCGCCGTCAGGAACAGGCAGTTCTCGGGCTTGAGGTCGCGGTGCGCGATGCGCGCGGCGTGCAGGCTGCGCAGCCCGTTGGCGATCTGGCGGATGACGAGCGCGGCGCCCGCCTCGGAGTAGCGCTCCTGCTGTACGATGCGGTCGAAGAGCTCGCCGCCGGAGCAGAGCTCGAGCACGAGGTGGATGCAGTGCGCGTCCTCGAACACGTCCACCAGGTGGATGACGTTGGGGTGCGGCGACACCTCGTCCACGATGCGGTTCATCACCATGATCTCGTTCTCCACCAGCGCGTTCGACACGCTCGGCCCGCCGTGCTTCTTCAGCGTCTTCACCGCCACCGCCGTGCCGTCCTCCTTCGACTCGGCGCGCTGCACCACGGAGAACCCGCCCGTGCCCAGCACCTCGTGCAGCGTGTAAAAGTCCTCCAGCCGCCGGCTCTCCTCCTCCTCCACGTCGCCCATTCGCGCCGCGCCCGATGGGCCCACACCAGGAATAATGGAATGAGACCGCTGCCCAGGCGCTCCGGCGAATGGAGCGAACGCAGAATATAAATGGAAGAGTTCGGACAGGGACGGCGGGGTAAGAGGCTGGCGGACTGTTGGAAGGTGTGCCGAGGTTGGCCAAGAGAAGGTAGAATCTGCAGCGTAACTAAGGACACTATGCTGGTTCTAAATGCAACGGGCGATTGCGGTGACAAAAGATTTGGGGGTCCTCCCAGATTGTTCCCCCAACAGTGCCTTTACTAGGGCCTGGTGGGTTACCAGTTTGACTTGACGACTCAAGACTATTGAATGACGACGGTGACGAAGTGAACTGATTTCGTCAGCGGCCTCAACCACGTCCCCCTCCCCATGTTTGCGAACTGTAACCCGGGCGACGATGTCCCTGAGAACTGGCTCCGTAACTTGCTGGGAAGAAACCGAGGTGGGGTCAGCGCAGACGCAACCTGCTGGTAACTGCTCGACGAAAACATTCTGCGCAACGAACACAGCAACCAGCACTTCCCCCCCCTCTCCAGCACCTGGCACCATGCCTATCGAAGCCCCAATTATAGAAGCGTACTTCATCTCTAATTTAAAACCCGCGGCCCAAATTGCGGGCCGTGCGGGTCAAGCTTTAAAAACTTGACGAACTACACCCTCTTTCTCGCCATTGTGAGTTCGGTTATAATGAAGTCAAGATGGAAAAATCTCGGTTAACAGTGGTAAAATTACGTTTCGGTATGGCTCAATCAGGCAAATCAAAGATAACAAGGTTTGCCACCAGTTCGGCACAGTTCAGTGTAGCGAGAAACAGGGTGTAGTGTCTACAAGGTTTGAAAAAAAGACAGCCTGCAATTTGGGACTTTCAGGAACGAAACCAACCCCCTGGGCGAAATACGAGGGCGGGCTGGGTTATATACATATATATATACATATATATATATATATATATCAAAGACCACAAAACCACCGCGCGTCAACCTTTCAAAGGTTGTGCAATTTGGGCTGCCCGCTTTAACAAAGATTAAGGTTCGGCTGGCGCACAGAAAAGTTCGGCGCCTGCGATGACGGCTGTGTCTGCCGACAAATGGTAACGAAGCGCATGGATCCCTATAGGCGTAGGGAAAAGCATCGAACGAACAGAGTGTTGTCGCATATTCGGGTGGCTTATGCTCAAATACACATACCAGCTTGGTTCGTGCGCACAGAAAGGTCCGGCGTCTGCGACGGCGGCTGTGTTTGCCGACAAATGCTAAGGAAGCGCATGGATCCCTATAGGCGTAGGGAAAAGCATCGAACGACCTGAATGTTGTTGCATATTTGGGTGGCCCATGCTCAAATACACATACGATAACAATTTCATATCGGTTCGTGCGCAAGGAAAAGTTCGAGGCCCGCGATGACAACACTGTCCGCCCATAAATGCTAAGGAAGCGCAAGGATACCTATAGGCGTATGGAAAAACATCGAACGACCCGAACGTTGTTGTATATTTGGATGGCTCATGTTCTAATACACCTACCAGAACATTTTCAGCTTAGTTCGTGCGCACAGAAAAGTTCGGCGCCTTCCATGACGGCAGTGTGTGACGACAAATGCTAAAAAGGCGCATTGATCCCTATAGGTGTAGGGACAAAGCACCGAGCGACTTGAACGTTGTTGCATATTCGGGTGGCCCATGCTGAAATATACATACCAGAACAATTTCAGCTTGGTTCGTGCGCACAGAAAAGTTGGGCGCTTGCGATGACGGCAGTGTTTGCTGACAAATGCTAAGGAAGCGCATGGATCCCTATAGGCGTAGGGAAAAGCATTCAACGATCTAAATGTTGTTGCATATTTGGATGGCCCAAGCTCAAATATACCTACCAGAGCAATTTCAGCTCGGTTCGTGCGCACAGTAGAGTTCGGCGCCTGTGATGACGGCAGTGTCTGCCGACAAATGCTAAGAAGCGCATGGGTCCCTATAGGCGTAGGGAAAAGCATCGAACGACCTGAATGTTGTTATATATTTGAATGGCCCATGTTCAAATACACATACCAGAGCATTTTCAGCTTGGTTCGTGTGCATAGAAAAGTTCGGCGTCTACGATGACGTCACTGTGTGCGGACAAATGCTAAAGAAGCGCATTGATCCCTATAGGTGTGGGGAAAAGCACCGAGCGACCTGAATGTTGTTTCATATTTGAATGGCCTATGCTCAAATATACATACCAGAGCAATTTCAGCTTGGTTCGTGCGCACAGAAAAGTTCGGCGCCTGCGATGACGGCAGTGTTTGCCGACAATTGCTAAGGAAGCGCATAGGTCCTTATTGGCGTAGGGAAAAGCATTCAATGGTCTGAATGTTGTTGCAAATTTGGGTGGCCCATGCTCAAATATACCTACCAGAGCAATTTCAGCTCGGTTCGTGCGCACCGAAAAGTTTGGCGCCTGTGATGACGGAAATGTATGTGGACAAATGCTAGGAAGCGCATGTGTCCTTATTGGCGTAGGGAAATCATCAAACGACCTCAATGATGTTGTAAATTTGGGTGGCCCATGTTCAAATACACCTACCAGAGCATTTTCAGCTTGGTTTGTGTGCACAAAAAAGTTCGGCGCCTACGTTGACGGCAGTGTGTGCCGAGAAATGCTGAAGAAGCGCATTGATCCTTTTAGGTATAGGGAAAAGCACCGAGCGACTTGAATGTTGTTGCATATTCGGGTGGCCCATGCTCAAATACACCTACCAAAACACTTTCAGCTTGGTTCGTGCGCGCAGAAAAGTTCGGCGCCTGCGATGATAGCAGTGTCTGCCGACAAATGCTAGGAAGCACATGGATTCTTATAGGCGTATAGAAAAGCATCGAACGACCTGAATGTTTTCGCATATTTGGGTGGCGTATGTTCAAATACACCTATCAGAGCAATTTGAGCTTGGTTCATGCGCACAGAAAAGTTCAGCGCCTGCGATGACGGCAGTGTGTGCCGGCAAATGCTAAGGAGGCGCACGGATCCCTATAGGCGTAGGGAAAAGCAACGAGCGGCCTGAATGTTGTTGCATATTCTCGTGGCCCATGCTCAAATACACTTACAAGAGCAATTTCATCTTGGTTCGTGCGCAAGGAAAAGTTCGACGCCCGCGTTGACAAGAGTGTCCGCCCAAAAATACTAAGGATGCGCATGGATACCTATATAGGCATATGGAAAAGCATCAAACGACCTGAATGTTGTTGCATATTCGAGTGGCTTATGCTCAAATTCACCTTCCAGAGCAATTTCAGCTTGGTTCGTGCGCACAGAAAAGTTCGGCGCCTGCGATGACGGCCGTGTCTGCCGACGAATGCTAAGAAGCGCATAGATCCATATAGGCGTAGGGAAAAGCACCGAGCGACCTGAATGTTGTTCCATATTCGGGTGGCCCATGTTCAAATACACCTACTAGAGAACTTTCAGCTTGGTTCGTGCACACAGAAAACTTCGGCGCCAGCAATGACGGCAGTGTGTGCCGACAAATGCTAAGAAAGCGCATGGATTCCTATGTGCATAGGGAAAAGCATTAGGGAATAGCATTGAGCGACCTCAATGTTATTGCATATCCAGGTGGCCCATGCTCAAAAACACATTTTAGAGCAATTTACAGCTCGGTTCGTGTGCACAGAAAAGTTCGGCGCTTGCAATGACGACAGTTTTTGCGGACAAATGCCAAGCAAGCGTATGGATCCCTATAGGCGTCTAGAAAAGCATCGAACGACCTGAATGTTGTTGCATATTCGGATGACCCATGCTCAAATACACCTACCAGAGCAATTTCAGCTCGGTTCCTGAGCGCAGAAAAGTTCGGCGCCTGCGATGACGGCTGTGTCTGCCGACAAATGCTAAAGAAGCGCATGGAAGGATCCGCGCATATGCAGGAAGTGCAGCGGGCACTTTTCATTCGCAAGCGCCGATGACCGATGAAGCTCGCAACCCTCCCACGCCCTTGCTGGCTTGGCAATAGGCCAAAGCAAGTGCAGCCACGTCACCCGGCGGAAGAAAAACGCTCGGAACGAGCGCTTCCACCCCCAAGACTCAGGAGGATCCGCACATGTGCAGGAAGTGCAGCAAGCGCTCATTATTCGCAAGCGCTGATTACCGATGATGCTCGCAACCCTCCCATGCCATTGCTCGCTTGGTAATAGGACTAGACAAGCGCAGCCACGTGGCCCGTTGGAAGAAAACACTCGTACCGAGCACTTTTACCCCCAAAATGTAGAAGGCTCCAAACATGTGCAGGAAGTGTAGCGGGTGCTCTTCATTCGCGAGCGCCGATGGCCGATGATGCTCGCAACCCTCCCACGCCCTTGCTGGCTTGGTAATAGGACCAGAAAAGCGCAGCCACGTGACCCGGCGGAAGAAAAACGCTCGAAACGAGTGCTTCCACCCCCAAAACGCGGACGGATCCGCACATGCACAGGAAGTGCAGCGTGCGCTCTTCATTCGCGAGCGCCGATGACCGATGATGCTCGCAACCCTCCCACGCCTTTGCTGGCTTGGTAATAGGCCCAGACAAGCGCAGCCACGTGACCTGGCGGAAGAAAAACGCTCGGAACGAGCGCTTCTAGCCCCAAAACGCGGAAGGATCCGCACATGTGCATGAAGTGCAGCGGGCGCTCTTCATTCGCGAGCGCCGATGACCGATGATGCTCGCAAACCTCCCACGCCGTTGCTTGCTTGGTAAAAGGACCGGAGAAGCTCAGCCACGTCACTCGGCGGAAGAAATACGCTTGAAACGAGCGCTTCTTGCCCCAAAACGCGGAAGGATCCGCACATGTGCAGGAAGTGCAGCGGGCGCTCTTCATTCGCAAGCGCCGATGACCGATGATGCTCGCAACCCTCCCACGCCCTTGCTGGCTTAGTAATAGGCCCTGACAAGCGCAACCACGTGGCCCGGTGGGAGAAAAACGCTCGGAACGAGCGCTTCCACCCCCAAAACGTGGAAGGATCCGCACATGTGCAGGAAGTGCAGCGGGCGCTCTTCATTCGCGAGCGCCGATGACCGATGATGATCACAAACCTCCCACGCCTTTACTGGCTTGGTTGTTGGACCAGACAAGCGCAACCACATGACTTGGTAGAAGAAAAACGCTTGGAACGAGCCCCCGAGCCCCGATAAGCGGAAGGATCTGCACATGTGCAGGAAGTGCAGCGGGCGCTCTTCAATCGCGAGCGCCGATGACCGATGATGCTCGCAACCCTCCCACGCCCTTGCTGGCCAGCAAAGGGGAGCCACGTGACCCGGCGGAAATAAAAACGCTCGGAACGAGCGCTTCCACCCCAAAACACGGAAGGATCTGCAGATATGCAGGAAGTGCAGCAGGCGCTCTTCATTCGCGAGCGCCAATGACCGATGATGCTTGCAACCCTCCCACGCCCTTGCTGGCTTGGTAATAGGACCAGAAAAGCGCAGCCACGTGACCCGGTGGA